>CM077242.1:7157500-7832500 GCA_039654775.1 Spinibarbus caldwelli
CTCATAACTTTTTTTTTTCTTCCAGTGAAAGCAAAAGAAGAAATTTGGAGGAATGTAGTTTGTTGTGAATTCTTTTCTAAAAATGGATACAAGTAGTCCATAAAACTTGTGCGCTTCTGAAGACATATCCTTGTGTGAGGAACAGACTGAAATGTAAGTTATTTCCTAATCTTGACATCCGTTCTAGCTCTCTGGCAGGTTCATTTTTGAGAGAATTAGCAATGTAATGTAATCTATTAACTATGCATAAAAACCTGTCTGTTTACTTACTTAACAGATAGCCTACGAGTGTCATGCCATAACAAATTTTAATACGACTGACTTTATATTTAATGCAAGTTTAACACTGAAAGTTAATGTGAATAAAAGCTTTGTAAGTTAGGCTACTAATCATAACACTTTCTTTGTACAGAAAGAGAGCAAAGAACAGCTACATTATCAAAGAACATTTTTACTGACAGTCTAGAGTTCAAGTACTCTCAGAAACTCCCATTAAAATCACTGAAGCTGTTTACACTATGAAATGAATATCTTACATATTTGTACACACATTTGCACTTTGTTGTTTCTAAGGAGAGAATTCGCCAGAAAGAGGTATTCAGTCAGCGAGCAAGTGAAGAAAACACTGGCATTTTAGCGATGACTCATCTGATCACCTCTGATTGGTCACTGCATTCATAAGCTCAACAGCATCGTGTGTGATTGGTTATAATGCACAGTGCTGTAAACACGCATCTGTCTCTGGTTCAGCGCCAGCCAGCGACCGCAGATTTGAATTTAGCAGCTGATGATATGACGCACTGAACGTTCTAATCACGCCGTTGTGATTGTATTAAATATAGAAAATATTAATCGGCTATTTTTTGTCATTTGGAATCTGCATTCAAAATCCACTTGGCTCAAATATCTGAGGGGGCACGTGCCCCCTCACTTTGAATGGGCATGACGCCTCTGGTTGCAACAGTGAACAGTTCACTGGGGTGACAACAAATTACGTCTGTTCTTTACACAAAGTTGTTGTATGACCAAAGAAAACTTTATTCACATCGTTCAAACACATTAAAAATTTCTCCTTTTGTGCTTTGCAGTATAAGAAAGTCAGTTTGGAATGACATAAGGGTGAGTTGACAGAAAAATTATATTTGGGTGAACTGTCCCTTTAAGTGCACTGTATTTCAGACAAACCTTTGATCATGTCTTCAGTCATGATTATAGCTTCAGGTCAATCAACTGTATTGATCAGGTGTAAAACATTTAAATGAAAATGTTGTCACCATTTACTCACCCTCATGTCGTCCAAACCTGTACGAGTTTCTTTCTTATGTTGAACATAAAAGAAGATATTTTGAAGAATGCTTGAAATCGGACAGTTGATTGACTTCCATAGTATTTCTTTCCCTACTATGGACGTCAATGGGGACCAACAATTGTTTGGTTCTTCAAAATATCATATTTTGTGTTCAACATAAGAACGAAACTTATACAGGTTTGGAATGACATAAGGGTGAGTAAATGATGGTGAACTATTGTGTTTTTCATACCATCAACTACAGACCGCACTAATAAAGTTGCTTATCGTCGTGAATCCTGAACTTGCTCTATACTGCTCTATACATGCTGTGTGCGTGCCAAACAGGCTACATAATAAAGTAATTAAAGGGTCAGATATCTCTATGATTAACCTGCAATTCAGGCCTGACTGCAGGACTAATTAGAAGTTAGCCAGACACACCAAAGGTTGTTGCTGCTGATCCTCTTGTACTTCCTTGGGATTCTTCTCGTTTGATATCCTCCTGTCGGCTTTGTACTTCCCTGCTGTTTGGGCCCATTCAGGCTTTCATGTGGTCAGGTGTTTTTCTGCAGACAGGGATATGGCTCTTCAGCAGAGCTTGGAGCTTGTTTAGTTGCCATGATAACTTCCGCTAGGGGCTCAAAAAGCAGGCGACTGCATGAGGAACATTGTAGAGTAGATTTTTATGTTAAGAGTAATGCTTTCAGGTTTTTTTTTTTTTGTTTGTTTTTTGTTTGCACATGCCATCCACCTGATCTCATGTCCACATGCTTCAAGTGCATGCATCAAAATTTATTTATTTATTTTTTTTTCTTGCTATAACAAAGATGTGTTGTCATGCAGCACATCTTAATTCTAGAAAAAATGCGTTAAAATGTATGAATTTGCAGTGGATATCTATGTAGGATGTGTGCATTGATTGCCCCAGTACTTTTATTTTAAGTGCACTTCTTGTTTGTTTTTACAAAGTAGTTAAAATTAAAAATGCATTGAAATCTATGAAGTTGCAGTGGAAGCCTATATGCAGAAAGTGTACATATAGGTTGTCCAAAGACTTCCATTTAAAGTGCACTTTTTTGGTTATTTTTACAAACTGGAATACAAGTTGACATTTTTTTCAGTGATAATCGACAATCGCGCAAACATAGACAGCTTTTGTTTTCTACCTGAGCTCTGTGCATTGAATTAGGACACTTCTTCACATTAACGTTTACATTTATTAATTTAGGAAAGGTTTTTTTTTGTTTTTTATCCAAAGCGACTTTGCTACACAGAATATATTGCATTTTTTGTCACATTAAAGTGATGCTGGAAGCGTAACCCGCTGAATAAAGCAAACAGTTTATGTCGTTAAACTATTAAAAACCTCCCTAAGTGGTTTCTTTAGATTGCAGTTGTGGCAGTACAAATCGTCAAAAGTCCATTAATTGTTATCATATCATTTATATGTTTTCATCACACAAACATCTTTACAATTTGCTTGAAATAAAAATTGAGTACTGATAACCATCTCAATCATCTCAAATGGCTTGCACATTTACAATATTGATGTGTTTGAATCATAAAATGCTACTTTTACAGGATCCATATGCTCAGTGTTAAGTGCAATTTCTGACTATGTATTTACAATACAGTAATTTACTGCAAGAAGAATAAGAAGTTCCTTATAAAGGGAAACAAAAGCAATCTGCCTTTTGTGATGACCCAGGGAAAAAAGTCTTAAATAGCAGAGTGTACAACAAGAAACATCCCTACGGTGCAGTTTCTCTGCATCCGTCCAGGAAATACGATCAGTCCTTTTATTGGAGCATCCTTCCGTGGAATCAGTTTTCCTTTGCCGCCGCTGCATGTGTGTCTGCATGCGTGCGCGTGGTGTGTGTGTGGAGCAGAGAGCGGTTCTGCGGGGTCAGCGCGGCTGGCAGGTGTGGAGGTTTCGGCTTTCTGCTCCAGGTTTCTCTCTCTGGCCTCGGCAGGTCAGGCCGGAGCCACAGTCGCAGCGCTGGAAGATCTCCAGACTGTGAGCTCCTTTCCGCCGGTGACGTGTGCACACCTGCCCCTCCGTCAGCACGGGCTTGCAGATCCGTGACCAGAAGTGTCGGGCGCAGCAGAGCCCTTCCACACAGTCTGAAGACCTGAGACACGTCTCACCCTCGCCACCTGACAGGTTATAAATCACATCAGCATTCACTCCTCCAGATTTTTGTGAAATCAAGCATGTTAGAAGTATTGGAAGTTTTGAATTCAGACTTGTGAATTTAAGAAGAGATGAGACAACAACTAGATGAAAAATGTGTAACAAAGCAGGTTGGGGATTTTATTAAAAAAAAAAGAGAGACAAGATAAGAAGAGACCAAAACAAAATGGATGAGAGGAGAAAACAGGAGACTGAAAAGAGATATGTAAAAAAGATGAGGAAAGACCAGATGAAAAGTCTGAGAAAAAATGAGCTAAGATGAGAAAAGAAATGGAAAGACAAAAGAAAGAAAGATGAGTTCAGACAAGAAGTCCATTAGAAGGCAGATCAATATGGAGAAGAGGAAAGATGAGACACAAAATATTGGAGAGTAGATGAGAAAAGAAGAGAGACAAAGACAGGAGTTGAAAGGTGAACATAATAGAGATGAGAAGAGAGATGAGAAGAAAGTAGATGAGACAAGAATAGACCAAATGAGAAAGGAGAAAAGACAAGAAGAATGAAGATGAGGAGAAAAGACAAGAAGAGATGAGCAAATCAAAACGAGGTGAAATGAGTAGAAGAGGCAAGATGAGAAGCAGAAGAGAAGAAAAGAAAATGAAAGAAAAGAAGAGAGATATGACACCTTTGAGTGGCTGCTGTGGTTTTGGTAGGCTGGTGGTTCTTTTAGGATGTGTGAAGTTCTGCCCACGTGTTACAGGCATATTTGGCTCATCCGCGTTGCCAACCGGTAGAGCGGCATCTACCGTGCCGACAGAGTCTGTATCAGCAGGTTGACACACACCTGAGAGAGAGACACGAATGGGAAAATTAATCTTCATACAAACAATAATGAATAAAACACAAAACGATCTCTGGTATGTACCATTGATGCATCGATTTCCAGCGCAGCACATCCCGTCCCGAGCGCAGCGCTTCCTCCGCCTGCGGCACGAGAGACAAACTCCCCGCGAGCCGTTACAAAACTCACCGAGTCTGCACTCATCATCGGCGGCGCAGTGCGGCGACTGTGGAAGAGTAAATCATCACAATAAACTTTATTTAAACGGCTCCTTTAAAAGCACATGCATGTCATAAAAACCCAAAGGAATTTAAAAATCATCTCAAACTGAGTCCTTTTAAATCCTCTCTGCGTTTCGGCATCCCGTGATCACGTACCGGAGCGTGGCTGTCCGCGGTGCCGGTAACGCGCGGGCTTGCGCTCACCGCGTCACTCGGGCTGGATGCTGCGGGCAGATGTCTGATGGAGTTCCGTAACACAGGTCCAACTTGAGCATCCGCAGTGATTCCGCCCCAAACCGCGAGATAAACAGTCACAACGGTGAGTAGCGAGAGCATGTTCCTCATGTTCTTCTCTGTCAGTATGTCACGCATAAGGTCCAAACTCCACAGCACTTCATGCGTCTCCAAGAGTTTTATACATGCGGGACTGTTTGTATATTCCCGCCCCTTTTAAATGACTGTACGAGGGCATCAAACACGCTCTCCGCCGCCCCTCTCATCGCCTGCGCAGACGTGCTGGATGAACTCATGTCTGCGCAGGCGATGGAGCTAGTTCTGCCGAGGCGCGCAACATCCCCGCCTCATGAATATTAATCAAGCTGTGGACCGTTCTATTGCGTAACCTAATGAATATTCATAAGCCACGCCCTTGTTATCATAATACGTCTTTCGCAATAGCTGTGCGTAATTACCGTCGCGCCCCCTCAGAAACAGACTGACAACTTTAAGTTCTTAAAGTGGAATTTAAGGATATCATTATACACGACGGTACCTGTCAGCAGACCTCTGTTAACTAGCTCTAGAACTTAAACCTGATAATTTTTCTGTCACCACATAAAAATAATATGCACGTTAATGTTTCACGCGTTTATCTAACTTACTGCAATAAAAACAGATCTTCCTCTTCACTGAAATGAAGTGCATCTTCTGTGGACACACACACACACACACATATATATATATATATATATATGTATATATATTACAGGTGCATCTCAATAAATTAGAATGTCGTGGAAAAGTTAATTTATGTCAGTAATTCAACTCAAATTGTGAAACTCGTGTAATAAATAAATTCAATGCACACAGACTGAAGTAGTTTAAGTCTTTGGTTCTTTTAATTGTGATGATTTTGGCTCACATTTAACAAAACCCCACCAATTCACTATCTCAACAAATTAGAATACTTCATAAGACCAATAAAAAAACATTTTTTGTGAATTGTTGGCCTTCTGTAAAGTGTGTTCATTTACTGTATATGTACTCAATACTTGGTAGGGGCTCCTTTTGCTTTAATTACTGCCTCAATTCGGCGTGGCATGGAGGTGATCAGTTTGTGGCACTGCTGAGGTGGTATGGAAGCCCAGGTTTCTTTGACAGTGGCCTTCAGCTCATCTGCATTTTTTGGTCTCTTGTTTCTCATTTTCCTCTTGACAATACCCCATAGATTCTCTATGGGTTCAGGTCTGGTGAGTTTGCTGGCCAGTCAAGCACACCAACACCATGGTCATTTAACCAACTTTTGGTGCTTATAGCAGTGTGGGCAGGTTTCAAATCCTGCAGGAAAATGAAATCAGCGTCTTTAAAAAGCTGGTCAGCAGAAGGAAGCATGAAGTGCTCCAAAATTTCTTGGTAAACGGGTGCAGTGACTTTGGTTTTCAAAAAACACAATGGACCAACACCAGCAGATGACATTGCACCCCAAATCATCACAGACTGTGGAAACTTAACACTGGACTTCAAGCAACTTGGGCTATGAGCTTCTCCACCCTTCCTCCAGACTCTAGGACCTTGGTTTCCAAATGAAATACAAAACTTGCTCTCATCTGAAAAGAGGACTTTGGACCACTGGGCAACAGTCCAGTTCTTCTTCTCCTTAGCCCAGGTAAGACGCCTCTGACGTTGTCTGTGGTTCAGGAGTGGCTTAACAAGAGGAATACGACAACTGTAGCCAAATTCCTTGACACGTCTGTGTGTGGTGGCTCTTGATGCCTTGACCCCAGCCTCAGTCCATTCCTTGTGAAGTTCACCCAAATTCTTGAATCGATTGCTTGACAATACTCATAAGGCTGCGGTTCTCTCGGTTGGTTGTGCATCTTTTTCTTCCACACTTTTTCCTTCCACTCAACTTTCTGTTAACATGCTTGGATACAGCACTCTGTACAGCCAGCTTCTTTGGCAATGAATATATGTGGCTTACCCTCCTTGTGAAGGGTGTCAGTGATTGTCTTCTGGACAACTGTCAGATCAGCAGTCTTCCTCATGATTGTGTAGCCTAGTGAACCAAACTGAGAGACCATTTTGAAGGCTCAGGAAACCTTTGCAGGTGTTTTGAGTTGATTAGCTGATTGGCATGTCACCATATTCTAATTTGTTGAGATAGTGAATTGGTGGGTTTTTGTTAAATGTGAGCCAAAATCATCACAATGAAAAAAACCAAAGACTTAAACTACTTAAGTCTGTGTGTATTGAATTTATTTAATACACGAGTTTCACAATTTGAGTTGAATTACTGAAATAAATTAACTTTTCCATAACATTCTAATTTATTGAGATGCACCTGTATAAACGGAGTTTAACAGGGTTCAGGATTCACCATTGTCTACGTTAGGTGCATAAATGGCGTAGTCGTTAGATGATAGTTGAACTATCATAGTATTATAGTATTACAAGTTTATAAAAGTATACAAGTCTGAAATGTAAGTGGAGGAAAAACTATAGGAAAAAAAACGTTTCACTGGAATAAATTAAAGTGGAATAAAAACCCATGAATTGCCCTAATTGTAGACTCTTTTGCTAAACAAACAGATTTCGGTGTCGAATACATTGTGGAAACACCTAACACCTGCTGTTCTTTTATCAGCTGTATTACTATTAAATCACTTTAGTTGTAACAATTTATTCACTGAGTGGTTAGCTGAGACATTATTAAAACAGGAACAGAAAAGTGTAACTCTATTCAATTTAGTCTTTTTCATAGTTTCATAGAACTGTCACTGACTCTGAGTTTTTGTAGATTAGGCTATAACAGACACCGTTAGTGTGCTTCACATGAATCTTGGGTCTGGCTGGCGCTTTTGTGTGAAATGGTGAATTGCTGCCCCCTAGAGATCATGAGGCTTTAAAAAAATCATTAAAAATCTTGTATGGAGTGTTTAATTAATACAGAATTGAGGTTCAGAATATTTAAAGACGGCTTCTCATTATTTTAGCAGCATAACTTTTAGTAGAGGCACTCAGCATTCACTTTATACATGGAACATTAATGAATAAGACAAGTGATAGGTCTAGAAAAATAAATAGAAAAAATTATAAAAAAAACATGATTAAACTTTTGTTGTTGTTTTTGTTAGTTTCAGTATGGTTATTGCCGTGTAGCATATTTATATGCAAATTCACTAGTGATGGAACAAATGAATCTGAAGTTATTTCTGCTTTCTGAGGCTGAATGTCTCTGCCTGACTGCACAGCAGTGGTGGAAAGAGTACTGAAAATTTGAGTACTGTTACATCGCTGAAATAATACTCAATTACAAGTAAAAGTACTGGTGTCAAAACAGTACTTAAGTAAAAGTACAAAGTACTCCTCTCAAAAACTACTCGGGGTACTAGTTACTAGTTACTTTTTAGCCGGCGATATTAAATGAATTACCAAAAAAAAAATATTCATTCATACTGTATCAAAGATCTATGTGGATAATAGCTACTTTGAACAAAACCCACTTTTATCTTATTGACGAAGTACGTGAATTAGTGGTCATGATACAGGAATTTCTAAATTCAATACCTTGAAAAATATCAATATTATACCCATGAACCGGAAGAAGACTTCGGTGTTGTGATGTATTTCCAAGTGAAATGGAATATTGAATAAAGGGTGGGATTTTATTGTGGTGCACCTCCACTCCACCTCTTGCTCAGAGCAGATTCACGGTTGGAGTGGTTAAGAATATCTGCTTGTTACGTCTGACATCACGCTTCACAACTTCTGGGTCCTAACGCTCTACCAGACGCCCCAAGAAAACAACAAATTGTGCTAATATACACCCACGTCATGTAATACTGAAAAATTATAACCCTAACCTTTATCAATCCCAGATGGCCAGACAGTGTTTCAGCTAAAATATTAGTGTCTGAGACACTGTGAGAACGGAGACTGTAGTGTGCACAGCAAATTTTTAAATGCTTATCTTAAATATGTAATAATAATTAAATAGTGCTCATAAATGGCTGTTCAGATAGTATTCTCAAGTGAAATGAGTAGAGGCTTGGACCCGGAAACAGGAGTCCTTACGTCATACTTAACAAGAGGATTCTCTCCAAGCCATCAAACTGACGTCATCAGTGCAAGAACACCACTCCAGAGCGGAAGCAATTTTTCAGTTTTTGATTAAAGATTACAATGGCAGACAATTTTTATTTTATTTTTTTTTCCGGTGTATTGACTTGCACGGTTCAATTGTTCACCACAAGACTAGTAATGTGCACTAAAAAAGTAAGTATGGTCATTTTTGATTTCATGACTACTAATCATTTTCAATACCATTGGCAAAACTACCACATACTGTATACTGCCATATAGGTATTTTAATATCTCAATTTTTTTTTTTTTTTTTTGTCCATCCATTTTTTCAAGGCAATCATTATTTCAAGCTTTGAGTGGTTTAATCCAAGTCTTATAAAAAGACACGTTTGCTTTATATGATGAACAGATTTTAATATAGGCTTTTATTTACATACATATAACTATTGATTAATTACCATTTCAAAAATCTCCATCTTAAACATTTGCTCATTCTGTGTATTTGTGTGGTAACTTTGTTGCGAAAGCTTGAAGCACAAGGAAGCGTGATTTCAAATTTGATTCCAAACTGAATTTACAAAAAAAGACAAGCAGACCTACAGTCAGTAGTAAAATTATAAAAATGACCTCAATTCAGTTGAGGTATTCGAAATATGACAACACTGAATTTTTATAAGCAGTGATTTAAGAGCCATATATGTATTTATTTAGATAAATGCAACATCAGATGGCTTTGACCTGTAATGTCTGTACAATGTGATGCAGTTAGACAGACTAGGATATTTATATGTACAAATCATACAAATATCCCATTCTGAAACATTTCTAGCACAAACTTACACTGTAAAGAAATTAAAGTTCCATCTTTGATTGTTGAAAGACTTTCTGGTGCATTTCACTTACAGCCAATATAATTTCCAGTAGGATTTTCATCGATCAGGGCAGGCGTGGATCTATTCTGAATGGTTGATAACTTGACAAAATTTAATCCAGGAGCAAAGAGAAATAATTTCTACTTTAAAGGAGAGATCGCGATTGCGCAGTCTGCTCACAAGCTATATCGGAGTGAGAGGACAGGCAGTTCATTTGTGTAAGTTAGGCCTATTTGGGAGCTCGCATCCAGTTTTCTGCGATAACATGACTCTGTTCCGACACATTTGCGCGGGAATGATTAAAATTATGAGGAATAATATTCAGATTCCTGTGATTGACAGGAGACTGATGCGTGTTAAACTCACTGTCTGAGAGAAGAGAGACTCAGCGTGTATCGGTGTATATACGGGAGATAGCCTACTGTGGAAAATGAGTAATGGAACCGTGTCAGATATTTTAGTATCGGTATCAAAATATAGATATTTATGATAACACTACCATGTAGTTTGTTTCTCCAAACTTTGTTTGCTCCCTCACTGTCTGATCGGCTCTTCAACACTGCTGCATAGGGCTGGGAATCGATTCCAAAAAGAATCGATTCTTCGATTCTGAGGTGTTGGGAATTGAGAGTCGATTCCAAAGGTTGGAATCGATCCCATCAAGAGGAATCGACTCCTCATTCAGAGCCTTTTTCAGTTCAACAAAGCTTAGCCTATCTATTGGTGCCTTTCAAACAGAAGGCTGCATCCTACGAAGGCTGCACACATTTAAATTCACGAAAATAAACTGAAAGAAAACGAGTCAGTACTGAGATCATCTGAATTTGAGGATGCAGCCTTCCGTTTGAGAAGCACCATTCGCCTCCTCATGCTCGATAAAAGCCGTAATTAGGCCTACAGAGCTGTGATATAAAAGATCATTCTTTTTTATATAAAAGATCTATTTCATTTTTATATTTTTATTAGCCTACCCTTCGGTTTATGCTCGCTAAAAGTGATTAGAAATCTGATTCGTTTCCACGAAAAGGTTCTTTCGGATATATAGTTTTAATGAACCAGTTCAAAAAAAAAAAAAAAAAAAAAAAAACGATTCAGAGGTTATTTTACGGTGGAACTGGCTTATGTTGTCCACAATTTTGAGCGCTGCACGACAGATAGATAATGACGTGATCGAGGTTATTGATCTTATTTCCATCTAAAATACTATATTTTTTTTTTTTTATCAACCAATGATAATTCTAAAAGAAAATGTCACGTGCATAGATCAGTGGCCGCATCTGATTGACAGATAAACCACGAGCTCTATCAGTGTTATTGTTAATGTTCTGGTTATTTTGTTTCAGTGTACAGTTTGTTAATTTTGTGCAAAGCATACAGTCAAAGTAAACTTAATCATTCAGCTGAACTGTGCACTTTTATTTTAGACAATTCATGTCTTGTTCAATTCATGCGATAAACGCATGTCGCTGCTGAGCAGTGGGCTATGGCTAATTTCACGGGCAAAGCAGACAAAATTACAGTTTAAAAATCAATCAGAGCTATAGAAATGTATCGTCATTTTTTATTTATTTATTTCATTATTATTTTTTTTTTTTTTTTTACAAATAAAGCTTCATATTATGAGAATAATACTTTCTACGACCTTTATACCCTGAAGTCATGGCGAGATTAGCTTCCTTCGATCTATAAAAAAAAAAAAAAAAAAAAAAAACAAGAATCGAAAAAGAATAGAAAACAACAGTGAGGAATCGAATCCCATCAATTCCAGAACCAGGAATCGGAATCGGACTCGATTCCAAAAATTTCGGAATGGAACAGCCCTGCAGCGGAGGCTTTTCCCGGTTCAGATATCAGGGCTTTTATTGGTCTGTTTATGTTCGGATATCTTTATTGGCTACTGAAGTGCCGTCAAAGGTTTGAATATCAATTCAAATTGTGGGTGTACTCAGTAACGAACTATGATTCAAAAGTAATGAAGTAGATTATTTTGCTTAATTTGTGTTTAAGTACAAGTACCCGAAAAAACTACTTAATTACAGTAACGTGAGTAGTTGTAATTCGTTACCTCCACCACTGCTTCACAGTGAACTGACCATGAAACTCATTTCTAATTTCAGTGTCTGGGAGACTCATTTCTCCAGGGTAAGCAGATCTAGCTTATGGCCTTTTCTGCGTGAAAACAGCAGATCATCATGATATCCTCTGGTGATGCCAGACAAATTGTAATTTAATTGCAGTAAATAATCAAATTTGAGGTCCTGCCCATGTTCTGTCATTAAGGATGTGCTCAGAGAGGAGAAGCAAGGGAAATATGAAAGTCTCAAGAACAAGAACATGTTTTGGTTATATTTCATTCCAAAAGTAAATAAAGAATATTATAAATTAAGCCTTTAGGACATTTAAAACCATATATAATCCCTGCCTTTTTTTTTTTTTTTTTTTTGCCCAAGTATTTGATGTTATGCCTATGCTAATTTAAATATAAACTATTTTACAGTATTACTTACTAATGCAGTGTATTTGTAATATAGTAAAGGGAATATACACTACTGGTCAACAGTTTGAAATAATAAGATTTTTTTATGCTTTTAAAAAGAAGTAATTTATTTGATTAAACATACAGTAAAAACAGTAATATTGCTAAAAAGTTAAAATTTAAAAGAACTTTTCTATTTGAATATATTTTCAAATGTAATTTATTCTTGTGATGTAAAGCTGAATTTTCAGCATCATTCCAGTCTTCAATGTCATTCAGAAATCATTCTAATAAGCTGATTTGCTGCTTAATTATTAATGATGGGCCTTATTATTATCGTTACAAAAAATATATTTTGCTGCATAAGATTTTTGTGGAAACAGTGATACATTTTTTTCAGGATTCTTTGATAAAATATAGAGTTCAAAAGAACAGCATTTATTTGAAAAAATAATATTTTGTCACCTTAGAAATGGATTTACCGTCACGGTTTTCACAAATATATTTAGTACAACTGTTCAACATTGATAATAATAAAAATGTTTCCTCCAAATCAGTTCATATATAATGTATATTTATTAACTTATTATGAATTAATTTATTAATAATATAACATATTAATAATAATTAGTAAATTACATTTTAGATTATATTAAAACAGAAAACATTTATTTTTAATTGTAATAACATTTCTCATTATTACCGTTTTACAGCATTTTTAAATCAAATAAATATGGCCTTGGTCAGCATAAGAGACTTTCAAAAACATTAAAAATCTTAACTTTTGCCTGGTATAGTGTCTGTCACGTCACAATGCAAAAAAAAAATAAAAATTCTTAATCCTAAAGGGAGGCTTAAATTTCTTTTTGCAGAATTTAATTATATTTATTCTTTTGATTTTGGAGTGAAAAATATGTCCTTAAAGTACCACTTCATCAAAGATTCAAATATAATTTACTAACCCTCATGACCTATAAAAAGGTGAATTTTGTAGAATGTCCCAATCATGCTTTTCTGCATAGAGAAAGACCAGTTGTTGTCAAGCTTCGAATAAATATAATAATAATAATAATAATAATAATAATAATAATATATTCTTGAGCAGCAGATCAGCATATTAGAATGTTTTCTTAAGAATCATGTACTAGAGTAATGGCTGCTGAAAATTCAGCTTTGCATCACAGAAATAAATTACATTTTAAACATATAATAAATAATTTCCTGAATAAAAAAAAAAAAACAGCCCTAAAACAATTCACATTTTAAACATTTCAGATCCATAAAAGACCGTGGCAGATCATTTGAGGACACAGGGAGTGTCTAAAACAGTTGCTTTATTGTGTAAAAAAAAACAACAACTAGACAGAGAGCGTCTGATGGACAGCAGCAGGCTGAAGGGATCGTATTCTGACATGCAGCATGAGGAGCGTCGCAGAATGCCGTTGATTTAAGGCACTAATACTGTTCATGATCTGATACGGCTGAATCTCTGGAGAAATCAGAATTATGTTGTACCTGCATTTAAATTTAAGAATGGCCATAGAAGGCAAACCAATCCCACATCACTGTTCCTGTTTTAATGACACTCTGTTCCTGTTTCAAATCTGGCGGTTCACAGTGGTCAGTACTTATCTCCTAATTCTTATAAATCTGAGACAATAAATACAGTACACTATTAATGGAGCTATGAATTTGAGGCACATCATTTCATGGGATGAAGTTTGAGAAGACCAGCGCTGGGCTCAGAATATCATAAACTGTAATGGCCGTCCACCAGGACAATAAATTAACAGCGAAGAGAGGCGAGAAGATGTCTGTGTCTATGATGTCTGTGTGTGTTTGAAGAGTGTGATGCACGTGACGGATAACGCCGGCGTATGCGTGAGTTTCTCAGGGTAGTGATGCTATGCTATTATGTACATGTGCTATAACGAACGAGTATTACTTTAAGAGCAACATTCAGGTCTGTCTGGACTCCTGCGACATACAGTGTGGTCTTCTTTCGAGTAGTGTGCACACGGATCGGTGAATGAAGAGTTCGCAGCCAATCAGGGAGAAGAACAAATTACTGAGGTCATAAGCTTTTCCCTAAATGGACTGTCTCCTCAGTCAGCTCACAGTAAAGATGGTTATCATGGGTCAGTGGTGAACACACACACAGACACGTGCTCACGCAAGAGATTCATGTTTTGTATCTGGGTCTCGACAGTTCTTTTAGAGTCACTTCATTTTATCCACCTCTTCTCCTTCCGCTTCTTCCCACATTTCTCCTCCAATCCATCCAGTAGTGCAGACGTCCCATGTGAGCAGTGTTGTGTGTCTGTGTGCACGTGTGCTTAAGCCTGTTTAGAAGTCTGTGTCCCAGCCTGAGTTATCATCAGGCGGTGGGTCTTCATTGTCCTCAGGAAAGCTGTCAAAGTTACTAGTGTCTGTGGATGATGTTACCTGCAAAAAAAAAAAAAACAAACAACAAAAAAAAACCTGTTAGCATGCCAGTTATACACTTGTACACTTCTGTTAAAGTTTGGGTCTGTAAGAATTTTTAAATATTTTAAAAGTCTCTCTTGCTCACCAAGGCTGCATTTATTTGATGAAAATTCAATAAAAAAAACTGTAATATTGTGAAATAATATTATAATTTAAAATAACTGTTTTCTATGTTAATATATTTAAAAATGTAATTCATTCCTGTGATGCAAAGCTGAATTTACAGCATCATTACTCCAGTCTTCAGTGTCACATGATCCTTCAGAAATCATTTTAATATGCTGATTTGGTGGCCAAGAATTTATTTGACATTCATTTGGAATATAAATCTTTTGTAACATTATAAACATCTTTACTGTCACTCTTGAACTATTTAATGCATCCCTGCTGAATAATAGCATTAATTTATTTTAAGAAAAATATGCAGGGTCAGAAAGCTTTCAGATTTCATGAAGGTGAACGAGGTTCTTACGGGTTTGGAATGACATGAGGGTAATTAATGACAGAATTTTCCTTTTTGGGTGAACTATCCCTTTAAGATTTGTGACCATTACAGTAAAAACCCTATAATGCATAAAGTACTTGCACAAAGTATGTTTCTGGCATAACATCAGTGTAAAATCTGCCTTGCATGAGCGTAAGCACTTACATTAGGGATGATGGGGGGCGTCAGTGTCCCCTTCCTCAATCCGTCCCAGTTAAACCCTTCAAACCATCTGCAAACACATTCAATACATGAGACAATTCATAAAACTATATCAGCATATTTTTCATGTTCATGTTTTAAAGCAAATACCAAACTCACTTGTGCTTCTGGATGTCTTTGACACCGTTTTTCAAGTTTCCTAATCTTTCAGATGGCGTGTCTCTAAGAAGAAGAAAAGAGAAATTTGCATTAACAAGAACCGCTAATAGAAAGCCTATGGGTTTTACAGTGATGGATATACCTGCATAGCTTTTTGATGAGATTGGCAGCATTTTTGGTAATTTTTTTAGGGAATTCTATCATGTCGATCCCTCGAAGAATGATGTTGTATGTTTTCATTGGATCTGGTCCTGAAAAAGGAGGACTGAAAAATAAAGAGGAAAAACTGAATTAAAAACCATTGCATGTGTAGTATAAATTATAAATCCTAATACTTTAATAATGTTTAATCAATCTGAAAAAGTATTTTTAAACACATGAAGCTCTGTTTCTTACCTGCCGGTCAGCAGCTCGTACATGAGGATGCCGAGGGACCAGTAATCTGCGGAAATGTCATGACCTTTATTCAGGATGATCTCTGGAGCCACATACTCTGGTGTACCACAGAATGTCCACGTCTTCTTCCCAAAGCCGATCTTCTTAGCAAAGCCAAAATCCACCTTTAAAAGATTTACCCAAGATTTTAATTTTCATGCTTGAGTCTCCTTTGACAGAAGCAAAATCTGACTTCTTTAAAGGGACAGTCCATCCAAAAATGAGAACCATTATTTACTCACCCTCATGTTGTTCCAAACTTGTATGAATTAATTTCTTATGTGTAATGCAAAATATACAGTTTTGAATAATTTTGAGTTCATTCAGAATTCATCAAAATATCTTTTGTTACAAAAAATCATACTGGTTTGGAATAACATGAGGGTGAATTTTCTAATGTAATAACATTAATACACTCTTAAATGTAGATTCAGTCTCCAAATACTTTTTGAGGTACTGTTCAATAAAGAAGCACAAAGTTCTAGGTGACTGCAGGCTATTATTGTCTTTTTATCCTCATGAAACTACTAGAGGGCGAGTACTGGGTGTCCATATTTGATGCCTTTACTGTCCTCACCAGTTTGGCGTAGCCTCTGTGGTCTAGTATCAGGTTCTCTGGTTTGAGGTCTCTGTATATGATGCCTTTGGAATGCAGGTAAGCGAACGCCTCCACCACACAAGCCGTGTAAAAGCGCGTAGTTGAATCATCAAAGTTTCCCCTGTGATTAGGAAAGAAACGGGACTGTTGTGTTGTTGAAATTCAGACAGCAACTGTATGAAAACACATTGATCTAAAGTGAATTGACAGATCTCACCTGTCTCTGAGAATAGTCCACAGTTCTCCACCTAAACACGCCTCCATCAGCATATAGAGGTACTTACTGTCCTTAAATGTCCTATAGAGTCTAAGAAAACAAGAGGAAGACAATCAAAATGCCATTCTACAGATTCAAGGGTTGATGTATTTTCACATTGTCACATTTCTGATGTCAAAGCAAAAAATACCTTAATGTACATGAAATTTAACTTTTTTACAGAAAAATCAATCTGATATATTTTTGTTAAATAATATTTTTTGATTATTTAGAATTTTGGGAAGATTTTATGATACTATGCTATTTATACAATTTGTATTACCTATTTTTGCCATTAAATTGATATTTTTCATTCATTTTCTACATCTGTCATTTTTGACCACGACTACGGTACCAAGTGTTACTTTTTATTTTTCGACTCTTTACCATATTTGAATCATGTCCATGAATGTTGTTTTTTTGTGTTCACATAGCTAATTTCACAAAAGTCACCAAGTGTCATCTCATTACAATGTAGCAAAAAAATTTAAAAATTAGTAATGTAAAAAGTGACCAAAGAGACCCATAGGGGCAAAATGGATTATCAATAACTAAAATTAAACCATTTAAAAAAAAAAAACCTTATATTTCAGCTAGTTGCCAAGGCAAAATTCCTAATTTTTGTTTTGAAGTTGAAGTACTGAAATAACTAAAATGAACTAAAACTACAAACTTAAAAACTAAACAGAATAAAAACTCAACAAAATTACTTAAACTCATGTGAACATGTAAATTAAAAATGTAAAATATAAAATATAAAAATCAAATCTAATTCAAAATATAACAAAAACTACAACAATATACCACTGACACTAAAATAATACTGTTATAAATCACTGAAGTGTAATGTAGTATTAGGTGCAGGTCACTGGAGGTACCTGACTATAAAGTCTGAATGTGCCTCCTGCATGATCAGTTTCTCAGAGCGGATGTGCTCCTGCTGTCTCGTGTCCACAATGTGACGCTTCTTTAGGATCTTCATCGCAAATGTCTTCATCTCATCGCTCTTGAGCTGCACCTGAGAACAAAACAAGGGGAGTTAAAACTATTACTTCAACTTTTTATTTGTCTCACACACACAGTTATATCTGAATGAATGACTATAATAATATTAAAGTACCCCTATTATGGATTTTTGAAAATTACCTTTCATGCAGTGTGTAACACAGCTCTAAGTGAATGAAAACATCTTGCAAAGTTTTAAATCTGAAAGTGCACCGTGTATAAAGTTATTATCTCTCAAAAGAAAGAGTCGACTCTGAATCATTGAAACGAATTGTTTTTAAAACAAATCCCAAGCCTTGTCATGTTGACGTCAACATGAAACATTAGCATATTGCCCACCCACTTGTTGCGCGCGCAGACCTGGGAAAACTTGATTCTCGCATTGGTCTGAATGAAAATGCAAATTATTTTTTTGCCGCTAGGTGCCCCTTTTGGAGCGTTAAAAATAACTCTTTCCAGTCGGACCAATCACTGCAGATTAGCATCACGGGTTTGGAAAAATGAATGGTTGAGCGAATCGTTTGGGAGTCGTTGAGCAAATAAGGTAAAAATAAATGCGTATTATAAGAAAATGAAAGTGTTTTTTGACCTTGCATGCATGTCAGCCTGTTGTTGGGGACTCCCAAAACCAAAATATGAACCTTTCATAACCCATAATAGGGGCACTTTAACTATAATTGAAATACACAAAATGATCAAAAATCCATGATGCCATCATAATTTGGAGAAAAATGCACACTTCTATATAATAAAAACATATTGCACTGAAAACATGAGGTTCTGTGTTACCAGCTCAACACGGCCAAATCCTCCAACGCCAAGCGTGTCGATGATGTTGAAGTCAGACAGGTTTAGGTTGGAGAAGAATGCATTCTCTGCCTCGTATCTGCATTTCAACAAGCAGAAAAGAAGTGGAATAGAAGAAAAGTGAATGGAAGAAAAATTGTAGTTATTCCCTCTGTCTGTCTAGTTGGGCAACCCAAATCTTGATAAGCAAATCAAAACTCAAATTTCATGTAATTTTCATCACCCTTTGTCTAGATCACAGCTCTGCACAAGCAAGATGTATTCTGAAACTTCAAAGGTGCATTCTGGGATGCTTTTTAAACAGTATTGAATAGTAACTAAACAGTTTTATTTAAACAGGATTATTTACATATGTGCTGGGTGGTTGCTTTTCCTTCACTAGCCGATTATTATTATTATAATTATTATTATTAGTTTAGTTTTAAGTCCTGAAGGGCAAGGTAAACGTACCTTACTGAATCTAAATTTTACTATTTATTTATTTACTGTCTGTTATGTATAACCCCAAAAAATGGGATAAAAAAAAGTAGAAATTTGGGAAACAATTATGGGTTACTTTTTGTTGTTATAATATAACATTTTATTTTGAATGCAAACAACAGGGTTTTGGCTGTGAAGATCAAGGAGTTTGCATCAGTTCACCTTCATAAAAATATTTTTGTTCACCACTGATATTTGCAATCATACAGATGATTTATTAGAGGTCAGAATGGCATAAGGATTCTGTAACATTGCAAATAAAATGCTGCTGGATGTCTGTGACCTGTGATATTGTGATATTTTCCTCCAGTTAGAGTGCTTATACGAGCCCATGATGCAGAACTGGCCAATCAAATCCCTTCGCTTGAGCCATGGCCAATGACACGATTGAGCTGCTATTTAGCTTGGCAAAAACCGCTTTGCAGTGTCACACAGAGGTTACAATTTTCCATGCACACTGCCAACGGTCCTAAAAACCAGCGCACATACACAAAGCGTGCCTTAGATATTATTCAATCCTTTTCACATAATCAGTTATTAGGCTGGCAGGATCAGAGATGTGCAGCGCTGGCATGTTCTGCAATGCACAAACAAAAGTGCAGTTTTGGAAAGAGGCATGAACACAAGCCAAAACTCCTCGCTAAGACTATAAACAGAAGAAATTTATTCTTCAGCTGCAAGCTGGAGATGTTTAATGTTTCACACCAGCTGCAGAGCTGGCAGATTCTACAACGAGAGTGTCAAACACCCATTCAAAATAAAGTAAAATAGGCCAATTATTTTTTTAAATAATACTTAATAATATTAAATAAAAGAATATATTTAAAATCTGATATTTTAATAAATATTGTAATAAATTTGGATTGAACAAGGTGACTTTTTAATCCAGCTTTCAGCCCTTCCAGCCATCTGAAAACATCCTCTTGCATTCAAATGCATGTCACATGTCCTAAGTCAATCAACCAAAGCATAATTGAGATTAAAACTCTCAAGGAGGAAACAGGCATGTGTGTGTGACCATCAGGGAGTGAAATTTCTGACACTGGTGCTAGCTAGCAGCCTTCTTTGTGCTCATGCAAAAAAAAAAAAAAAAAAAATATCTGGCACCTAGCAACACTGACATGAATTTCACATTTCTGCTGGACAATTTACTGATGTTTTATGCCTGAGGAATCAACAAAATAAGTTTTAAAACTGCTTTGATTAAAATATAAACCTGGAAGGCACTGCTGATTAAGCACGTGTGATGCTCCAGGCTCATGGTTTCTCTAATTCATTATTGGTGAAATAGTTAATTTGATTGACCACAAGGTGGCAATATGGAGCTTTATAAATTCTTTATGGAGAACATCTACTGTATTTTACAATGCCTTGATTTCCATTGTATGTGCATTACTGCAACTAAAAGTGTATTTTTAAATGGAAGGATCAGTAAAAATTATTTGTACTATGATTAATAATAATGAAAAATGAAATGAAATTATACATATTTAAATTAATAGGTTACCACAAAGTGGCACTGTTTAAAACATAATGACAACAATTGTTTAAAACATAATGACGACGTGATTTTTCACTCATAATTATCGCGCAGGCATAACACAAATAATCATCTGCAAAAATTGTACTGGCTTGAATGGCTTTACTGCAGAGCAATTGCTGTACATAATGAAATATAAGTGTCTCTGTCGTTTGATGGTGGTTGTGGTGAATAGCGATCAAAATGTTTGTGAAGATGCTGAAAACGATAGTTTTGAGAATATATTGAGATTGTGAATATGAGGCAGATGCTGAATGTATAACACTGGGGAAATGCGCTCTGATGATGGCACTGATGGTCAAATCATCTGCTCAGATCCCTTCTAAGTTTCAAATATGCTTATTTTATTCTTTTTTTATTTTATTTTTTAATTGTTCTAAAAATATCAGGAGAGTTTGCTAGAAGTTAGAGATCCATCCGTGCTAGACATAAGTCTGGGTCGCTAAAGGCCAGAATATAATGATTGGCAAAATATTCATGCAGTTTAAAGTCTTAAAATGTCTTAAATTTGACAACATTAAACCTTAAATATCAAATAGTCAACGATTTAAATGATGGGGTCTTAATTACAACAATAAACGTCAGCATGTTATCTCGGTTATTTGTCCTAAAATATGGAATAAATGTGATAAAGAAAGCATTAAATTGACCTTTCTCATACATGTTGACACATTGTTACAACACTTATTTTATGTTTTAAAACAAATTTCTTGAAAATTGTTGCTTCAATTAATGTTTTGTTAGATAGAACCTTATAATTCCAAGCGGAAAGTGACTTTTTAGAATTAGAAGGTTCTATCTGCATTTGACCTGTTCCAAAAATCCCCATTTAAAAAATTGAGAGGATTTTGATATTGTACATTTAGAATACATTTAGGGTCTCTGTAAATTTCATGTAGGAAAGAGACTTGTTCCCCATATCATTTTTACTATATGGAATGCAAAAACTTTGAAGCTCAATATCTCAAAACCACTCAGAACGCAGATAGAACCTTATAATTCTAAGGCGACGATATGGCAACATTTTAAATAAGTAAAAAAAAAAAAAAATCATAATTATTTGTAAAAGTAAACGAATAAATATTTTAATAACTTTGGAGATATTTTTGTTACTTTTGTATTTGCAATGGCTTAATATCAATTGTACATGCATTATTGCGCATATATATATATATATATATATATATATATATATATATATATATATATATATATATATGTGACCCTGTGACCCTGGACCACAAAACCAGTCATAAGGGTCAATCTTTCTGAAATGTAATTTTTTTGAGATTTGAATTGCATGAATAAATTAGCTGAATAAATCCATTGATGTATGGTTTGTTAGAATAGGACAATAATTGGCTGAGATACAACTATTTGAAAATCTGGAATCCGAGGGTGCAAAAAAATCAAAATATTGAGAAAATCTTAGCAATGCATATTACTAATCAAAAATTAAGTTTTGATATATTTATGGTGGGAAATTTACAAAATATCTTCATGCAACATGATCTTTACTTAATATCCTAATGATTTTTGGCATAAAAGAGAAATCGATTATTTTGACCCATACAATGTATTGTTGGCTATTTCTACAAATATACCCGTGCTACTCGTGACTGGTTTTGTGGTATATATATACACACATACACACACACACTGCATATATATTTTAATATGAAGTCAAGAGGAGTGTTCAAAACTTGATAACAGTCAATATTTTTGCTTTTCTGTTTGGTGCTACTAGTGATGCAGAAATGGCACCTTAAGTACAGGAGAGCTGCACGCACTCGTCTCATTAGAGTGTTCTCTATCTGTCAGCATGGCAGCTGGAGATTTATTTACAGGTTTGTAGTTTGGATCACGGGGGACACAGTGCAGGAGGTGACAGCTGTAGATGTGTTTTAATAAGCTTTAATCTATGACAGTCACACAGGCTACAGACACCTCTTCATTATTCATAAGAGCTCATTTACATTGCAGATGAGCAGATAAGAGGAGGAAAAGTTTCTATTTCGGTTCAGATATGACACAGAAGGGATTTTTGAAGTGGGAAATGAGTTTCTGAACTATCCCAGAATCCCTCTTTCTCTCTCTCTCAGTGTCTGATATTCTCTGTGTGAAATGTGATAAGGTTTCACATTTCTCTGAGCGGATTATTTTCTCATTGCCGCACAATGATTGCATCGCTTTCTCATCATGTTTCTTCAGATCATGAACAGTTGCTGGTTCTTATATAACATGTCTTCTGCATGCTAGCACAGCCTTTTCTGCTTTACAGCTCTAGAGTTACAGTAAACATCCTTGAGCTGGCCTTTGAAAACTATTGCCATTGTTGCTAGACTTTTGCATTTTACTAGTACCAGCCTAATCAGACATAGGCTACTGTTGACAAGTTTGGGGTCAGTAAGATTTATTTATTAATTATTTATTTATTCATTATTAAGGATGCATTCAATTGATGAAAAGTGACAGGAAAGACATTTGTACAAATGTTACAAAAGATTTATATTTTGAATAAATGTTGTTCTTTTTAACTTTCTATTCATCAAAGAATCCTGAAAAAAAAAAATGTATCAAGGTTTGTACGTAAATATTAAGCAGCACAGCTATTTTCAACACTGCTAATAAGAAAATGTTTCTTGAGCAGCAAATCTTCATATTAGAATGATTTCTGAAGGATCATGTGACACTGAAGACTGGAGTAATGATGCTAACAAATCAGCTTTGCATCACAGAAATACATTACATTTTAAAATATATTAAAGTGCATATTGCAGGTTAAAAATTTTTTCAAATGAATATATAACCTTGTATGAAAATACCATATGAACCGTTAATGCAGGCTTTGAAAATGTTTTACAAGACGTGAGGGCACAAATTTAGAAGAAAAAGTGACACTTTCCTTGACAGTTCTCAAAAACTGCTTTTTTTTCCCCCAACATCACGTCATATTACGTCACGAGAGGGAGTCGCGTGCCGCGCTCTGTTGGTGTTCAGTGGGAGCGGGCGCGAGTCAGTGTGTTTTCTGTTGTTATTTTTATTTCAATTTATCATCGTCATGGTAAATTATTGTGTTTGTGGAGGTTGCACTAATTCCAGCCTCTCAGGACATCGAGTCCACAGGTTTCCTAACAAGAAATAGGATGGTATCTTCCGGGCCTCGGTGCATTTGTGCAGCTGAAGAGACTGGACTTCACTAATGCTTCAAACAACGCGGTGGTGTGTAACTTAGTGATCACTTTACACCGGAGGATTATCATCCTGGCGATATGATGCAGTTCAGCATGGGATGCAGAAGCAAGAAGCGAGAGAGACTCGAGCTGGTGCGGTTTCTTCGGTGCACACAGCAGCTTCAGCGGGTCCTGGTCAGACATGATGCTCACGGATCCATCAGAGATGCTGCTCCACGAAAACGTCAACTGTGCACCGTGAGTCTTGATTTTTAACATTTGCTAACTACCAAATCAGTGAACATAATTATTTAAATAATGAGACACAACGAGATGTATATAAGTTGTTGTAAAGCACCGCAGCTAGCTTGTAAGCATTAGCAATATCGTTATATTTTGAAAAAACCGTGTAAAAAAAAAAAAAAACAGGTTACACCGCCTAAACGGTCCAGTGAAGTATAGTTTGAAAGGCTGTGCGTTTGGCTGTACACATACACAGAGCCGCTTCAGACAGCGCACCAGTAGCACTTCAACGGACGAAAACACACACAATTATGTCAAAATACGCGGTTTTGGTGAGTTACCTTGTAAACGTAGTCTTGAATGAGTTATAAACTCTTAAATGACCGTAAAGAGTTTGGAGAAGATATGTGTCAGATCCGCGTCATGTGCATCAGGTTTGAAAGAGATAGCGCTGCTTTTAAAGTGAAACCTGCTGAAGTCTGTCATTGATAGAAATCAAAGAACAAAAGAAAAAGAAAAATCCTTGGACTGTTCTAGGCGCTGATTAACTTTTATAGCTTGAATAAAGATTAATCTGTATAGTTTATGCATATATAATATAGTTTATGTGAAGATTGTTTTAAAATCACTTAAATTAAAAGTTGTTATTATATATATATATTTCAGAGCCTATTAAGTGTTAAAAATAATGGCTTTCAATTATACTGTAATGTTGAATGGCTATAATTAATAGATAAAATTGAGGGAAAATCCACCAGTATAGCGGGACAAATTAAAAACATGGTAAATATGTTTAGTTATTATAGTATTGCCTGTTTTTGCTCAAAGAGTTTCATGGCCGGTAAAAAAAATTTTGGCCGGTAAATTTTATCGTGTCACCGGCCACTGGCAGGTGTGGCAAAAAGTTAGTTTTAGGCCCTGTTAATGAGACAGTGCAAGTAATTAGGGAGTGTGAAGATCTGAAGCAGTGGCGGCCAGCTGTTATGAACCACCTCTACTGGACTGCAGCTTCCGCTCCTAATGGAGATGCAGATGTGATAGAGGCCAAGTGGAAAAGCATGGTCAGCAGTGAATGTGATCTAAACTTATGTTTGCTTCTCCCAGCATATGCCGTCTGAGAGGAATACTGCAGGTCACCACAGGCTCCACGAGAACGCAGCACTGTCTGTCTTCCACTACACCTGCTCCTCTTTCCAGATCCCTCCAGAGGATCAACAAGATGAGGCTGTTGGTGTGTATCTAGCACAGCATTCACGATTTAACACGTTAACAACACATTAGTGTGATACCCAGACTGAAAGATTTTTAAATGGGTCAGATGGTATTTTTCTTTTGGTAGTATATGTTTGGTGCATCTATCTATCTATCTATCTATCTATCTATCTATCTATCTATATAATTTATTAACAATTGCAATGTTGTGTTTTGAGTTAGGTATTAACAGTGCTATGAAATAATATTTATGATTTAGTGCTGTATAAATAAAACTGAATTGAATTAACCATAAATGCAGATCTGCTTGAAATATATCTGATGTAAACTTCATAAAAAAAGTTTTTATACAGTAAGACAATGTGTGATTGTGATTATTTTTTATTGATTGTCACCAAAATGGGGCCATTCAAAACTTTATAAAGTCCTCCTTACTCTGTAAACTCTTCTAATGGCTGACACAACACATGCAGGTAAGGGCTTCCCAGAATGCCATAGCCCCAGCGGACAACTTGTCTGTATGCTGTCAATATTGATTGTCTTATACCAATGGCATCAAAAAGTGTGACGTACAGGTAGTTGTGACCTACCTAAATATAGGCAACTTGTAATTGAAAAAAAAAAAATATTCAGATGGTTTTAATATTCAAATCTTTCATTTACTATGTATTTATACATACAAGTATTAGTAATAATTTATCTCTGCCCTAAACACACTCACGTCTGCTGGCCTGGAGAGGTCTATGCTCCTGTCTGAAGTGCATATAGGGTATCTGTAGCACATATTATGTGTTCAGACAGCAAGCCTCAAAGCCTGGGTGCAGAGTCAGACACTGCACATCAAGTGTGGGGCTCACATTCTCCACTAAGACCTGGTGTGTAATGTATCTAACTCCCTGCAGCACTGACTTTCCTCAGCTGTGACCATGGCCTCGCATTTACCACACAAACACTTGATGAAACAAAAACGTGTTTATCTCTCTCTCCCTCTCTCCAGCGGTGATGAGAAACTGCTATATCACGTAACATTAGTGTCGGATATTAACGAGCGGGACACGCCTGATCAACGCTCACTAGCTTCTGTTATTGGTAAGTATCAATACTCATAGATGACCAATACCAGCTTTGCTATTGCCTGATTACATTAGCTAACGTGTGTATATCTGTAAACTAACACTGGTCTCTCACCAAGACACCTGCCCTGTTCTCCTCACACAATAACTCAATTTGTTTCCTCTGACCGTTGTTCTGTCTAATTCTGGCCTGTCCCTGCCTCTCTTGGCCGCATAGCAGGCTCATAATTTTATCTGTGGTCCGTCATACGAGTCTAAATAAACATTTAAAATTTCCTCAGCGTCCGAACTGTCATTGCAATCCATTGTTTTCCTCTGGTTAAAATGGACCGCTCTCCCTCTCATTACGTCACTTCCGGTTTTAGTGGTTTTCAGATGCAGAAGTAAAATTCTCTCACAGAAACGACTCCAGAAGCCTTAATAGTATTTTAAAGTATATTTTAAAGAAAATCTAGTTCCTACATTATTTTTCTACACATCGACTCACTGGAGTCTCTAACCTGGAATATGCCCTTTAAGATCGAAAACATCACTTGAATAATTAAACTGTATTTTAAATAGTATTTTAAAGTTATTTTAAAATCTGTTTTTGCTGTATTTCTGTTCACATAATTCAGCCTTGATGAGCATAAGAGACTTCTTTCAAAAACCTTAAAATATCTTACTGACCACAATCTTTTGAATGGTAGAATAACTCTGTGCTCAACAACATCTTGTGTCTTAAACAAAACTCAACTGAACAAAAATCAAAACTGAGTATCTTTCAGAAACGTAATGCCTTGAACAAACTGGCAAATACAGTGAACTGTAACAGCTTGGAAGCCTGTAAATATGACTTTGTTTCTCGTCACTTACCAAGTGATGAACCCAGTTCACATTTAGAAATTGTAAAAAAGCCAACAGATTGATGGAGCAATTTTTCTGTGCAATATGCATCAGATTTTATATAAACTGATGTGGACATGACATCACTAACTCAACTGTCACACTGTCCACAATACATTTGATAGTGTTGTGTCACATCATAAAAAGAGAAATTTGCCTTGTGGTGATGAAGTGATAATGAAAAAATATTATAAATGGACCTGGGGGAAGAAAACATAATAATAACATGTCTTCAGAGATGATTTCACCTACTTTGCTTTTGCCTCTGCGTCTTCACTGCCTTTGTTGGACATGTCTTCCAGACCTCCAATCAGGTGTTTGTATGAGCTGAAAAATGACACAAACAGCATATACAGATTTAATCTTTATGACAAATACACTACTGATCAGGAAAAACAGCAATATTGTGAAATATTACTACAATTTAAAATAACTTTTTTCAAAAAATACACACACACACACACATATAATCTGCCTTAAAACTGATGACAATTTCATCAGAGACACGTGAGAACATATCAGCTCAAAACTGCCATTTATCTTTCGAGAATGAACTTGTGTAAAGTTGAAGAGCTATCCCTCAAATGGCTCTTAATTATTATTTCATGTCTCTTTCTTAATTTAGAAAGTCAGAACTAATGTATAGTGAAACTTTTATATCTAAATGAAATACTTCAGACTGAAATGTACCATTATCAGCTGTCACACAGATGGCTGATGGTTTGAGTCTCAATCAGACAGGAAAGAGAGTTTTCCCCGCCGGAGGGCACATATGCGCTTCTCTCTCTCTGTCTGTCTCACTCTTTCCAGCTTATTGACACACGTGACGCTTTAACTATTTAGGTTCAGCTTGATTTATTGAGTTCTATAAGGGAGCAGATACGCACTTCAAACCCACAGATTCTGTGTTCCACACACACACAAATAGAAAGACCAGTGTAAAATCCACAGATGTTCAATGAACTGGAAAACCTGGACTGTGATGTTTTAAGCAGCGTATATAAAGAAACTCTTGCCACAGGATAAACGTGACATATACTCACTCTCTGTCAATCACAAGGCAGGTGACAGACTCTGCTGCGATGACATTAGCTGTTCTGATATCCTCCCTTTTCAAAAAACACAGACACAGTACAGAGAAAAATCAGAGAGTTAGAATGTTCTGATACGTTCAAAATATACACAGACATATACATAAACAGATATATGACAAATATTAAAATAATTTACATAATCAATTAAAATAATTACAAAGATATTATAAATGTAAATATATAAGTTTAAATATTAAAACTACAATAATATATTTTAATTATTTGTAATATTTCATTAAAATTCTAATGCTATTAAAATGATTTTAATTATAGATAAACATATGTTAATATTAATTCAAATATTAAAGCTATTAAAATGAATTATAAGTATCCTAAATATAATTACAAATGTATAATAATATTAAAATTATACATGAATATTAAAATCTATATTTATAGTAATAAAACAACACACATAATTAAAAATGAAAAAAATAAAATTATACACACATATAAAGAGAAATATCAATTTATAATCAATTGTGTATACACAATTTATATTAGTTCA
Organism: Spinibarbus caldwelli; assembly: GCA_039654775.1. Lineage (NCBI taxonomy): Eukaryota > Metazoa > Chordata > Actinopteri > Cypriniformes > Cyprinidae > Spinibarbus > Spinibarbus caldwelli. Next base: position 7,186,239 of record CM077242.1, read on the forward strand.
CAAAATTAAAATTCATTTTGACTTAAAATCATGGAGTCAAATAAGTTACTAAAATAGTTATTAAAATATCAAAATTTAGCAGTTTCAACTCTAATCAAAGAATTAAGTCAGCATGCCTCAGAGTTTGCTGATTGTCCTCTTCCTCGCTGTCGCCCCAGTCGCAGTCATCATAGTCTGAATTCCACTCTGACCTCATGATGCTTTGCATTTTCACTTACCGTCTGACCTGAGCACTGCTATACGCGCGCATATACTACTACAGTACACTACACTTCTATTTACACTAAAACAATCACTACGTGACATCTGTCCCATCATTAGCAGTTCTGTCCGGAGGAAGAGCTCTCACACACGACTCTCTGAAAGCAAAAAGGGCTGGACACTAAACAGTAAACGAACACCCAAACACACATGCACGCGCAGCGTCTGCTCCTGTGTCCAACTGCAAATACTGCCGAACACCACACACACACACACACACACACACCGGATCCATTTCCAGCGAAACACACTTGTACTTGCAGAGGTGAGAATTCTTCACAACACATCGGCTCTAATGCTGTCACAGCACAAATACACAATAACGCTACTGCAAAGGTTACAGCTTCTGCACAATTTCACTGAACACAGAGAGACAGAGGACAGGAGGAAAATCTGTTATCATTTACTCACTTTCAATGACATTCTAAACCCAAATAAATTTCATTCTTCCTTGAAACAAAAGATATTTTTGCAGAATGCTAAAATACTTTTTTTTTTCCTTAAAACTACTACACACAAGGACAAAAAGTACCTTTATATATGGAATGACTGTAGAGTGCTTTTTTTGTTATGGAGCCAAACTCTCCTGATCCTTATTTATGTTCAATGTGTGATTTTTTTTTATTTATTTATTTATTTTTTTTGTATTTTTGTATTGTATTGTTTTTAAATTTAGTCTTAGTCCTGTGTGAAATGTCCGTTTTAGTCTGACATGTTTATTCAACCAGTGCTGTTTTTGTTTAGTCTAGTTTTATTTGACTAAAGGTCTGAGAATTTTAGCCTAGTTTTAGTCTAAGAAAACTATTAATCATGCTGCACAATAGTTAAACAGATAATCACAATTATTTTGCACAGTTATTATCGTAATTACCAATCATGATTGTTGTCATCTGAGAAATTTTATCAGAATTATTGTTATCACTTTCACCTATAAGCACAAATAACTCTTATACACTTATTTTACCTCATCTAGTTTCCTAAAATATCATATAAATTAACACTCTCTACATTATGTAAAACTCAAAAGCTTCTCTCAAAAGCTAAAACATTGAAATTCTTCATATTAAATCCATCGATTCCAAATTATATTTATGTTTTTCCATTAAAACTCCAAAAAAAAGATTTGTGTTGCAGCACAGAGGTTGCGTAAATGCATTTATTCAGCAACTACAGTACAATCGCAAACAATAAATAATTGAGATCAATGTTAGGATTTATTACAGTTTGTCACCAAGAAGGTTTTGATGGCAATTTTTTTTATTGACTGGCAACCCCAATATGAAAACTTTATGAAAGTCTATATTTATTCTCTTTTTATTTTTATTTTATAAGAAACTATAGATATTTAGGATATAAAGAGTTTTTAAATTTTAAACTACATTTTAGTCTCATCTTTTTTCATCATGGTATTGCATCCTTACGGAGCCCCTTATAGGACATGGTGGTGGAAAAAATCAGGGTGGGAGAAAAAATTTTTTTTCAAATATTTTGCGTTCTCTCGCAAAACTTTTGCGTTCCCTCGCAAAACTTTGCGTTCTCTCGCAAAGATGTTTGCGTTCCCTCGCAAAACTTTTGCGTTCTCTCGCAAAACTTTTGCATTCCCTCGCAAAACTTTGCATTCTCTCGCAAAGATATTTGCGTTCCCTCGCAAAACTTTGCGTTCTCTCGCAAAGATATTTGCGTTCCCTCGCAAAACTTTTGCGTTCTCTCGCAAAGATATTTGCGTTCCCTCGCAAAACTTTGCGTTCTCTCGCAAAGATATTTGCGTTCCCTCGCAAAACTTTTGCGTTCTCTCGCAAAACTTTTGCGTTCCCTCGCAAAACTTTGCGTTCTCTCGCAAAGATATTTGCGTTCCCTCGCAAAACTTTGCGTTCCCTCGCAAAACTTTGCGTTCTCTCGCAAAGATATTTGTGTTCCCTCGCAAAACTTTTGCGTTCTCTCGCAAAGATATTTGCGTTCCCTCGCAAAACTTTGTGTTCTCTCGCAAAGATATTTGCATTCTGTCGCAAAACTTTTGCGTTTTCTCGCAAAGATATTTGCGTTCCCTCGCAAAACTTTTGATAGTTCAAGGCAAGGTTTTGGGACATTCTAAAACGCTTATTGTGGCTTAATGTTTTAAAACAGTGACATTGGAGGGTTGTCAATAATTACTGTCAATACTAATAGCATTATTAATAATAACCTTATTAATAATATTACTATTAATAAAGCAGAATAGCCCAGAATATGAACGCAACGCAACGCACTGCACGTTAGGCTTCCATAGAAACGCTTAGCCTAAGGTAGGCTAATGGACAAAGACGGTGATTTAAAAAGACCAAATCTGTTTATTAAAAATATATTAAGCACAGAGAAGCAGAGAGTATGAGAATATGCCCAGAATATGAACGGAACGGGACATTCTAAAACGCTTAACGTGAGAAACGCTTAACGTGGCTTAATGCATTAAAACAGTGTTTTAAAAAGACTCAGTAAACACATTATTAATAAAGCATTCTATTTACAATTGTCTGTAAATAGAATGCTTTATTAATAATGTGTTTACTGAGTTTGGTCTTTTAAAAACACCGGCTGTTTTAATGTATTAAGCCACGTTAAGAGTTTTAGAATGTCGAACGTGCAGTTTCGCGTGTTTTCTCCCCCTTAGACAAAACATTATTAAAACTCTCAAAGTGGCTTAATTGATTAGCACGTTGCTTTCCTGTACATAGTTATATTTTTATTAAAATATAAAATTTGGACTTTTATTATTATATTAAGCCACGTTAGCCCGCTTTTCTATGGCTTATCATGTCAGCTCATATTTGGGCTCATCTGCTTGCATGTACACATATATTTTTAATACTTTTTATAGCATATTTTCTCTTTTTTCCTCTTCATTAAGCCACGTTAAGCGTTTTATGAACCACGGCAGCTGTATGAATTGCTGCAAGCTGTAAAGTAACCGTTTGTCCGAGCTCAACTGGTTTTGCGAGGGAACGCAAAGTTTCTCGAGGGAACGCAAAAGTTTTGCGAGAGAACGCAAAATATTTGAAAAATATTTTTTTCTCCCACCCCAATTTTTTCCACCACCATGTCCTATAAGGGGCTCCGTAGATCCTGATGTCTTAGTCATGGAAAATAAATTGTCAACAAATCTTTTTCGCCATAGTTTTTATGAAAGGTCATATGGGTTTGGAATGTCATGAGAGTATAAATAATGACTGATAATTTTCATTTTTGGGTGAACTATCCCAGGTGTGTGGGTCAGTGTGCTGTAAGTGGGACACGCTCACCTGCTTGAGGAAACACAGCATGAAAAACCGACACCATCAGCGCTGCCAAACGTGTCTGTGAACCAATCAGGTGTCAAATGATTCAGAATGCACATAGATACACGCATGAATTTAATCGCAGGATCAAGAGATTCTTTTATCAAGTTCTGGACACTGTTAATGATCTCCGTAAAGCGTGAGCCAACTGCACAAGGTTTCTGCCGTACACATGGGCACAGTGTGAGCTCTTACAGGACAGCATTTAATTGAGCTCTGAGGAATCGGACTGACCGCGTACAATGTTCTGGCCTATATTTCACCTCCGATCACAACCTCGCAGCTCGCATCAGAAGACTGCCGAGCAGGACACCTGATACACAACGGAGCATATCAACATGCTCTCAGGATCACTGTTTCCTAGTAACACAACCAAACACAGGATTATAATCAGGGTAAACAGTCCCATTAAACCAGACACCACTACAGAAAAAGAATAGAATAGAACAGAATAAAGCACCCTTGAATTGAACAAAACCGAATAGAGTAGAACACGATGAACATGAAGACAATAGAATAGAAATGAATAGAATTAAAGGGATTGTTCACCCAAAAATGATCGCGTTCATGCTCGTCCATATAATGGGAGTGACAAGCAACCAGCTTCAAACTTTTACTGTACCACAGAATGATCCCACATGACTTGTGTTATGAGGGCATGTGATAAGGTTTGGTGAAAAACTAATTATTTATTATTATTTAGCAAAAATCCTGACTTTGGTTGTAGGTCTGCTGTGAATGACCGCGTGCGTTCAGACCGTATTACAGCAGCAGTTCAGCAGCACACCACTGCAAGAGAAATCAAATCTATCAAAACACTGCACTAAACACAATGCCTAGAAAGTATACAAAAGTATACATTGTACTTTCTCCTTTGAGGTGAATATCTCTTGACAGATGTAAATTCAAGAACCCGCTTTGGACAAAACAGAGATATTTACCTCAAAGTATATGCATAATTCTTTAAGAGCCCTGCTTCATATTATGTTTCATTAATCTTCATTTCTCGAAATGGTGCACTTGTATGCAGACCAACAGCTGAAGCAAGAATTTTTAGTAACACTTCATGTTAAGGACCAGTTCTCACTATTAACTAATTGCTTATTAGCATGCATATGACTAACATATTGGCCATTTATTAATACTTATAAAGCATATACTAATGTCTTGTTCTGCATGATCATATTTTAGATCACTTAATCCAACCCATGTCTAAACTTAACAACTACCTTACTAACTATTAATAAGCAGCAAATTAGGAGTTTATTGTGAGAAAACGCCTAGATAATAGTGAATATGTGTTCCCTATTCTAAAGTGTTACTAAATTTTCTTAAAATTTTGGTTAGTTTTCCTATCGTATGCCTTCAGAACACTTGCAAAATAAGTCACTAGGGATCACTCTGTGATACTATTGCTTTTTTGCATATTTTGTATGGACGAGCATGAAAAAAATTCTTAAAAAATACTTAGAATAGAATAGAAACTCCATAAGAATAACTGATGATGTCTGGTTTATATTCGCATACCTCCTGTTCTCCTTTTCTTTCCTCAAGTATTTTTGTCCCTTAAGCCCTCAAAACTGAAACCATGGTCAAAGTCATTTTAACATGTTCCTGTATTGTCGGTTACTCTAATGCATGTGAAACTGGTCATAGTCAGAGTGGCAAAAAAAAAGTAAAGCTCCCTGGAAAAAGATTTTGTTTAATATAACTCCTGAATAAACCTGTTTTTACTCAGGAGAGTGAGCAAACAGTGCTTTTAAAGACTGTATGAATGTAATGTCATGTGTTTGCTATGCAAGCACAACCACTCTAAACAGTTTATGATTCCAAGACTTCTTACAATTCCAAGAGTGCTTTTATAAGCAGCCACTAGATGGCACCACATCCTTTAAAAACTAATATCTCACAAAAACCTGCCCAGGTCACTTTTCACCACATAATCAAAAGACATTTTTTCATGTTTCATGTTATTATAACACTTGTCCAAGACATTTTCAATGAGTAATTTTTAATCCCATAATGCATTAAAGTTTTTTCATAATTCTCAATGGTGATTGTAATAGTTCTTTTCACTGAAATGTATTATTATAAATATATTTTTTCTCATTAAAGTAACAAGAATGAGATTTTCTGCATTAAATTATGTTTTTGAAGGGAAATGACACCAAGAAGCAAAAACTTAAAAATTCCTAAAGGTAAACTTTTTTTTCTGTAAGCATATGTATATCTTATAAAACCTTGACAGGTTTTGTGAGATTCATCTAATGAGAAATCATCCCGGATGTGCCTCCAAATATCCTGTTGAAGTTTACATTTTGTATTAACTGACTTTAACAGTAGTGTAGAGGACAATCTCACCCCTGTAGGGCTTTTTCCCCAAACGAGTCTCCTTTCCCCATAGAACGCAAACAGACGGGCTCCTGACCCGGACAGTCCTCTCGAGTCATCGTCACCTGGACAAGGTGAGAACAAGAGGAAGAGATATTAGCATGGGATCATCTTCACAGCATCACTGCTTGCCCTTTGCACTGAAATAGACTTACCTTCCCTTTACTGATAATGAAGAATGTGTCTCCTCTTGCCCCTTGGCGAATGATGTAGTCGCCATCCTCATAGTGGGTCTACAAGAGAGAGAAAATTGAGAATGTGAAGATGATATGGAAACAGATGTATGAGGAAAAATACAGGTGACACTTTCTACGAAAAGGGTATGAATAAAGGATGTGCAGACACAAGACCCAGCAAATTTCTAAATGGAAAAGAGGCAGCACAACATCTCTCTGACCTTCAGTGTGCTATCTAAGACCTTGACCTCCAGACACATCAGTCTGAAGTCAGATATGACCAGCAGATAGGAAACCGAAGCCCACAAAGACTGACACAAGCAAACACTTTGTTCCAACATCACCTAGAGTCTGACCTCCAACAAAACACCCACATACACACCTGCAGTGATAGGAGACAAATTTTTCATTTATTATCCACAAAATTATCATAAATTAAAAAAAAGTGAAAAACTTATAATTCAGAACAACAAATGCTACCATGATTTATATACTTAAAATCATAAATTTAATCATATATTTTTTACTTGCTCGCGAGACACAAGGCCGACAATTTTTTATTTATTTATTTATTTAAATATGTTAAAATTAAATACATTTTTGTTTGAATTTTTATTATCTGTGACAGATTTCACAATGAGAGATTTATTTTTTATTTTTGCTAAAAAGTTCTTAGTGGTCCTAAAATTATGTTTCTTTGTTAATGTAAAATTATATTTCCTGTATTTTGATTTTTAATTAATAATATGAATAAAAGTAAAGGTTTTATAACAAAAACCCTATATATCGATTGCTATATATGATGTCATTTTGTAGACGTGTTTTGGATATCCAATAAAAAATTTTGAATATCATAACATCATGTGCAAATAACACGCACATAACATTTGAGAAGAAAGTGTCCAAATAATGTCTTGATTTTGAAGAGTATATCTATTATTTTATCATTTAACAGCTTTTTTTTTTTTTTACACTTGAGTGTGCAAAAGTGTGTTTGTGTTGTCTTTATTTTAAATAAATGAAACTTGGTTTGACGTGCATACATTTTAAGTGTAGCTTAATTGTAAAAAGTACTGTTGTAGCTAGACTGTTTGAGATGAGTGAATACTCCCCAATGGAAAGCACTCAAGTCAGTGTGAATATTCAGTAATGTTAAGATTCAGATATTTCTGGACTCTAAATTCAGACAGCTACACTGTGTACGCGCAATTAATGGAGGAGTTGCATCAAATATAAGTGACCACAAAGATGATGACGGAAGGAAAGATTCCATCTATGTGTCCAGACTTTCATTCCCCAGAGTCTCCAACATAATTACACATGCAAAATTATCATTTAAGTTCAAAAAGCTTCAGCAAATTTCAGTCTCTTTTAAAGTCAATTATTAGCTGAAGAGACTCACATCCTCTCTCTGCAAATTCATAACATTTACTTTAACAAATCGCGTCACAAAAAAAGGACTGGAATGAGAGTTTGACTTGAATTTAAATATTCACTGAGAAATCATGATTGACAGGTGAGTTATTTTAATGACACATAGCTCACAGTGCTATTAAATACTCTCATTATTTGATCTTAAATCCTCACATTTGCTCTTCTGTTATTTTGTTAGTGGTGGTAGATGCCATTACATTGCCAAAAAACATTGTTCGCCATTGAAAGCCATTTAAAAGTAGCTGTGTGTTTTGATGGAAATGAAAACAAAGCATCAGTGTTGTTATTGTTAACTAAAGGCTATTAAAATTATTTTTGGTACTCAAAATAAAGCTGAAATAAAATATTGGAGAACTTGGAAAGAGTTATAAATTAGAAATGTTGGCTTGACAAATAACTAAAACAAGTTGAAGTTATAAATGAATTAAAAAATATAAATGAATTAAAGTTAAATAGAAATATTAAAAAACCAAAACTAATACAAATTTTAAAATGAAAATGAACAAAATATATATTTTTTTACTACAATAGTAAAATTAATACTACAATAGTAAACAAATAATACTAAAATTGGCAAGCAACATAAACACAGTGAATGTTTCATTATATTATAGTAGATATAATGTACCAGAGACAAACATTATAATGTGAATGTCAGAAACGGAGCTGTATCCACTCAGTCCACTTTGTTTATAATGCTGTCAGTGTTTCATGATCGCTGTCTAAACAGAACAAATCTGATAGTGTCTGTATTAGACATATTAAACATAAATGTAATTAATAAGAGCCAAACCAATTTCTGTGTTGTTGTATTATTGTTATGAGGCTGTGAATCATGTTTTATCACAAAGGCAAACCACAGCTACTGCAAGATTATCAACAAATCCACAAAGAATGGAAAACAACAACCTTTCACCCCTAAACACAGGGAGCTGTGGGTCTCCATCACTCACTCCCCAGAGATAATTGTCGTATGCTGACGAGGTGAAGAGAGGTGATGTGGACCTCTACGTCTGCGAATGATTGACTGATGACTAAGATATTCACAATGTCTATGGCTCATCTTTTCATGCTATTTTTGGATAAAACATTGATTTTGCTCCTTTGATGCTTTGTGCAAAGTGGACCTCATATGTCGACGTCTGAGAACTGGTTATTCTCCATCTTATTCAGGACGAGAGAGTATAAACAACTCTGATTCACTCCACTACAACTTATTAAACCATGTGCATTCACTACAAGACAAGAAGGTCTAAAATGCTCCCAAATTATTGATGATATGAATGAGGAGCTTTTATAACTTGAGTTCCCCTTTCAGTCGGTCACTCCGAGTCACGTCGGATGACCGACGAAATTGGGATCTCGCCAGAGAGACCAATCCACTTCGAGTGTAACTAAACGAGCCAATGGACATTGGCATGCGATTATTGCATCCAGCTGCCGCTGATCACAGCGTGAGCATAAGAGGCAGCTGATGCATCGCATCAATTATCCTTTCGCTTCGGAGCCGAGCGGTAGTGGTTAAAGCTACTGCTCTCCCTTCCAAGAGAGTGTTCTGCGAGCGAGTGCGGGCGTTACGGCGCGGCAGCGGTGGTCACGGTGTCCGGGAGAGAAAGATCGTCTTCCTGCTGACAGCCACACTAGGAGTGTGCGGTGGCCAGCTCCCCTGCGTGCTTCAGCACTAAAAGAGCATTTCTCTGAAAGAGCAATTTCTCTAAAAGAGCAACACGGGTGATCGCGTCTTTTTAAAGATGTCTTTTCACCCGTGCGTTTCTGGGTGTGGTCGTTTCCTGGCGCCTCAGGACGGTCACGATCGCTTCCTCACGTGTCTGGGCATTCAGCACGCTGAGGTGGCTTTCGTGGATGGTTCATGTTCTTCTTGCGGGGACATGACCATCTCGGAGTGCGACTCTGCTGTGTCAAACATGGCAGAGTCCCTCTGCCTGCCGTGATCCGGCGTGCACACTGGATCCGGTGGAGTCAGAGGTGATTTGAGGATTACGGTGAGGGCTTCCCCAAGTGGAGCTCCTCACCCCTCAAGCACTCCGCAGCCGGTGGAGCTGCCGAAGGAGCGCGCTGGCCACGCGTTTCCTTCGGTGCCCCCTCTGACGACCAGATGTCGATCACTGCATCGGAGGGCGGGCCCTCTCTCTCCGGGGATGACGACCCGGCTGCGTTGCCCCCTTCGGGTGTGGTAGCGTTGTCCGTGCCAGACCCAGAGATGACGGCTATGCTTTCCCGGGCCGCCGAGAATGTCGGGCTCGTGTGGAATCCTAAAAAGCCACCGTGTCCCGATCCTTCGAGGCTGGGCGAGTGGTTCCTCGGTGGGAGTGGCGCTGGTTCTCAGCGCCCCCCTCCGGTGCCATTCTTTCCGGAAGTGCATGAGGAGCTGACAAGATCGTGGAGGGCACCTTTCACTGCCCGAAACACATCTTGTAGTTCTTCCGCTCTCACCACCCTCGATGGTGGAGCCGCTTTGGGGTATGCGGGCGTCCCCTCGGTGGAACGGTCTGTGGCCATGCAACTGTGTCCAACAGCCGCTTCCACCCTGCGGGGTGATCCGTGTCTCCCCTCACGGGCCTCTAAGTATTCGTCAGGTCTAACTGGCAGTGCTTATAGAGCCTGTGGGGAGGCGGCTTCCGCCCTCCACGCTATGGCGTTGCTGCAGGTCCACCAGGCCAAAGCACTGAAAGACCTGCACGAGGGTGGTTACGACCTGGCGGTTCTACATGAGCTGCGTGCTGCGACGGACCTCGCGCTACGAGCGACGAAGGTGACCGCACAGTCTCTGGGTCGTGCGATGTCCAGGAGCGCCACCTCTGGCTGTGTCTCGCTGACATGAAGGAGCAGGAGAAGGTACAGTTCCTGAATGCTCCCGTGTCACAGACCGGCCCTTTCGGCGACGCTGTCGAGAGCTTTGCCCAGCAGTTCTCGGCAGCCCAGAAGCAGACTGAGGCAAACACATCATGCGCCGGAGGAAACCTGCTGCTTCCACTCCGGCTGCAGCCACTCAGCCTACTCGTCGCCGTGGGCGCCCCCCTGCGGCCGCCCCCGCTCCCGCGCAGCAGCAGCAGCCTTTCACCAGGCAGCGTCGTGGAGCCGGTCGCAGGCAGGACGCCCAGCCCGTCCAGGCCCCCGCCAAACCTGGCGGCAAGCGCAAGTGCAAGAGGCCCTGGGACGGTCGACCCAGAGATGGAGGAGACTGCTCATCGGGAGATGGTGACTGCACCACTCCCTCCCCCGGAGGAGGGCCGGGTGGAGTATCTTTTGTTCATTTTGTTCCGCCGCTGGCCCAGCAGCCAGCGGTACCCAAAACATCAGTAAAGAGCGGTCTCCTCAATCTCCGGGTCTCAAGAGGAGGAGAGTGGTGATCCATGCATCACAGGATCGCTTCCCTCCTCCTCTCTCGCCAGCAGGCAGCGGGTGGTTGCCCAAGAGCACCCCTCCTGCCCATTCGTGGAACCAGGTAAGGGCAGTAGCACTCCAGTCCCCGCTTCAAGTCGTCAAACGCCGGGCTGTCACAAGCCTCAAGCCGGGTTCCTGTGTCTCCTCCCACGCGAGGAGAAATCAGGTGAGTGCTACACTACACACCCAGACCCCGCCCCCTGCCGTCACAGGCCAGGCTGTCACAGGCCCTGGGGCCGGTCCCTGTGTTCCACCTCGCTGCCCCACCGCGGGCATGTCGGTGGGCCCGTTGGCCCCGCTGGTGCGGTCTCTCGGAGCCTGGTTAGCGCTCCCCAGCCCGTCCCGGTGGCTCCTGTGGACCATCAGACTCGGCTATGCGATTCAGTTCGCCCGGCGTCCCCCCAAGTTCAGGGGCATCCGGTTCACTTCAGTCAAAGCCGTCGATGCCCCTGTCTTGCTCGCGGAGATTGCAGTCCTACTGGCGAAGGATGCAATAGAGCCGGTCCCTCCAGCCGATATGAGGTCGGGGTTTTACAGCCCTTACTTCATTGTGCCCAAGAAAAGCGGTGGGTTACGACCGATCTTGGATCTGCGAGTTTTGAACCGTGCACTTCACAAGATGCCGTTCAAGATGTTGACGCAGAAACGCATTTTGGATGCGTCCGTCCCCTAGATTGGTTTGCAGCAATCGACCTGAAGGACGCGTACTTTCATGTTTCGATTCTCCCGCGACACAGGCCATTCCTGCGATTCGCGTTCGACGGTCGGGCATATCAGTACAAGGTCCTGCCCTTCGGGCTGTCCCTTTTCGCCTCGTGTCTTCACCAAAGTCGCAGAGGCGGCCCCTTGTTCCCCTGAGAGAACGGGGTGTGCGCATTCTCAACTACCTCTACGACTGGCTCATACTTGCACAGTCTCGAGAGCTGTTGTGCGCACACAGGGACCTGGTGCTCAGGCACCTCAGCCAGTTGGGCCTTCGGGTCAATTGGGAAAAGAGCAACTCGTGCCAGTGCAGAGGATCTCTTTTCTCGGCATGGAGTTGGATTCGGTCAACCAGACAGCACGCCTCACCCAGGAACGTGCTCAGTCGGTGCTGAACTGCCTCAAGACTTTATCAGGCAGGACAGCGGTCCCACTGAAACTCTTTCAGAGGCTCCTGGGGCATATGGCTGCAGCTGCGGCCATAGTTCCGCTCGGTCTGCTCCATATGAGACCGCTTCAGCACTGGCTTCATGGTCGAATCCCGAGGTGGGCGTGGAAACGCGGTACTCACCGGGTTCAGATTACACCGGCCTGCCGCAAGACCTTCAGCCCGTGGTCAGATCCTTTGTTCCTTCGGGCAGGAGTGCCCCTGGAGCAGGTATCCAGGCATGCTGTGGTATTCACGGATGCCTCGACCACCGGCTGGGGTGCCACGTACAACGGGCACGCAGTATCAGGGGTTTGGACGGGCCCCCTTCTGCGTTGGCATATCAATTGCCTCGAGTTGCTGGCAGTACGCCTTGCCCTGTGCCGCCTCAGAGGGCGCCTTCGGGGCAGGGACGTTCTGGTCCGTACGGACAACACTGCGACCGTTGCCTATATCAACCGGCAAGGCGGTTTGCGCTCCCGTCGCATGTCGCAACTTGCCCGCCACCTCCTCCTCTGGAGTCAGAAGCATCTGAGGTCCCTTCGTGCCATCCACATCCCAGGAGTGTTCAATCAGGCGGCCGACGAGCTGTCTCGAGCGGCACTTCCTGGGGAGTGGAGACTCCATCCCCAGGCGGTCCAGCTGATTTGGAGTCGGTTCGGAGTTGCTCAGGTAGACCTGTTTGCATCTCCAGAAACCACCCACTGCCAGTGGTTCTACTCCCTGTCCGAGGCAACGCTCGGCACGGATGCACTGGCACACAGCTGGCCCCAGGGCTTGCGCAAGTATGCGTTTCCCCCAGTGAGCCTGCTAGCACAGACATTGTGCAAGATCAGGGAGGACGAGGAGCAGGTCCTGTTAGTGGCTCCATATTGGCCCAACAGGACCTGGTTCCCGGAACTCATGCTCCTCGCGACAGCCCCTCCCTGGCCGATTCCTCTGAGGAAGGATCTGCTTTCTCAGAGACGGGGCACCCTCTGGCACCCGCGTCCAGACTTGTGGAAACTTCATGTGTGGTCCCTGGACGGGACGCGGAGGTTCTAGGTGACCTGCCCCAGGAGGTAGCGCTCACTATCGCTTCAGCACGAGCACCGTCCACAAGACGGGCCTATGCGCTGAAGTGGAACCTGTTCGTCGAATGGTGTTCCTCTTACCAGGAGGACCCCCGGAGATGTTCGATCAGAGCCGTGCTTTCCTTTTTGCAACAAGGGTTGGAGCGTAGGCTGTTCCCCTCCACCCTTAAGGTATATGTTGCTGCTATTTCTGCCCACCACGACCCCATAGAGGGGAGGTCGGTGGGGAAGCACGATCTGGTCGTCAGGTTTCTTAGGGGGGCCAGGAGGTTAAATCCTCCGAGGCCTCCCTCCCTTCCCTCTTGGGATTTGGCTTGGTGCTAAGAGCCCTACAAACTGCCCCCTTTGAGCCATTGCAGTCAGTCGAGTTGAAGTTTCTTTCTATGAAAACCCTACTCCTGACTGCATTGGCCTCAATCAAGAGGGTGGGGGACCTGCAGGCATTTTCGGTCGACGAGTCGTGCCTTGAGTTTGGGCCGGCTGACTCCAGTGCAACACTGAGGCCCCGGCCCGGCTATGTGCCCAAGGTTCCTACCACGCCCTTCAGGGACCAGGTAGTGAGCCTGCAAGCGCTGCCCCTGGAGGAGGCAGACCCAGCCCTAGCTTTGCTCTGTCCTGTACGCGCACTGCGTCAGTACGTGGATAGAACTCAGAGCTTCAGGACCTCAGAACAGCTCTTTGTCTGTTACGGAGGACAGCAGAAGGGGAAGGCTGTCTCCAAGCAGAGGATGGCCCACTGGATAGTGGATGCCATCACCTTGGCCTATGAAGCACAAGGTGTGCCCTGCCCGCTCAGGTTGCGTGCTCACTCCACTAGGGGTGTCGCATCGTCCTGGGCGCTGGCTCGTGGTGCCTCGCTAGCAGACATCTGTAGAGCTGCGGGTTGGGCGACTCCCAACACGTTCGCTAGGTTTTATAGCCTACGTGTCGAACCGGTTTCCTCCTGTGTTCTCACCTCAAACGGGTAGTGGCACTGAGAGGGCCGGCTCGGAGTCGGTTTGCGGCGTCCTTACGCCTAAATTCTCCAGAGAGTTCCTTAACCAGGCAAACCCTGTTGAGTCCTCCAGCACTCCGGCGTCCGGACACGGCGGAGCGTCCGGCGCCAGGCCTTCAGCCAATGAATTCCTGAAATCTGGTGCGAGGCTAGTGCCCATATGAGAGACCCTGTCGGGATCCCATATGTGTATTCCACGGTATTCTTATTGGAGCCGTGTTTCCCCTGGCGGACCACGTTCTGCCATCTCTAAAGATGCAGCCTGAGCCATCTCAGAGACTTCCATGTGCAAAAGGGCCCTCTGGGTTACTTCACATGTTTGAATGTCACTTAAACCCCCTTTTGGGAGGAGGTGACTCCGCAGTGTGCCTCTTCCAAGTGGAAGGGCACGCTTCCCAGTGTTATCCTAGTCCTACTGTTTGGGTTACTCAAGGAACACCAGTAGTTGACCTTCTCTGTGTAGAGCCCGGTCCTATCGTCTGCCTTATAGGAAGGGTCAGGAGCCCTACACAGGGCACTGGAAGGGGCAGCTCCTGTGGCGCTTTGGTAGGGATCCCAATTTCGTCGGTCATCCGACGTGACTCGGAGTGACCGACTGAAAGGGGAACGTCTCGGTTACGTATGTAACCCTCGTTCCCTGAAGGAGGGAACGGAGACGTCACGTCCCGTCGCCACAGTCGCTGTACCACCGCTGAGCTGCCGGGTCGCCGGCTCGGCTCCTCAGCGAAAACATAACTGATGCGGTGCATCAGCTGCCTCTTATGCTCACGCTGTGATCAGCGGCAGCTGGATGCAATAATCGCATGCCAATGTCCATTGGCTCGTTTAGTTACACTCGAAGTGGATTGGTCTCTCTGGCGAGATCCCAATTTCGTCGGTCATCCGACGTGACGTCTCCGTTCCCTCCTTCAGGGAACGAGGGTTACATACGTAACCGAGACGTTATGAGTCTTTCTTGCTGATAAACAGTCCCTGATGGAATCTGCTGATTTTTTTTTTTTTGCATTTCCAGGCTTAAAAGTGAATAAATCAACATATTTCAGCAGAAATGCATTTACATTTTCTTGCCAGATGTTTTCTTAAAGTGAGTCATTTTTTTCAGTGTTAAAATATTTTATCCCTGTTGTGTGCAAAGACAACAATAAGTGGCTCTGAGGTGTTTTTTGTAAAACATTGCTCTGTTTGTTTGAGGAGTTTTCTGAATGTCTTGCTCAACCAATGGCATGATTTTAGGGCGGGTTTGTCTCCAGTTTGTCTCAACCAATAGGTCAATGTTTGCCTAGTTAACGTGAGACAACTAGCCCCTGCTGATAGATGCCTAAATACACCCTTCTGCTGACCAAAAGACATCTTTCACCATTTAAAAGCAGCTTTGTATTTTGACAGAAAAAAAAAAATTGCAAGTTGTTATTGTAAACTAAAACTATTAAAAATTTTTTTTGGTAATTGAAATTTAAAAACTTAAATGAAAATTAGAAATGTTGCCTTGGCAGCTAACTGAAATAAGTTTAAGTTGAAGTACTAAAAAATAAATAAGACGAAGTATTAAAATTAGGAAAAAAAAATAAAAATAAAGTAAAATGTAATAATAAACAACAAAAAGAAATAACAATTAAAAAATAATAAAAATGATAAAATCACAAATTTACAAAAGCTAAAAATGAAAACAAAAATGGACAATATAAAAATAAAAGCTCATTTAAATTTAAATTAATATTATAACAGTATACTATATAAATAATACTAAAATTACGCTCGCAAGCAGCATAAAATATTTGTAAATACTGAATATTTCATTATATCATAGTAGATGTTTTACCAGTGACCAACTTTTAACCTTTCAATGCCTGCTGCATCCTTGGGGCATTTCCGGGAATAAAACTACACACTTTTTTTTTTTTTTTTTTTTTTAGCAAAGTGACTTCCAAAGAAAGTATACTGACAGTGACTTTGCTAACATAAACAGACAAGAAACCAACAATTGCTAAAAAAACAAAAAACAAAAAAAAAACAAGGTATTCAAAATATCATACTGCAGTAAAATAATGCAACATGCTACATTTTGGTAATTTGAATAAACATAATGAGAAGGTTTGTGAATCAAAGTTTATCCAAAGTGCCAAATCTTTAAATAAAACAGGATATCTTTTGATTCCTTTAATATTAGCTTATCTAACTATCAAAAATTACAATAAGCTATAAGCTAGAGTGGTGCTTGTAAAGTTTGAATTCTGAGCGATCAGTGCACAAAGATATAAATGCTTAGATTTATTAACAGTTGTGTTTGCTTAAGGATCGGGAAGATCTCTAACCTCCTCAAGGACATCAGCCAGCTTGCTCAGTATTTCTTCTGGAAGACCCCGGAACGTCAGGACACTGTCAAAGAGAGACAACTTACGTCATTACATTGTTAAAATGAAAAAACCGCATCTGTAAATGTGTGATGGATTAAATTCTTATCCAAAGCTGAAGAGTCTTTTGGTGTTTGTTAATGTTATGTAACTTCAGTATTAAATCCTTCAAAATAACACAAGTATTTCATTATTATCCTCAGAAACATTCAACACTTTTTAATTTCATTTCCCACACTTTCAGTAATTCCGTGCTTATTCTCACTGTACACTGGGTGAATTTTTATTCTGACTAGAAATGGTTGAAACAGCTGGTCACCATCACACATTGAAATAAACTCAGAGCTGCTCTCTGCCACGGAAACAACAATAATATCCCTCAATCACCATGATACAACATTTCTAAACATATCTGGTCATGTGTTGCGTAATGGAAGAAAAGGTTTGTGTCTGGCTAATCTGTATACGCTGAGCTAATTTGCCACAAAGCCAAGGCATTATCTACATTACGTAATAAAAGCTGTAATTTATCTAAATCTAAATGAATCATGTTTAGGATGAGATGGCAGGAGAGGATGACTGATCCGCTGTCCTGAGGGACCGTAGATTGTCCCTGATGAGATCTGGGCATATTTGTCTGTTGCATTAGCAAACGCACACACGTTTAAAGGGACGGGCTGCGTCCATGTTTCACTGCCACGTGTCATGAGATGATCATACATCAATAACTGCTCCTGCATAAATATTTCACATGCCATAAAAAATTCAAGAGTCCATTAAAGTCTCCTATTACAGTTTAACGTAAGACTGCAGCAGAGAAACCTAAAGGTGTTATGGATACACACAGGCCATTCTGAGCTAATATTTGGTCTGAAAATGACATGATCTTATTTTCTTTATCATTTACCTTGACAACCCTAGTGAAAAATAAATATACTTAATTGTATTTAAAATATATTTATTTCATGATAAGTATACTAACAATAGTTTGACATGTCTATACTAACTGAAAATACATTCTAAATGTAGTTATTTCATGCTTTCATCAAGCACAAACTTAGTGCACTACAAATTCATTAGTAAAATACTATACTTTTTACAAATGCATTTGGGGAAGGAAGAAATATATATATTAATCGTTAGGAAAGTACACTGGCTAGGTTCTTAATTCCATCTACAACATGTTTGAAACTTGTTAAAAGTGATTTTCACACATACATACCCATATAAACTAACTGAAAGAGGACGCCACTTCATAACCCCAATGACGTGCATGCTCACTCAGCCCAATAACTAGTGTCGATAAGGGATGAATGAAGCAACTCATCTTATGATCCTGTAGCTGTATGGAGGCCATATAATGTATGTCTGTGGGGATTGTTTGTATTGCATGTTGCCATATCATTTAAGTAAACAAGGCCGCTGTATGTGTTCTCACCTAAGACTACGGTACAAGAGACAATATCACATTCTGTGTATTGATATTTGTTTGTTACTTCACCCCTTAAAAGTGTCTTAAGTATTTTAATAATGTGATTTTAACATTGGCCTAAATATAGGCAACAGTATGTTCAGTGAAGGGGGTTTGATAAGTCAGTCTCTCCTCACCTTATACTTTCATGAGCTCTGAAATTCACCAACAATCGGATTTGCTGTACTTTTGCTAAACATCTGAACTCGGTAGAGTGCACACTATTGGGAATCTGTGTTGCAGAGTTGGCACATTTTTCAGAAGAAACCTTTAGAGTCTAGAAACTCATTGCAGCTAAAGACAAGTATCACCATGTATTTCAAATCTGAGAATGATTAAATTATTTTAAGATGATGCTGTGTAATTTTTACACAGCATCATGTGTAATTGAAACATTCAGTATGTTTCTGCTTTCCAAACACAACTTTTGCCTACAGCACTAATGTAGCAATGGGGGATTTGCAAATAAAACTATTTAATTTGTTAAATATTGAAGTAATACTTCAGTAATTTATTTTAGTTGAATCCTCTGTTGACCTGTTATGATTAAATGTACAATACAATACGCTGTGTTTGAGTTCTACTTGTTGAGTATAAAAATAGTATAGATAAAAATAAATGTTTTGAGTTGCAAATAATTATAATAATAATTCATAATGATGCAGTACTTTGTATAGTTATGAACTTTACCTTTTTAATAATTTAACCACACTTCAAATAGTGCTTTTCACAATTTTGCATGGTTGCAAAGCAGCTTTACATATATATGTGAACCTGGACCAAAAAAACAGTCTTTAGTAGCACGGGTATATTTGCAAGAGCCAAAAATACATTATATGGGTCAAAATTATCGATTTTCCTTTTATGCCAAAATAATTAGGATGTTAAGTAAAGATCATGTTCCATGAAGATATTTTGTAAATTTCCTACCGTGAATATATATAACCTTAATTTCTGATTAGTAATATGCATTGTTAAGGACTTCATTTGGACAACTTTAAAGGAGATTTTCTCAATATTTTGATTTTTTTGCACCCTCAGATTCCAGATTTTCAAATAGTTGTATCTCGGCCAAATATTGTCCTATCCTAACAAACCAACCATACATCAATGGAAAGCTTATTTATTCAGCTTTCAGATGATGTATAAATCTCAATTTCAAAAAATTGACCCTTATGACTGGTTTTGTGGTCCATGGTCACATACAGAAAGTAGTTACAAAAGTAAAGATATATAAACAACATATAGTCATGGATTTGAAATGGTGAAAGAAATTCACGAACTTGATCAGAAGATTTATTACTTTAGTATATTCCCAATACACTCCAATGCACCTGTACCAACACACTTTTTTTCCATTAATGGTTCTTTAATGTCCCGTACAGAAAACGACAATGTCAAAATATTGGTAATGTCAAAATATTATGAATTATTAAATGAATTATTAAAATAATCCTGACCAGCCCTCCAAACTACACAAAAAGTTAAAATGTCAAATAAATTCAGAGACGTTAACTACATGAAAAATAATAAAATGTATTAAAATAATTTCAATTCATACGTCACATATAAATATGCAGCGTACTGCGAGACCATCAAACAGCCAAAACATTTCATTGCATTTTAAATAAACATTTGTGCAGTGACAATAGGCAGAGACGTTACGGATGGTTTTATTCCTTCCGCATGCACTGAAACATAAGCAGTTCATTCACATTCTTCCACCAATTAACGGAATTGTCTGTGTTTTAGTGCATGTACAAGAATAAAACTAATGTTATGCCAGTTTATCCAACTGTTTCCTGCAGTGTTAATGTACAGAATACATCATGTCAGTTAAAAAGGGAGGCAAAATATTCTGCAGATGATATTTAATGTTGTGTCCGCTGAGTTTAACAGCTTCAAGTTTAAGGCACTTTCGTGCTCTATACAGGCAGCTTCACGTTTATTTCCATGCTTACTGTGCCTATATTAAGACTTTTCGGCGATTTGCAGTCTTTAAGTCCATTTGTGCTGTCATTGATGGAAAAAAACTGTTTACTTATAGTAGTATTTGTTACAGTATAGAAAGACTACAAAGTAACCGCAGTTTATCACAGCGCATGTCTGCTTTGGTGGCGCATCTGGATAAGGGAGTGCTCGTGTGTGGCAGCGACCCGGGTTCGAATCCAGTCTACACTGTTTCCTTCAGCCAATGTTCAAATGTCTGTGTCCAATGATCCATTGATGTTCTCTGGATAATTGAGTTGACTGGTGTGCAGTAAAAGGCAGTTTCTTAAGCTGTCCCATTATTTATAAAGATTAATTTATTTCATTCGAAGCACACAATAATTGTGCCATTAGCACATTTCAAGTTTACTTGGAATGCCATTGCAATGCATTTTAAAGTCACTAAAAGTAAGGGATAGTATGACCTCAATTTGTTATTAGTATAATATTAATGTATGTTCAACACTCTTACAGTGTAATTGAATTGCAATCAGGCCCGGTTCTTGACGGCTATGGAAGGGTGGGCTGGCAGATATCCTGTGTGGGCATTTTTTAGTCATCATATAGTCTAGAAGATATTTATACTGTAGATATTGCTATATTAACTATATTATTATATGTACACTGAAAAAATCTTTCACGGGCAGCCTAGAATATCATGCACTTTCACAGCAAAAAAAAACTATTTTTCTTTATTGAAAAAAAAAAATAAATAAATAAAAAGCCCTCTTTGTTCACTTTCTCTGGATCATTGTTTCAACACTGGTGATTCTTTTCAACTAACTTTTTTATTTAGACGATACCAAACAAGGCGGTAATCATGTCTAGAACATTGGGGGACCAACTGTTTTGAGGAAAATATAAAGACCAGACCTCTATGGTAATTGTATTTATTTAAAGAAACTAAATAAATAAAGGATTTAAATGGATTTAGGGGAATAAATTAAAAGAAGAAAAAACAACACAAGAATAAGAATTTATGTAAAGTAATCAATCTGAACTGCAAATAATATTTTTATTTTAAAATATGCACCCATTCAATTTCAGTTGTATTGTTGAAAAAGCAAAACAGAAAAATGCTATTGTCATAATCAATTATGAATTACATGAATCACGTGAATGACAGACCTACTTTCAATTCAAAACTGCGGAATTTGACATAAAAAGTCGAATAGTTTGCATCACTGGTCGTTTACTTCATAGAAGGGGAACGCTATTTTTCTTACAGTCGAGCCAAATGTTGCTATAGTAACGAACGCAACTTTCATCGCACAAGCTCTTTACTTTTCATTCTTAAATTCAGCATTAGCAGCAAGCCAAAAAGGGTAAGCTTTCAACTGAACTGTATAGCCTACATGCATTTTAGAAGCTTATATTATGCTCTTGCCCGTCCATGCAATGAATGCACGTTATTGAATGAGCGGGGTTTTTAGAATATTAAAATTGCTCAGGTAATTTCAGTGGTAGGTTATGATACATATTCATGTAGCCTATTAAACTCCCCATAACTCGCAAACCCCCTGTGTGTAAACATCATAGACATTGAGGGACACATCGCCCCAATATTCAACAATTGTGATTAAGCCTTGCAAAGTACCAACAGATATTACATTTTACAAATATTTTTTTATCGGGCTATTTTATGTATGTTATTTATGTCCTGTAATATAGATTGTTATAGTATTCACCCAGTAATTAAATCACAGATTGGTATTTTTTAAAATATCTTAATAACCCAAAACTTTTTTATTTCAATTGTTACATTTGTGCCAATCATGATACATTTAAAATGTTAAGGGGTTGAAGGTTAGTACAAAAATGGATAATAACAGCCTTCACTGGCAAGTACTATCATTATTCTTGAACTCAGTACCAAGAACAAAACCTGCTCATAGGATTTTGATTTTTCACCAGAGAAACTTAGTGCTGTTTGAACCATGTGATCAAAAAGTTGGGGTCATTCACGTAAATATTACGTCAGAGAGATCAAACGTTTAAAATACCTGCTACTGAAAAAAAGCAGGGAAAAAAAGAAAATGCAAAAACCACAAAAAAAATGAAAAAGTGAATGCATGATTGTTTTATTATCCATAAATGTATTATTATTATCATCACCATTATTAATGTTTTTTGTAATAAATTATAAGAAATGGTATATATATATATATATATATATATATATATATATATATATATATAAATATATATATATATATATATATACATATATATATACACACACACACACACACACACACACACACACACACACACACACAGAGCGAGAAAATGTATTATTATTATTATTTTAATATTTTGGATTCAGAACTAAACAGATCAATATATAAGAGATAAAACTTTAGTTTAACTCCTATATCAGGAGTAAATCATGGAATCACACACGCATACACATTGTTACATAATAAGAATGTTTCTCTCCAAGTCTGGACTAGCTCAGGACTAAATATGAAATCTAAATATTGGTCTATAAACCAGATCAGTAAAATGCACAAGTTCAACTCAGTGTCTAATGCATTCACATGCACTCTGCTTTTGTTTGTTAACGGCTCTTAGTTCAAAGCATAATTGACAAAATTAAGTCTAATTATTCAAATAATAAATACAGCAGCAGGGATGGGGTAATATCATTAACATTAGATGAAACCACATTAGATGATTCATTAAAAAACGACTGCATTACTATTCATTTTTCTCATGTTAATACATAAGACACAGAGACTAAAGAGAGAGAGAGATCATGAAAAGAGGAGAGGAAGGAGATCGGGAGCTATAGAGAGTTTCTGTGGCAATGAATAGCAGAATCTTCCAAGAAACTCGTCTGTTCTGCCTCAGTGTCTTTAAAGTCTTTGATGAAGACTTCTTTCATCCAGTTTGGCTCGGGAGCCCAACAATGCAGAATTCTGTCTTTAATATGTAAAATATGCCCCATGCTCTCTTCTCTGGGTACCATTATGCAAATTAAGATGTCAGATTATAAAGAAAGAGATGCACTTCCATAACAAGACAGCTGCTCACCTTTTCAATAACTCCATGTACTCTGCATGTTTGATGAGTCCCGTCCTCATCATGATGGTCTGGAAACACTGTCTGTCGATGGCCCATAACTTCACACTGGTGACAGCTGAAACACACATCAGAAAACACACCATCAGCCTATGAATGAAGTTTCGTAATTATCAAAACCCAAAGCTTTTCTTGCAATATGAGCTGATCATGAAATGTTGATATTTTTGTCAAATAATTGTGATTAACAATGTAATCGTCTGTTTTATTCATGTCACCTAGAGTGCGAGCTTAATAATATTCACTCTAGGTGAAGAAAACAGATTTATTATTTGACAAAAATATCAACATTTCATGATCAGCTCATATTACATATATAATTATTGCTATTGGTATGGGCAAAAATTTTGAAATTACTCAAAAATTAAAACAAGGTGACTGCCACAAATTTTAATGTAATACACACAAGTAATAAAACATTATACAACTGCTGAATTCAAACCATAATGATAAACAGCAGTCATGTGACTAAACATTTACAAAAATTGCAGCAGACTGCTTGGTATTTCATCATCAAAGTGTGGACTCGAAGGAGGAATGAATGCAAGGACTGAAAACGGCATTCCTGAGAAAGAGATAGCATTTTAGGAAAGTGTGTCTTTAAGACACTCACATGAGTTGTCAACAGCTGTCTATGAAGAAGGAACTACTGTATGATATTAAAAAACTTCAATGTTATATTGAAACCTTGTTTTTTGAGATGGCCAGACTGCTGTCAAAGTGACAAACAGTTTATATTATAGTCATCACTAAAGCAATAAAAACAAGGTGACATTGATGTATGTGAAAGTGACTTTTTGGAAATTATGCCTTATTTGGTCAAAATGTGTTTATTATTGATTTACATTCACACAAAAAAAATATTGAAGTGCTTCAAACTGCAGAAAGAGAAAAGTTCCAGCAGTGATGAAAAATAATCTGAAAACACTGAAGCATAAATAAACAGTGAGCTGTTGCGTCTGAAAACAACCACTGACTCACCTCATGCAGGGGAATTCATCTGAATTTATGATGGGCTCAAATCTTTTAATAGACTCTGATAACAACAGGAAATAAACAACCTTTCAAAATGTACTAACTTGGCACATGAGTTATTTATCATGTGAAGTGTAAATACATTCATTATTTATCACACCAAGACACTAGGGCTGGGCGGTATATCGAGTTTGTACGATATATCGATATTTTCTTTATAAGCGATACGATATGAGGCAATACCGTTTATAACGATATACAGTAGTTTGATACGAGCGCATCTGAAAATATAGCGGAGGACAGAGACTGAGCTGCTGCGGAGAAAGTCCATAATGCAGTTTGTTCTAAACACGTGACAAGATTTATATTATGGCATTTAAAAACTGGTAAGGTAGTATAGTTTATAGTTTCGCATAGTTTAAGCGGCTCGGCCCGTCAGATGCTCTGACTGAAAGGCTGCGTGTGCCGCTGACAGAGACGCCACTCACGCTGTTTAATGTGTTTGAGATGTGCTGTTTCCTTATAATGCATAACTTACATTTCACAGGTATATTCACTGTATATAAATTGACTGTAATGGGGTAATCAAAATAGCCTAACACAACTCTGTGCTTTTGTTCTTATTTATTTTCATTTTTAGTTTAGTGAATTTAACTTCCGCTTTAAAAGCCTTATTTTTGTTTTTAGATTGCAATGTTACAATGTTAGAATGAAATGTGATTTTAACCCTTTTTTGCACATAATATAAAGGCTTACGTGGTTACATTCACTTTATTTGTTTTCATAGCCTTTAATATGTATTGCTTTGTTGGACAACATTGGGCGGTAAGTGAAATATATATATATATATTAAATACAGATTTTTTTTTAATCCAAATACAAAAACGAAAATACCGAGATATATACCGTATATCGCAAATCGGCCAAAAAATACCGAAATATGAATTTTTGCCCATATCGCCCAGCCCTACAAGACACACACCCAAGCCTAAGAACCACAGCATCTAGGCGAACAAATTGTTTGTTGTTAGATACAGAGCATGAATGTAGATTCCACACGTGAAAATCACACTCACTGAAACCATTAAAGTCAGCATGAAATAAAAATTTGTTATCTATTTTGTAATTGCAAGACAGACTAAACAAGTTCTGAAATTGCTACGCAAGTTGTAGTTTTAAGTTTCAGCTTAATTTAAATAAATAAATAAATAACATCAGTTTTCCTGTAAAGAACTACATTAGCCATAATCCTACAGAGGATTACAGAAACGGCACCAAATGAGCTCAGCAATGACCTATCACTTCCATAAAGTATTGCAAATTATGTAAATATTTGCAATGTGTATCTAAATAAGTTTTCAATAAAAATTAAAAAATATAGTGCATTTTATTCAATAGTAAAATTAGCCACTGTAAGTATTATACTTATGTTTTACCAAGTTGACTGTACATAAAAAATAAATAAATAAATAACTAAACTAAAAAGTACAGTAGACTTTGCAAACATAAAAGGCCATTTTCAAATGCTACAAAAAGATCGCGACTGTTGTCCGTGGTGATCATGGTTATTATACTTGCTCATTGATTTTTTTGCTCGATACATTGTAATACATGACAGGGGGAAATGTCACAAGCAGTGGATTATTTGATTATTCCTCTTCCATTTCTAAATGTTACAGACCCACCATTATGAAGAGTGGAGGAGATGTCTAAAGAGCTTGCTAGAATACATGCATACACTCACACACAAGGTCAAATTGGGATGTTTTCTAAACTATTATGTACTATTGACAATATTTGCCAGCTGGGGTTGACAATACCCAAACAGTCTGAGGTTGTGTACTCTAAAACAAAGACAAAATATTGGTTAAAAAGCATACGAAACAAAGTAAAGTAAATAAATGGCTAAAACAACATCTGTTTTGAGAACACTGAAATGTTTCCTCTTTCTTTGTGTATTTAAAAGTTCTGATGTGACTTTGGCTTTGTAAATTAAATGCATTCCTGTAGCTCAAACAAAAGTGCATGGCTTTGGCAATGCCAAGGTTATGGGTTCAATTCTCAGGGAATGCAATGTAAGTGTAAATGAATGTAAATGCATAAATCAATTGGTATCTCCGTGCCTTTGAGGAATAGTTCACACAGTCCTCTATCTACAATGTGAAAAAAACAGTCCAAAATCTAAACAAATATATCGGTGGATTTTGATGTGAGAGAACAACAGGGCATGGACTTTTTCACTGGAGAAAGCATTATTATGGATTATGGACTCGTATTTTGGCCAAAAAATGCCTTGAGAGATTTGTTTCTTAAGCAGGCAGCTTTTCACTTCACAAGACATAATTGATTACAGATTAATTGAGTCGTGTGGATTAAAGCCCGATTTGGATGGTAATTGCTTCTCATGTGGACGTCTGTAAAAAAAATAAATTGTCATGGCACCTCAGTGATAAAACTCATGGATTCGGATGGCAATTTATTCACAGTGGAGAAGCGAGTTCTGTGATCCTATGAACCCGGGAACTCACACGGCCAGTCAAATGATTGTTTGATGTAAATAAAATTTATTTTATTTACAAATGTTCTTATTCTTCAATATTCTTCAAATGTTATATTCTTATTATTGTGTAAAATGTATTAAAAAATTACCTATTTAAAATGTATTCTTGTTATTCCAAGCATATTTTATAATATATAATCCTATTTATTATGTGATTATTTAAATCTCCAGTTTAAAAATAGGAAAACAGACGCACTATAGTTGTATATAATTACATGCAAAATAGTTTTGTATATAACAGTATATAATACACATTTTAAAATTGCATTGCACGGTGGTGGGTGGTCAGCAATGGTCAAAAAGGATTTAAACATTTAATTCTGAATCCATTTCTCCTTAAAAAAAAACTCAGTGATGAGGATACGGACGGCAATTAAATTACCACACAACTTTGGTGTTTGTCAAAAAACAGCAGGTAATTCGTCCAGGGATTTTTACATGGGTGGTGAGAGATAAACATCGACATTCTGAATTCGGATGCCAATAAAATCACCGATTACCCCCTATAAATAGTGAAAATAACTTACGACCCCATGAGAAACAATTACCATCCAAATAGGGCTTAACTGTGGATTACTATGATTTTTTTTTTTTTTTTTTTTTATCAGCTGTTTGGACTCTCATTCTGACGGCACCCATTCACTGCAGAGGATCATTGATGAGCAAGTGTTCCAATGACGAAACAAACACATCTTGGATGGCCTGAAGAAAATTTTCAGCAAATTTTCATTTTTGAGTGAACTATTCCTTTAAATATTTTAAATGCAATTGTGATGATGCGATTGAGTCACACAAGCGACCTTCAAATGTAGTAAGAAATGGATGTGACCTCATCGTATTTGCTTTGTAAACATAAATAACCACCCAGTTGAAAGATATGCCCATGCACACAGCTTCAGTTCTTCAGTAGGTTATACCGGATATCAGTGGTGCTTGACAAAAATAGCAACGAGCACGTTTGTGCTGAGAGTACAATTCAGGTATATTTAGAAACAAAAGTGTGCAGACTTTTGTGTTTTTCCCTTTTAGGTGCTTCATCGACATGCAGTAACACACTGATGTTGGAAGTGTCTGTAGTGACAAAATCACAGACTTTCTTCTCGACAAAATGCCCAGCAGCTGTGACAAAAGTAATCTCAGATTCATTAACTATACATCACTAACAACACTTTTTACAGCTCTGTTTATATTTTATTGATATAAGATGCTCTCAGTCATATTTTCAAATCTCAATAGTATTGATAGTTTTACTGAAAGTTGTTGTTAATAGCCCAAGGAAACTGTGTTGTTCTGAACAGAGGAAGACAGAGATAGCGGCCCAACAGAGCCTAAAGGTTTGTTGTGTGTTCCTGTAGGTTTTTAGAAATCATCACCTCTGACAAGTCAAGATACGCAGCCTAAATGGACAGCTAATATTCTCTCAAGACCACAAATCATTCTGGCCAGCAGCAGGTTATATTGGTGTCATCATGCTGCAGTCGTGTAGTAAATGTTGCTTTAAAGAGAGTTGTTTGACTGTACCATGCTCAAGCAACATCTGAAGCACGGATTTGTATTTTTGCATTGATCTGTATTTACACAGGCATCTTAATCATGGTATAAATCTCATGCATGGCCAACAGTCATGTAAATGTTTAAAGGAATAGTTCACTCAAACCTGAAAATCTGCTTGAAATGTACTCACCCTTTGACTCAACACATCTCAATTTGCTTTCCATTTACAGTCTAGTATGTTTTAATTGATTTTTCTTAATTACAGGTACGGCTACAAATTAGTGTTGGGCGATATGGTCATTTTTCATATCGTCATATCGCCAGCCTGTGAGATCGCCGATACACGATATTATCGTGCATGGGTGGGTGGGGGCAAGAGAGAGACTCTATGTACTTGTCATAGGCTATTTCATAACTATTTGGTGATTTTAAACTGCGCGTGCGTGAGAGAGAGAGAGCCTGGAAGCACCAATAACCAAAATAATATACTTTCAAACATACTGAAAAACTAACATGTTAAATATAAATCTATTTAAAACAGCTTGTTCATATATTCCGATACAGCAGTCATACATCGCTATTAGGACCGCGCGTCCTACTGTGACAATTTTGCCGCATCGGCGCGAAAGTTATCAATCTAAAAATCAGTCAAGGTGAAAATCAAAAGTAGATTTATTTTAAAGACCAACAGTTTAACACTAAATATTGGACATAAACAAACACGTTAAAGATAAAAGTATTTTCAGGTAGACTAAGTTCATATTTTTTGAGTAAAGTTCAATTAAACGGATACATAAGTCACAGCGCTCCGGACCGCGCACCCCATGATGAGCCCTGTTTTAGACTGATAACTTATTAACTGCATATTTTTCATAATAACAATGATGAAGAATAAGCATCAATGTTTTTTGTTAATGTGCTGTAAAGAAAACAAAATGCTGGTGACGATGCAGTTTCGTCATGTTCATTCATAGCTGTTAAAGAAAAGATGTCTAAAGATGTCTCTTTTAGCACTCTTGACATAATTTGTAAATAAAGGTTTATCACCCTGCAGTTCAATTCTGATGTGGGCTTAGTCTTAGAGTCCGTTTTTAAAATATTTCCAATGAGGAGGAGAAGCCTCATTTGCGCGTATGTGAAGTGCGGCGCTGAGGTGAAATAGCGGGGCAATTTGATAATAATAGCCCAATAATAATAGGCTGCCTAATAATAATAATAATAATAATAATAATACTCGTTTTATACATTAATAGAAGAATGAGCCTAATATCGTCTTGACTATCGACAAAGACATCTGCTATTGTTGATATCTCTGACTATCGTCGATACACGATACTATCGTCTATCGGCACAACCCTACTACAAATTTACAGATCTAGGTTGATCCAAGTTTATCAGACTGATAACTGACAAAGAATAAACAGAATTCTCTCCAATACATCTATCATGACAGGTATTACTAAGACTGAGTTGAGTTTTGTGCCTGACTGACTTCATCGGGTCTAAGCTAAATACTTCAGACTTTCATCTGACACCTGTAGTTTATTCTGCCTGGAGGAAGAGAAAGAGAATAAGAGTGAGAGCAAATAACAAAAAGAGAGCTATGAGCCACACAACGGAGAGACAGACAATCCTGGCAGATTTATTATGTAGTGCAAAACAGCCGTTATGCAGGCGGTGACTTTACTGTTTAAAACACCCACTCTCTGCTATGTATTAAAGAGAGAGAGCAAAATCAGCTCCTGTTTGGATATCTGTAATGACATTCAGCCCTGTGGCAGATCAGAATTCATCAGATACACACAACTTAACAGCAACCACCTACACAACCGCCAACATATGTTCATGAAGACAAACATTACTTGTGCTGCATTTCAAATTTACTCCATATTTACCTGAATCTAAATCCCTCCTTAAAGCTAGATCAAATGTCTATTTAACAAAACCCAGCACAGCTTCCATCCTCTGATTTATGCGTGTATTTCAGGCGCCGGAGGAAATGGTGATCGCTGCAGCTGGACGCAGATCTCATTTCTAATCAGGGGCTATGTATGGGTCTGTTCAATGTATTGAATATTCACAATTTTCCTTGTAACAAGTAACATTAAGCTCCCAATAAACTATATGAAACAGACTACAATGATAACATAATATGCTTTAAGAATATTTACATAATATTATTTGCATATCATTAATATTAATATTAATAATGAATATAATAATAATAATAATAATAATAATAATAATAACTATTATTATTATTGTTATTATTTATAATTATTATTATATAAAAATAACTAGATTTTAACTATAAATTAACTAGAACAAGAATATTTAATATGCTTTAAGACTATTTGTTATGAAAAATTACTATAATAATAATAATAGTGATGATGATTATTATTATTATTATAACAATATGTAACTATAGAGCTTATCATGTTTTGTCGTTGTTTAATAATATAATACATTATGCAAATGGCTACAATAAAACAAAAAGCTATATGAATATTTAACATAATAATATTTAACATTTAACATTGAAAAAACACCCCACACCCGCCCTGAACACCTCTCCACACAACCATTAACACCTCCAGCAACCCCCCTCTCCCCCACACCTGCAATTCAGATCAGTGAAGATGAGGTGCGCCAGGTCTTCAGGAAGAACAAAAGAAGGAAAGCACCAGGCCCAGACGGCGTGTCACCAGCCTGCCTAAAAATCTGTGCTGACCAGCTGGCCCCCATCTTCACACAGATCTTCAACAGATCACTGGAGCTGTGCGAAGTTCCCTCATGCTTCAAACACTCCACCATCATCCCCGTCCCAAAGAAACCCAAAATTACTGGACTTAATGACTACAGACCTGAGGCTCTAACGTCTGTGGCCATGAAATCATTTGAAAGACTGGTTTTGGCTTATCTGAAGGCCTCCACTGGACCCTCACTGGACCCCCTGCAGTTTGCCTACAGAGCAAACAGGTCTGTGGATGATGCAGTCAACATGGGACTGCACTTCATCCTGCAGCATCTAGACAGACCAGGGACTTATGTGAGGATCCTGTTTGTAGACTTCAGCTCCGCTTTTAACACCATCATCTCCCCACTGCTCTTCTCCCTCTACACAAATGACTGCACATCTAAAGACCCCTCTGTCAAGCTCCTGAAGACGACACCACACTGATCGGCCTCATCCAGGACGGTGACGAGTCTGCTTACAGATAGGAGGTTAAGGAGCTGGCTGTCTGGTGCAGTCTTAACAACCTGGAGCTTAACACACTCAAAACTGTGGAGATGATCGTGGACTTCAGGAGGAACCCCCCTGCTCTCCCCCCACTCACCATCATGAACAGCACTGTGACTGCAGTGGAGACATTCATGTTCCTGGGCACCATCATCTCTCAGGACCTGAAGTGGGACAATCACATTGAGTCCAGTCTCAAAAAGGCCCAGCAGAGTCTGTACTTCCTTTGCCAGCTGAGGAAGTTCAACCTGCCACAGGAGCTGCTGAAACAGTTCTACTCCGCCATCATTGAATCCGTCCTCTGCACTTCAATAACTGTCTGGTTCAGCTCAGCTACCAAATCTGACCTCAGAAGACTACGGAGGGTAGTCCGGACTGCTGAGCGAATCATTGGTACAACCCTCCCTACTCTCCTAGAACTGTACTCATCCAGAGTGAGCAAAAGAGCTGGCAAAATCACTCTGGACCCCTCACACCCAGCACACTCCCTCTTTGAACTGTTGCCGTCTGGTCAACGCTACAGAACTCTGAGCACCAGAACGGCCAGACACAGGAACAGTTTCTTCCCTCAGGCAATCCATCTCATGAACACTTGACATTAAACGTGGAACACACAACACTATTATAAATTATTTATTCACCACACATACTTATTTTTTCATTTCAAAAACTGCACCTCTAGAGACCCCTCTGTCAAGCTCCTGAAGTTTGCAGATGACACCACACTCATCGGCCTCATCCAGGATGGTGATGAGTCTGCTTACAGACAGGAGGTTGAGCAGCTGGCTGTCTGGTGCAGTCTAAACAACCTGGAGCTCAACACACTCAAAACTGTAGAGATGATAGTGGACTTCAGGAGGAACCCCCCTGCTCTCTCCCCACTCACCATCATGAACAGCACTGTGGCAGCAGTGGAGACATTCAAGTTCCTAGGGTCCATCATCTCCCAGGACCTGAAGTGGGACACTCACATTGACTCCATTGTAAAAAAGGCCCAACAAAGGTTGTACTTCCTTCGCCAACTGAGGAAGTTTAACCTGCCACAGGAGCTGCTGAAACGGTTCTACTCAGCTGTCATCGAGTCTGTTCTGTGCACATCAATAACTGTCTGGTTTGGCTCAGCTACAAAATCAGACACCAGAAGATTACAGAGAACGATTCGGACTGCCGAAAGGATTATTGGTGCTCCCCTGCCCACCCTTCAAGAACTGTATACATCCAGAGTGAGGAAAAGAGCTCAGAAAATCACTCTGGATCCCACACATCCAAGCCATCCCCTCTTTGAACTCTTGCCATCTGGTCGGCGCTACAGAGCACCGAATACCAGGACAGCCAGGCACAAGAACAGTTTCTTCCCCCAGGCAATCTATTAAATGAACAGTTAAATGTTCCTCCCCATTATGCAATAACAATGTGCAATACTCTAAAATACCTGTTACCACCTCCATCTTACCACATCCCTGCTTTTCATTCTATTCTATTCCATTTTATCATCTATAGCACAACTGTACATACCACTTATTTATCTCTCAATTTATTTTTTTCAAATTTTTATTTATATTTACGTGTAATTCTTTTTTTTAATTTTTTTATTCTCATTATATTTTATTGTCTGTGTGCTGTTGTTGTCTCTGTGTACTGGAAGTTTATGACACAAAAACAAATTCCTTGTATGCACAAGCATACTTGGCAATAAAGCTCATTCTGATTCTGATTCTGAATCTGATTCTGATTCTGAAATTTGCACATATCAGACCTGTACACCATAATTGTCTATATTATATATTGTGTTTTTGCTATTTGTACATTGCCTATTTGTATATTTGTATATTATTCTTCTATTTTCTGTGTCCTGTCCTGTTGCTGTCTTTCTGTTGCACTGTAGAGCTTCTATTACTAAAACAAATTCCTCGTATGTGTAAACATACCTGGCCAATAAAGCTCATTCTGATTCTGATTCTGATATAGCTGTAAATTGTATATTATTATCATTATTATTATTAATAACAATAGTAATAATAATAATAATAATAATAATAATAACAATAATGATGATACTACGCAACTATTCTTAGATCTTATCATGTTTAGTTGTTGTAGTATAATATAATATAATATAATATAATATAATATAATATAATATAATATAATATTTTTTATTTATGCCAAGTTTTTTGCAATTATAGCAAATTTTCATCTTTGTTTTGGGCAATGCGTAACTGTTTCTTAGTTTAGAATGAATGACTTTTTATCAAAAAATCTCCAATACATACATGCATAAATATATGGTAATATTTTTTAGCTATATCACCCAGACATATGTATGATATGAGAAGGTTTTCAGTTTTAGTAGAATTTCCCTGCAGGCCATCAACACCCAGAGATTCATCCCAGCAGCATTGATAAAAATTATGTTCTCAATTAACATGGAGATAGAAGCTGTGTGGTCAGAGGCAACACACGTCCCAGCATGCTTTCTGATAGCACATGAGTTAATATTATTCATGAGGGAGAGGAAACGTATCACTACCACACTTGCCCTGACACAACCCGTTCTCTTCCAACTGACAGATTCATCTCCCCCATGAAACCAGATTCACTCTCGTGATTTACATGCACATATTAAAGGTGTCAAACAGTGTCAGACACAGGCGTTTTCATTTAAAGAGAAATCAAGAACAATCAGACATGAAAAAATAAACACAATACATTTTTACTACTACAGCATTTCCTGAAGAAGATACCCGCATTTACAAGAAGAGAGTTAAAGTTTTACGTCTTGTGAGAAACACCGATACTATTAACTTCATAGTGTTCACTGCCTCTCTCCACTCCCACTTTTTCATACTTTAATGGAGTTTTTAAGGTTAATTAATTTCAGATAATGAAGAAGAAGAAAAAAATACATTTCCAGAACACTTTGTCTTGTGGTCCAGAATAGGGATGCACGGTATACCAGTGCTGGATAAATACCGGTATATATTATATTTCAAACGGTACAATATCATAATTTTGCTCAATTCGGTATTTCATACGCTGCTGTTGCGAAGTGCACCTGTGGGTGGCAGTGCTGTAGGTGACACAGGTGCACCTGTAGTGAACGAACTGACTTTACAACGCACATACAGATGCGATACAGTAAGCTCAAGTGTGCATGTGTGACACGCTGGAACCAGTGAAGTTTTGGTCACGTAATATATGCACTTGCATTTTATACAATCGAATATTAATTGAATTTGAATTAAGCAAGAGTTTTGCTATATTAATTTTAGTATCAGTGATATGAAAGGAATGTTTCTGCCGCGCTGCCAACCGCTAACATGAAGCAGCCGAGAGAGCGAGATTTATATCTGAGAGAGAGAGAAATAACGTGATTTTGAATATTACTTTTATTGTTAGAATAACACTTTACAATAAAGCAACATTTGTTGCATTAATTGCGTTACTTCAGTTGTATTTTTTTTCTTCAAACTCAGTCAAAATGTAACATATGTTCCCGGTAGGTTTTTTGTTACATTTTGAGACATTTTGTTTGCACTATGTGTTTGCACTGAAAAGATAAGAAGATTTGAATATATTTTCATTGTATTACTTAAGTTTTTTTTTTTTTTATCCAACATCATAATGTAGCCTAACCTATGTTACCTGTAGGTTTTTTTGTTAGAGTTTGATACAAAGATATTAAGATATTTATTATTATTATTATTATTATTATTATTTGAATAAAATTGTTTTCAATTCACTTATCTTTTGAGGCTGGTTATTTGTCACCTATGGTATCGATTTAGTATCGATACCGAGGTATTACATTCTGGTATCATACCGAAGCCAAAATTATGGTATCGAGCCATCCCTAGTCCAGAATAGACCATGACTGCATGATGGAGCCACACAGGTTTCATGCTTTTAGCAGCATGTCTTCTTCAAGTGCTGTCTGCCTCAGTGAATCATTCCAGAGAGATGACAGACAACAGAAACCTCAGGGAGAGTGAACGAAAACGACTGAAAGGTATTCTCAAAACACAGACGCACTGCAACTACTATAAACAGCAGTATCCAGGAAACAGAGCGGAGATTTCCATTTCTGCTCTTTCTCCAGAGAAATTGTGCCATCACTTCAAATTTTACAACATTTTCTCAAGGACAATTCCAATTCATTTCAACAGTAAGAAGAAAAACAAATATATGCAGTCCGAGTCTGGAAATGAATGGGGGTCAAGAAACACAGAAATTAGAAAAAGATCCCAAAAAAGTCTTAACAGTCACTTTTTCAGAAAGACAGAGGCAGGCAGGTGAACATGGACTAAAGGCTGTATTCAAAAATACAGCCTGACTTCCTCTATGGCACCCTTTTTGACCTGGATGGTCTCAAGATGATCTATCCCAAATTTAATGCAAAACTAATCAAAAGCAAATTTGAAAAAAGTAGCTGCAGTCAGAATTTGTTTGCAATGAAATTAGTATGATGAGCCAAGGAAATAAGAATTTTGTTTCTATTATGCAAACTGCCCATTTAGACAGGAAACAGCCTCCTAATCCGTATTTACATGATGCTGAGCAGTTGGAAAAAGCAAAAAACATAATCAACACTTCTTTACTTGCTGCATGTCACAAACAAAACTCAAGAACATTGCACATTTTTGCAAATCCACCAATTATTTATTCCTCAGAAACATCATGTTGCAACCTGATAATCATGTTGCAACCTGATAAACCTGATAAACCTGATAAAAACCTGACTCCAGGAAACTGCTAGAAGCCAGTCAGATTACAACTGGTGATTTTAGCCAGCGTGTGCCATTTGTGTGTGCAGTATGCATCAGATGGTGAATTGAAATGGCACTACAGGGCTGCTGGCTCATTAGGTAAAAGTTTTACCAGTGAACAAAACACCTCCAGCATCAAGTGTTTATATCTCAGTTGGATGGCTGCACAGAAAATGCCTCAGAACACAAATTTCATTTTTGTTCCTTACTGATGGTCACTGCTAAATTCATCTGGGCCAAAGCAAGTTGTATCTGAAATGCAAATTGATCGCTACTGGGTATGTTTTCCATAATCAGCGAACACAAAAACACATATCAGAACTAAAATGCCCGCTGTTTTATCGAGTTTTCATCAGACATACTGCAGGACCACAGTTTGAGATACCTAATATGTATACTTCAAGGTCTTGTCCATGAGCTTATCCCTCAAAAGTCAAAGCATTACGACTTTCAAGCTACTGGGATGGAGGTGTAATCTATAGCAGCAACTGGGTTTGTCACGTCAAACTTCCATGTCTGACTTCCTGCTCATGTGGGACAGAGATGACTCAGCTACATACACAAACATATACTGTATATTCACACAAACTCTACTGTATTACCATCTAGAAAGACAAGAAAATGATAGCAGCTTTTGTTGTATACTTTTAAATGGGTCATTTCTGGCCATTTATTCTTTCTCTCTTGTACCAACTGCAAATGGTTCTCCATTTCAAATGGTCACCTGGAGTGATGATATCCAGCCTGAGCATTACAATCTCAGAAACACACACACACACACACACACACAGACTGGCACCACAAGAAGATTAGAACTTCACTGTATTTTAACAATACAAACTGCACTTGTCACACCCCCAGGACTTTAGACACAAAAATGTTCCCTGTAAGATGCACTTATGATATTGCACTCAAGAAAGTTGTGTTGGGGAAAAAGCTAAAAATTTGTTGAACCAAAGCTAAAGGAATGGACAGCAGTTCAGCTGGAGTCTATCAGCATGTACACTGATTTTTAGGTTGGAACTGAAGCTGTCAGAAATCTTGTGCATGGAAATCAATTCGCCCAAATAAGGACTGCATCCTAGAACAGGACAGAAGTCTAAAGAAAAGATATGAAAAGACAGATTAGATTAAAATGTATAAGTAGATTCATGCTAGTTTGGGGTCTGTAAAATTTACAAAAGTCTCGTATGCACACCAAGGATGCATTTTTTGATCCAAAATACAGTAAACAATATTTAGTAATAATGTGAAATAATATTACAAGTTAAAATAATTGTTTTCTATTGTAATATATTTTAAACTGTAATTTATTCCTGTGATGCAAAGCTGACTTTTCAGCATCATTACTCCAGTCTTCAGTGTCACATGATCCTTCAGAAATCATTCTAATATGCTGATTTGCTGCTCAAGACACATTTCTTATTGTTGTCAGTGTTCAAAACAGTTGTGCTGCTTAATATTTTTGTGAAAAACTATTAAAATGTTTTATAAAAATAAATGGAAAAACAGAAAGAACAGAAAGCTAAAAAGAACAGCATTTATTTGAAACAGAAATATTTTATAACACTGTATTCACTTGTATACTGAACTGTTACAGATGACCAGTTTCCTTTTTTTTTTTTTTAAATGTTATAAATTGAAGGCTTCACTCAGTAATTACATATATGTGATTAATTTGATGAATCAGCAATTAATGTAAATTTTGTATCTCTTCTAAAAGACAACAACTTATGTAGTTATAGTAAAGATACTGAACATCTGTGGTTTGATGTCATTCTGTAAAGCAACGAACCTGGATGCGCTTGCTTTAATAATGTTCTTAGTTTCCCCCCGGGCTTCTAATGTGCTTGCTAGGCTATGTCAGTGTTTCTCTTATGTTGAGCATCCACTTGGGTTCAATAATTACATCAGAGGATTGTGATAAAGAGCCTTCATCTAGCATGTCCTTTGAAGCACTGGACCTGCTCTCTGCTGCTCTGCTCTGTTGTTTATAGCTGTGAAAGGACAGGGCTGCTGTAGGGTGGGTAACATCACAGCAGGTCAAAACCACTTTAAGTGCTGACATATCTGTGCTGTTTCCCTTGTGCATTCTAATACTCTAAGCCACAGCTTCTCCAGAAGACTCATTTACATGCAGACAACACTAGAACCCAGCTACAACAAAAGGTGTGTGTTTGAAAGAAAGAGACACGGAGAGAAAGATGAATAACCACACATGCAGCTATGCAAACACTCAGATGGCAATACAAATTCTTTCTCTGAGGAAAAGTGCTGTCTGCCATAGCTAAATTTGTAGTTGCGAAACATTTCAAAAATTGTCTGATCGCTTTGAAATGAAATGCAGCTATATTCAACGAGCCCCACAATTTGTGGTGTCATTCATGTCTCTAGCACAAACAGTGCAGGGCAAGTTACATATTGAAGTTTTATAAAGTAATTCAGTATATGCTATTGCATACTTAGTTTAAAAGGCTCATATTTTTGTTGTGCTTACATTTGAGAAGTAAAGCTGTCTAAATCATCCTTTTGATGTGGGAAAACGCATCTAGGCAGATGACCTTTTGTTTATGGTTACAGCTCCACTTAAAAAATGCAGAGTTACATCACGTCCCTTTTCTATGCTTGAGCATATTGTGTAAAAATTACTAGGTTTACATGTTCATTACATAAATTAAAATAAGCACAAATAAGGATGCAAAAAATGGACAATATTTTCAAAACAGTGTCATAATTGCTCATCTGAAATGTTATCTGCAGTGCTGTACAATTTCCCGCTAGGTTTCCATAAAACTGCACTACAGGAATTGAGGGCAAAGTTGGAATTATTACCTATTGTAATCAACAACACGCAACAGATGCTTAAAAAGTATAAAATTCCTTTCAATTTACATGAACTGAACTGAAGTGAAAACAACTGAAAAGAATATAATCCAGATTCTATTCCGAGTGAAATTAGAGATGGGTTTACTGGTGGCAGTGTCGCATTTGGCCGTGCATGGAGAGATCAGACACATGCATGTCCCTTAATCCCAGTCCAGCTCACTTCCTGTCCCAGACGCTATCCAGAGAACCAGAGACAGAGAGCAGAGGAGCGCAGCAACACCATAAACACAGCCGGAGGAGGAGAGATAGAGTGGAGAGAAAGAGGAAGGAGAAAAAGAGCCAAGCAGAGGCAAGAACAGAATATGCATGAAGGAGAACAATGGTACAGAGGTAAAAGAAAATGAAGAGAAGAATGGAATAATAAATGAGAGGAAGGCTTGCAAACAATTCAGAAACCACACAGCACACAAGCCTGTACATATAAGATGATCTGGCTAAAATCTGGTTAAATGTGTTTTTCCTCACAATTCACGAGTTAGTATCTCACAATTTAGACTTTTTTTCTCACAATTCTGAATTTATATCTTACAATTAACTAAATTCCGACTTTCTTTCTCACAATTTACATTTGAATTTTGAATTTACATTTGACAATTCTCAGTTTATATCTTGCAATTCTGACTTTTTTCTCTGCATTCTGAGTTAGTTTACATTTCACAATTGCAACTTTTATTATCTCTCATTTCTGACTTTTTTCTTGCAATTGCAAGTTCATATATCATAATTCAGACTTTTCTTCTCAGAATTGCGAATTATAAACATCTTGCAGTTATATCTCGCACTTGTTTATATCTCACAATTCTGTTTATATCTTGCAATTCTATGCTTATGTCTTGCAATTCTGACTTTTTATATCACTGAGATTTAAAAAAAAAAAAAAAGTCTGAATTGCGTGATATAAACTCAGAATTACTAGAGAAAAAGAGTGAGATAAAAAGTCACATTTTGTGACGTGTTTTTAATCCCGTGGTGGATTAACAGTGGTCATTAACTATGGCTACTACAGAATCAGCTGGAGCAATTTGGAGCTTTTTTTAATGTGGAAAAGCCTAATGAAAATGTGGTAAGTTGAAAAGAACTGCCAAAGTTTAGTACTTAGGGTTAGGTGGTTGTTTAAATCACAAATTAATCAATAACAGACTATAATATCCAAGAACAATTTTTCACTCATTTGTTGTCTCCTAATATTAATTCAGCCCTCTTATCTCTCTCAATCTGGCCTCCTGTCTATCAATGAAATCACAGATTATCATCACAGATGGAGTGACTAGTTGTCTTCAGTCGTACCGAGAATTATAATCCTACGGTGGCAGATTTGGAAATGTGGCCTTGAACAAACTCAAGCTGTGTTAGTCTATGTACGCAGTTGAAAAAAAATCCAAAATGTCCCTTGCTTGAGCCATCAGAATCCAAATTAGGATCATTTTATTAATCGCTGCACTCTGTTTGTACTCACTTCTCACAGTGGCCGTCCTGGTGCAGTTATAAAGGATGGCGAGCTCTCCAAACACTTTTACTGGTCCCAT
The DNA here is from genome assembly GCA_039654775.1 of Spinibarbus caldwelli. NCBI lineage: Eukaryota > Metazoa > Chordata > Actinopteri > Cypriniformes > Cyprinidae > Spinibarbus > Spinibarbus caldwelli. The sequence goes on from CM077242.1 coordinate 7,226,759, forward strand.
AGTGCACAGCTTCAATCCTTCTTTAGACACTTCAACTTTTCCCTCTGAAAAAAAAAAAAAACACCACAACTGTAAATAACAGAGTAAACACTTTTAAACATTTATACATACTGAAATAGAGACAAATTTAACAAGTTCAGTTTAAAATCAGATCATAACAGTCAGAATAATGGTAAATTTCATGACACCTGGGAAGAATGTTGCCATCATTTTAATCTCAAAATCAAAAGTAAAAAAAAAATAATAAGTGTAATAATATTTAAACTGAAAATCATTTTTGTTTTCATTATTACATTCTTAAACAAAATAAAAAAAATACTAATGGTCTTAAAAATAGGCTTCGTACTCATGCATGTATATAACATATTATGAATAAAAATAAAATATTTTTGCTTTATTTATTTTTTTAATTACAAAGAAAATGACTAATGAAAATCACAATGCTATATATATATATATATATATATATATATATATATATATATATAATGTTTAGTCGCCTTTAGTGTAACTGCACATTAAAATACACCTGTCTCTCTCTCTCTCTCTCTCTCTCTCTCTCAGAGGTGTCAACTGTAGATGTGCTGATTTGATACACTGTGAGCAGAATAAAAGGAAGTCGAGCAGCTTTTCTCACTTTTCAGCAGCTGATCACACAGACAGGTGACGACACAGGTGAACGACCATGTGAGATGAGAAAGAGCAGTGCAGAGAGATATTGAAAAGGTGTGAAGGGCATATCAAGGTTGTAGAGAGGAGAGATAGTGAGATATGAGAATGCAAGAGAATGAGAGAAAAGAGAGAGAGTTGATGACCCTTCCCTTATGATGGACTATTTAATTTATCATTAATATTCAGCTCTGGCAGTACAGGATTATGGGGCAAAATGACTTTCATGTGGCCTTGACCTAATCAAACCTTTCTCTGCATTCATTATTATCATGGTTCAAAATGAACTTTTTGCCACACTTGCCAACGGCGAATGAATTGAGAAAATTTACGAGTCATAAAAATCGTATTTAACATCTGCGTACAATGGAATTATTTAGATGTTTTTACTTTGCATACTCATGACAAACAGCACAGATCATTCTGGATGAGCCAGTCTCCGTCTGTCTGCGATATTTCTGTTTTAGTGGCTTAATGTGAGAAATATTCCACATATGTGTCACCACATGGAGTTCTTCAGAAAATGAAATTAGGCATTCTAGATGAACTGATACCATTTCCTCTGAGGTAAACGACGCAACAGATGTTTTCCTGAGTAGATGCTTTATGTCTTCGATTTGAAAAACGCACATCACTTACAACTGAGAGAGTCTGTCTATAATTCTTACAGTATGACATAAAGCATGTAATGTTGCTGTTCCTAATAAAGTTACCTGTTTAATTCTGTTTTATTTACTCACCAAAGCCAAATGTTACTCATTTATGCATTCTGTGCTTTTAATTTTATCCCCTGATTATGACTTCTCAAATGATTAATCAAATGAGATCAAGCATCACCTTGACACCAAATGTTTTCTCAATATTTTTCAGTTCTGAACAAATTTACATCTCTTTGCACACAGCTTTAAGAACTATAAACAACGTACATAATGCCAGGTTTTGATTAATAATGATATTCACGTAGTCAAGATCAGGGTTATAGGGAACACATTTACTATACCATTCAAAGGTTTGGGATTTATTTATATTTTAATAACACTTTCATTTAGCAAGAATGCATTGAATTGATAAAACTGAAGGAAAATATATTTATAATGTTAAAAAAAAAAGATTCCATTGTCAAATAAATGCTGTTCTTTTGAACTTTCTTTTCATCAAAAAATCCTGGAAAAAAAATCTATCACGGATTTCACAAAAATATCAAGCAGAACAACTGTTTTCAACATTGATAATAATTAAAAATGTTTCTTGAACACATTGAGCATATATATTTTAAAAATTCAATTTTAAAATATATTAAATCTATTATTTACGACTTATCTTAAACTGTAATAATATTTCTCTAATATGACACTAAATTCTGAACACTAGTGTAAGCGTGAATACAAGAGAGAAATATAATCATTATACCAAATGCTTTAAGATCATATTAAAATAAGAGGTTAGAACATGCAAATAACTTCTCATGTACTGTCAGAGTATAAGATAAAATTCAAAACAGGCTAAGAATTGATTAAACCGTGACCCACAACAGGCCATAAATGTCTGATATAAAACTAGACTGTGACTATCTGAGCCATTAAAGAAATAAATATTAAATATGAACCAATCTTATTATCACCGCAGGACATACTCAAACACTTCAAACAGTCATAAGTCATTCATAAAGTCATAAAAGGATTTGAGCCTAAATATCTACAGCATGAAAATTCTTTAAATAGAATGACATTAATAGTAGGGGAAAAAAAACAATGAATACAACCAAAAGGACTGTGAAGACTATGAGCATGAACAGGGTCAAAGTTGTAAAGTTCAGTACAGAGTTTGTTCACACTGAAAAGCTGTAGTCATTTTAAGTGTCTCAAATGTTTTTCCCAAAGCTAATACACCCACCACTGCAACAGGAAGTAATAATGTCCAATAGCATGACCTCCAGTTCCTCCTCAGACAGACACAGGAAGCTGTGACCCAAAGGGTCAAGGACATTGCTGTGAACGCCTGATTACATTTCCCAACATGCACTAATATGCTTCTTTGGCAAAGAATGGAAAACTACAATGCACATACACACACTGACATGTTAAGGGCTGGCAGTGTAAGGCAGGTAACATTGCTCATACTGTTTGCTCTGTCATGGTTATTAAGCACTATTGTTCAGAGCAGCTCCTATTAATGCCCTACAGCCAATCATATATTACCCATGATTCACAGAGATAAGAAGTAGAGGAAGAGCGAGAGACAGAGATGTTCCCCTGACATGGGCTCTACTAAACAAACATTAATAACTCGGAGACAGATCCTAAGTGATGGAACAGGCAGGAATGAAATAATGCATGAAATGAAATAAAGAGAACGGACTGCAGATAAGGCCACTGAAGACAGATATTAAATGATGAGAAATTGTCTTGTGTTTACGCGCGGTATACCGGTACTGGAAAAATACTGGTATATATTTTATTTCAAACGGTACGATATCATAATTTTGCTCAATTCGGTATTTCATACGCTGCTGTTGGTGCACCTGTAGGTGGCAGTGCTTCCCAAATTGCTGCGCAACCGCTAAATGTGACAACAGAACAATGTGATGGATCAAACAGATGAAACTCTATCAACGCACCCAGAATTAATAAATAAAAAGAACAGTAGAAGTGAAATATGCCATTACTTTGCATACAAAACAGATGACAAACATGAACAAACTGACCTTACTGCACCTGTATGCAAGCGTTGCTAGTATAAATCATGTGTTGCCACAGGAGGCAACACATCAAACCTTTTTAAGCATCTCTCGCTTGCTCATCCTGATCTTTTCAGAGAATTAATAGATCGACAGGTGAGTGCATCATTCATAAATTCAGATTTAATTTGAACTTTTATTTACAGCTGATCAACTCACATACAGATGCGATATAGTAAGCTCAAATGTGCGTGTGAGACACACTGGAACCAGTGAAGTTTTGGTCACGTAATATATGCACTTGCATTTCATACAATCGAAAATTAATTGAATTTGAATTAAGCAAGAGTTTTGCTATGTTAATTTTTAGTATCAATGATATGAAATGAATGCTTCTGCTGCGCTGCCTACCGCTAATATGAAGCAGCGAGCGAGAGAGTGAGATTTATATCTGAGAGAGAGAAATAACGTGATTTTGAATATTACTTTGATTGTTAGAATAACACTTTACAATAAAGCAACATTTGTTGCATTAATTGCGTTACTTCAGTTGTATTTTTTTTTCCTTCAAAAAAATGTAACATATGTTCCCGGTAGGTTTTTTTGTTACATTTTGAGATTTTGTTCGCACTATGTGTTTGCACTGAAAAGATAAGAAGATTTGAATATATTTTCATTGTATTACTTAAGTTATATATATTTTCTCTCCAACATCATAATGTAACCTACGTTCCCTGTAGGTTTTTTGTTACAGTTTGATACAAAGGTATTAAGATATTTATTATTATTATTATTATTATTATTATTATTATTATTATAATTACTATTTTAATAAAATTGTTTTCAATTCACTTATCTTTTGAGGCTGGTTATTTGTCACCTATGGTATCGATTTAGTATCGATACCAAGGTATTACATTCTGGTATCGTACCGAAGCCAAAATTATGGTATCGAGCCATCCCTACTCTGCACGCTGAAATGGAATCTGCATGCTATACATCTGAGTAAAACAAAACACTGAGCAGGAAATAATGCAGGGCGTGGTTTATTTTAATCCACTGGGATTTGATTGGGCTGAGCAAAGTTGTGCTATGATATTATTGGTTTATATAATTTTTTCCTGCTGCTCATGTTTTGGTTAAATCAGCAGAAAAAAAAAAAAATATATATATATATATATATATATATATATATATATATATATATATATATATATATATATATATATATATATCTGTAAGCATACATTCAAAAGATTTGGATTTTTTTTTGAAAGAAAGAAAGAAAGAAAGAAAGAAAGAAAGAAAGAAAGAAAGAAAGAAATAACTTTTATTCAGTATGCATTCAATTGATCAAAAGTGACAGTAAAGAGCTGAAAATTCAGCTTTGCCATCAGGAATAAATTATTATATATAGGCCTACCCATACATAAAACATTTTTGTGCCAATACTTTTTTAAAAAATATAGTGAAAAACAAGTACTGTCACACTTTTTTATGCAATATTTGTTATGAATTCACTTAAATCATTGAAAATGTTTTTCTATTGATTGATTGATTGAGTACTTAAAAAATAAGGTATCTGTTCTACTCAGTGTCTGTCTTTTAGACAAGTTCTCACACTAAAAGTTGGTGAAAGGAATTAAAAGTGAATCAAATCAAATGACTGTAAAAAAGAACAGGACACAGAGATGTGACTGAGGGTGTGGGAAGAGAAACAAGTGCACACCTGTAGACCAGTGGAATAATTCATGGGACATTGTTCATTAAACTGATTGACCAAATTGCAAGACGGCTTCTGTTGTCTGTCATATTGAGTGATTAGAATAAAAAGAAGCCACAACCTTCAACATAGCACCAGATAAGCCTAAAAGCAAGAGAAGTTCTTCTGATATCAATGTCACATAAAAAGTACCTAGTGCTACAATATTTACAGACAAAAAAAAATGATGATATATTTACAACCCAGTCCATCAAAGTGACAAATAATGATTATATGTAGCATTACTGCACACACACTCTCCTTGCCAACCTTTCATGCTGGTTAACCACAGTTCAGATGTTATAAGTGATTGAAACTTTTGAGAACAGAACAGTGAATTCTATTTAATTTTTCTTTTCTTTAAAAACCTGAATAAATCCATTCATCAGTATGAAGAGATGAAGCTGTTTGGATGTTTGAAATGAGTCATTGTTGGAAAAACGGGTTACAGCTTGAGGCTCCCAGAGGACTATGGGCCCTGTGGTCAATCCATTCCTATTCATTTGTCATCAATAAAGTCAGCATTAAATCTAAATGTACCCTATTGGCTTTTTCAATGCACATTCCAAGTAATATTGCATTTGATTCATCAGTGTATAACATTTTAAATAAATGAAGTTATTTTATCAAAATGTAATGTAAAATGCTCAGCCTGTGAAATTGCTTCCCTTATGAATGACTCCTGCTCCTTCAACCACCTACTGTAGCTCTATTCTGCTATATAATTGACTTTTATTTTTGAAATTCTAATCCCACCCTACATTTTTTTTTCTTATTGAATATCCACTTTCACTCAAAAATACTACATGTCAGATTTCAGAATGTAAAATATATTGGTATATATCAACCATTTCTACATATCGGCACTGGCTATTGGCTATATACGTCAACCACTATTACAGAGGTTGAAAAAATTATTACATTTCGATAAAAAACTTTTTTTTCTTTTAGGATAATGAGCCCTGGCACATCAAGCATGGGTCAGTTTTGATTTCATGACTGAACACTTTTCATACGGAGGAATTTTGTGGTTGGCTTCTCCAAACGGTTACTGGTAAATGACTTTTGGGTAGTATGAAATCGTGCATCAGATACACAAGCTGCAATTTTAGAGCTGACATTATCTACAGTCATTAAGCGTGTCTTTATTTATTCAGATTGGGGCTAATTAGCATGGCGACTTCAGCACACAGGCTAATATGACATTCAAGGCACAATAATAGCATGGCATCATTTCCTGTCTAGGCTCTCCTACCATAAGGCCGAACTAATTATCTCAGCTGAAATGTCCCTCTTGTGTGACTGAAAGCTTAAATACTCTGTCCATCCCTGATATATCTCACAAACAAAGGCTTCTTTTGGACCGTAAAACTACTGGACTTGCTTAATGTGATTTTGGGCTTCAAATGGAAATGCTGGTCAGTTCAGCTCGGATCACTATTATTGATCCTCTAACCTCCATCACTGACCTTCTACTCTCAAATGGAGACCTCGATTTTGATGAAAGGATGATCTGAATAGAGGATTCCTCCAGCATTAAAGTCATTCTGTATCTCACAAGCTCTTCACTGCTCTGCCTTTGCAATCTATATCCTTTATTTCATCGAGTCTCACATGTAAATAATTTATCTTGGAAGACAGAAACTGCCATGAAAAGTTTGTTTCTCTTTCTAATAGAAAGTCCCAAAGGAATAGTCCTTGTTCTCCCTCTCTCCCATCTCCGTTCTCTCTCAATCCTTTGCTGTTTTCTATGGAAATAACTGAATGTGGCAGAGCTAATGCTGAGAGAATGGATTTAATTCATTAAAAATAGTTTTTGTCTATATTTTATTGTATTTGTCATATTACTATGGAAAAACAACATACCGTAATGTGTTCTGGGACTGTATGCAGCCAATATCCACTTAGTCTCTCTTTCTAATTGGCTTGTGCCCGAATATAGTGTGTTGGGCACATGCCCAATTTGTACTACAAAAGCATCGAATCTCTGGAGCATGACTAACAAAATCCCTTAATTCAAACCAAGTGTTCCTCCATTCCCTCAGGAACACAAAGAGGAAAGACGGAGAAAATCCTGTGATCCTAAGAAAACACAACAGCTTTTTCCTCTCATTAAACAACAGAAATTGACAGATGTATTGACAGATGTAATGACATCAGAGACAGGTGGCCGACACAATCCTAACCTGACTTCAGCACGTGTCACCAAAACAAGATCAAATATTTAATGAAAATAGCAAATGAGTATCAAATAACTCTGACGCTTAAACAAATATATAAAAAGTAGTTATAGACCACATCCACAATGATTAAAAATGGATAGACAAGTATGTTTGTATGTAGTCTCATTCATAACACTCCTTAAATGTTCCCACATTCTCATGAAGCGCACGCTAAGCATTCAATGCATTGCATACAAGCACTGTCTAATTATTTCCATGCAAAGAAATGTGAAGCATTACTGAATCTGCATGCATTTATTTTAATTGATGTATGTTAGAGACTATGCTGTCAAAGGTGTGCACTTTAGTAAATCTTACATGTTCTTCCCCAGTTTCCTAATTTGAAAATCGCTACTACAAATGTAACATTATGTTAATACCTTAAAATTTGAAATACCTACGAACTGCTCTGAAAAAAGTCTGGGCGCACCTCAAATGTCCTTTTGCCTAATTTGGCCATGAAAAGAAAATAGCTGAAGGGTTCTTTCAATATAAATTAAAATGTATATATGGGCATTATAGCTCAGTCTATCTACTCTACATATTTAAAGCCCATACAAATAAAACTTTTAAAACTGGGGTAGTCAACAGTGGATCTGTAGTGTAACAGCTCTCAGAGGATTTGGCTGCTCTGACTAGATCAATTTTATAAGCACCTAATCAATACAATCTATTCACAGGATCAATATTCCAGATCCACTTAGAGGATCTACAGCAGAAACCCAAATGTGACTACGTTTGATCCCTAGGACTGGCGGTGCCCTATAGACACACTAAGTGGCTTTAGTTTAGCCAGAAAATGACAAATTTTGATTCACTTTTGGTCTGTTCCAAACAAAAAGTTATCATATGGCTTTAGAAGCTTTGGGAGACAGCACATATGCAGTAAACAAAACTCTTTTGATAGTTTTATGGGACTTTTTGGCAGCCTGACAGTGACAAGTCTTGAAATCAAGGTTCATTCAAATAAACAGAGCAGCTCAGACATTCTGCAACATGTTTCCTTTTGTGTTTCTCAGAAGAAAAAACTCTTCAAAGATATTACAGAGAGTAAATGACAGAATTTTCATGTTGGGTGAACTATGCCTTGCTAAACATATTTAAAGCACAAACACTCTTTCTTTCTCTCTCTCTTTTCAAAAATAATTATTTTGTTCCCGCCTCTCACCTTCCATGACGTAGACGAGGGAGCCCACATCCCCTTCTTTAATAATACAGCTGTTTTTGTCATAGTCCACTGGATACATACAGTCCACTATCTCCTGGATCTGAGACATTTCCAGATTCTTCATGAAGTCATTGTCCAGAATAGCTGACTTGATCAGTTCCTTTGACCTGTACAGTGCAGGAAAACATTGTTAAAAAGGTCCACATCATTTAATTAACACAGATAATAATGACTATGCCTGAAATAGAAACTTGCTGCTTACTGCTCAGAATACACTAAATACAACTATTTAAAAACTTGTTTGTGAAACAAAATGCATTATGCAACTATAAACATTTCAAACAGTATCATAGTACAATATGACCTCATGACCTCATTATGATTATGTGAGAATTTAATTCCATGAGTGGTGTCCACTTATCATTTTTAATCTTAACTTTTGGCAATTCAATCAAAATATGAGTAGAAAAAAATGTAAAAATCACAGCTGATATTATTAATATTGTTATGCATGGCTGGCAGTTTCATACATCACAAGAAATTGGAAGGTAATGCAAACACATTGCATTGTGGGATACAGCATCCAGTGCACTGTACTTTGTTGTACACATTTTGGCAAATGTTGTGCATCATCTGGGTATTACAATGTGCACACTATGCATAATATATACACATTGTTGAAATAGTACAAAATGCATGATAGTATGGTAATCCAAATAATGTGATGCTTCATGAATGACTCCACAAGTAATGTGTGTTTAAAAAAAAGATGAAGAGGATATTTCAAGAGATGAAAGTAAATACACAAAATCTCTTAGTTGGCGCTGGATGTCATAGAAAACAAAAATCAGAAGACTAGCTGAAAATGAGGTTTGCATCACAGACATACACAAATACACACATTTCAAGTAATTAAAATTCAATATAACCTCCCACACAGGGACTCGGTAATGAACATTTTCTGAAATGCACCTCATTGTAAAATATTTCCAAAGATTATTCTGTGAAATATCAGATGTTCTCTATCTTTTCATGATAAAATACTTCAGTAATGTTCAGAGAGTTATGAAGAGTGTAAACACTGTGCCTCTCAAAACACTGCTTTGATTGTCAGACAGAACTTCTTGCACAACCATTTTGAAGTGGATCTGTTTGACCGAAAAATGGAAGACGGATTTGTATTTTGAAAACCTGTATTTTAAAACCTGCTTAGAGAGTCATTATGCAATTCAAATCATTAATTATGCAAATCCATTTAGTTCTGCTAATGACATTTAATTGCTCAAGTGCTGGTGGATGGAAAAACCTGGACTGATGTGGTAGAATATGTTCTTTAAATCTAAATTTTGCTGTTTATATGACATTTCCGAGCACTCCTCAACAAAAAGCCTATCATTGTGACAGCAGCTCCTCTGTTTTTGTGGACCTGGACTTAAGCCAGACTTCTGATTTATTTGCAAAAACCCACAAACGCTCACCTATGAACCACACTGTGTTTACATTCCACAGACATGCTCTGCCGTGAGCAAAAACAGACCTTTTTTTTTCAAGATGTCTGCAGTACTTCACGTAGAGCTCCTTTCATTTGGCTCACACACACACGGACAGTCTCACCCTGAGGAAAATTGTATTGACTTAAAGATATAAAAATAGAAACAAATGAGACAACTGTTGACATACATTGCAATAAAATTAAAGAGCAATGAAATAAAAGTGAATAGCACTGCTCAGTTGATTTGAGATTAGTAGGGTCTTGAGGAGAAATATTTAAGAAGCAAGACATTTCAGCAAACATCTCAATTTGTTTTCAATCTAAAGGTTAACCCAAAAGTTCAAATGTACTCACCCGCAGGCCATCCAAGATGCAGATGAGTTTGTTTCTTCATCGGAACAGGTTTGGAGAAATTACTTGCTAACCATGGATCCTCTGCAGTGGACTGACAGTTCAAACAGCTGATAAAAACATCACAAAATCCACAAGACTCCAGTCCATCAATTAACATCTTGTGAAGCAAAAAGATGATTGTTTGTTAGAAATAAATCCATCATTAAGCCATTTGAACTTTAAACCATTGCCTCTGGCCAAAATACAAGTTCTCTATCCATAATAACACGCTAATAATACATAATAATAATATCTCCAGTAAAATAAATAAATAAATAAATAAAATAAATAATACATATTAAAATCCACAACATGGTGAGATCTGTTTTGGACTGTTTTCACTTGTAAATGGCACTTGATCTGTGCTTATTTCTCTCCTGATTCTCTCCTTTTTCACTGGAGAATGCAATATTATGGAGAGAGGACTCATATTTTAACCAGAAACAACAATTTAAACTTAATAATACCTTAATAATGGGTTTTTCTTACAAACACACAGCTTTCCTATTTATAAGACCCAAATTGATGGACTGGAGTCAGGTGAATTACATGTGGATTATTGTGATGTTTTTATTAGCTGTTTGGACTCTCATTCTGACGGCACCCATTCACTGGAGGTGACCCATTGGTGAGCAAGTGATTTAACGCTAAATTTCTCCAAATCTGTTCTGATGAAGAAACAAACTTATCTACATATTGGATGACCTAGGGTGAGTAAATTTTCAGTTCTGGGTGAACTATTCCTTTAATCCCAATGACGTTAAGGAGAAACATCTGGGATCTCAAGCTAAGCTAGCACAGTTTATTTAATTTCAACAGCCTTATAATAAGTACATACTCAAATCCAGCTGCAAATAAACATCAGCTTCATCACTTATGTGATGCAACTGAGAATGAAAGACAGCAGGGATATAAACAGCCAATTAATTAGTCAGTGCATTTACATGACATTTGAACTAACAAGACATTTAAATTGACTTAAATTTTTATTTTTTTTAGCTATCTCTGTTAGTCTTGTGTGGTATTATTGTATGGCAGTCTGAATTCTACAGGACATTGGCTCTCTGGGGGAACAGTCAGGGGAGATGTTTTACATCCAGTAAAAGCGCAGAGATCACTGGCCTCATTTACAGCAGACAACCTCGGGATCATCCTGTAACCAGCCTCTGTTTGACTTAGAATTTTACTCACTGCCTTTTACAGGAGGACATTCACATCAAACAGGTCGACAGACTGTCTCCCTTAAAAGGACAAAGTATGCTACGGCATAAAGCAGAGTAAATTGGAGAAAGCTGTGGACATGGAGCCACAATGGCTGAACGTCTGCAAGAAAGTTTCTTATTAGTATAGGCCTTTTGTTTGTCTTGAAAAAATTTTCATCAAAGGAATATAATTTAAAATACTTCAATTTTGCAACATTGTTATTGAACTGAAATGAATCAGCATTGAACCGATTCGAGCTGAATAATGACACTATTGTCTTCTGTAGAGCTACTTATAGCTGAACTAAACTTGTTTCAAAATTAAGTTTAAGTTATTGAACTGAACAGAACTACACTAAACAAGCACTCGAGCTGAATAATGACACTATTGTTTTGTTACAGCGGCTTTGCAGCAGAATTTGAATTTGTCTCATATTTGATGAAGTTTGCCTTAAATGATCCTGGTATTTTCCTGTTTATTACTGTGAAGCTGCTTTGAAACAATCTGTACTGCACAGTATAAAGTTTCTCTGATACTGGTGGGTACGTATTGATTCACATACCCTGGCCTCACAGCACGATCGCTCTGGCCTCATTGGAAAAAACATTGGTAGCTCTGTGGTCATCTGTAGATGTGTGTGCTAATGAGTTAATGGCTCTATCTTCCTCTATTCTCTGTTATGTCCACTTTCTGTGCGGAATGCTAAAACAGGAAGTAAAGTCTCACTGCATATAGCACCTCATACTGCACGACATTGCATAATAACCTGAGACAAATGAATGACCAAGTTGATTTATTTCTATAGATTTAGGGTTACTCTGCAGAATAAAGCCGCAAATAATCTTTCCCTTATTTTTTGAATGAAAACTGCATTGCAGATATAAAAATGGTGATGCTTATGCCTATAAGTGCATTTTTGTGGTTGCTTTTAGCCATATTCTGACTCAGTGGAATAGAAAAGCATCTATATTTATACCCGCACAACTGAAAAAAAAAATTCTGTAACTTTTGTACAATGTCGGCATAGAACGGCCGTGAACTTAATACTGGGACAATCAACCTGAATCAGTCTGGTGACATTAGTCCACTCTGCTTTCATATTGGCATTTTCTATTCCTGTAATAGGTATACAAGTACTAAAACTAAAACTAAATCTATTAAAAATCGGCTTTGGTTACTGAAATTAAGCTAAAGTAAAATATAAATATTAGATGAAAAAGCTAAACTTAAATGTTGCTTTGGCAACTAACTGAAAAAAAAATGGATAGAAATATTTGACAAACTACTAAAAATTATAAATTCACAAAATAGCATTACTAATGCCTTTAATAATGAAAACTAAAAATATAATTACAAAATATTAGTAAATACTGTAATCCTATCTGGTTAAAAGGAAAAACTGTTGAGTAAGCTTATGATTTAATAACATTTTAAAATGCTAACAAAATCTGACAAAATGGTATGATTAATTATAACAGAGCCATTGTGTAGCTAAACAAAAATCTTATTTTTTTTCCCCCTTTTTTTATGTGCAGGCTCAACAAAACAAAGCAGTGTCTTTACCAATAAGCCAGTCGGTTTTACTTGAAAAATAAACTTCCTTTCTTACAGCTGACATATTGATCCATTTCTACCGTTCATTTTCTACAGGCTCATGGCTCACTCCTTGTGGAGATCCAACCTGTAACCTTGCAGATTTAACCACTAAGAAACATGACAAAGTTTTCAGATGTGAGATGAATTCTCATATCCAAAGGACATAGGTGTCCAAGACATTCCTATTTCAGCGCAGAACTTCTGATCTCTGATATTTCAAAAGAACTCAGACAGCCCAGGTATCAAAGATGAGTTCAGAAGAGACATTTCAATCAAGACTTCAAAAACAAACAAACAAAAAAAAAATTATCTGGTCTTTCATCATTTTAAGTGTAACAAGTGCCACTGCAAAGGTAAATGCAAAATTATGCAATTATGAGACAGAGACATGGTAAGTGACATTCAAATGGCAAAAACACACTCTACTGAAAGAAAAGAAAGGTGTACGTCACTCACTATTATGAATTTTGGTGAAAGCACAGCATTTGCCTTTACTTTGAAGAAAAATAAGAAAGCAACAGAACAGTGGATACATTAATGCACCAGCAAAGAAAGACACTCAGAATAAAGATAAATGGATTTTCATCCAAAAATAACAGTTATCTCCCTGACCACACACAAAGATATAGAATCCTCTTCCAACACATTATGAGCTTTCGAAGAGTAAACCAATATTGATGGCAGTTCGTTCCCTTCTGGCACCCCAACATGGAAGCTTTTTTCTTTTAAATCTTCATAATCATTCCTTAAAGTGCTGATCAGCTCAAGATGCAAGCAGAATTGAAGAAAAGACTCTGCTGCGATAGGGTTCAAAAGGTTTTTCTGTACAAAACAAGGTTGCGTTGTAAATTAGTACAGTGTTGAGCTGTCAAATGTCAGATGCACAGCAGATGGGGGAGGCCATGCTGGTCAGAAACAGAAGAATGATGTTCCTCTTCTGCCAAACCACTAGATGCAAATTAATTAAGGGTATGTGTGTTCATGACAGCAGGCTGAAACACAAAAATCCTTCACTTCCAGGGGAACTGTTTAGTCTGATCAGATCATCTGGTCTTGACAGTGTCTATTTCAATTAAAACACAACACGACACACTATTGTGTGCATAATAACAGCTGAGCATGTAAATAGCTTTCGTGATCCACCTGCTGCATGATATCAGGCTGCTTTGATAAGCAAATTATCAGTCCGTTAAACAAAGCAGTTATTATAGTCTTTGGGTATTTCCCACGTCACTGCTCCTAACTGCTCAGTACGGACAAATTATTCCTGGTTCAGTTGTTTCCTTGTGGAAAATCAAACTTTCTTGGAGCGTCATCAATGAGATGCTTCTGCAAATGTCAATGAATGGCATTTTGAACAGAGTATAATGAGTTTGTCTCTGTGAGTTTTCAGATTTACAATAGACATCATATTGATTTCAATTGTGCAACCTGCACAGTCCATGATATTGCTGTCGCTTTCAAGAAAGTTACCATGGTAACGACTGCCAAAATACCATAGTTATTCCAGTTAGTGCTGCTACAGTAAAATGTTTACTAGGTATCAGTCACCACTGTCTTCAACAGAAAAATTACATTGATGAAAAATTGTTTAGAAACAACATATTTACTAGTTACTATTTTAGCAAAACCTAAGGTCATTTTATGGATGATGTTCTAAAGAACAACAGGTGAGTTCAGTAAAGTATACAGTATGCTACTTTCATGGCTAGGTAATTTAGATGACTTTAATGTTGTATTTATAGAGCTTTATGTGGTGTTTAATAACTTTAATTCCTCAAATAACACATTGAACGTTTTAAAGACAGCATAATGTGGTGATGACTCTACTTTGTAGCCTATTAAAGTTTAGCATTTAGATAATGAGTTTCAGGTATGCTTTTATTGACGTATTCGATGGTTTAAATGTGGCATTTGATTACTTTTACCTCGTATTTAATGATTTTGATGTAATATTGTATCGAGTTAACCTACTTGGCACTCTTGGGGACGTTGGGCAGGGTCACGTGACTCAGCTGCTGGACATTAGCGGGCTCGGCGCTGATCGCCTGTCTCTTGGTGCGCTGGTGCTCCTGCAGCTCCGAGCGGCTCTGGACCTGTTGGGTCGCCGGGCGGATCACGGAGCGGTACTTATCCAGTTCGTTCTGCAGTTTCTGAATGAGTTCGTCTTTCTGGTCCAGTTCGAGCTCCAGCTCGTCAATGAGCGCGTCTCTCTGTCTCAGTTCTTCAATTTTCTCCTGAAGCGCGTACTGGAGGTCGCGTAAAGTCCCCATCATCATCCCTTCCGAACCGAATAAAACCTCCCAGAACTGCACTTTTAGCAAGTTTACTTAGAGAAGAAACACCGTGCACTAAACCAGCGTCTATTCTAGTCTAAAAGGACCTACAAAACGAGAAGAACCTGTGGAGAGGGAAAAAGTCTCGCAGTGTATCCGTGTAAAAAAAAAAAAAAAAGAAAAAGGAAAGAGGCAGCGCTCAATCCCACAGAGCCGCTGGAATCCTCACAGCTCTGACAGCAGCGCGTCCGTGTGAGCGCGCGTCGCTCGTGGCCAGGGACGTGATGAATGAGTGGAGCGCGCGCGCGCGCGCGTCACAGAAGAGCACGGGATTCCTGGACAGTCAGAATCCAGAGGTTCAGCTCTGTACAGCTCAACTTCAACTCTTGAAACAAACACTTTACAATAATCCAGAACTATATAAAATACCACATTTTCTAGTAGTGGCTTTACATTTACCTACAGCAGTTAAAGGCTGAATTATCCTACAGGCTAAGCCTGGAGATGAGAGGAAGTCAAAGAAATTCTAAATTAAAATTCCAAACCAAATCCTAAAATTCCATTTTTCTTTTTGCTACAACTGTTGGTTAAACAAACTAACATGCTACCAAACATTAACATTATTAATTACATTACCATTTCTGTTGGCCAAAGAATAATTTAAAATGTGTCTGTCACCACGGACCCCTTGCTGAAGAATCCTAGTTTTACTGTTTACAAAAAAGCCTGTTTGTTTAATGGCAGGTTTTCATTGTGACAACGTACCCCAAATAATGTGACTACATTGTGATATTTAAATGAACTGCATTCCTAAAAAATAAAGGTTATTTATCGGTATTCCATGAAGAAACTTTAACATCCATGGATTCTTTCCATTTGACAAAAGGTGGAAAAAGGTTTTTACATTAGTAAAATGTTATTAAGACAAAAGTGGTTTGTTTGAGAACTGTTCACTGACAGCTTCTTTAAAGAACCCAAAATGGTTCTATATACTGCATCACTGCAAAAAAAAAAAACAAAAAACAAAAAAACAAACAAACAAACAAACAAAAACCACATGTTTGAAACCTTTATTTTATTAATGGGCAGTAATGATTGGAGCTGATCAATTGCCAAGACTCCAGGTATGTGTTTACACAGATGTTGCCTTTAAAACTAAACAGCCTGAGAAATATTCATTCATTAGAATAAAATGTGGGACAATTATCCCCAGTCACCTCTAATATTCACTGACACTGCTTAAATAGTTTGACTTACCTCCACTGTGGAGAGCTAGTATGAGATGCATCAAGCTTGATTCTGTTTTTAAGTTTATAAAAGGACATAAGGCGCCCTCTGGTGTCAGACTATGAAAGACACACAGGAACAATGAAATGATGTGAGAGCTAGTATAATGACAAGCAGGACAAATGTATGTGTTAAACTTCACAGCCCTGCCTAAGAACAATGATATCTGTGCCTGGACGCTCTATCTATTCTTTATATATAAACTAAGTGATAATAATAATCTCAAAAAAAAAAAAAAAAAAAAAAAAACAGAAGACTATCTAAACACCATTGGGAATCTAACTCTCTGGATGAATTTTTGCCAGCTTAGCTGAATAATAAATTAAAAACTAGTGTGGACAGAACTTAAAGAGACACAAAGGCAGTATGAGCAGGCAAGCATGAGAGAAACAAACCCTCATGGTATCTGAAACTGAAACGGCTTGTGAAAGATCTCAAAGGCCCACAAAAGCACCCAGATGTCTACCATTCTTTGGATAGTTATGAAAGACAAAAATAACGCACAAAGAACAATTCATCTAAACAATGCCTGAAAATAACAAACGAGGAATGCTCAATTATTTCTTCTTTCTGCTGTTCATTTTCATCACTTTCTCGCTGTCACTGTCCTTGAAAGGACCTCTCCCAGAAAAACAGGCTTTAAATTTCACCTCTATAAACTCTTCCTGCAGGGTTCTTCCTCTGTGGATCGATGGAAAGAGGATCTGTTGTAACATGACTAGTGTGGCTGCTCTTTTCTGCCACAGACTCCGCCATTTTGTCTCTTTGGGACCCCTACAAGTGCACCAGCTCTTTTTTTAGATGACACCAAGATCTCACTTTCAACAATAATTCCAGCACAAATCTTGAGAAGACAAAGTCTTGACTATTCCTTAAGTAAAACCGTTCACTGGGAATTCTCCTCTGAAAATACATGTTAACCTTAATTTAAATTAAAGGAAGTGTCATTAACTCATATTGCGGATTATAAATTGTGATACAGTAATTCTCCATCACTAACAAGGTGATAAAAGTAGGATTCTCATTGTAATTAGTCATTAGTGGAAAAACCGAGAGTCAGATGATGCATCATAAGACAGTTTGTTAATCAGCATATGGTCTCAGCGCTCATTAAGCTACAAACAGCTTTTATCCCTCTGCTTCTTCTATAATGAAATCATTAAAGCAGGAGTCATTAGGCCAGCACATCTGTCTTCACACTAACTTCTCACCAGCACAAATACATAATTGCACATGCTATGCGCTCCAAGGCTGAGCATTCCTAAAAATGCAATTATGAAGACTAGGTTCTTTTGGTTATTAGTGATGTGATGGCCCTTAAGTGATGGAGGAAAACAACAACAAAAGAGCTTCTGCCCTCTTGTGGGCATTGCTGCATACAAATCAAATGTGAGGTGATATATTGATATATTTCCCACAGAGTCTTGAGATTCAGCCCAAACACAATTTGTAACTCGGAAAGCAAGGATTTCTGTACATACTGTGGTGGCATTTGATTCTTGCAAATGCACTGACTGAATACTAAGATATAAATACAGATGCGTTAAAGAAATTATATATATATATATATATATATATATATATATATATATATATATATCTATGTATGTATGTATGTATATATATATATATATAATGTTTTAAGCATTTTTCAAAATAACAACTGAAAAGCCAAAAGCAATAAGCAAAGTACACTTCTGATTTATATTTTGCAACCCTTAGAAAGTTCAGTCAAATCTTCTACAAAGACGCTCAGAGAATCGTATGGATAGGGCTGATGGGAGGGGAAGCATATGGTCAAACAAAGCACTTTCTAATGGCATATTAAATATCCTGAGACAGGCACTTGGGCGCTGCACGTTTAAACCCTAAAAGCCGATAATGCACGAAGCTTCCTGTGCTCGGAGCCCTCTGGGACCTGATGATGATGATGATGATGGTTTAGATCAATGATACACTCTATCTCCCCACCTCCTCCCCTCTCTCTGAAGCTTCACAAAGATGCTCTGTCATCATGAGAGTTTCTCCATTCATGTCCTTAATCCTCGACCTCAAATACACCTAATGATCTACAGATGGAACCAAATCAAATAGTGCCAACGAAGTGTCAAACTATTAAAAGTCCTGACTCAAGACTTGTGCAAAACCATCAAGCATCAGTTGCATGTGTTAAACGCTTGCAAAATCTCACCTGTCAGATTTGGCAACTCTCCCAAGGCTTTGGTTTGATAAATCCTGGTGCGTTTGCGGTTCGGCTGATATTCCCTGCGCGCGGTGCGTCCGGGGTCCGATCTGCGCGCACGGTAAAACGGACTGACATTTGTGCAGCTTTCTCTTCAGCTCGTTGATTTCGTCTTCTCGCTCCAGCAAACGTCTTTCCAAATCTCGTATCCTCTCCTCCTTCAGAATTAAAATCTTGGCAAAGTCTTCCTCTAGGTCGCTCATTCTGAGGTAGTAAAAAAAACTTTAATCCCCTTGAAATCAACCAGGCGCGCTCTCAAACTGTATCACGCGCCCAGACGAGCTCTGGTTGAGAAGCTCCAGTGTAAAACAGCTGATTTATCCACGTGTTTACAGTTGGAAACGGGAGTCGGCGTCGGTCCCGCTGTCGGTCACTTCTGTCCCAATCATCCCAGTGAAAAAACACACACCATACCGGGTACAGACTGTCTCCTCATACACGGGGTCTTCAGGATAGGCGGAGTTTCACTTTTGTGCTTGGGGGGGCTAAAGTGGGGGGATGAAAAGCCGCATTGGAAACTCTATATTCTACACATACCACGATAAGGTGCGTTTACGTGGACATTTCAAAGCGCCGAGGTGGTATAAATGCAGTTACACTGGAATCACAATCGTGGAAACAATAGCCTATGTGAACTGTACCATAAGAAACCACACGCGCTCTGCCTGATATGACAACTTGCGGTGTCCGATATGTACACGAATCATTCTTCGAAAGAGTCGAATTCACTTCAATGAATCGGTTGAACATTCAATTAGGATTGAATCTGTCCGGGCAGTTACCGACTCACTGAACCGAGAATCGTTTTAGTGAGCTGATCTGGATTGAACCAAGGATTTGAAAGAGGGCAGGGCGAAAAGTTAGTACGGCCTACTTTAATAGCAGGGCTAGTGAGTCTCACCAACACATACACAAAAAAAAAAAAAATACATAAAATAAAAAAGGGAAAACTATTTGTTTTAATAAATAGCGTTTTAAATGCAAAACCTTTTGGCTAAGAGATTAATTTTAGTATTGTTAAAATGTAGGCTAAATGCAAATTTTATTTATTTTTTTATTAAGTGATTAATGGCTGCAACACTAGGACAAGAGAAATTACAGTAAAATCCTATAGATCAATTAAAAAAGGGGGAGGGGGGTTTATCATAAACAACCTTCCTATGTGGCTTTATATGCCACTCCGGAATGTCACGGGACGACGTGCTGACAAAGAATTGTATTGAACCTGTTCTCTGAAACGAACTGTTCGAAAGAACCGATTCGCTTAAATGTACCAGACTTCCCATCGTTAATATCAACGCGAAGTAAAGTGGCAGTTTTAAAGCAGACATGTAGTAGCCTACAAGTATCTTGTGCTTTAAGCCTGTAATCACATATAAAATATAGGCTAAAGTAATCATGAGTTGTATTTTGTTTTTTTAAGTGTTTTCCACAAGCTCAAATAATGCTAAAGCACCCCCTGGCAGTCCCAAAATCAACGTGGCTCTTCATCCCAGTCATGTGATGAATGGATGACGTAATTTCGTGCAACCTTACACGTGAATCACATCCTGTAATATTTAGGCATCTTAGATCAATTATTCAATCTATAATGAAAAAAAAAAAGAAAAAAAAAAAAACTTTTTCACATTATTTTATCCTGTGAGTTGAATACAGCTTTTTGGTATTAGCAGAGTTATTATTTTCTATGAGCTCTCTGAGAGACATACAGTAGACTATTGTGCATTCATGCCCATCCAGCCATGATATGAAAGCATCATCCCTCTTCACATTGGAGAGAGAGGCTGTAATTCAGATGCAGGGATAGAGAGAGAAAAGGGTGACTAACAATCTATTGTTTTTCTTTGAAAGGCACCCAATGAACAGAAAACTTATTGTAAAAGAAGCCCTACACAGCACAGTATAGCTACACATCTATTATAAAATAAATAGTTCAGAGCTAAGCCATTGTAAATGCAGATAAATGCACACCTGTGAATGTGCATTCTATATTAATGCTATATTCTATATAAAGTCAAATAAAACAGTAAGTGCTCTTGGTTAAGGGGTTTTAGCCTACCGTTTATCCATGATAAAAACTACTGTAAAACCTAAAGTGTCTAAAGCTTTTCAGACTGAACATCAAAGTGGGGTCATAAGAAGAAACAGTAAGATTTTATGGCTGTGCATTCACCTTATTTTTGATCTAATCACTACTTATTTGTTTTTAATGTTTTATGTTATCATTATCAGTTAAGCAGGATTCAAAATCTGTTGTCTTTGGTGTGATCAGAGAGATGTGATAGGAGCTCATTCTCTGGCTCTCCTGCTGTGCGAATGATGACACAGTGATTAGCACAGGACTGCTGTGCACCTGAGGGAGCGATTGGATTACAGGCTGGGTGGGGTGGGGCTGGTGGGTGGTGCTGGCGCAGACATTACTCATCCCATTCCTGTTATACAGTCTCTCTCTCAGTGAAACCCAATCGGATGTCTCTGAGCTCCAGGACCAGAGGACGTTCTGTCAGTCATTGATCAGTTCTGCCGCTATGCTCTGAAATCTGGGATATAGGAAGTCAGTAAGAAGATATGGTCAATACGGCAGACTTGATCAAGAGTTCAGTGATCATGTGTTATTGGTGGTGCTTACTAAGGCATGGAACACTATTATTATTGCTGATACATACAGTATGTGCTACAGTCATGAAGAATACCTCAATTCATGCAGCTAGGAGACATGTGTTTCTACTTACCTAAATTACCAGACTTGAAAAAAAAAATTGTGTAAAGAAATTGCTGTAGAAATTGCTTGCATTGTGGTAAGTTCCTGCGATATCAGAATATCATATGTTCACACAGTAGTCCTGAAAGGAGTGCTAAATATACAGTTATGTTCATTTAGATTAATTATACATTTACATTAGTAGAAATTGTAAACAGTAAACTTTCATAGTAAAAATTAATATTTTATTTCCATAGTAAAATGAATATTACATTTTTACAGTTAAAATGTAATGCAATTTAATTTAATTTAATTTAATTGTATTATACTGTATGAATAGAACTGCAGCTTGCAATTATTTGCTTGTCACATTATTGACATATAAATGGCATTATTAGTTATTATATGCTGTTAAAAATTTCTCTTGGGTTGTGAAAAACAGCTAAATAAGGGTATTATGCAAACTCCAGTGGAGAACAAGACACAATTCCTGTTAAATGAAAGAACAAACTGAACTGGAGAGTCTTTGGATGAATACTCGAGAGGATGAAAGCAGCAGGAGTTACCCAAAATAGCTGAGAATAAAAATTAAATCCCTAAAGACGTTAAAGGCTTTATATTTACTATTCCTATCAGTTGCTGTGTTTACAGGCATGACTCAAGGCCAGGGCCGATCCTAGACTTCAGGGGGCCCACGCTAAACTGTGTCGCCGGTGGGTGGGTCGGGGGGTGCTCACGGAAAGCGTTCGAGAAACAGTATCTCTTCCACGGCTCGGTACGCTTTCAACCGTTTATTTATTTATTTATTTATTTTATCTCGAGTAAGAGACTGTATGACATTCACGTTACATGATATGACTGATTTTTATGTAGAGAGGGTGACAGCGCACCGCATTAAAATAAATGATCTTTCATGTTTTCATAACCGCTGACCAAACTCAAAAACGAAACTAAAATTAAAACATCTTTGAGAGCAAGGGGGCCCCCTGGTGTTTCGGGGGCCCTACGCAGCTTGCGTATTCTGCGTATAGGGAGCATCGGCTCTGCTCAAGGCTATAAAAGCAGATTGACTTCTGTTATCTGTCCATACAGAGCAATCTATGCCTGTATGTACAGGATAATTTGTAAGTCACAGCTGTTAGTAAATACAGTTACACAGAACACCTTGCCAATGGATTAGCAAACACTCCAGCTTCGAGGACAAGTAGGCACCACTCATATTTTCTCCAGAGAATGTAAAAGCAGTTTAAGACTGCCATATCATAAGCTTCCTGTGCTGATTTATTATGCAAACATTTCCGTTTCTAAACGGAGGAGTCAATTTTCTGAGCGTAGAGGTGGGGACGCTCTTCTCAGCAGCTTCCAGATGCATCTTTACAAAACAAGGCTTGAGAAATGTCACAACGTAGCAGTCGGCTCAGAGCCTGTGTGAGAGAATCAAACTCATGCTAATTACTGTCTCTCTGTTTGCTTATTTTTTATCGACTGTCACTTCACACGGCCTGTGCTCACATTCTCTAAATGAGGAGATTCAGGTTGATTTAAACTGAACTGACTCCTCTTTCATCTCCTTCTCGGTGTGTATGTGTGTGTGTGCCGGCTTCTCACTTATTCTCTCTGTTTCTCACGCTGTTGTCTCCCCTCAGGTTAGGCATGTTATATTTTTAGAGGGGTGTTTTTACACGCTGTTCTCAAAGGGGGATTATTTCCACTTACTCAGGTGTCTTGTAGAGGCATCTTATTAGACCTCATTCTTTGTGGAAAATAGGGAGAGATTGGATGCCATCCAATGGACTATTCAAATGGGCTGATTATCTCATCTCTCTCTTAAAACTGTTCTTCATTTCATGTACTTCAATTTAAAAGGACTTTTTAAATAACTTTTAGTCCCAAGTTGTTCCCCCAATCTTTTTTTTTTTTTTTTTTGTCCTTTTAAAGAAATATTTTGTACACTGTATTTAGAATGAACAACCAGAACTTTGACTCAGTATCTGACTCATTCATTTACTCTCAGTGCTATCATTGCCATCAACATGCAGGGACAAAGCCAAAAGATCTTCTGCTATGTCAGACCGTCAGATTTCCTCTCACAGACTGCCCACATCTGGTGGAATTTATTGGTCTCGCCTTTGGAGTCCTTTCCCTGTCTCAAATATGGCCTTTCCTTCTTGACCTGTTCCTCAAGAGTCCAACAAAAAGCTTCTCTGATGATAGCCAGACAGTCTATATGGGTGCTCCTTTCTTATCTCAGGTTAAGCCTGGTTAAATCCAAATGTCTTCTCACTAGATTGGGTCACTTTATCAGATCCTTTAAAACTGCAGATGAGAATGGAGACCGAGACAGTTAGAACGATAGAGAGATATAACAATATAATGATATGACAGACAGACAGACAGACAGACAGAATTATAAAACGATAGATAGACAGACAGACAGACAGACAGACAGACAGACAGAATGATAAAACGATAGATAGACAGACAGAGACAGAATGATAAAACGATAGCTAGAATGATAGCTAGAATGATAGATAGATAGATAGATAGATAGATAGATAGATAGATAGATAGATAGACAGACAGACAGACAGACAAACAGAACGATGGATGGATGGATGGATAGACAGATATGTAGCTGTGTCAACTTTGGCATTTTATTTGCACTCTAAGGCCAGGCTATGATATATGTGGTGCAGAGTGATGCTGTGTGTTTATACGTGTGTGAGTGGCGCGTAACAGACCTTACATGGTGCGGCTGTGTTCTATAACACCGCGGTGGGACCCTCTTCCTGGCAGGAACCTAAAGACAGCAAACAGATCCCCCTACTTCATCGACAGAGCAGCATAGACCACAGTCACAATCCTTCCTGAGATAACCTGATCTAACTGTAGCTGCACTGGAAAAACAGAATATCTGTCTACATCGCTGCCCCTTCCTGTGTGTGGGCGCTCCGGTGTTTAGGATAAATGTGTGTGTGTACATGCGTGTCTATCACTCACGTGGGAAAGGAATCGTTTTAGAAATGATGTCTAGTTAGCAGACAGGCGGGAAGGCTGTCAGAGAACATAAGTTGCTGTGTATTTTTCAGGGCTGGAAAAACGTGGAAGTTAATGAAGGCTCAATCCTTACTGAGGACATCCTGCACAGCCTGTTTTATCACAAACTCTATTCCTTTTTGTATAGACTAAAGGAAGCACTTTCATCCATCCTTGAGGGTTAAAATGCAAATATAGCTTATATTGTTGTTAAAGTGCTTATTTTAAAGGAACAGTTCAGTCAAAAATGAAAATTTGCTGAAACCCTCAGGCAATCCAAAATAAAGATGAGATTGTTTTTTTTCTTTGGAACAAATTTGGATCAATTTAGCTGTGCACCAATGGATCCTCTGCAGTGAATGGGTGCTGTCAGAATGAGAGTCCAAACAGCTGATAAAACAATGCAAGTAATCCACACGACTCTTGTGAAGTGAAAAGCTGTGTTTGCAGGAAACATATCCAACAGTAAGGCTTTTTAAACCATCACTTCTGGCCAGAATACGAGTCTATAATCCATAATAACACTTCCTCTATGTAAACAGTCCTTTATGGATAGTTACAATACAATACATCACGTCTCTTTGTAGCATTCAATATTTAGTGCAATTACCCCAGAGATTTACATTGTAAACATGATTTTTGGTTGTTTTTGCAAACTGTGGGATGAGCCTAAATTACTTTCTCTATCGACAGAGCTTATCTTTTATTCAACGAGGAGCATTCCTTTAATATCACCAACAAATGCATGCACAGTATTGTTTTTTTTTTGTTTTTTTAACATCTATATTGAGATAAGGACAATGTCTAAATGTTACATCGGTCACCAAACAAGAAATGGGTTGAGATTTTTCAAGTCTGTCTGGTATAATAAAGATACTGTTCATTACATTCTAGTAAACAAAAACAGGAAAAGAACTAGAACATTTTTGTTTTGTGAGGGAACAGAACATTTGCTGATTCTCCATTATTTTTGTGTATTATCATCTGTAGTAAATAAATGTAAAGGCTGGGGTTAGCAGTGTCAAAACTTTTGTTTAAAAATAAACCCATTCAGATGGGATCTAGGCAAACCGGTCCAAAGCAGATTTTTTTAATCATATATTCCTAGAGGAGCGAGTTCAAGTTTAGGAATCAGATGTTATTTTCTTCGGCGTTTATGTTCTGAACTATGTCCCTCCACAGTGTGAGTCCTCAAACTGATTGGGCTCTTGGGTGTATTTCAGCTAGACTCGACCTGTACCAGCATGTATGTTTTTCTGGAAATGCTTACATCAGTATTTTTTTTTTTTTTTGGTTTATATATATACACACATATATACACACACACACACACACACATATATATATAATGGTTTTTTTTATTACAATTAGTATATTTATAAAACATCAGCTGTTAGTGGTATGTATTCATTTAAATGCTCAACAAATGTATGTGTGTGTGTGTGTGTGTGTGTGTGTGTAGACCTCAGGCAGTTATGTCAGGCATGACACTGTGGCATTATGGAGAGTCAGGGTGTGAGCAGTAGGTCAGCTGCGGTCAGCTGTCCCACCAAAATACTGATTCCCTCAAACAAAATTGTCCTCGTAAATGTCCAGGTTCCTAAAGATAGATGTAGACTGCTATATGGGCTTCCATAATTCACTGCATGACGGGCCCTAGTAAAACTACCCTTAAACTTTGACTCAAAAACAACATCACCTCTGAAACTCAAGCCCACATGCTCTAGAATAGATTCTCCTCATAAAAACCCTAAACACAACAAACCTATCCTATTTCCAGTAGTACCAACATGCACAGTATAGGTATGTTATGTTATGTCAGTCTGCTCTGTTGTTCACTGCAATGCTGACCCTGAGTAAACATGCTCTGGTCCACGTCTCTGACAGAAGAGCTGTGCCTCAGGTGTTTTAGTGCTTAGAAGGGCCCTCTGACCTCTGACCACTGATGAGTTTGATCTAGTACAGCCTCAAGATGTACTGCCGCTTCCGGTCACACATTCCAGACGGTTAACACCTGTTGAACATGCTGAGAAAAATTCAGAGAAAACAAACAGATGACTGTGAGGTAAAAATGTGAGGTACTGAATTAGTGGATTATTTAGAATTTTATAATATCTACTGAGGGCTTGCTGAGAGTCACTGGAATGGAAAGTTGTTTCAAAAGGCAAAACAAGTTACTATATTTTGATGAAATGAGAAAACAATCATTACTTTCTATAGAATAGCATGCACTGATAAACTGTTCAGTTTCACTATTTTTAATTTAATTTTAGCTCTTTTGCAGTTAATTTAAAAGTCTATTTAAAGAGATCTTGAGTAATTTGAGGTCAAGAACTGTATGTACGAGCATGATTAAAAGAATTAGAACATGAAATAGATCTGGGTAAAGTTCTAGGACACAGCACTAAAACAAATCCAAACAAATCACTCAGTGGAACAATTACTCTATGGAACAAACACTCAATGGAGACCCTGCTGGCAGAACTTTGCTATAACATCCAATGCATTCAATAACACTGAGAGCAGTAGGACTACCTACTAATAAAAATCAAGAAGACGACCGATAAAATGTTAAACTTATGCAAATTAAACATACAACATGAAGAACAATGTAGTAAGGCCTTTTGTGGTTCTCTAGAGCGTAATACATAATGAGGTCCATGAAAACATGTCATTCTCGGTGTAATTCTGTAGATGATAAAACGTGTTGCCTGAGAGACCGCTCTATCAATCAAATAAACACAGATAAAACCATTTCCAAAACATTTTCATAAACCTTTCCTCTTCACATTCTGCCTTTCTAAGGAACACAGAGTTACTGAAACCCAGTCATTAGTGGAACTAGACACACAAAAAAATGATTTTTCAAAGTCATAAATAAAACAAAGCTTATTGGAGTTTTAAAAGAAAATACTATTTCAGTCTTTCTACATCAAAATTTCATGTTGAATTCAATGTGTTACTGACTGTTTATTTGTAGTTATTTGTGAAATTTACTAGCAATTTCTGAGTGAAAAAAAAAATGTTTCAAAGTAAACCCTACACTGACTTTTTTTTAGTTTACAGTCCCGCAATGTTTCTGTTACAGACATGATTGATGCCTCACAACTGCAACTTGCTCAGGTGAATAAGTAAACTATTACTTTTCTAAATGAGAAGACTAACAATAGCTGCACCCCAAATGACGCACTATACACTATGCACTTATAGACTATTTACTAAACCATGCATAGTGTATGAATTTTATAAGGATTTATTTTTTATTTATCATTGGAGTCTGATAGCTCCTCCCCCTCTACTGTACACTGTAAAAAGTGATAAGTTGACTTAACTTAAACAAATTGAGAAGTTAAGTGAATTGTCAAGTTCACTTAGCAACCACAAACTATTTGCAAAAATCATACTATAAAACAGGACAGAATAGTGCCTAAGTTCGCGAATTGGGACATCTACAATTTGCCTCATAGCTATTAAAACAGTCATAAAAATCTCATAGAATTGCATTTAGGAAGTTGTATCTTAGAGATCAAAACATCATAGACTCTTTTGTCTTGGACCAGTAAGCAACCACCTAACAACCTGACAGCGTGACATGCAATGGCCAGTTATATTTTCTGTGAAATGCAATAAATGTACCTTTTCCAGTTTATTATCAATGAAAGACTGAATATTAATTACTGGAAAGAGGTGAACATCATATGTGTCTGTATTAAAACACATGCAGTATATGCCTTCCATTCTCTCTCTGCTGCCACATCAAGCAGTGTCGTGCTTCGTAACAAGACACGGGCACAATCAAGCGATCTGACTCTCAATGTGATTCTCAACAGTCAGAGATTTTCAATCAGGGTTCGTTCAGAGAAGCATCAGCACGCGTAACAGCAAGTGCCGCCTTGGAGTGCATGAGGAAGAATAATTTAATACAAAGATATCTCGCACAGGATCAGTTAATCTCATACAAAGTTAATTTAGGGAAGGCAATTCATGAGATATCAAGACAAGAGGCCTCATCAATGTGAAGGATCCTAGAGAGTTTCTTTCATCGTAGGGGCAACATCATCAGCCTTGGTGTGGCACGTTCACTGACGGCGAATAATTGCACTTATACGATGAATCTTAGACTGCTGCTACAACAGGCATCTAATAATCAGACATCTTTGCTCACAAAATGAAAATTTGCAAAAAATAAAATAAATAATACTTACCCTCAAGATGTACATGAGTTGTAGATAAGAAATTTAGCATCACGTCAATTGTTCACCGACGGATCCTCTGCAGTGAATGGGTGCCGTCATGATGAGAGTTCAAACAGCTGATAATTACATCACAATACATTAAAAGGTCTTAATGATGAATTTGTTTATTTACAAACAGCTTTTAACTTTGCAAGACATTAACTGATAGACTAGAGTCGTGTGGATTACTTGAGGATTATTGTGATGTTTTTATCAGTTGTTTAGACTCTCATTCTGACGGCACCCATTCATGGCAGAGGATTCAGAAAGCAAGTCATGTTATGCTAAATTTCTTTAAATCTGTTCTAATGAACAAACAAACTCATTTACATCTTAAATGGCCAGAGGGAAAGCAAATTTTTTATTTTTACTATTCCTTTAAGATGTCAGAACAGTATTAACTAAGATGAATAATCGCACAATCAGACAAAAGACAGTTGATGTACCACAGTCTGCATTGGCTTTTACCCAAGATGCCACTGCGGTCACATCGTACAATCCGAAAAGCAACAATTCACAGAATGGAAAGCACAGGGGGGAAAAAACACCCGGCTTAAGTTATTGTTGAGGTGAGTAAAAACAGAATGAAAAGAAAGAGACAGAAGCTAAAATCTGAAAAACAACACACACATAGAGGGAAGCTTTCATATTTTGTGTTTAATGGTCCTCTTACTGTTCCCCACTGCGGCAGAGTGTGTAGTCATTCACAATGAGAGCTCACACAAACAAGAACACTAGATGTGCTAGACAGACACGAGAGTAAACATTGCCCTAGGACAGAAGACCAAAATAAAAGCATGATTTAATGTACGAAGATCTCTTCAGACAAAACAAAAAGCGCCACACTCCTCCTGAGAGCCTGCGTCTCATCTCGGTCTGTACATGTTTGTGTAAGGGCTTCTATGTGAAGTGGTCCTCCTTGTGTTTAAAGATGTCTACAAATGGAATGTACTGCACACTCAAACCTCACATTTTAGGGAAATAGCTATCAGAAGGCATTGCTTCAGCTTTTTGTGCATGACTGCACTGCCCCACATTAGGCCACATGTATCCCAGCATTCCATGAAACAATGGGAGAGAAACAGGGTGACTGGAGAAGCCCTTGGCATACACTCATGAGCTATTCCTTGACCAAAACACTTCACTGTTTTCCCAGCTGCCTCAAAATAGAGCATACTGTAAATCTTCCACCCTGCCATCTCTCTCACTCACAGTATTCATGCTCTCTCACAAACACTCTCGAGCAAAAGAATAGACTATTTATGAAAAGTAAAGTGTGTAATTTCCACACCACTACCTTAACTAAACCAAAATGGAAAAATAAAGACTTTTCAAACAGTGTTGATGAACACATTCCCCTTTAATTTTAGCATGCAATGAATATACCTGGAGAGGGAAATCCGTTAGGATCTTCATTCATCTCAGTGGAGTTCAGTTGGATCATGCTAAAAGAATGTGGATGCGACAAGTCATGTGACTGACTTGCAAATGACACGACACACACACACACACAAAACAGGTAGACCTCTTGATGAAATATAATTTGTTTTTACAGTGTGTATATATATATATATATATATATATATATATATATATATATATATATATATATATATATATATATATATATTTATAATAGAAAAAAAATTAAACTGTTTTATCAAATTGCTTTTTTTATTGATGGTTATTCAAACTATCCAAATTAAAGAACGAAACTATCCAAAATAAAGAACGAAATAACTAACTAGCTAACTTATACACACACAAACATGGTATTTAAAAAATGTATGTATATATATATATATATATATATATATATATATACATACATTTTAAGGTTCTCCACATATATGAGAACCTTAAAACTTCATAACTTTTACTTCAAAAGTAAAAGAGTCCCAATAAATCAACCAAATACTGTCCACAATGTGTCCACAAACACTTTTTTGAAAACATCTTTAAAGTATGCACCAAGTAATTGCAAAAAAAGAAAGAAAAAAAATGTAATAGAACTGAAGTGATGGACTATCACGTGAAATCTGCAGGAGGTGGTGAGGATTGACAGGGTTCCAGATTGGAGAACAGGCTGATGAAATGAGAGCCAGGACAATACAGAATGACACTCAGCCAGAGAAACACACAGGCCATAAGGGCTGGATTCAACTCCCACTTCACTCCTACACAAACACACACACACAACCCACACGATATCACAGTCACACACACAAAAAAAACAAAAAAAACACACATGAACTTGGAAAATAAGTTGTAGTGTGTGCTGGAATCAGTTCCAAAGGATGAGAGAATGTCTGATCATCTCTGCTAGGAAAACACATGATTTTAGGGTTAAACTGAAGGGTTAGGAAATATTCAAAGACTAGTTTGGTGTAGACTTACATTACCCTCCAATAATTTTATCTAAATTAAAGGTGTTTCATTTTAATCTCTTGGAACAATACTCCTAGCCAAGTCACACATTTCATGAGAAAACATTTATTTTTTCTAGTGTCAGATCCTTTGTGATGTGAAAACACTATCTAAAGTGATATTTTGAGACCAAACTAATAAAATGAAATCAGCAGTCCAGAATTCAATTCATTCTAAATTTATCTAATGACATCTGAGTGCGCACTGTCCCCTAGTGGTCATATGGTGTTATTGCTCTTCTTCAGTAATGTTTAGTTGCCTGTAGTGCCATTCAGATCAATATTTCCCAGGCCCTCTTGATCTCACACACTTTAACGCTGTTATTCCTGCTGCTCCATTGATCTAGACAGAAAATCTGCAAACTGTGCACAATATACACACTATTCAGTTTCAAGACACATGCAAAACAATTACTGCAGCAACAGTATTAACATGCTATTCTGAGCACGGTCAGTTTGGTTTGTTACTGCAAATACTGCAAATTGCGTACTTAGCAAATGTAGATTACCTGGGGGAAAAAATAAAATATTATTTAGTTGTTATATTTTGTAATATTTTAATGTCACCATTGTATAAAGTCTCCAACTCTTCTACAAGTTTTCACGTGACGCCATCTACTGTTTATGAAGAGAATAGAGGTTAACCTATTTGGTTGTGATTTATTAGTAGACCAAATAAATCGACTATTACAGAGATTCGGAGAAATCGATACACTGTTGTCTTATATAGAAGAAATTACCTTCAGTCTGATTTTATTGATGCCCTCATTAACATGTTTCTACATATTGTAATGAACATCAATGTCTTTCATTTCAAGTTATTTAAAGAATTTTATGCTATTAATCCACAGTAATGTATCAAACTGCTGACAGGACCAATATATACAAAAGAAAGATACATATATACACATCTCAGCTTTAAGATTTACAGTTGTTGCCAAGGTGGGTCAGCCTATGATTAGATTCCCAGATCATCTATTATTACAATTGCATTTGGGTGAGCAGATCATTCAGATTTATCATTCTTGAGGCCCAGGGTTGGATCCATCTTAACTATATTTCTGCTCACAGCTATCAGAGAAAACAGTTAGGCTACATATAAATTAATTTTAGGCCTAATTAATTATTACATCAAACCAAGGCTAATCCCATCCTGTTGAGGATCACTGAACAAGTAATCCACATTTATTACTTGTTCACATTTACACGTAGTCTATGATAATTCCTCCTTCCAGACTTCATAAGTGAGGGGGGAAGAATGCTGGTTGGAGAAAGCCATCGGGCAAAAACGGATGCAAAAGCCCACCGGAAGATGCCAGGTGCACTGGGCCAGAATGAAAGATGACGTTCCCGGTGCTGAATGGAGGGTGGAGGGCAGATGTGGACCCACAGGTCGGGCTGATGTTCGTGCCGGGTTGCAGGGAACTCTCTGCGCCAGGGTTCTGCTTTTTCCACTTGGTTCTTCGGTTTTGGAACCAAATCTTGACTTGGGTTTCGGTCAGGCTCAGAGAGAGCGCGAGATTTAGTCGCTCGCATACGGATAAATAACGCGTAGCGCGGAATTTGTTCTCCAGAGCCACCAGCTGCTCGTATGTGAACGCGGTTCTGGCGCGCCGCGGCTTCGCGCAGCTGTGATCTGAGCGCCGCCGCCGCTGACGCGACAGATCATCCGGCGCTGGAGTCACTCTCTCTTCACCTGCCTCCTCCGGTTCCTCACACGGAGAAAAGCCCGATCTTACATTTCTGAGCGAGGTTGATGAGTCCAAATCAACATCTGGATCAGGAGGATGGAGTCTGACGCAACTTTGATGGTCATCAGTTGATCGATCACCTGTCAATAAAAATATATCGATATGTCAAGTTTCTTTCAGACAGGTAATATTTTTAATAATTGTATTTAATTTCTGACGATAGAACCAAAGAGTACAAGACAACAGTGTTATTTATTTATTTGTTTGAACAGAACGATCACGTTGACCTTGGTTTGCCTTATCTGAAAGTTTCAATTAGCTTCAAAAGCTTGAAATTATAAGAATACAGGCCTTAAACGCAGTTAGACGCCTAGACAGGGTGTTGCTGGGGTGTTCTGGCCTAATGCTAGGCGTTGCTAGGGTGTCCTGATTGGTGCTTTGACTTGCATTAATTATTATTTAGACCAGTGGCGTGCACAGACCTCCGGCGGGGGTCCCCCTCGGCAGAAATCGCGAACCGGGGGGCACTTTAGCGTCGGACCTCAAAGGAGCAGGGGCTCGAGTACTCCCGAGCCCCCAACCCCAACCGTGCACGCCACTGATTTAGAGTAACAGTGCGTTTCCACTGGCACGCAGCGAGCGCAGCGAAGCGAGCGTTTTCAATTCATTCCTATGGAAGTTGAGCTTAAACGCTCGCGCGGTGCATTATGGGATTGAAAGCGGCGCGGAGAAAGCGTTGAGAGCAGTGGTGTTGTAGCGTTGCCAGCGGCACCGAGCGCAGATTTGACGCTGTAGTGGAAACACACCGTAAAACTGGTAAAACTAGCCTAAATCTGAGATGCTCAGCAGCTCTACAACGCCTGCAGTACAGTTAAATAGCCTACACTACAGGGATAAAATAAGTGTAGCATATCCTACATAATTATTTAAATTGTTATGAATTAATAATAATCAGAATTGCAAATTATTCAAGTTTCCCTATAATTAAAACTAATTAAATTATGATTAAATTATTATAATTAAAATTATAGTATGTATACATATACATACTATAATTTTAATTATAATAATTTAATCATAATTTAATTAGTTTTAATTATAGGGGGATTAAGTAGCCTATACAAACTACCAACTAATATAGATTTTTAATTGATTGTAGGCTAGGCTACAGAATTTAAGCTAATTGATGCGGTTTGCTATAGTAAAGTAAAATTTAGATTAGGCCTTACAATGTAGTAGCTAATAAATAAATAAAACTATAAAATAGAGAGGAGCGCTGTACTAAGTCTTGTACAGGAAAAGGGGGAGGTTGTTACTGTGTGTGGATTTCAAGAAATGACTGACGTGGAATGGGCCATAATCCCTCAACAATTTCAAAATCACAAATCGCCTCAAATGTCATGTTGCGGAAAGAAACCCTAGTTAAATCCAGCTCTGCCATCCAGCCATGACGCGCTAATGGAGTTTCATATTTGTCGGCAGATCGATAAATGTCATCTATTTAAAGGGAAGTTTTAATCGAACGATATTTGGGATCAGACATGGCAGGGGTTTGAAGTTGGGAGCCGCAAGCTGCTGGAGGGAGATATGCAGCATCCAGTAATGGGATATCGATCAAAGTGAGCGCAGGCATCCTCAATGGGACGATTTAAACAATTATCTGCCCTGACTGTCCCAATGGCAATCACTTACTCAGCTGCGGCTGCTTAAAGAAAACGCAGTCTTGGAAATGAGGGGAAGGTCAAATTCACAAACTAATGACACAAAATGATACAAAAGGTCTGTTTGGAGGAGATATACAGTGAAAACCTTATATTTAACTGTATTATTTTTTTTTTTACTATATAGGCCTATGTGAAATCATACAGACACATCTAGGAATAGGCTATTTTACAAAAAAAAAAAAAAGTGTTTTTTTTTTTTCTCAGAATTTTATAGTGGCATCTAGTTCTGGCATTTCTAAAAGCCGTAACCCCAAAAGGCAAAGGTTATGGAGGTCTCAAAATATGTATTATTGTAATGTTTCAGTAACCACAAAAGTTGGATTATAAGTTAGCAGCGTGCGCTATACACTGGCGAACAGAAGTCGCGATTGTCAGATGGTAACCATAGTAACAGCTGCTCTATCGCTCATCGCGAACATAAGCATATGCCATATTGTCATATTAGAGTTATAAACTACACATCAGAAATATATTAGCGTTTTGTTTAAAATGCAAGATAAACCTCTAATAAATGCAATCAAAAATACTTTCAGAAATTATTTCAAAAGTTGACCACTCTAAAATAATTCGCACACTGGTGTGGTTATTATTAATCATATTCCCTCACCTATATTTTTGCAGAAGGAAAGCGATTCTTCGTGTCCAGGAGTTTCTTTCCCGTTGCGCTGTTCCTCCAAACTTCCAAATTCTGTGTTTTCTGAAGATGATGTCCGTTCTTTTTCCAACACCGCATGTGTTTTTTTACTTGTGAACTTTTTAGGATCCAATATGTCAATAATCGAAAAGGAAATCCGATGACCTGATGTTGTTTTCACTCCGGACTCCTGATATTCAAGCATTTTCCAAATTCCAGTAGTATTTCTGATAGCTTGTTTCTGTATTCTCTTACAAAGCAGACACAGAAAGTGGATGCAGCTTGTGGTCGGATCTGAGGCGCTTCGGTCAGATGTCAGTGGATGAAGGTGTGCTTGAGCTCTTTAACAGGTCCATTAGAGGAGACGCGAGAACACGAGCGTTTAACGGGATCCCTTTCGATTGGCTGAGAGCATTGGGTACTTATATCTGCGCTCATTTCAATCAATACAAGACGTTCCCAGGCTGACAAGAGTTCCCAGGCTGGCAAGTGGCATAACTCAAGAAACTGTTGCATCTAATCCTTAACCTACACTCTTCAGCGTTCGTTTGCATAGTATGTTTAGCAAAGAGTCCTTGCAAGATCATTTTTACACTGTACAGAGCTCTTCAATGAGCTATATAATATATAAGTGCACTTCTCAGAGATTTGTATTGTGATTTATGTTTCAAACGATAGTAAATAATAGGCCTAGTAATTAAATCCTTACTAAATCCTCCAATCCTTATTATTCCTGACACACACACACACATCACCCTTTTCAGTAACAAATGAGAAATATTATCATTGCACCCCTAAATAAAAACTGCCAATTTTGCTATCAAAGACATTTTTTCCTAGCAAATAAATTATGTGGGTTCAGTACAGTGTGTTGGCTTATTTCATAGTCAATAGCTTAAGCCAGTATCTTCACATTCACTATGTGGCATCAATCTGCCAAAGCTTTGGATGAATCAATAAACGTGTGTTGGGCACTGATAAATGAGAAGCTTTCCTTCAAAGCACAATACTGTTTCACTATCTAGCTAGTGATTTACTTCTGTTAGTCTATTCCGCAAAATACATACATAAATAAATACAATATAACAAAATAAAAATACAAAGCTACTGACTCTGGTTCAGACTTAGTAGACTTATGGCATCTAATATATTAAAGCCTGAGATATTTAAAGGGGGCACACTTAAATGGATAATTAACTTAAAGTGGAAAGTCTTAGTCTTAAAAATGTCTTAGTTTTTTAGTTCAATTAAGTCAATGGAGTCCAATCAAAAAATAAATAAATAAATAATTGGGGTAAATAAATCAATTTTTAATTTTGGTTGAGCTAACCCTTAAAAATGTATGAATGGCATTACATTAGATGACAAAACAGACAAAAGTCACATTTATTTTAAAGGAATATATATTAAGATTAATTACACCTGTGTGAACTTGAAGGCAATTAACTTCATACATCTACTAAAAGCTTAATTGCAAAAAGAGTATAAACGTTAGTTTTGAGAAAAGCATATTTCTGGAAATGTCCACATAGTTAGATATTTTTCATGTTTAAGTGGCTTTAAGTGAGCAAATACTCAAAAAGTGTTAGATCAAAAAGACAAGTGCATTGTCAGAATACCACACACACACACACCATATCAAACCCTTGTCCTCTTCTCAGATCACAGATGTGGATTCCTCTCCTCAGGGGTGACTTAACCTCCCCTGCACTGCCATTCAGTTGTATTTCTACTTGTTTGCTGGCAGCCTGCAGTGTATATTTTGTGGTTGTAACATGGTCAAACTTCAGACGCTCACTGTCCGAACAGGGACTGTTTGCTTGCATTAGCATGTCTAAGCCCAGCGGCTTGCACTGAGTGAGCTCCATAAGAATGGTGGCTGAAGTCTTTCCTGCAAGTTTACAACTTCCTCTCTGCAGGCCTGACACTATGCACATCTGTTTGCACAGGACCAGAGCACAAAAGTGTGGCCCAGGGGGCACAACGTAGTCTCAGGTACTGAAGATAAAGAACACACAAGAGGTAAGGTGGAGAATTTCAAGACAGCTGCTGGATCCAAGAGGAAACCTTTGGGCGCAATGCCTGGGGAGAGGGGCACACTTATGGACAAACCTCCCCACTCTTCCAGCACCCCACCTCCTGACCCATAAACTCATCAGAGCACCAGGAAGATCTGCTAAATGTCGGATTATTCATGTAGTCGCGTTTTGTGGTGGAGCTCTGTTTACGGATGGGCGTTTACTCTTTGTTTGGCTTTGTCCCTTTGTTCCTATCCAGAATGCAGTGGACAATAGAATGGGGAACTGCTGAAATGTCACTCTTTTGAAGATTACAACTTCAGAGCACTAAAAGTCTCATGGATTCCCCCCTTTAAATGGAGAAGAGACTTTAAAAATCTTATGAGGGGTGTAAAGAGTTTAACTTATCTGTCTCTGAAAAGGAATGCTTGTTGCAGTGAAGCAGCATTGCTTTGATATTCTTCAAACTTTCTGTTAAGGTAAACTACTATTTATCCCAAACCACTTAATACAGATTTAACATGTAAATAATTTAACCCTTAAATGTGCTATTTTAGTTTTGTAACTTCATTATTCTCATTTAATTTAAGATTAAAACTGTTCAGCAATGGTGTCATATTATTTGCATAAAGATATGCGATTGGTCTTCGTCCATAAATAATTTGCATACAGAATTGTGATCTTATCTTTGAATATACTACTTACAGCTGCCTTTACACTGTCACTAGTCAACTATGATTGCTGATTGCTGTTGACATAGAACAAAAGCCTACAACTTGCTACCTTCCTGCTGCTGCCCATTTTCTTCAGAAAATACAAATTTAGTTGACAAATATCATTTATCATTTCAAATATTGAGTTTGCAGAATTGTTAAGATTTATCAAAAAAATAAATTGCATAATACTTGTCAAACAACCTGAATCCTATGAAATACATGAACACAAAAGAACTGGAATCAAATTGCTGTGCTCATCCAGTGTAAGTGTCAAAAACATTGGACAGAAAGCATTATACCAAAACTTTTGGGCATTATATGGGAGTGATTTTTTAGGACGTCTAGGCAAAGACAAGGTCGGCAGCATTGTTTGGTAATTGTGCAAACGGTTCTACCTGTTCAGCAGCAGGCGTAATGAAGTTTTGCTGGCAGCGTCCGGAACGGGTGAGCGCGTCTGGCAGATGCTGACATGCGGCAGATGTGGAAAGTGGCTGGGTGATTTGTTAAGGGCCTGGATCATAGCAAAAGAGGGCAATTAGACCAGGGGACACTGTCACACATTCATGGACATTGGCCCCCTTTTCACAAACACACACTCTTTTCCCCGAGGTAAAGGTCAGTTCACTCTACAGGCTTTATACATGCTTACATTACAGCTATCACTATACAGCCAAAGCATGTAAATGACAGAAGAAACAACCTCAGAAAATCCAACCATAATATATTCATTGAAATAAAGCTTCACATAGTTTCTAGAATAGAATAGAATAGAATAGAATAGAATAGAATAGAATAGAATTAATTTTCAAACTGGGGCTGGAGGAAAACTGCATTAAGGTTGCAATTTTTTTCTAAATAAAATTCCTTAAATAAAAACAAATAAAATACCTTTAAAATTAACCGTAGTTAAATGGAATCAGTCTCTAATTGTGAAAGAAAGAAACAAAGAAAAAACCTCATCATTTGTCAATAAAAACAAAAGTGGTGAATGAAAAAAGAATTGGCACTGGCCCTAAATAGAATAGAATTGAACAGAATAGAATAGATATTTAATTTCCAAACACAGTTTTTTATTTATTTTTTTTAAATAAATTTCCTTAAATAAAAACAACTAAAATACCTTTAAACTCAACAGAAGCTAAATGGAATCAGTAACCATTTGTGAAAGAAACAAAAAGATCATTTTAAAAAATTGTCAATAAAACACAATAGTGATGATTGGAAAAAAGATTTGACACTGGCTCAACAGAACAGAACAGAACAGAACAGAACAGAATATAACAGAACAGAATTGAATTTGATTTTCAAACACAATTTTATGAAGATTGGAAAAAAAGGTTTGACACTGGCCCGCAACAGAAAATAATAGAATAGAACAGAACAGAACAGAACAGAACAGAATAGAACAGAATTCACTGCCACACAATTAAATTGAGACTAATGGAAATGACAAAATTAGATTATGGTTAAAAAAAAAGAAAAAAAAAAAGCCTATCAAACAAAGCAATCTTCATAATTCCCTAATTATGTGACATTGGGTGAAGGGAAATCTCATCTGAAACCCTGAATTTACTTCTGCCTTTTGCCATGTCTGCATGGTCTTTTACCGTCAGTAGAAATGACAGGACTCTATGAGCAGTGTAAATTTCTATTGGCGGCTGTCACACTGGAAACGCACACACATCTGTTTTGTGTCAGCTGTTTAGAGATGCACATACTAAATGCATGCACAGGTGCCAGACTTCATTGGCTGAGAAGAAGTGCAACCCCAGATACAGGGAGAAGGGATGCCTTTAGGACTGCAGCATAATCATGGCGTCTTCTGTGAATGAACACTCGGGTTAGTGCACTGCTAATGTAGAGTGTAAAAGAAAGAATTACACACGGTCTGAGGTTATGGGCCGCAGTTGATGTGATGTTCTGTCACTCAGCACTTGCATTGATTGCTCATTGTTCGCAAAAGGTCGCATCATAATTCATTACATCTTAACGAGTCCCCCTGGAACCACCTGCACGCCTTTCTTCAATTGCCCCTTTAAATTACGAGCGGCTCTCACGCTCAGCGAGCTCAAAAATGAAGATATATTCTCCATGTAAAGAAGAGAGCTATTAGTAACATTATTTAAACAGCCCTCTTTAAAGCCAGGGGGAGGCTGACTTTATGAAGGGCAATTAGGTACTCACTATAATTGATAATTCATACTCATCACAATTAGGCAGTATAAATAGGGTGTCTGGGATTAATGGTT
Organism: Spinibarbus caldwelli; assembly: GCA_039654775.1. Taxonomy (NCBI): domain Eukaryota; kingdom Metazoa; phylum Chordata; class Actinopteri; order Cypriniformes; family Cyprinidae; genus Spinibarbus; species Spinibarbus caldwelli. Next base: position 7,267,176 of record CM077242.1, read on the forward strand.
ATGACTGTTCAGAGAGAGAGACACTGGGTAGAACTGGTCAGGCATGGCTGATGGAGTGGAAGGAGGCAGAACTGAATTCATCTCTATTTGTGGAAGAAACAGATTGTGTTTGTCCCTTCAACACACACCTGAATTATCCAATGGTTCCCTCACCTTCAGATTGTTCTGTTAGTGATGCTTTTCCAAAACTTTGCAAAATGTGTGCAACTTAAAACTGGCATGTACTGATTCCTGAGACATGGGACAAAACATCTTATCTGCAATTATGTTGCAACGTTTCCATTTTAAAATTAGTCAGAAATGGTTGCTAGAATTTTCTAAGCGCAAATGTAGCATTTAATTTTATTAAAATTACATTTATATCACTCCTTATGATTACTGGTTAAATCTAAGTCTGTCTTCATCCAAAAGATCCTGATATCCTGATTTATAAAGAAGTGAAACCAAACGTAAATGATTAAGTTTAACAGATTAACCCAAACTTTCTTTTATCTAACCTTCTATTAATCAGTTCTGTAGTACGTATTGTTCCAGTACTCAAAAATAATTTCATTTCAATTGTCATGAAATGCCCATCAGTAGTTTCATGGAGAATAGATGTAGTCTACATGTATGATCATATGCCGTGTTTAGACACTAGACGGCTGAGGTGAAGGTCTTTCGTAGCTTTGCTCTCTGTTGACACCAGCATAATTGCTATACTGAGCGCTGGATCAGGCAATCCTTACTAATCAATAAAGTCTTCACTAGCCATTTCCCCCAGTGATTCTGCCCTCATTTCTCCTCTAATTGTTCTTTTTCACCCAGGAAGGTCTACGGCTATGCCATGAGCAAAAAGTGTGTGTACGTGTGCATGTTTCGGTACTGTAAAATGTAATCTTAAAACAACACTGCAGAAGAGAACTTAACATTACACACAATATTTCCAGACCCAGTCTTGACCTTGTGCTACTTCATGTAGTTAATTTCATATTTCTGCTGTATGTACGCCTAAAAAGCACAAAGTAATGCTAATCCATTTTCTAAATTTTGACATTTTAAATACAAATTCCTAGGATAAACACTATAGAAATCTATAATCATGAGATATAACTCTGATAAAATGTCCCAAATGTGATGTTTAATTAAACCAAGATATAAGACATACACCTCAAATATTATATATCACTTAATAATAAAATATTACATATATTTAAAAAAAACTATTTCATCTTTTATAGCACCTACATTTACACAAAACAGTATAAAGTTAGCTGCATTTATGAGTATATATATATATATATATATATATATATATATATATATAAAAAAATGAGTCTATATAAAATTGACTTTAGGTAAAATATCACCTCAACCAATTTATGAAAACAAGGTATCCTAATTTCTATACCACCTAATTATTGAGAAATAAAGCTATAAATAATGACTGACACCTAAGTAAAAATAAAGCACATGATTGGTTCTTGCCTTGACAGATAGAAGCAAATTTTGATTTGCAGCATAAACTATGTCATTACTTTTTTATCACAAAGAGAGACAGATTCATGGATAATGCAATTGCTTATGAAATAAAAGCCTCTGTCCACTCGGGGACCGGAGATTTAGAACAGGAGCATGATAGCGTGACTTCTCTAACCTTGATGTTGGACGAACCGATCACGTACGACAAACTTTCCTCATATGTTATGGCTTGCAGAGAATTATAGGTCAATTTAGGCTCGGTCAGTGAGACGACCCTCATCAACAACCTCTGTTCCACCATCCTTCCTCTTTAGAAGTTGACCTTTGCGATTTTTCTTGCAAGGAGAGCAGACTCTATATTGCAATGATGTGTGCTCGTAGTGTGGTCAGTCCTCATGTTGTGCTGGATGGGCACTCATGTGTACTGATGCTTGCAGGGCCCATCCTGTGACTCTGGGGCATATGGACTCTACTGCCCATTTCCCTGGGGCATTATTCCCATGCTGATTTACTACCAGTGAAGGACAATCATCAGAGACAAAATTATACCCCAATCACAGTGTGTGTGTGTGTTCATGGTCTTTAGGTTAAAGCAATGAAGGGTAAAAACCTCTATAGACAATCAATTACCTTACAATTAGTATGGTTTTTTAACTACCATTTCTTATTTTAGTAGGTTGCTTTAAAATATACACATCCAAACAAATAAATTGGGAAATGAGTCCATGCATGGTCATATTTGTCCATGTCACACTGACAGCTTTTGACATATTGCACTGTATTTAAGAAATGGGATTCTCCTTGTTTGGAAGTGAGAACCACTTATCTTTAACATTAAAAGCAATAGATCTCCAGGGTGAGATTTTTATCGACATTTCTCATTACCAACCTATTGGTGTTTATAGTGACAGTCATAAATGGCTCCCTGTGGTGCTGTGTTTTATGAAGAGATCAGCTGTCAGGGCATATGCGTTCGAATCTCTGCAAGATGCAATGACACCGGTCAAGTTTAAAGACCTAAGAGAGGAAAGAGAGAGAGAGTACATCACTATACAGGAAACCAGGATAGACTAGATTTAACTGAGAAGTCAAAATAAAATGAAAACTCACTAAAAAAAAAAGAAAAAAAAAAGAATAAATATGCATATATATATATATATATATATATATATATATATACTGTATTAATATGAATTAATTTTCTGTATTGATTTGAATACAGATTAATTGAATTAATCTTGGCCAAATCAATAATCATTTTGGCTGGTTACTTTTTCATCTATTCCTGTTTCATGAATTGTTTTGTGTTTCATAATTGTTGAAAATTCAGATATATTGTAGAAGACTGCTGTTTATCTTAAAGTATACAGTGCATAGCATTTCTTATTTTACTAAAAGGTATCTGTCTTGAAGCGGTGTTACTAAACGGTACATGTTCCAACAGTGACAACTTACCCCATATAGTCGGATCACATGCCCTGCTATAAAGTAGATTTGCTATATAGTGTGCTAAATTAACTTCTCTGGCAATAATGGTGGACATTTTCAATAGCATCTTGTAGTCTGCAAGACTACATTGTGAGGATCAAGCTCCTCAGACAAATAATAAAATATCCTAAAGTCCTCATTAATAATAATAATAATAATAATAATAATAATAAAGGTTAATGAATGGGCCAAATAATGATTCAATTAAAATGCCAAAAAGCATAGGCTAGCTGCTGTAATTGTAATTAATCTGTTGGAGGTGTCACTTGTTAACAAATTGGACTTCCAGTGCAATTTCTCACTCAAATGGTTTGCTGAACTAATAAATGAATGTCTTACTCACCCAGCAAACACAGTTCACAGAATGCTAAATTAAACGAGCTAAAGCCATTAAATATAAATGCCTGACAGCAATGCGTTTATACAGTATAAACCTCAAAATATTCCGCTCAAATAAACAAAACAAATAAGACTCTCAGGAAGTTGAAACTTAATTTGGACCGAGTTAAATTTAGTTTAAAGGCCCCTTGGGCATATTTAAGTTACTTTATCAAATCTATTCTCAAAATTATTTTATATTTCTTGCTGTTAGCTGTAACGTTACATTTACATAAAACACTGCTACTTTTATCTAAATATAGGCTTAAACAACATTCACAATGCTTGTGGGTGGTTGACATGTTGTTGCTAAGCGGTTGCTAGGGCGTTCTGGGTGGTTATTTAACGGCTCGAGTCAAAAAAAAAAAGAGATTGCGCACTAATGTATGAGCAGTAGTAATATACATACTCACCTTAGTAAACAGCACTAACGAGTCCGCATCACATTCCTAGAGAAGACCTACTGTAGTCATTGATCAGCCAATCAGCGCTCAGTACACATCCACCGCTGAGAGAATCCCGCAGCAAAACAACGCGAGATCTTCTTCACGGGAGAGAGAGATTGAGCGAGAGGAACCGTAACACCGGCGAGCCAGAACCCGATTCTCCCTCTGCGGATCCGCTGGACAAAGCGAAGGGTTTTCATGCTCTTAAGACTGCACAGAAACATCACAGGTAAATGATACGTTCATCTGCTGCCGTGAAATAGCGTCCAAACGGCTTCACACGGGCTGTGAATAAGAGGCGGGATGACGTCACCGCCGCCGCGGCTTTCTTTCAGTCTGTAAATGTTTTAACGTGTTGAGTGTAAATGACCCGTTACTCTATTAATTATACAGTGCTGGGTGAAAGTCAACTACCGTGGGCCCCACTTTATTAGACTGAGCACTGTACAGCACACAATAAGGTTTGAGTGGGCATTGGTGATGTCCTATTCAATATTTTATTGTACATGAATAAATGAAATAGAATTGGTTTTGTTTCCCTCTGTTTATAATCATTTGATTCTATTCCGTTAATTCTGCCTTAATATTAATTTTTGTCGTCTGTAGCTTGGTGGAGGTATGACATTAACCAGGGGCTCCTTCACTTATTCCAGCGGAGAAGAATATACCGGAGAATGGAAGGAAGGCAAGACATTTCATAAACACTTTAACTTAACCTTACACTGATTTCAATCCTCTGGACATTTTCCATACATTTTCATAAATGTGTTTTAGATGCTGTACTCTTATTCATTATTTAAATTTTTATTTGTCAAAACAAGTACATTTTTGTATGATATATTTCGGAATTGTTTTGGATTAATCAACACTGTCAGATACAAAAACAATTCTGTCTACTGTATATCTATTCTAGCTACCAATAGAGTGGGGGAAGTATGACGTCACTTTGTAGGCGGACCGGCTGTTAGCATGAAACTGGTTCCTCACAAAAAGGATTTTTCCAAAGGCTTTTGGATTATCGCAAAAAATGAGCTCTGTGTTCAATCATAGTTCATGAAACTTACATGTTTTGTCCATCAAGATAATCTTCACAAAATAATATAACTTTGATGAATTTTGAAGCATAAATACAAGTGCCAGAACTAAAAAGCTAAACTTAGGCTATAAACGAACTACACCTCCACGGTCGCTCGCCTTCAGCGTCATCACCAGCGCGCTCCCAACAACTTTTTCAAACTTATTTTTAACATGTTCAGAGAAAAGGATTTCCTCTGTATATGAATTTTAATCCACGCTACATGACCCTTTTCATATAAACTGGAATAAATACAAAACTAGAGCCAAACTAAAACTGAAATGAGACATTAGTAATAAATAGTATAGTGAATAAATGAAATAATCTTAACTAAAGGACATTTGAAAGCACGTATTTCTGTACATTTCGAAACAAGGTGCATTAAAAGTCAATAAATCCTTGATTAATATGAATATATCCCCTCGTACTATTCAATAAAATTCTAGTGCATTTAATATATTAAATAACAGCAGAGTGAGCGAGTTTTTGGATATGGTAAGATTAAACTTATTTTAGTGAACAAAGTACTACATTTCAGTGATCATTTTGCTTCTTGGAAATCCTCAATCTATATGCTTTCTAACAGCTTCATGTGGCCGTAAACATTTAATTTTAATGTGGCTTTAAGCACTATGCATCAGTAAAGTTTCACTTTCACCATGACTAAGCCGGTAAATGTGGTGTTTACGATGTAATAATCGTAATATGAGTTTACCTTATGGTCCAAACCCAGAGTCTCCGCATCAGTGAGAGATAAACTCGAGCATCTTCCCTCCGAAGACTTGTGTTGCATTTCGGGGCAAAGCAAAAAAAACATTGTTGAACAACAAAATAAAATGCGGGAAACTATTCATTGGTTATTATGCAATTAATTGTATTACAAATTATACTACAATTGAAAAATACTGTAAATTGATAAACTATTCGGCGTGATGACGTTGAATGTCTCCGACAGCGCCTGTAGTCCCATTTAGCAACTTGTTAGCAACCGTCTTTTTAAGAAACATAACATAACATAAAAAAATCACGAGTGGGGAGTAACTGGTGTGTTTTACGTCGTAGAATAAAACGTGAAAGTATCTTGAGCCTGTGTGAACCACGGACCTTATTTAAGGGATTTAACCAAAATCCCATTCAAAAAACCCATTGACTCTGGGACGATGGAACCGGAAGTGTTAAAATGCTAACTCGCTTCCGGGTTTTTGCTTACAAAGTGACATCATAGTTCCACCACTCTATAGACCAATTTCGTGTAGACGTCACAGTTACGTCACTCGCAGCTGCGCGCGCATAGTGGTGGCAGAAACACACGGTAACAAGCGGAGTGAAACGGGAAAAATCCACAGAATAACAGATAAAATGTACTGTTGTGCCTTTGGATGTCAGAATCTGAATTTTTATAGAATACTGTCGTCAAAAACACTATTTGAAGCTAAACGCAGACGTTTAAATGAACAGACTAATGAATGAAACCTGCTATGATTACTCTACTTTTAAAGCATAAATTTGATTTAAACAATTGGTCTACATAATATTCACATATGCAGTTCATAGGGAATATATTATATTTGCCCTACAGTTACAGCATGAAATAGCTACTATTTAAACCTATAACATTTTACATTTAATGTTACATATTTTGTCTCACAATTCTTTTTTGAGACTTTTTTTCTCGCAAATGCAACTTTATATTTCGTATTTTGGACTTTATAACTCGATTTAACTCAACAATAGCGAGTTTGTCCATTTTGGGGGGGATGTGTGGGATATAACTCAAAAGAGAGAATGACGAGTTGATTTTTCTTATCAGAGTTGTGAGATTTAAAATAGGAATTGCGAGAATAAAGTCAGAATTTTGAAATATTGAAAATGAAATTTTAACGCAAAAGTTACCTGCTGCCACTGCCAGACAAAAAAACAAAAAACAAACAAAAACAAAAAAACAACAACAGCTCTGGTTAAACGCGATAAAACGAGTGGACTGGACAGAAACGATCGTCAAAAATAATCGACCCAAAATATGAACTTTACTGTCTTAAGCGTTTTCTTCATTACGATTTCTAAAGGGACGAAAATGCTTAACGTGTAAGTAAACAAGTGCATTGATATTCTGGCCTCATCTGCATGTCTTTTAGCATCACTGTCTTACTACATTAAACCAGTATTTTAAAATGCAACAAAACTGTTCACAAGCTTCCAGGGATTTAATTCTAGTTGTCATTTGTTGAAATAAATATAAACATAAAGTGTGCTCGTGTCTGTCTGCTGAATGTGACCCACAATCTCTGATTCTCCTCCATGGCCATGGAAAAATTTATATTTACAATGACAACAATTATACTTAATTAAAACCTTCCCAACAAAGAAATGGATCGACTTCTGTCAGCTTGTTGAACAAACACTTTATTTGGATAATTTACCACATGACGGCTGAAGCAGCAGCTAGTGTCCAGCGGGCGACACTGTTTTCACGGTAATCAGATCAAAGTAAATTAAATTCTACAAAACCTAAGAGAGAAAACAAATCATGCGAAGCGATAAAATAGCTTCTGTTCCCTGCAAACGATCCAATGAAGAATGTGAATATTTAACTTAAAGGTACAAACAAAACAAAAGATAAGCAGGTATCCGTATTAATGAAACCTTATGAAAGAGGTTTATATCTGTCAGAAGAAATGTTTTCTTATACTAATCTATATTATTTATTTTATTTTTGATCTATGGACAGGTTGTTTTAGGGGTAGTGACTGATCTAATTCATATTTTATTGATTAAATGTTAAATGAAAAGCTTACAATAGGCTGTTTAATGGCAGGTTCACATTGTGACAACTTACCCTCATGTAGTGTGACGACAATTTTGGCTATTATTATTTTTTAGCCAAAACTTTAAGGTATGTGTCTATACATACTTCTAAAAAATTACCCTAGACTGAGAAATATTCACTAGAGATAAAAGTGTGACAACTAGCCCCAGTCCCACTACATATATTAACACGCTTAAACATTTCTAATCTTTTTGCATTCTATTTGTTTCTACAATTAACAATTATACAATTAACAAAAGCAAAAAAAGGCCTCTAACACTAGCTTGCTCTATTCTTTTTCTATTCTATCTGTTTTCTTTTTATTTATTATAGAATTTAAAAAAAACAAACAAACCTTGCTACGTGTACTGCGTTAAGCTAACAGACTTGTTATAGCACTTGCATGTTGTTGCTCTTTTGTTGATTTTGATTGCTTCCATTGTCCTCATTTGGAAGTCGCTTTGGATAAAAGCGTCTGCTAAATGACTAAATGTAAATGTAAACACAAGAGTTCACAAGAATTGTGTTTATCTGATTACTGTGGGAATTGTGGTCAGGATGGCTTGAGGTGGTGGTAGCGCACTGCTTAATGATCCAAACTGCTTATGTAATAAATGCAGGTGTGATCTCAAGTAGGAATGACATTCTAATTATAGTACTAATTATCAGAGCCATTAACACACTAGAGAGCGGCCCACAGAATTAGTCTATTGGATGAAAACTCAGTGTTCATTTAAGAAGCAGTGTGTTTGCTGTGCAGGTCGGAGACACGGTAAAGGCGAGCTGAAGTTTGCTGATGGGACCTGTTATAAAGGTCATTTTGAGAATGGCCTGTTCCACGGATCAGGGGTGTTAGTCTTTCCTGATGGATCCAGGTGAGTGAGCATGTGATCAGATTCAAAATACTTACCTACTTAAACAGAGATGAACATGTTGGCAGTGACACTGTGAGACTATTTACGGGGTAAACGACACTACTTCTGATCAACAGGTATGAGGGTGAATTCGCCCAGGGAAAATTCCAAGGGGTCGGAATCTTCAGCAGGTTTGACGGGATGAAATTTGAAGGAGAATTCAAAAGTGGCCGTGTAGAAGGATATGGTAAATATTCCACCAAAATGATCTGTTTATGATCAGAATAATGGCTTAATCGGACTGAACAGCCTTAACGTAAACACTTTAGTCGATCTGGGGTGCGTTGCCCCTACAACAACCTCAAGTGTCCATACAGTTGTCCTCAAGATAAGTCCATATATCATACTAACAAGAAACCATGCTTCTAACCACAGGTTGAGAGCTGTAGCTCTGATCACATAAGTTTGCGATGCTGTTTGTGAATGTTCCTTTGAATTATGGTTTCGGAAAACACTGAATCACTGAACTTCATTAGTAACAATGGAACTTATGACAATAATTACAACTTATATCAATGGTTTAGGAAACGCACCCCTGATTGAGCTCTATCTGAATGAAATTTCGATCAGATTGAAATGGTTGGTGTAGACCTGAAACCGATAAGGGAAAAAAAATAAGCATGTAAATGCTTGAATCAGACACTTTTCTCAATCAGATTCAAAAATACCTAACGCAAATGCGCAATGAATTGAATTCTTAAAAACTTGTCAGTGGCTAAATATTTATTAAAAATTTGCTAAAAAAAAAAAAGAAGCTTTTATGACATATATGACAGCTTTCTTTTTAGACATGTCATCAAGGCAAAAACATCAGTTATTAATTCCGACTGATGAAAATTTGTGCATGTAAAAATACAGTCAGAATCAGAATTGCTCTTGCATATCCACCTTATTTTGAAATGTGGAAGTACGAGATTTTCTGTGAATGTGTGAGACTTCAGATTCATTTAGGTAAATAACTAGAAGAATAACAAATGGTAAAACTATTTGCACTACAAACCAGTGTGTTCATGATTATGACAATAAATTAAAATATGACTAGAAATACCATTTTGTCATATAAAGCAGCATAACAGCTGTTTTTGTACAGCTGAAATAACTGGAAGCCTCGCACATTTAAGTTATATGCTATAATTAAGGTGGATAATAAAAAGTAATTATTGTTTATTCATGTGGCATTGGGTTTATGATTTGTGAAAATTTATAGTATGAATAAATGTGGTCTTTTTTTTTTTCCATAGGGCTGCTGACATTTCCAGATGGTTCCCATGGTGCTCCACGGAATGAGGGAGTGTTTGAGAACAACAAGCTTCTGAAACGTGAAAAGTGTCAGGCTGTGGTGCAGAGAGCCAAGAACTCAGCATCCACTGCCCGCGGCCTCTCTGTATGACAAACTGACCTCAGTGAGAGCACCCCTAACTGCGGCTTTCAGATCAGGCCCCCGAATACATTACGGATTGCAGTATCACAAGTAAAGAAGTCAAAGCTGACTGTGGATCTGCGTTCAGGGGTGATCTCTGCCTTCACCAAACAACGGAGCTCAAAAATATGTGAGACCCATCAGACCCTCAGGGATGGATGAAAGTGTTTCCATTCCACACACCTCTGTTTCTCTCACATTGTTGCTCTGCCTTGGTTTCCTCTGTGGCTTAAAAACATCACAAAATTCTGTATGTTTGTTATGGAGGCATGGAAAAACTCAAGTCACCATTGAAGGCGTTGCAGGTACGGAAGCGTGGTCACGTGAAGATGTTTTTGGTAAATATATGAAATTTGCCTTCGTGAGTCTGCGATTGTATCACTTATGTTTGACTGTATCGTTACTATTGTAACTGTCTGTTTGTTTGAATCAACATATTCTTTATTGCACATTTGCCTTAGTTATTGCATTAAAAGTCAATATTGCTGGATTAAAATCTTGTTACTGATATACAACAGCGGTGAGGGAATGTTTTCAGCAAGTTGTCTTATTTATTTGCTAATTTCATTCATTTAAAATGAGTACATGTAATTTACTAACACATTATAGGATATTATGACACTCTTTTTAGTTGTATTTTTCTTGTACATTACAGAAAACTGTTTGAAATTATTTAAAAAGTATTGGGTCATTGGGCAGATATACATTCACTTCAGATGTTTGACGACTGATTTCTGTGTTTACTTTATTTTCAAACTGACTGCTAATGGTTCACTGTTTCCATCATCCACAGTGTCAGACAGAAGCCTTAGTCACTATCATCTGAAATATACTGACACCAAAAAGCATTTTGCACTGTTATTTATTTGAGCAGAGAATCAAAAAACTGACATGAAAATTAAAGTGAAATAAAAGTCATAAAACACCACCTGATCTAAATTTGGTGCATCATTTTTTTAATCATGCTTATTCTGTCATAACATTTTCTATTTTAGTATATTTTAAATGTAACTTATTTCTGTGAAAAAAAAGCTGAATTTTTTTAGCATCATTACTCCAGTCTTTAGTGTCACATGATCCTTCAGAAATAATTCTAATATGCTGATTTGGTGCATAAAAACATTTCTTATCAATGCTGAAAACAGTTGTGCTGCTTAATATTTTTACAGGAATCTTTGATGAATAGCAAATGCAAAGGAAAATCTTTTGTAACATTGTTCATAAATGTATTTACTGTCACATCAGTTTAATGTATCAATGCTAAATAAAAACAATCATTTCTTTGGAAAGGAAAAATCTCACTGGCCCCAGAGATTCATCCAAATGAATTCCTTAATACATAACCATTTCTATTTGAACATACGTAGCCTGTTATTCCTCTCTCAAGAATCAGTTAACAGAATATTAACAGGGCACATAGCACTTATCCAGCACTCCAACCGCTAAATGAAATGACTGCAGTGTGTGACTAAAAGCTTTCTAATCATAGAACAACTGCGCGCTTTAAATAAGTGATTCACAGGCACACTGTGTGATGTTTCTATCAGCGAGACTGCCAGTGACACACAGGGAAACCCTTCATAACAGCAGGCCAAGAGATCAGTTTGGGAACTGGATGAGCCAGGCCATGGATTATTAGAGATTATTAGAGATAACATCTCTAATACAGCAGCAAAACACACACCAAATAACTACAAAGAGAAGAGCTGGATTGTTGATTCAAAACCTTATATTGGGGCAAATGTTTGTTTTCATGCTGCCGGATTGTGATTATATAATAAACACAGATGACGTATGTCTCACACATGGGCATATCAGTTTCCTCCACCCAAAGCCTTGTCATCCGATGCATCAGGAAACTACGCACAGCAAGGAGCCTGTCCTGGCATAGTAAGCCATAGACAAAACTTTAGCACGTTAAATATATTTCAAATGAAAGATATGTAATGCAAAAGTCGAATAGACTAAATATTGTGCATGCATTTCTCATTTCAGAAAGACAAAGCTAGCAAACTAGTCAAAATGCTAATGTAAATATTTTCTTAGTGCCAACCATCTTGACATTAAACTTTTATAATATAATGCATCAACCGTGTTCACCTGAGTGATGCAGAAATATAATAAGCAACATTAAGATTTAATAATATGCATAACAAAACATTATATTTAAATATAATCCTCTATGATTTTTTTATAATACCAGACAAAAGTTAGAATAATTAAGATTTTTTTTTATGTAATTGAAAAAAAAATCTCTTATGCTCACCAAGGCTGTATTTATTTGATCAAAATACAGTAAAAACTGTAATAATGTGAAATATTATTACAATTAAGAATAACTGTTTTCTATTTTAATATATTTAAAAATATAATTTATTTCTGTGATGCAAAGCTGAATTTTCAGCATCATTACTTCAGGCTTTAGTGTCACATGATCATTCAAAAATCATTCTAACATGCTGATTTGCTGCTCAAGAAACATTATTATTATTAATTATCAATATTGAAAACGGTTTTGCTGCCTAATATTTTTTGTGGAAACAGTATACACCACCTTTCAAAAGTAAGAAAGAAATATTGCCATACAGTAAAGGCATGCAGCCTTGGTAAGAGACTGTCAAAAATATACAAAAATTCCAAAATTTTTACCAGTATATACTGATCTGATCAAGTTATACTATGTCGCTATTTAAATAGAAAAAAAAATACAAATTATAAGCCTTCATTTTTATATAGATTGATAAAAGCTCATTCATCCAGTATACTAATGAATAGGTGAGGACAGGCACCTTTCAGCACTAATTAACATAGAAAGTAAATAGTTACTCAGACAGAGGTGGGGTTGTTCTCCAGCCGTGCACCTGTTCACAGACTCTCTAGTGAATTCAATGCATCTCCATGTGTCTGTCAGGCCAGACCAACCTCTCTCATCTGTTCCAGTTTCTCTAGTGTCTCCTTTGTGTCAAACTGCCATTGCTTCACCTGTTCTGTGGCTGTAATGCCCTCCTAAAAACAAACAAATTAAGTATTTATATCCAGCTGTTTCAATATTTGTTATAATAGATAAATATTTTTACTACTAATAAGTACTTACAGCATTCTTGATCTGCATAATGGCTACTGCCAGTATAAGGAGTTTGGATCTCCATGTTCCAGAAAGTTCCAGTTTCTCAACTACTTGTGTCTTTCCCTGAGCCTCTGCTTTTAAAAACTCCTCCGGTTCCACAGGTCCCTGAAAAACACCAGAGATTCATTTTGATGCTTGCTTGCTAAATAAATAAATAATCTTATAATATATGCACTATTTGGAATCACAAGGGTTTCCCTTACCACTAGAACATCCATTAAGTTTTTGCGAGCTGTGGTCTTGTTCCTGATCTTCTTCTTCATACGCAGCTCAATAATGTTCTCTGCACCACCCAGATCAACGATCTCACGCCTCATATCAGAGGAGATCTTTCTCACTCGCTCCTCTGCCTGCATGAAGAATTCTTCATCACTGATTCAGAGTTTGTGCATAAAGTACATGCATGAAGACTTCTTACAATAAAATTGGTTCATACTTTTTTTAATGGAAAGGATTGTGAAAATCTTTTTAATTTCTCACTAAATGTAAAATACTGTGAATAAAACGGATATGAGATGCCAATTCTGATAATAGTCAGTAATATTACCAATACAGCATTCTGTGTATGTGCGCTGGTGGAAAACGTACAGTCACTGCCCCCCCCCCTTTTTAAAACAAGTAATAATTAAAATATAAATAGGCTTTAGTTATTAAAAATAAGCATCATAACAGTACAGTTATGTCATGACCATTTGTTACAACGAGAACACTAAAAATAAAGGCATTTAAAAAAAAAATAAAAAAAATTATTAGCAAATACGGTTCCATGATGAACTTTTAACATCCAAGAAACCTTTCCATTCCACAAAAGTTTATTTATAGTGGAAACAAGTTATTCAAATATTTAAAATGTTCTTCACACTAAGAAAAAGTGGTTCTTTTTCTAACCAAATTAGAAATTTGGGGAGCAAAAAGAGCTTCTAAACATGAAAAGCTTCTAAAAATGAAAAGCTTAGCTTATGGAGTGACACTTCAATAAAAAGAAGATTTGTCAACATTTTGTCAACAATTTTCAGACATTTTGAACAGCTAAATAGTAATAATAATGTTTTTTCTTCAGTTTCTACATTTTTTAATACCCTAAAGTAATATTTTTTTTTCTGATATTCATTTATCAAAACCCCTTAGGAGAATGTTCAGTGGTTGCTCCTATAGCTCTCTGTTTATCAGTTTATCTCGTACTGGTAAAATGTTCATCTTTTCTTTAAAAGTCCATATTTTGATCTCTCGTCTGATTGTTCACTCACCTGAATGTTTGCAACACTATGATGGACAGATTCATTCCCTCCTTTTACCGCCACAAATGATGCATCCACAACCAAAATCCCCAACTTTCGTGCCCGAGCTCGACGCTTCTAAACAATTTCAATAAAAGACAAATAAGCTTTCTCAGACAGGTCCTTCCCAGAATTAATTCACATAAAATACACAGTAAATTCTCAAAATAAGAAATAAACCTAATTAAAGACTTCTAAAAATCCTGTACCTCCTATTGTTTATCAAGGGCCGCTCTTCTATCAACCACAGCCGTTGCCCACAGGATGTTCTAGTCCATTATGACAAAATCAAATATCTAAAGAAGTTAACCCAGAGTATTTGCAAGTCGCAAACTTTCACAAATAACAGCAGACCTGCCAGACTGAGATCTGACCCGGTCTTATAGCTCACAGCAGGAATGTAAAGCCACGCCAGGCCCTGTATGACAGCTGTGGACAGGAGCTGGATCGCACACAAACACGCGACCATGAGCTCACCGTTCACTGAACAGCATTCAGGAACATCCTGTTAGGTGTATGTGGGCAAGAATGCATACAAATGTCTGATTATGATGAAGTGTTTGAGAGAAGGAAGGAAGGAAGAACAGAAGCACGTAGTTGTGAAGGTGAGATCAAGCTGACATTTAAATGAAATAAAACAATCATCAAACCAAAACAAACTGTACCATGTATTGAGCAACAGCAAATAATCATGTGGAACATGTGACAAGAGTAAACAGCCTACTCCTAATTGTTTGGTTTGGTTTTATAATAAAGCCATGTTGTTCAAGCCCTTCAGTTGACTAGTCATTAAATGCTAAGAGTCACCAATAGCTTTTTTTTTTTCCAACTATAAGTAACAATTCGGCTAAGTTTACAGAATTTAGTAGCTCAACTGTTTTAAAAACAATGTATTTTTAATAATGTGTTACTTTTTAAACAGTAGCAGTGTTTTGTTTGATTGCTTTGTAAAAGATTTACAGAAAATATTTTTAGAAATAGAATTTTTAGAAAGATTTACAGCTAAGACTACATAACCAATTAAATCATGCAAGTTTGATGCATCTTTTGTCTTTTTGTAAAATATTAAAATATAGCAATAATAGTTTAAAAGTGCTGCTATTTGTGTTTTACTGAGTAATATAAACTATAGTTTTACTCAGTAAGTTTTGAAAGTGAAAATGATTCTGTTCAGCAACTGATATCTGATTATTTTCATGCCAGATGAATAAAGAAAAAAATATATGTATTTTTCCTTTTCCTTTAAAAATATCATCAAGGATGCATTAAATCAATCAAAAATGGAAGGAAAGACTTTTACATTTTTACAAATATTTCTCTTTCAGATCAAGCAGTTCTTTTGAAATCCACTTTCATCGAAGAATCCTTAAAACTGATCACAGTTTACACACAAAATTGCACAACTGTTTTCAAAACGTAATAATAAGAAATGTCTTGAGCAGCAAATCAGCATATTAAAATGATTTCTGAATGATCATGTGACACTGAAGACTGGAGTAATGATGCTGAAGAATGAACATCACGGGAATAAATTAGATTTCAAAATATATAGAAATAAAAAGTTATTTTAAATCATAATGATTTACATCACAATATTAGTTTTACTATATTTTTGATCAAACAAGAGCTTAAGAGACTTCAAAACATTAAAAAAAATCTTAAAATACCTGAGATAGAGCACTAAAGTTATTTCTTAAGTCTGAGTCTGAGAATTTGTCCTTAGTAGCCAGTTAGTAAAGTTAACAAATTTTATTTACTTGTGGTTAGTTATAAAGATTTTAACTATTTTATTTATGTTTTTTTTTTTTTTGCTCTGAGCAATAGCTGTATAAAAGGTTATAAAGGATCTTTGAAACATGGCTTTTAGGAATGATATCAAGTATAACCATAAACGGAATTGTGTGGTTGTTTGAACAGTAGACTAGATAAAGTACTGTGGTATACAAAGAGAAGCCTCTGAGACGGATAAATGATTAACTGTGAGGAGGGATCAGAACGAGACAAAACACGGCTGTGAATGAAAGGGACAAATGCGCAGTTCATTTTCAATACAACACAGACATGTTTCTATCTCTACACCTGGGAAAAGAAGACAGCAGCTGAAATCAGAGGTAAGAAGCAACACAAATCATAGATAAAGGCACAAAGCATTCAGATTAAATGTTCTGTGAGCGAAGGTTGTAGAACATTGACTCGACAGAACAAACAAGCAAACTATGACTCCTCAATTCATATTTCATAACTGACAGGTGTAGTCGGGAATTGGTTTGAAAAATGGTGACTCTGAAACACTTGAGTGTTAATGATAATGACGAAGACAGCGTTCCTCTGTTACCGGAAGCCAGCAGCTTGGAGAGCCCAACCAACCAACACAGCAGGGCAGAGTCCAGAGAATTCTTCCTTAGCCGGTGAGTTTGCCCGAGATAAGCACTGTGACACATGCTGTGAAACATGCTTGCCATTCACATGTTGCACTGGAGATTTCATGACCTGTACAGACACATTCCTTTACAACTGATAAAGCACAGAGCTTGTAAGCTTCATGAGACTGCTGTTTTATGATTTCAGGAGGAACAACTTCATTTTAAGCATTGCTCTGTTGTTGAGCTGTTATTCGGCCATTCTGGTTCCTGCTTATCTGCCAACCCCAGAGCCCACCTGGATTAATGACAGTTCTGCTGAAACTCTGGTACTGTCATTCACTGCTCGTCTTGATCACATGAAACTGAAGAATTGAGTCAATTTGAAGAATGTGTGACCTTACTTATTATAATCAAGGTGACTTGACATTCCACTTTGACTTTACTGCAGGATTGAGATGATTTGTAAACTGAACTGTACACATTATGTGTGCGTCTGATATACCCATATTTCACATTAATTTAGTGAGATTAATTATATAAAGCTTCACCAACACTGATTCAATTTAACTGTGTCCAAGTTAAGTCTTTCAAACTTTTTAGGCCTCAAAACATCTTTAAAACACAAATATCTGGGTAACAAATACTTCAGACAGGGCAGGAAAAACAAGTTTTAACTAAAAGTGATCTTTAGTAGTAAACAAGTCAAGTCAATAAAGATTATTTACCTATGTGTAGTTATTAAGATATATATTTTTTTTTCAGATAATCTATGAATGAACGAATATATATATATATATATATATATATATATATATATATATATATATATATATACACACACACACACACATAAAGCTCTTAATATTGTAAACTTGTTTATTAATTTCAGTTAATAGAATTTATATTAAAACACTTATGTTGTAGCTATAGATGATTTATAGTATTGTAATAAATATATGTCATTAAATGACTAAATAAATAAATGTATAAATTATGAAATTTGTCAAATAAATAATTATACACTACTGATAAGTTTGGGGACAGTATACAAACGTTTCAATATACAAATGTTTTTGAAAGAAAAATGCTCATCAAGACTGTATTTAATTAAAAATAAAGCAAAAACATTAATACTGTGAAATTATTAAATATTAAAATAAGTTAGTTATTTTAATATGTAATTTTCTGAAAGTTCTATTTTTGTAATGGCAAACAGTAGTGTATATGTAAATAAATGTGTAAATATGTAGTGTATATGTAAATAAATCATGAAACAATTCATATTAATACCCTTATAATAATAATACTGACATCTAAAGACGCATGTTGTAAACCCGTCTCATTTGCACACACCTCAGGCTCTGCTGAATCAGTCAGCGGCT
This sequence comes from Spinibarbus caldwelli, assembly GCA_039654775.1. Taxonomy (NCBI): domain Eukaryota; kingdom Metazoa; phylum Chordata; class Actinopteri; order Cypriniformes; family Cyprinidae; genus Spinibarbus; species Spinibarbus caldwelli. The sequence goes on from CM077242.1 coordinate 7,285,313, forward strand.
CTGCTGAATCAATCCTGTCGCAGCGGCTGGAGTGTGGAGAGGGTGAGGACGCTGTCTATACCTGCTGGGCTGCTGAAGATTCCCGTGTTCCTGGAGAACGGCACAGGAGACTGGGCACTGCCTCCTCCTCTGGGTCTGCAGGGTAGTGAGGAGATGTTGGCTCAGGCCCTGAAAGCCCTGCCTTATACTGCTGTACCCACTGGCCCAGAGACCTGCAGGAGATGCGTGGTGGTTGGAAGCGGTGGCATTTTACACGGCAAAAATCTTGGAGCTCATATAGACCAGTACAACATTATCATCAGGTTAGTTCATTAAGAAACACTTATGGGTGTCACAAACACAGTAAAACAATAATATTGTGAAAAATGATTACAACTTAAATAATATATTTTGAAATGTAATTTATTCCTGTGATGCAAAGCTGAATTTTCAGTATCATTACTCCAGTCTTCAGTCACATGATCATTTATAAATCATTGTAACATGCAATGAATGATTCATATTAACTCACCCAAACTAAATGTATTGTTATGAATATTTTACTCTTCATACCTACAGAGTGAACAATGCTCCAGTATTTGGATATGAAAAAGACGCTGGATCTAGAACTACCATTCGGCTCATTTATCCAGAAGGGGCTCCTTCTCAGTTACAAGAATATGAGAGTACTGAAGTGGTGGCTTTGGTGGCATTCAAGAGTTTAGATTTAGCATGGCTCATCTCTGTAGTAACCAAAGAGCCTTTGGTGAGTAACGCAGGTTTTTGGGAAGGATATTCTCATTCTAGAGAGTGTTTTGTTGGACAAAAAACTAATGAAAAAAATGTTGTAGTCTGTGTTCTTGAAACAGAGGGATTGTAAAATTTTAATGCTTTTGTCATCTTTTGGGAGTGCACTAGTATATAGATTACCTTAAAGTTAACACAAATGGCCAAAAATTCAAAAAGTACCATTTTTAATTTCTAAAATGTTCTGTTTGTAGAGTTGGTGGTCTAAATTGTGGTTCTGGAAGAATGTAATAGACTCAATACCTCTTCAACCAGAAAATGTCCGCATCCTAAATCCTGAAATCATGTACAGGACTGCACAGGTGCTGCAAACCTATGCAGAACAACAGAAAAAGGTCAGAACTGAGAGGATTTTTCAAATGTGCAAATTCAAACTACGCCGTCTTTGAATTCAAAAGGTTACTAAATAGATAATATTTCTTCTAAAACATATATACACACTACCATTCAAATGTTCGGGGTCAGAAGATCCTCTTATGTGCACCAAGGCAGCATTTATTTGATCAATATACAGTAATTTTTGAAATATAATTATGATTGAACTGTTTTCTAGTTCAACATATTTTAAAACGTAATTTACTCCTGTGATGCAAAGTTGAATTTTCAGCAGCCATTACTCCAGTCTAATACATTTTTCAGGATTCTTTGCTAAGTAGAAAGTTCAAAAGAAAAGCATTTATTTGAAATATATATATTTTGCAATATTATAAACTCTTGCCTGTCTTTACTTTTGATTAATGTTTCCTTAGACTTCTAAATCTTCTGCTGAGAGCACTGTCCATTGAAGTACGTTTTATGTTTTGTTTGTTAGATGGTGCCGACGCTGGGTATAACGGCAGTAGTTCTGGCCCTGCAGGTGTGTGATGAGGTGAGTTTAGCTGGATTTGGATACGATCTGCAGCACCCTGGAGCTCTGCTGCATTATTACGGCTCTGTCCGCATGGACGCCATGAACACACAGGTGGTTCACGATGTCAGCGCTGAGACCATCTTACTGCGGGAGCTGGTTAAATCTGGAGCGCTGCGAGACCTCACTGGTGCACTGTGATGACTGCAGAAACTTTCCATGTTTCTAAAAGTTAAGAGAGACAACAAAGAGCAGAAAACAGTCCAGAGACCTGGACTTAAGCAGGCCAACTTCAATGTCACAAGACAATAGGATCAATCTCATTATTTCTATGTTTAATTGCAAAATTTTTCAAAACTGCAAAATACAACATAGACTTTGCCCAATAACATACAGTAATATACAAAGGCATTTAAAACAAGTGAAAATGAATATTAAAATTAAAACCAAAGCTACTATAATAGACATCATTTAAATACAGCTTTATAAAGGATGACAAAAGATTTTATCCTAATAAATTATTTACTATTTATTTTTCTTGGAAAACTGATTGCATAGTGTGTAAAAACTTTTTATCAGAACATTATGTATAAATACAAGCAATATTATAGCAAACTATAAATGACATATTCCTGTTAGTAGTAATAATCAGTTCTATGAAATATCACATAATTAAAAAAAAAAAATGCAGAGGGTAAAAACAAAAACAAATGCACTTTCATTATCAATACATTTCGTCTTTAAGTTAATCTCCAAACTAAAATTTAAATACAAAAACTTTTGTTCTCTTTCTGTAACAAAATTCATGATCAAAAATTACAGCTAATTACTTCCTTGAATCAAGTGTATGTCATTTTTCATTTTTTTTTTATTCTTTTACTTTGAAATATCAGTTTCAAAATCATTCTGATGGCACACTTCTAGTGAGACGAAGAATGGCTTTTTATTATTAATATTCCTTCGCTCCTTTGTTTGTGGAGCGCACAAAAAAAAAAAAAGGGAAAAAAAAAAAAAAAAAAAGCAAGTGCACATCTTTTCACTGTAATTACGACAGTGAATTCCACTCACTAAACTGCAGGGGGCACCAAAGTCCCAAAAATACACAAAACTACAAGCTTAGATTGAACTTAGATTGTACATTTCAGCTTAAACTTTTTCTTTTTTTTTTTTTTTTAATTTGGCAATTTATTTAATAAATTTGTTGCCTGAGTCATTAATAATTATGAAAGACAGATTTGTAAATCTAACTAACATTGCCAAGCTAGATACCTGATAAAATCTGGGTAATAACATCTTTAAAAGGAGTGCTGTCCTATATTATTTGGTCCTGGTTTCACAAAAATAATCAGTTAATAGCAGACATCTGCATTATAAGCACCTTAAGAACATTCACTTGCACATTACTCTCAGTTCATTGTAAGTACAAGAAGTGCAGTGTTTGGTTTCCTGACACAACATTTTCTGCAATTACCTTAACTGAAATAAGAAGTGCTTGTGCAGAAAGTTCAGAAAACTCTCCACGTAGGTTACGGATCATGAATAAAGTGAACACTGCCGCATGGACCATAATCCTCTGAGGGCCGTGCTGGTCACAGGAGGGGGATACGGGTGGGCTCCCACAGCTTACGGGCCAGCTGACTGCAGTGCTGAAGAATATATTCATTGGGGATCACACCCAGATGCACAGTAAACAGTTCATAACACTTCACCACCTCATTCTGATGTTTTTTGCTGTAATAGCGCAGCAGTCTCCTATCACACCAAAGCAGACAGAGTAGACATAAAATATATGAATTAATACATGAATTAAAGAAAGTTCAGCTGGTGTCATGTAGTATGTCTACAATAAGAGTTAGGGTTCTCATCACCTGCACTGTTAAAAAAAAATAAAAAACAAAAAAAAATTTAGTTATAAAAAAAATATTTGAGCACGTTTTGCAAGAAAATACTATTTTAGTCTTTCCACTTCAAATTTTAACATTTTACTCAATGTGCTACTTGCCATTGCTTTGTAATTTTTTGTGAAATGTACTAGTACTTTCTGAGTGCAAATTGTTTCTATGTGAATTCTTCATTATCCTATGTCATACCTGTAATAATCACAGGTGAGCATTCCTACTGGAGCGGCATCATCTGGGGAGCTGGGTATGTCTATCACTTCCAGTTTGTAACCCTGTCAAAACATTTAAACCTCATCAACACTCACCACGTAACTTTCTTTATATGTATTATAGTAACTGTAAAGGTGACAATAGCAGCCATTTACAGTTTCATTTTCAAACCACAGGAAGTAACAGTAGAAATAATCTCCATCCCGGAGCGTCACGGTGGCGTAACCCTTTTGCAGGTACCGCTGTGCTGTTGCAACAAGACTCCAAACCTGTGCAGATTCATGATGAGAATGGTATATAATCAGTAACTAATGAAATCAATTGTGACTTAATTAAATGTTTTTGAAAGACATCTCTTTCAAAAGAGACTGCAATTATTTGATTAAAAATACAGTAAAAACTGTAATATTTCAAAATATTATTGCAATTTAAAATCAGCCATTTTCCATTTTAAGATGTTTTCAAATGTAATTTATTCCTGTAACACAAAGCTGAATTTTCAGCATCATTACTGCAGTCATCAGGGTCACATGATCCTTCAAAAATCGTTCTAATATATGCTGATTTCTTTACAATATCTTGCATGATGGGGATGGGCTATAAGCACAAAAACACCTTGTTCTTTATGAAGTCAGCAAGAGGCCCCTTTCCGAGCTCAGAGACGGTGCGATCTGTCACGTTTAGGGAGGGTGCAATCATCTGACCATTTGAACGATCCACGTAGATAAAGTGGATGAGACCGGGAAACTCTTCCAAGTATGTGAGATCATGGTTAAAGATTATAACAATGTCACATGACAAAAGAAGAATGATTCAGTATTGAAGTGTGAATGCAACCCATCTAAATAGATTGAAGGGAGGATAGGCAACAAAAACACTCAAGGTAGAAAAAAAAGGATATGATACCATTGTGATATTTCTTTTGCTTTTCACCAGCAGAAAATCCTTCCAGTCCATTAACTTCTCTCTGCAACAAATGTAAGAGAAATGTGATTTAATGTTAAGGCACATTAAAATAAATATCCTTCAGTACTATTGAAGTGTATGTTCAGACATACTGGACCATGCTCAGAGCTCGTTCTTGCAGATGAGGAGCCAATCGCTGACTGCTGCCCATGCACTCAGCTGCAAAAAACTGCCTGTACACTCCACACAACTGAGTCTTCATGTTTCGACAAGAGGGCAGCAAACTTTGACAACAAATAAAATGTGAGTTTAAGTCACTTTTGGCTTTATCCAAGATCAAATGAGTGAATTTAGCCTGCAATGAGTTTTGTAGTTTATTAATAAAGAGAACAGTACTCACTCTCTTGTGAATCCAGATCCTGATCTGCTAAACGCCTTGTTCTTAAAGTCTGTCCATGCATTTTGAAGTTGGGAGGTCTAAATATATAAATGAAGAGTCGAGTTTTCAAGAAAGATGCCATTATAGCTACAGGGTTCCCACCATTTCTGACCAATACATTTCCGAAACTTTTCTAACAGGTCTTAATTTATGGAGGTTGCTAGGGATGATTTGCTTTTATTTTATTGGTATGTCAGGTACCAATTCTTGAAATGTATAAATTTAAATGGATTTAAATATAAATTTTAGTGTGCAAATGTCTCTAGTAGGACAAAAAAAAAGTTTAAGTAAAGTTTTATTCTTTATTTTAATACTAAATAATACTTTTATTCACCAAGAATGCATTAAATTGACCAAAAGTGATAGTAAATACAAAAGATGTTATAAAAGATTTCAAATACAAATAAATGTTGTTATTTGAATTTTATATTTATCAAAGAATCCTGCCAAAAAAATTGTCCCAGTTTCCACAAAAATATTAAGAAGCATAACTGTTTTAAACACGATAATAGAAAGAAATGTTTCTTGGGCATCAAATAAGCATATTAGAATGATTTTTGAAGGATCACGTGACACTGAAGACTGGAGTAATGATGCTGAAAATTCAGCTTTGCCTTCATAGGAATAAATTACAATTTAAAATATATTACAATAGAAAATTGTTATAATATTTCACAATACCTCTGTTTTTTAACCGAATAAAACATTTTTTAAAAATCTTACCGACCCCAAACTTTTGAACAGAAGTGTAACTAGAAAAAAGAAAATCGATTCGGCATGGGAATTTCCATGACTTTTCTAATTATTTAATTTTTCATTAATTTATATAATTAAAACTATCTGGAGCATAGTAAAATAACCTTTTCATTTTAATACATGTTTTGTTTTTTTTAAGAAAACAAAAACAAAAAAAAGGATTAAAAATTAACATTTTAGAAAAAAAAAGTTTTTAAATAAATTGTTCAGTATTTATTTTTAAATCAAAAACCTGTTAGGATCCATTATTGATCCTAACATGATTTTTCAAAAGTGCTAAATAAATAGAATTATTCAGAATTGAAATATGAAGAAAAACTATTAAACTTTAAATCTCCAATTTAAGTCCCAACCCTAATTTTAGCACATTGTAAAGTGGATCTGACAGTGTGAAGCTGATGAAGTGTGTGCTCTGTTGTCCACTGACCTGAATGTCCATGCTGGCCCAGGTTTTGATTAACTTCTCCAGTCTGCTCCGCTGCTCCTGGACAGAGGGCTGACCTCGCATGGCCGCGGCCCCTTCGTGCCCCTCACATAACCTCTTCTCTAGCTTCACGAAAGCTTCCAGAAAGTAGCAAACAGATGCTGCCACATGACTGTTAGGAATCTGTTGATATGCATGTGTAAATAAAATAGAAAAATGAACTAGCAACTCTATACATTTATGTAAAACCTAAATGATCATGTTAGTCAGCATGATTTGAAAATGATCCAAAGAGCATCTTGTGCTTCAATAGAAGCAAAAACATTGTCTGTACAAATGTGCTCTTCAAAAAAAATATATGACATGCAGTGGAAATTGTCTTTGCTTTAGAGGTCTAATAATGAAAGACTGTCACCTTGGTGAGAAGCACTAGAGTTATTCCTGGCCAGAGAGGTAGGCAATACATGGAGTGAGGCATCATGGGACACTCTTTGGCTTCCAGGAATACTCTGGATGGGGCTGAAGGGTCAGGGGTTCGAGCTTCAAGAGTTTGCAGACTGTCCTCGGCCATCTAAAATAATAAGATCCTAGATATGTTAGAAACTCCTCTATAAATACACATCATATATTATCGTTCCAAAGCTTGAATGGTTGGTACGATTTATGTTTTTGATTTATTGCTTCATTTATTTGATTAAAAATACAGTCCAAAACAGGAATATTGTAAAAATAAAAAAATATTACAACTGAAAATGTTTGGTTTGAATATATTTTAAAATGTAATTTATTCCTGTGATGGTAAAGCTGAATTTTCGACATCATTACTCCAGTTTTCAGTGCCGCAGAATCCTTCAGAAATCATTCAAATATGCTGAATTTCTTCTTCTTCTTCTTCTCTTATTATTATTATTATTATTATTTTTAGTTAAAAAAGGTTGTGCTACCTTACCATATTTGATAAGGTTACTGTTTATTAAATGTTTTATATATTTAGCCATTTATTGTATTAGGTATTAGTTTATATAAGTGTGTGCATAAATATTATATATATTAAAACATTGTTCTTTAAAATATTTCTTTCATTTTAATCCATTTTATACAAGATATTTGAGATTATATCTTATAATGTGAAAGTACTATTTTATAAAGTGGAAAAATAATCTAAGCACCACTCAGAATAACTATATATTTTACTTTTTTCCCCTTTTTCATCAGAAATCATTCTAAGATGCTGATTTTGTGCTCAATAAATATTTATTCTTCTTCATATCATTATTATTTGAAAAGGGTTATGTTACTTTTTTTACTTACTTTTTTTCACAATTCTCTGATGAACAAAAAGTTTAAAGACATGGACTTACAAACTTCTGAACAGTGATATACTGTACATAAACATATTGTATTACTTTTAGGGCAACAGAGATGAAAAAAACATTTAGATCACCTGAACGTCAGGATCTACAAACTGGAAGACAGGAGGACTGTCACCTCTTGGTCGGACTATGCATTAAAAACATAAAAAATATTCACACATGCAGCTTGTAATTATATAACACCAATCACTCTTAGAGCATTTCAGTATTTTAAGTAACAGATCTGAATGTCACCGCATTAGATACAAAGTTTATGCATTTTTGTCACCTGATTCCCGTTCAGGAGGAGAGGGCTCAGGTGTGTAGAATACATCAGGAACTGAACTGCTCTCTAACTCCTAAGTATACAGAAAACAATTAAAGCCTTAATGAAGAAGAAAAAAAACAACTGTGACTATAAGCAAGAGATCTCAAACCTCAGAAGTGTCATCTAGGTCGATTTTGCTGGGATAGAGATCCTGCACCAGAATGATCAGAGCCAGGAGATCAGAGGGGTATAGATTGCTGGCATTTCGACTGCACAAAAAGAAATAAGAAATCGGAGATCACTTCAAAGTTCTCTGTAGCACAATATTTTCACTTCCTTCTGATGTTGTGGTCCAAACATCATGGCCTCAGTCAGCGTTTGCTGTACCTGGAGTAGAAGGCCAGCAGTTTGGTGTGCACCAGTATGAAAGCGTGTAGCACCTCCTCGCCCATTCTGTCCATGTTGCTGTTGATCTGCTGCACCAGACGACGCTCCAGAAACTCAATGCACTGCTCACAAAGGGTTGGGTGGATCAACCTTTCCACCGCCTGAACAGAGGCAGAGAATTTATCATACATGATCTAAAACTAAAATTAGCATGCAACTAATTAAAAAAAAAACAGCACTTGCACACACCTCCACTAAAAAGCTTTGATCATTCTCTCGTAAGCGGCTGTATGTTTCCAAGAGGCTTCGTAGCTTCTTCCACAACCGGTTCCTTTGCTCTGTATCTTGAGGGCGCAATCTGATAAAATAAAAAGTCCATTAAAAATATTTTTTGAATGATTTGTTTGCTTAGGTTTCAGTTCAAAGGCTACTGCAACAGTCTTTGGTGCATAAAAAATAATAATAATATTGAAGTGAAATGCATTATACTAAAATCTACAGTATGGTTAGGTTAATCCGGTTTTGAACTGAAAATGCAGTTCTCACTCTTTCCTCAAGAGGGCACCGCTGAACGTCACCATTCCAAACATGATTTCTGTGAGTTTCTTTATCACATAGATCTTTCTCTTCAAATCCTCTTCTGTCTCATCTTCGTCTCCATTCACAGCGATGTACAGACATTCCTCAAACTGCATGACAGAGAGCAACATTAGCATGTTGGTGACAGATTGATTTGAATAATCTGAAAAGTTGGGGAATGTTATAGAATAAGAGTTTGAAAAATACATATAATTTCTTAAAAAGAGGGGATCTATAGAATATAAATCATTTATAGTGTTAAATTTCATTAAATGGTTTATATATTAGGTTTATATAAATGTATATATTTATATATAATAATTATTTTATTGAAATATTACTTATATATATATATATATATATATATATATATATATACACACTGTATATATATTGTATATATATTTCAGATATATTTGATTAGAACTTGTAAATACTGTATTTTATAAAGTGTAAAAACACAGTATGTATACACACAATATAAAAAATATAATTGATATAACATGACTTATATAGTATAATATTTCATAAGTATTTTAATTTATTGAATGAGTGCTGTCTGTCCATAACAGGATGCATGCATGTTATTAGTGTTAGATCAACTGACTCTTTCATTCTGCTGTGGATTACCTGATGCAGAACATAGATATGATTGTTTTCTGTGCTGAAGGAGGTGTAATTGTCCCCGAGTCGGTCCACCATGGTGCTACAGGAGATGATGATGGGTGCGAAGAGAGTGTTAATGCTGTCTTCAAATGCAGGCAGCTGAGAACACATGAAGAATAATATTAATAACCATTCAATATTCCACACTTACATGCATGCATGTCTAATGTATGCATATTTAAAAAAATAAATAAATAAAAATAATAATTATATTAAATATTTATCTATATTTAAAAATCTCTGTTTCATGTTTCTTTAAATCAAACGCCATTCATTTTGAACAACGTTCTCACTCGTTCTCCTTCCTCCTGGGAAACTCCATACTGCTCCTGAATCCGCTGCTCGAACTCGGTGTCAGTCCAATAGAACAGAACCTCTGCGCTCTCATTGGCCACCAGAAGACACTTCATTTTACCTGAACACAAATGCAGTTATTAGTAGAAGAGTTCATCCCAGTCACACTGTTTCTCTCACTTTGCATAATTCTAATATATATATATATATATTATTTATTTATTTTTTTATTTTTTATTTTTTTTTTTTTAATTGATTCAAGTATAACGCAGTATTTTTTTTTCTTCCATAAAGGCCATTATGAACGGGATAAATGCTCCTGTAAGACACTAAAATAAATTAACAGACAATCTTTAAGGAATTTGAAACTCAAATTGCTCCCCATGCAACTTCCTTAAACTTTTCAGTATGAATATTTTCAATATAACACAATAAAATACAATACCATGCAAACGAGTACACAACAATGGCACCTAGAATTATGCTGTGATCGCATCTGAACTGCAGCAGAAGCCCACACCTCTCGGTTCCTCCAGACTGAAACTAAAGCTCACGACTCAACTGATGCCTAATTCACAGAAAGCCAGAAGATTGAGCGAGAACTTTTTGCGCTACACCTTCTAGCCTACATATGTTTTATTAAAGTAAACTTACTATTTTAAGGTTCACTTCTAGAACAGAACAGCATCATTGCGCACGAATCCTGATCCAGTTTGTAAATCACAGAACAACAAACAGTTTGTCATCAACTGTGAACTGCAGCAACGCTTCCGTAATGTGTGTGTGTGCGCGTGTCACGTGATTTGATGATCAGCTGCGAGCGCGCGACACGTCTGGAATTCAGATCATGCGCGGCGGATCTGAAGCGCGTGACTCCCTTAATGCTCATTCATATAATAAACTCATTCAAACTCACTTTCTTTCTTACAAAAAATACGATTTTAATAGTTTGATACTGTATCAAAGTGGAGAAAACAGCAAGTTACACAGCAAATGATAAGAAAGACTGATAGTATTTTTTTGTAAAACATACTCCAATAATCTTTGTTTTATTAATTTTAACAGCTGCTACTTTCTACACAGATAAAAAGGAACAGAAATATAGTAAGAAAAGATGCTCATTAGTAGCCTGCTTTCTTTCTTTCTTTCTTTCTTTCTTTCTTTCTTTCAAAAAATAATAGTTTGATACTGTATCAAGTGGAGAAAGTTACACATTAAAATTTTTAAGATAGACTGAAATAACTTCTTTTTTTGTAAAACATAGGCTTTAATTAAATTTTAACAACTGCTTCGTTCAACACAGATATCAAACACAATGTATAAAAAATAGAAATATAGAAAAATATATAAAAAAATGCACCTAGTAATTTCTTTCTTTCTTTCTTTCTTTCTTTCTTTCTTTCTTTCTTTCTTTCTTTCTTTCTTTCTTTCTGTTTCTTCCTGTATGACATTCTAAATAAGTATTTTGATGCTTTGACCTTTCCTTTGTTCAGTTTATGACACACACATGTAAGAATTTAACATTGTATCAACTTTAACCCTCTATGTAATTGGCTTATGCATAGTATAAACACCATGAAATCCACCATCTTGGTTTGAGGGGGATGGGTTCTGGCTACTCCAAATAGGGTCAAAAGTATAAACATTTTCACGCTGGGTTTGGTTACAGTGTGCATGGCAAAGCCAGGGAAGTCACGCAAAGGTAGTTTGACTCTTCGCAGAGCTCCAGTCCGCAGCATATACAGAGAAAGAAACGTCACACTTCATTATGTCTGTATATGAATCCATGCTGCTGATTGTCAGCTTTGATCAGATGACAAAGACCTACCTGCTTGCTTCACAAGGATCATGCATATTCATAATCAAACCAAGGTTGCAGGTCAGTCAGGACATTTTGCACTGGCAAAACAAAACTCAAATCTGCACCCAGAGTTTATATATATATATATATATATATATATATATATATATATAATTATTTATATTTAGGAGATTTTGCGTGCATGTGCTTGTGTGTATGTGCATGCTTGTAAAGATAAAGTGCATATTAGTATAAGGTTATGATGATTTTTCTTTTTTTTTTTTACTTTGAAACAACACTGATTATAATGTTTTGGTATGATAACAGATATGACAGTGTAGTTATACTTGTGATCCACGATGGTACAATGTTGCCTGAGAGCAACAACTGGATATGAAATGTTACTTTTTATTAAATATGAGATGTGCAATACATTAAAAAATAGATAAATCTGTTTGTTCAAGTGTTTGGTTACAGAAATAGATGTTTTCAATGAATATATTTATTTTTTCTGCATGAAAATGTCAAATGTTTAAATTTTTCCGTTGTGGTACAATGTTGCCTTAAGGCAACAAACTTAAAAAATAAAAAATAAATAAAAAATAAATAAATAATGAAAATGTTTATTGATATTGTTATAGTGTCCAATCTTAAGTAGGAAAAACATCACAAATAATTTTTTCCTCATTGATATCATATTCCGTACCGTAGAGGGTTAACAAAGACAGGAAATTCGAAGAAAATTATCTATTTCATTCATTCATTCATTTGCACTGTAAATTAGTGACAGTTAGAGACTACTAAAATGATCTTGAGGTCTAGATTTTAATAAATGAAAAAAATTCTTAATATCTAAGGGCATAGAATTTAGTAGAGATGCTAGTGCCTACCAGTATCCACGGTTAAGGCTAGAAGTGGCTACTGGGCATGGGCACATTAATATAGCGTAATTTTCACGCTGTACAACAATAATTACTATTTTCACATATCCTAAATCATTTGATTTAGATCGGAACTTCGGAGTAGGTTCGCGAATCATTTTGCGAATTGAATGATTCACGCTCCGAAGTTCCAATCTGAAATAATGGTTCATGTATCTTTTGATTCAGATCGGAACTTCGGACCACGGTTTACGAATCATTTGATTTAGACTGAAACTTCGGAGCGGGTTCGCTAATCATTTGATTTAGATCTGAACTTTGCATATCATGAATCGTGTATCATGAACGGGACTTCGGAGCACATATCGTGAATCATTTTATTTAGATTGGAACTTCGGAGCAGTTTCGTGAATCTTTTGATTCAGATCGGAACTTCAGAGCAGGTTCACTAATCATTACGCAAATTGAATGATCCACGATTCATGCTCCGTGCTCCAAAGTACCGATCTGAAATGACGGTTCGCAAATCTTTTGATTCAGATTGGAACTTTGGAGCACGGATTGTGAATCATTTGATTCAGATCGGGACTTCGTTGCGGGTTTGCGAATCTTTCGATTCTGATTTCTTTTTTAAAATGAAACAGTAAGAAACATCAAACCATTAAGGCAGTACAGTTATAAAAACAAAACAAAGAAAAAGAAAGAAAGAAAACGAAAATACAAAACCCTTTAAAGAAATTAACCATGGTTTTATTATAGTAAAAGTGTAGTGTTTTTTTTTTTTTTTTTTTTTTTACTACAAATGCCATGATTAAACTATGGTTAGTTTAGCAAAACCTTGGTTAATTTATTTGCCATGGTTTAACTAGTAAACATGTTTTGTTTTTGTTTCTTTCACCTTAATAGGACACAGGATGAATATAGAGGTGCAGTTTTCACTGCTTTAGGTTTAACAGAACTTTGGATAGTTTCAATATACATGTCTAGATCAACTTAAAGAAAAGAGAGGTTTAGAACCAAATTTTTATGTATGTGAAATTTAGCTAGCAGGAAACATAAAATTAATTAAGTTATATTTTCCTATATTCTCTTTCAAGTAGTCAAACAACCCAAAGAAAACATCTTTAAAACAGAAAGAAAAGTCACTTACAAAATGAGATTAGGAACATAGAAAAAAGTGAACAAAATTTCTCTGTGTGGGTACATTGCCAAACAAATGAATGACATCTTCATCAGAAGAGTGACAAAACAGCAATTTATTTTAATCTCTGAGTTATATTATAATTACGTCCACAAGCCTTTTGTGAAATTTGGAGTAACTCATTACTTTGTTGTTTGACCTCTTCATATTTAAGGAGAGAATTAGTTTCCAAAGTCAGACATCGCATGTTATAATTTTCAAGGGCGTAGAATTTAATAGGGACACTATGACATGTCCCTACCAATATCCAGCGACTAGTCAATTGTCCCTAGCAATAATTTTGATCAAACAATTGGGCCTAAATGTCTTGTCTGCATTATGTCCCCACCAATGCCAAAATCAAACCTACACCCTTGTTAATATCTAATGCAATATGTACATCCTAAATAAATTACTCTTGGTTTGACATTTTATTTGGTTTAATATTTAACAGAAAAAATAATTTTGAATTTTCTTTGAATTTATTTTAGTTTATATATTGCAGTGCAAGTTAGTGACTACTTTGATGGTTCTTGTGGTCTAAAGTTCAGTAAATATGTAAAGGCCTGCTGCGTCATGTCAGACTTTGTGACTCTTGACCAAGTGTGAATGAGTCTGGATTCTGTTTATGAGTGAACCACGTTGAGTCTGTTAAAATGAACCACATGTGAACTGCAGACATGTTTTGTTTTATAACATGATGTTAATTTTTTATGCACTTTAGTGCAGTTAATAGGTAGTATATTCATTTAATGACCGCGTCAAGGCAACATATTTTGGTTTGCTCCAAATACATAACGCATCTACACGGCTATATAATTTAAAACATGTCTTGAACCAGCTTTGATGAGAAGAGATCAAAATCCCCTTTATCTAAACCTGAGTCTCATTCAGGTGCAAATGGTTCTCATCACTTAGTACTGCACATGATTGTTCTGACACCGCAGTTCGCTCTCATTCCTCAACAAAGTCTTGTCCCAGCTGCTTGGAAAGGGAACATCTGCTGATGTACACGCTGCAAACTGGCTCCTTCCCTTTGTGAACCCTCCAGCTCTGGGATGAGGACCCTGCCGGGCCTTTGAAGACTAGCGAGTTGATCTTCTCCCCCTGACTTGATGGGACATAAAGCTCTCGGTCTTAGGTTACCAGTTGCAGCGCACTGTCACAATTTATTTCTGTACTTATTTGTGTTCAGGCTCTTGTAAAAATCACAGAGCTCTTAGCTTGCTTTTATCCTGCTATCGTGCACTCCTGAACATGTGCTGGAATATTATTCAGCCTCGATCTCACAGCACAGTCTCTTAAAGAATCATACCACACATTATTCGTACTTGTTCAGTTTTCATTTAATATTTGTATTATAATACTAACATTGTACAAGTAGAATTCTACATTTGTAATGTTTACAAATTCTCTATGTAGTTCAGATTGTTTTTGAAGGCTGAAAAAGCCTGGATTCATAAACGGAAGCCAAGCTCATTCACACTTGATCAAGAGTCACAAAGTCTGACAAGAGCCAGCAGGCCTTTACCTTACTGAAATTTAGACCACAAGAACCGTCAAAGTACCCAATAACTTTCAAGAACTTGCACTGCAAAAAATAAAATTAAATAAAATTAAATAAAATGAAGTCATCTTAGCATTTTTGTCTTTAAATATCAAACCAATTAAAATGTCAAACAAAGATTAATTTATTTCATATTTAAAATTACATAAGAAATTAAGAATAACTTTCATTTACTGAAATTTAGAACACAAAAACCATCAAAGATGTCACTAACTTTTAAGAACATACACTGAAAAATAAAATAAAATTAAAAATGAAGCGTTCTTAGCATTTTTGTTTTTGTTAAATATTAAACCAAATAAAATATCAAACCAAGATTAATTTATTTCAGATGTAAAATTACATAAGAAATTCAGAATAACTATAATTTACAGAAATGTAGACCAGAAGAACCATCAAACTAGTCACTAACTTTAACTTACATTGTAATAAAAAATAAAAGAAAATATAAAATGAATAGTGTTCTTTGCATTTTCGTCTTTGGTAAATATCAAACCAAATAAAATGTCAAACCAAAATTAATGTATTTCAGATGTAAAATTACAAAAGACTTGTTTTCATTTACTGAAATTAATATATAATATAAAATACTATATATATATATATATATATATATATATATATATATACACAGTGGTGTGAAAAATTGTTTGCCCCCTTCCTGATCTTTTATTTTTTGCATGTTTGTCACACTTTAATGTTTCAGATCATCAAACAAATTTAAATATTAATCAAAGATAACACAAGTAAACACAACATGCAGTTTTTAAATGAAGGTTTTTTTTATGAAGGGAAAACAAAATCCAAACCCACATGGCCCTGTGTGAAAAAGTGTTTGCCCCCTAAATCTAATAAGTGGTTGGGCCACCCTTAGCAGCAACAACTGCAATCAAGCATTTGTGATAACTTGCAATGAGTCTGTTACAGCGCTGTGGAGGAATTTTGGCCCACTCATCTTTGCAGAATTGTTGTAATTCAGCCACATTGGAGGGTTTTCGAGCATGAACTGCCTTTTTAAGGTCATGCCACAGCATCTCAATAGGATTCAGGTCAGGACTTTGAATAGGCCACTCCAAAGTCTTCATTTTGTTTTTCTTCAGTCATTCAGAGGTGGACTTGCTGGTGTGTTTTGGATCATTGTCCTGCTGCAGAACCTAAGTTCGCTTCATCTTGTGGTCACGAACAGATGGCCAGACATTGTCCTTCAGGATTTTTTGGTAGACAGCAGAATTCATGGTTCCATTTATCACAGCAAGTCTTCCAGGTCCTGAAGCAGCAAAACAGCCCCAGACCATCACACTACCACCACCATATTTTACTGTTGGTATGATGTTCTTTTTCTGAAATGCTGTGTTACTTTTACGCCAGATGTAATGGGACACACACCTTCCAAAAAGTTCAACTTTTGTCTTGTCAGTCCACAGAGTATTTTCCCAAAAGTCTTGGGGATCATCAAGATGTTTTCTGGCAAAACTGAGACAAGCCTTTATGTTCTTTTTCCTCAGCAGCGGTTTTCATCTTGGAACTCTGCCATGCAGGCCATTTTTGCCCAGTCTCTTTCTTATGGTGGAGTCATGAAGACTGACCTTAACTGAGGCAAGTGAGGCCTGCAGTTCTTTGGATGTTGTTCTGGGGTCTTTTGTGACCTCTTGGATGAGTCGTCGCTGCGCTCTTGGGGTAATTTTGGTCGGCCGGCCACTCCTGGGAAGGTTTCAATTACTTTCAATTACTGGGTAGATCTCAATTACTTTCTTTCTCATTTGTTCCTGAATTTCTTTGGATCTTGTTTTCCCTTCATACTGTTTACTTGTGTTATATTTGATTAATATTTAAATTTGTTTGATGATCTGAAACATTAAAGTGTGACAAACATGCAAAAAAATAAAAAAACCAGGAAGGGGGCAAACAATTTTTCACACCACTGTGTATATATATATATATATATATATATATATATACACACACACACACACACACACACACATTGTGTATATATATATATATATATATATATATATTGTATGAGTCTTACCTCTCAGATAGATCCTTCAAGGTATTTTGGAGAGGTGAAGTATCCATGTCGCAACATCTAGCTACTGGGGTGCCTCAGGGCTCAGTCCTTGGACCACTTCTCTTCTCTGTCTACATGGCATCACTAGGTTCTGTCATTCAGAAACATGGCTTTTCATATCACTGCTATGCTGATGACACTCAACTGTACCTCTCATTCCATCCTGATGATCCGACGATAGCTGCTCGCATCTCAGCATGTATAACAGGCATTTCTTGCTGGATGAAGGACCATCACCTTCAACTCAACGTAGCTAAGACAGAACTGCTTGTAGTTTCAGCAAACCCATCACTTCATCAAAATTTCACCTTCCAATTAGGCTCATCAACCACTACTCCTTCAAAAACAGCCAGAAACCTTGGAGTTGTGATTGATGATAAGCTGAATTTCTCAGACCACATAGCTAAAACTGCTCGGTCCTGCAGATTTGCTTTATACAATATTAGGAAGATCAGGCCCTTTCTTTCGGAACATGCAACACAACTCCTTGTTCAAGCTCTTGTTCTGTCCAGACTTGACTATTGCAATGCTCTCTTGGCAGGTCTTCCAGCCAATTCCATCAAACCTCTACAATTATTCCAAAATGCCGCTGCAAGATTAATCTTTAATGAGCCGAAAAGAACGCACGTCACACCTCTATTCATCAATTTGCTCTGGCTACCAATAGCTGCTCGCATAAACTTCAAGACATTAATGTTTGCCTACAAAACCACCTTTGGCTCTGCACCCCTTTACCTAAATTCAGTACTTCAGACCTATGTGCCCTCTAGAAACTTGCGTTCTGCAAAAGAACGCCGCATTATTGTGCCATCCCAAAGAGGCACAAAATCACTTTCACTGACTTTTTCATTAACTGTTCTCATCTGGTGGAATGACCTGCCCAACTCAATCCGAGCAGCTGAATCCTTAGCCATCTTCAAGAAACGGCTAAAAACCCACCTCTTCCATCTTTATTTGACCCTCTATTTATTTGGCATTCTCTTTTCCAATTCTGTTTTATCTATCTGCCTTCTTTTATTAAAAAAAAAAAAAAAAAAAAAAAAAAAAAAAACACACACACACGACCCTCTATCAATTGCATATTATTCTCTAACTGCTAGCTTTTCTTGTAAAACTAAAACTAGATTTCTTTCTTTATTCTATCTACTTGTTTTCTTAAAAAAAAAAAAAAACTTGCTACGTGTACTGCGTTAGGCTAACCGAGACTTGTTATAGCACTTGCATGTTGTTACTCTTTTGTTGGTTTTGATTGCTTCTGTTGTCCTCATTTATAAGTTCCTTTGGATAAAAGCATCTGCTAAATGTAAATATATATATACACATACAGTGGGTATGGAAAATATTCAGACCCCCTTAAATTTTTCACTCTTTGTTATATTGCAGCCATTTGCTAAAATCATTTAAGTTCATTTTTTTTCCTCATTAATGTACACACAGCACCCCATATTGACAGAAAAACACAGAATTGTTGACATTTTTGCAGATTTATTAAAAAAGAAAAACTGAAATATCACATGGTCCTAAGTATTCCGACCCTTTGCTCAGTATTTAGTAGAAGCACCCTTTTGATCTAATACAGCCATGAGTCTTTTTGGGAAAGATGCAACAAGTTTTTCACAACTGGATTTGGGGATCCTCTGCCATTCCTCCTTGCAGATCCTCTCCAGTTCTGTCAGGTTGGATGGTAAACGTTGGTGGACAGCCATTTTTAGGTCTCTCCAGAGATGCTCAATTGGGTTTAAGTCAGGGCTCTGGCTGGGCCATTCAAGAACAGTCACGGAGTTGTTGTGAAGCCACTCCTTCGTTATTTTAGCTGTGTGCTTAGGGTCATTGTCTTGTTGGAAGGTAAACCTTCGGCCCAGTCTGAGGTCCTGAGCACTCTGGAGAAGGTTTTCGTCCAGTATATCCCTGTACTTGGCCACATTCATCTTTCCATCGATTGCAACCAGTCGCCCTGTCCCTGCAGCTGAAAAACACCCCAACAGCATGATGCTGCCACCACCATGCTTCACTGTTGGGACTGTATTGGACAGGTGATGAGCAGTGCCTGGTTTTCTCCACACATACTGCTTAGAATTAAGGCCAAAAAGTTTTATCTTGGTCTCATCAGACCAGAGAATCTTATTTCTCACCATCTTGGAGTCCTTCAGGTGTTTTTTAGCAAACTCCATGCGGGCTTTCATGTGTCTTGCACTGAGGAGAGACTTCCGTCGGGCCACTCTGCCATAAAGCCCCGACTGGTGGAGGGCTGCAGTGATGGTTGACTTTCTACAACTTTCTCCCATCTCCCGACTGCATCTCTGGAGCTCAGCCACAGTGATCTTTGGGTTCTTCTTTACCTCTCTTTCCAAGCCTCTTCTCGCCCGATAGCTCAGTTTGGCCAGACGGCCAGCTCTAGGAAGGGTTCTGGTTGTCCTAAACGTCTTTCATTTAAGGATTATGGAGGCCACTGTGCTCTTAGGAACCTTAAGTGCAGCAGAAATGTTTTTGTAACCTTGGCCAGATCTGTGCCTTGCCACAATTCTGTCTCTGAGATCTTCAGGCAGTTCCTTTGACCTCATGATTCTCATTTGCTCTGACATGCACTGTGAGCTGTAAGGTCTTATATAGACAGGTGTGTGGCTTTCCTAATCAAGTCCAATCAGTATAACCAAACACAGCTGGACTCAAATGAAGGTGCAGAACCATCTCAAGGATGATCAGAAGAAATGGACAGCACCTGAGTTAAATATATGAGTGTCACAGCAAAGGGTCTGATACTTAGGACCATGTGATATTTCAGTTTTTATTTTTTAATAAATCTGCAAAAATGTCAACAATTCTGTGTTTTTCTGTCAATATGGGGTGCTGTGTGTACATTAATGAGGAAAAAAATGAACTTAAATGATTTTAGCAAATGGCTACAATATAACAAAGAGTGAAAAATTTAAGGGGGTCTGAATACTTTCTGTACCCACTGTGTATATATATATATATATATATATATATATATAGTGTGTGTGTGTGTGTGTGTATATATATACATAGTGTATACACACTTTGAATATTCAAATACATATTTCATATACATCATTTACATATAATATTGTAAATGATGTCAAAAACAAGATCTTCAATAAACATTTTTTTACTATTATTTTATTTATATATTTTGACAAAAATAATATTCAGACAACCATTTCCATAATAAAATAATGCTCTTTAACTGAAAAATATTAACAACTCTAAATTTGCAATAAACACATTCAAGGAGGAAAATAGCTTGTGAAAGTGTAATTTTACAAATCAAAGACCCTATAAAGCTCTATAATCACAATAGAGTCTTCCAAATCTAAGGAAATATTATGTTGCTGACAGAAATATTGACCCTGGAAAATCAAATGCAGTCATATCCAAGCCCAAGGAAAGGAAAAAAAAAAAAAAAAAACCTTTACAGAATTCATATAAACCGTTTGAAAGCTGAATCGATATTTTTTCCATTGTGAATGAGTGACCAAAGAATATACAATGTAAAACATTGTGATACACAAGTGTGCATACTGTGAGCAACTCAATACATTTGCAATTCAAAGGGCAGTTTCCTTGCTAAACATTAAAATCAGTCTCTGCTGTATGTTTTACAAAAAGTACAATATAATTATCTGCCAATGTGGACAAAAGTCAACTATTTATATATATATATATATATATATATATATATATATATATATACACACACACACACACACACACACACACACACACAACCACACAACCACACATATACATTTATATAAATAATTTTTATAGAGCGAGGAAGCACAATCGAAAACCAATTGTATGTACATTTATTAATATAAAAAAGTTTGTACCTGTACAAAAAAACATTTGTCACTCATCATATTTAATTTTACTTAAGGCAGCTAGCAGCAAAAATGAATCGCTGTACATGGGATTTATAGTGGCCCTAAAAGTATATGCACAATTTGGCGACACTTAAAATGTTTTCAAAAACAAATATTTAAAAAAACAGGCAGAATATCAAGCCAAATGGGATTTTTTTTTTTTTTCAGAATGTACGATACTTGTCTTTGCCATTTTTGCAATTACTTTTTAAATGACTTGACAAATTTATTTTTGTGAAATGTATTGCTTGAAAAATAAATACCACTTGAACTGATATAATGTCTAAAAGTATTTACATTTTCAAGTGTGGCTTAATTGTCTAACGCCTTCCAGGGCCCCAGTATCAACACAGATTAAGGTAGTGTTAATATAGCAGAAGAAATCTGGAGAACTAAGCTCAGGTTCACAATGTTATAGCAAAAAAAAAAAATAATAATAATAAAATAAAAAAAAATAAAAAAGCTTTGGACATGATGCTAAAGGACAAGTTAATTTCCTGAGCTCTGCAACAACTTTATGATACACGGTTCTTCATAAAGCAGAACGATGCCTTCAAAAACTCCCTACTCTTTCCTTTCAGCTTCAAAAGAGTCTGAGCTACAATGGGAAATCAAACATGTAAACATTATAAATATAAAGCAGTATTTCTCAGAGAACCAATAAAGATTGCATAAAGATTGTGTTATGTGATTCCTATCTAATTTTGCAATAAAATGTAAGGATGTTTTAGAAAATATCTGTATATCTGTCCATAGTACCTTCATCGTCATACAGTTTAAAATTATAAAGCAGCAACCGAACGAAAAAAAAAAAAAAAAAAAACCCACGGGAGAGAGAACCCAAGACTGCAAGCTGTTCTTTAGGACATGGGTCAGTGGTAAAAGTTATAAAGATGGCTTTAAATAGGAGGCTTATATTTACTGTCCTGCAATGAAAAAGAAAGATTATGGATCAAGATTTGGCCTGTGCCTTTTGAGTGGTTTAGACCCCAGAATCCAAAAAAAAAAAAAAGTACACAAGAGAGATGTAATTCAGATCAAACTGTTATTTGTACAATGTGATTTAGCAGGATTGACCTCCTTTCTTGGTCCTGAAACAGCAATCATATAGTTCTAAGACTTGCAGCCCTAAGCATAACCTACCTCTAAAATGATTGGTTGAAAGAACAATATTCAAGCCCCTTAAATCTAGCCCTAAAATCTGATTGGCTGTCAAGCTGGAATGTTGTTTAAGAACCAACAAGGATGTTGATCCAGGAACACGTCCTACTCGGCTAAATCACATTAAGCTGACAGACAGGCCCACACAGAATCCGCACCCACAGAACTCCGGAGAATTGAAACGGCTGTCGCTTGCATCCTGTGCATTTTCATCATTAAAATATTTTGGCTAATCTGATAATGTTTCTAGCTACCAATGAGAATGTAGTGCTGTCATATCTGTTTAACACATTTTACCATGTTCAAACCCACTGCACAGATTTTCCCACAAAATTACCGCAGAAAATGTGAAAAAGGACCGATTCTGATCGATCAACTTCATAATCGCCATACAGCATCTGAACCGCACATTGGCACTAGGTTCATAGCTTACGCTGGTCTTCAACTTCGGATTACAAAGCTCTCCGTGAAGCACCGTGAGACTTAATTACACTCCTGCAACCGAAAGTGACAAAAAAAAAACAAAAAAAACACAAAAGGGCAACCAAAATACATTCACTTTCCACAAGTCGAGCTTATCTTGTGGTTAAAAAAAGAGGAGAAATGTTGTTGGAAGCATTCAGTGCAACCCTTGCTTGAACCAAGGAGTCTTTTCTACATCTCTGTAGGCTTATAAAAAGAGGAGAAGGCCACGAGGAAGGTCTGAGGTCGGTCAGTGTGTGCTATCTGCGGCAGGCGTAGGCATTAATATTCTTGATGACGTAGAAGCCGATAGATACAGGTGGCATGGCTATCGTTCTTCCTGCCCTGAGTGTCCGTGGCTTCAGCTCAGGGATCGTCTCATTGTCCACCATATGCAAGGGCTCTCCGTTCAGCTGCACAGACCTGCGGAGCAAGTGGACATGTGTTAGGATGCAATATCAATATATCAGTGTGAGAACTGTAATGGGCTTTTAGATATATAAAGAAGTTCATTTGAAATCAAATATCAGTCAAAGCATAATTTTAGATAAAAATAGCTGGTTTTAGGACCCAGTTACACCAAGTGTAAAAGGGAGTCTCCAATTACAGTAAACCCTCAGATTCAGCGCTAGGGGGCGCTACAGCTACATTATCAACCTTATACAAAACACAAACATCCCGATTTGAGAGTGTTTGGAACAGCTGGATGCCACACACTATTGTACAAAAGTTGAGGATTTGTACGATTTTTTTTTAGAAATTTCTTGCTCACCAAGGTTGCATTTATTTGATCAAAAATACTGTAAAAATTGTAATATCGCGAAATATTAAAACAGTTTTCTATTTTAATAGTTTTTAAAATGTCATTTCTGTAAAGCTGAATCTTTCAGCATTGTTACTTGAGTCCTCAGTGTCACATGATCCATCAGAAATCATTTTAATATGCTGATTTGCTGCTCAAGACATATTTATTATTATCAATATTGAAAACAGTGCTGCCTAATTTTTTTTTTTTTTTTTTTTTTTTTGTGGAAACCATGAAACCTTTCAGGACTCTTTGATTAAAAGAATGTTCAAAAGAACATTTATATGAAACTGATTTTTTTTTTTGTGTAACATTAGAAATGTCTTTACTGTTACTTTTGATTAATTTAATGTATCCTATTAACTTCTTTAAAATAATAATAATAATAATAATAATAATAATAATAACAACAACCTGACTGTAAAATTTTGTTTTGTTAAAACAAAATTTAATTTGAAATTAAAAATATTTAATGCTAAATATAATGCATTATAACAACTATTTTATATGTCATTTATTGATTCCCGTGCCTTCATTAGGGAAATGGAAGATCACATTGCATTGTAGCATAATAATCTGTACAATATGCAAATAGGTAATTTGGATATTTGTATACAGTACTTATTACTACAAAAAAAGTAAGAGCAATATGGTAGTGTCCTATTCTGAGCACAGCCAGGAATAGTTATCTTTGTTACTATCAAGAACAACAACCAAATGACTAAGGAAAGGGGGAAAAAACATATTGCCATGCCTTTGGTCTCAGTGGTCCACATAACAGTTGATGGTAGCCATTGACATAGTATGGAAAAAAATACTAAGGAAGTCAATGGCTACCGTCAACTGTTTGGTTACCAACAGTCTTCACAATATCTTCTATTATGTTCAACAGAAGAAAGAAACTCATGCAGGTTTGGAACAACTTCAGGGTGAGTAAATGATGACAGAATATTCATTTTTCGTGTGAATTATCCCTTTAACATGAGTCTATTTACAAGCTGACACTGTTTCCTAACAGATGAAGGTTTAAATATTTATTCATGAAAAACTTTTTCCTACATTCACTGTTAGTTTGGAGAAACTTCTGAAAAGAAAGAAGCCGTCCTGACTATGTCCTATAGTTCTACTCTCAGCAGACGTTGGGATGATTCGACCCATCACCTCATCTTATCTTATGGTACCACAGACTGAAATGATCAGGAAGCTGAGTTTGCTTTGGGCCTGGAGCCCTTCTGAAGCGCAGTGTGACGGCACACATCAGACGCAACGGTGAGGTGGGATTGTTGATCTTCCCAATCAGATTTACCCCGGGGAGGATTTATGCTCAGGAGTTCAAAGCAGACAGAAGTATGTAAGAACACAGTCAGTGGTGTTTCGCTCAGGGCTTCTGCAGAGGAAGACCAGCATTTCCTCTGGATAGAATTCAAATTGAATTAAAGTCTCCTGATAGTTCTAGAGCTCTAACGACCTCTGGCTACAGATGTAGGTATGTGTTTGAGAAATGAAAAGACCTGAAAAGACAAACCCTTCAAGGCACAGAGAGATCACAAACATCAGCCGTGATCACACAGTAGCTTTGGTTTGAGAAGTTCCAGCTCTGAAGTTCTCAACACTGCTGTGTTTTAGATTTGAAAGGTAATGTTCAGGTCAGCTTCTACATTAAACAGCTTTTAAGGCCTAAAAAATAAAAGCAGGTGACTTAAAGAGCTGTTCCTATTTCACTGTTTTATTATTATTATTTGTTTGTTTTTAGAAGACTTTACACAATTTTTTAAGCATTTATAAACTTGTTCTCCTTCTCTAAATATTACTATTTAGAACAGCAGACCAAGTATTACAAATATTAATAAATAAAGACCAAGCCTTTAAAATGTTTAAAGTCTTGAAAAAAAACAAACTAATACTTATACATTAAATAAATAAAAATTGTATTTATTATATAAGTATTTATATATACACAAGTTATAACATTTATTTGATCAAAAATACAGTAAAACAGTAATTTTGTGGAATATTATTATAACTTAACTGGTTTCTATTTTAAAATATTTTTAAATTAATTTATTCCTTCAGTCTTCAGTCACTTTTGATCAATTTAATGCACCCTAGTACTAATTTCTTATATATATATAACTTTTATATTACATTATATTGTATTAATTTAAAATAACTCTTTTTAAATATATTTTAAAATTAATTTATTCCTTTGACAGCAGGAATAAGCTGAACAACAGAATTCCTTTGAAATACAATTTTTTTGTAACAATATGAAAGCCTTCACAGTTACTTTTGATCAATTTAACACATAGTATTAATTTCTTTAAAAAAAATTAAAATAATAATTTTATACATATGTTACATTATATATACATTTACACAGAAATTTTTAAATGTCAGGTAAGTGTACCCCACTCTTGGAATACCCGTATCTCTCTTTGTTTCCATTTTGAATTACAGAAATATAATTCAAAACAAAGACAGATCAGCCAAACACTGTAGGGAAAATATATCCTTGAAAAGAGCAACTCTGTCTGAGAGTGTTTAAGTGTGACCCCACAAAATGAGCAGTTAATTTCCCTGCATATGCGTTACAGAGGAGTTAAGCATTGGAATGTGTCATGAGTAACTTTATAGTCTGCCTGTATATGTTACTCACCGAATTTGCTCTGGAACACACTGATTCAGCCCATATGGAGCTGAGGGCATTTCTGAAGACACAAATACGCCGCATGTTTCGCTATTTCTGACTGCACAGGCACAATATAAGGTGGGAAGACTAGACTAATTAATCTAATAACTGTGTTTTATGAGAATAAAATGAATAAAAAGTACAGATTTGATGGAAAAATGGCTGTAGATTTACAGGCTTTTGAGTTTCTTCAGAATCAAAAAGAAGTCATATTTCTATAAATATTATCGAGCATGGCAAGTGGATGGTTTATGAGTATTAACCGTGGGAATGGGTCTATCAAAACACACATGAGTATGGGTTTGTTTTCATACGGGTCTCTGATAGATTGCTCTCTGTGATATAACTGGTAATTACTCTCTGCTTCTTCTGAATATTCCTTTCTATCCTTCATTCAATTTTTCCTCCTGTTGCGGGACGGAGGGATTTAAGCGTAGACTTATTCAAAGAGTTTCTATTTCACTGATCGACACCACGATCATGTTTTCAAAGTATCACGCTTAACTCCTAATAACAGATGTTAAGCTCAGACAGAGGTGGCCTTCTGGATCACAATTCCTCAAAAGAAAACAAAAAAAAAAAAAAAAGAGAGGAGAGGAGAGCAAAAACTGGTTGAAATTCAAGCTGAAAGCTGCTGACAAAACTATTGCCAACATCTGCCCCAAAGGAAGCTGCATTTCACTGTACACTCAGTTTGAATTGAGCTTCAATAAACCAAGACAATGTTATTACACTAACTCAATTGGATTGTCCATGTTTAATGGACGTTTTGATGTTTTGTTCTTGGCATCAAATTATTTCTAGTGGAAAACTCAAAACAGAACACTCTCTGGTGTATTTGTCGGCTTTGAGTGAAAAATGTGATGTTTCTTAACAGCCGAGTAAAAATACAGACAATCTGTGAATCATATCAGAGCGAAATGGGGTGTTTGTGACCAGCGAGTAATCACATTTGTGAAGTGTCTCATTCATGACTAATGTCTTGCTGGTTGAACAAGTCATTAGAAATAACCTGTCAAGACCAACGAAATGTTGTATTTTAAATACATTAGCTGAGAATCTACTTGGCACCGTAAGAAGTATGTGATAGAAAACATCGAACACAATAACTGAAAACACATTCAGAAGAGCTTCAAACAGAAGAATTCAAAAGAAAACTTCTACAAGGGTCAAGATAGATGTTGAGGATGTAGACGTGTTTGTTTCAGCTGTACTTTGGCTTTATCAAGCAAGCGAGCGCAAACAAGATAATCCTCAAATCTCATTTAAGAGTCTGAGGGGATGAACAGACCATGTTTTTATGACCCAGGTCTCTCTTTTGCCCTCTCCATGATTAGGTTAGCGTTGGCGAAACGGGATCCCCATTTGTGGAAGAGTTGAATATTTAGTCAGAAAACAGTTAGCACAGCTGTGTGTGTGTAGACAGTTATAGCACCAGATTTATCTGTTCCATCTGAGTTAATATGTTTAGTAAAGCAACAACACTCCACGTTGATTATAGTAAACCGAGAATAGAAGCATAAACCACATTCTTAAAAAAGCTGAGGTAACTAATAATAAGTTCATATAATTTAATATAACACAATTTTGTATAGTACGATAATATAATAAAATAATACCATATTTGATATAATTCTTAATATATTACATTACTAATATTATTATCTAGTAATACTAAATTAATATAATATAATAAATATAATATAATATAATATAATATAATATAATATAATATAATATAATATAATATAATATAATATAATATAATACTTAAAACTTAAAATGCAACTCTTCCACCAATAGGAATCTCATTTCACTCACTGGTACTAAAAAAAATATACTATAAAATTGAATTTTATTTTATTTTATTTTATTTATTATATTTCTTTTAATATAATAATATAAATGCAACATGAAATCTTTTTGAAGAGTAATATAATTTAACAAAATCAAAATTAATTTGTCATTTGTCCTAAAAATTATATATATAATTTAACAAAATCAAAATTAATTTGTCAGTTCTCCTAAAAATTATATATATATATATATATATATATATATATATATTATATAATTTTTAGGAGAACTGACAAATTAATTTTGATTTTGTTAAATTATATTACTCTTCAAAAAGATTTCATGTTGCATTTATTTATATTATTATATTAAAAGAAATATAATAAATAAAATAAAATAAAAAATAATCAAAATTAATTTGTTATATATATACATATATATGTGTATATATATATATATATATATATATATATATGTGTGTGTGTATATATATATATATATGTGTGTGTGTGTGTGTGTGTGTATATATATATATATATATATAGTTTACATAGAGTATTTTCAACATATTATTTTATGTTCCTTTTGTCAGTAAATCGCTGTCATGGATGATAATTGACTTACGTGGAGTGAAGTCCATCTGTGCCGAAGGGCTGTAACAGGTATTGGTGAACAGTTTTATTTCGTAAAGTCCCAGCCAGCTTGATTTTTTTCCGTGAGCGATGCAGGTTGATGATGTAGATGGTTATGGACCCTCTGACATAATCGTGACTGCAGGAAAGAGTTAAAAAAAAAACAAAAAAACTTAAAATTTACAATACAGCAGCATTTGATCATGTGACGCTGTAGACTGGAATAACAGCTGCTGAAAATTCAGCTTTGCCATCACAGGAATAAATGACATCCTAAAATAGGCTCAAATGGAAATCAGTTACTTTAAATATCAATAATATGTCACCTTATTACTGTTTTTTTATTATATTTTGAATGGAGCCTGGGTGAACATAGCAGGCTTATTTCAGAAACTACTTTGATGACGTTACAGCTAACATTCAATACTGATAATTTAATACACTTGGATTGCAAAAGAAATCAACACATTAGAAAGAATATGGGCAGATGTTGCAGCTAAAATGTATCAAACTCTCTTCATTTACCATTTGAAATTCCACATACGTTGTTCACTCACATACTGTAATACTGACAGAAACATTAAGTCTGTTCCCAGAATTCCTTTTACAAGAGACAATGTGTTATATTTTATAAGGGTCCAAACCCTGATGTGATTCAATTTCAGTACACAATAACCAAATTATAAAGTACTGTATATAAGCAAAGGAGGCCCCAGGACTACATCATGTAATAAAGCTGATTGTTTTCACATAACAACTGTAAAAGCATTAGCTCCCCTCCCAAATTCACTGGGGTAACAAAAGCTTTATGTGTTGGACGATCGTGCTTACGTTACTGACTCCAGCATACTGCTCCTTGTTTTCAGGGTAATACCGCTGAAGAGCTAGCTTTAGGGAATATTAACTGGAGATAAGTATCTGGCAACACGATTAGGCAAACATGATAAAATTCAATAAGGATTCTAAGGTAAAGGCAAGGAAAACATAGCTGCAGTGCACGAATACCACATGTGGTAAAGGCCCGACTGCACCAGTCAGAGCTTGGCTTTTGTCAGGCAAGCCTGTTAGTAATCTCACCAATCACGAGCAACCCGGGCCATGTGCATCTTTACACCTTAGCGCACACTGAATAGAGTTCAAGGGAAAAAAATTCAGGAACGAGACAAACCCGAGACTGTGTAATGAAAACATCTCTCATGTCATGTGATACATGTGCGGTGTCTCAGTTTTAATAGACTTTGGTAACTTGGGTAGATATTTTCCAGAAGGGCGCATTAGATCAGACGAACAGATCGAAAAATGATAAACATTGTCCAAGACTTTGAAACGATGTGCCTCTCCAGCATTCGCATGGGGAACGTAAACATGGAATCCTTTGTTTGATGTCAGCGAATGGTCCTGGGGAAATGTGGAGCGGAGAAACCACTCAAAGCACCAAAAACGAGGCCTGTTTTGTATAAGGGTGTTGTGATGGATTAGTGAAGATACTGAAAGCATATCCATGACTTGTCTGACCGGCCATTTTAACCACTAATAGAACAAAAAACTTGAAAGAGGCTGGAGTGAATGAGACCCGAATGTCTTGCAAAAAACCCGTCTTTGGAACATTGTTCGCTTTTCCACTGACACAGAGGAAATTCTGGGAATTAGATAATATGATTGTTGACATTTAACAGTTCCATTTTAATAAAAAACATTTTCATTTAAATAAAATCGCCTGTCTATCATCAGTAAAAACAGTCAATGTCACCTTGCCACTGGACAGGTAAAGCAAAAGCAATGCGTTTAGTGAACAGGTTTTAGCTACAGACCAGCTGTTTTGGGTTTCATGGCATTTAAAGAGATTACTTGTTCGGTTTGTGGTGGTTTCGGTTTGATGGATAAGACACAACGTGATGAGATTTTGAACGTGGCCCAAAACTCTGTCATCTGTATGTATCAGAAATTGTAACTGGATAACCTCAGTCTGCTTTTAAATATCTCATGGTTGCAGACCTAAAAGTCTGAAAACCTCTCAACTAAAAATTAAGATGTTAAAAGAAGAACATACAAGTGCAAATTCATAGATGCTTTTAATACATATTTGATGTCAAAGCTTTAAATGTCCTAATCATGAAATTACAAACCAACTCCTAAACTGCAGTGTTGGGGAGTTACTAAAAGTAGCAATGCCTCATATTGCAAAGCCACTCGATAATCTTAAAATGCCTCTCAAGTATCTTTTGATAGTCTGATTCATTTTAGTGATTCATCAATTCATTTTAGCAATTCAGTGATTCATTTCATTGAGTCAATGATTCATTCTAGTGATTTAATAATTAATTTTTATGATTCAGAAATTCATTCAAGCTTCTTATTTTGTCTTTTATTTAACAACATATGTAAATGCTGCTAGCTTTTGACTCGATAATACAAATTGTGACATTTCTAGTTGTATTACTTGTGTTTAACTTCAGGTTAATGTTGTCATCTAAATTTAGATCCTCACAGTTATTGCCAGATAAATACTTCTCTCATTATAACTAAAATCATAGTATCTGTGTTAAATGCATTACCGTTCGGAAGTTTGTGGTCAACAAGGTTTATTTTTAAAGTGATTATTACTTTTATTCAGCAAGAGTGCATTAAATTAAATAATGACATTTTTATGTTTTATGTTTTTATGTATTTCAAATAAATGCTGTTCTTTTAAACTTTCTATTCATTAAAGGATTCTGGAAAAAATTTAACATGGTTTCCGCAAAAAATATTAAGCAACACAATTGTTTTCAACATCGATAATAACAAAGTTTAAAGCAATTACATCAATTACGTTTTTTTAACTTGTTAAACTTGTTTAAACTTGTTAATTTAAATTGCAATAATGTTTCACAATACTACTGTTTTACTGTTGTTTTTTCCCCAAATAAATGCTGCCTTGGTGACCACAGGGAAAGAGATTTCTTTCAAAAAGCTTTTCAAAAATCTTTCTGACCCCAAACTTTTGAATGGTAGAGCATTTAAAAAGATACACTACCATTAAAAAGCTTTCATGTTTTTGTTGACTGTTATTCATATTACGAGTAGCACATTTCAAAGCAGCTTTCCCAACGCTGTTTTCTTTACATGTCTGTTGTCCTGCAGGAATCCTGAAGCCAGGGGCCTGTAGCAGCACAGACACAGAGCTGTAACTGAGCTGAGACACAGGGATCTGTAGACCGTAAACCTACACTGCTGCTGAAAAGCTGTCAGGTCCCGCTCACATCATTCTGGAGTAATAGATAATCATCAAAGGGAAGGATGGCACTTTTTATCTGGCCTGGGTACAGACCTGCCTATTGTCCCGCAGCTCTACTCCCCTCACCTGCCTGAGCCTCTGGTGTCTTTCAGCGCCTCTCACACTGTAGAAAGAGACTCCGCACACTTGACAATTGATACTTGTTAAATTTTATGGGCTCTCACTCTGAAAGAGTGGCTGTCTGGACTCTGTAATTTATGTGTTTGAGAATGAGCAGGTAAGCCTTAAAATCCTCCACTACGGCTATGTACTCAGATGACGGGAATCTGTGTGGAGATAATGCTACAGGTAAAAAAAATAGAAAAAAGCCAATTTACACACATACAATCTTGTTATGGTGATGTATTTGTGAAATACACTGAAATTATGTTCCATAATCTAACAAGCAGCCTACCTAGACAGGATTTTAAGGCATCATAATCATGTTACCGACACCAAGTCAACAACAGCATTTCACTGACTTCTAAGACATTGGATCTGGAGCCAGTTTTCACATTGGGCAATCAAGTGGCAACCCAACACAGCACCAAAATTGTTGATTGTACAAAATTGAATTACAGTGGTTTCATGCTCTCTGCATCCATTATTGCACCACTTAAAACACTGCGGTCGGAACAAACCATGTTTATCTCTATTTGAAGTGAAGCCGTATTAAATGTAGTCTGGGCCATATTTAAATAGTTTAGTTTAAAACCTTGGGAGGCAAAAATTACACAGCACAACAATTTTGAACACAAATAATAATAATGTTTCTCGAGCAGCAGATCAGCATA
This sequence comes from Spinibarbus caldwelli, assembly GCA_039654775.1. Taxonomy (NCBI): domain Eukaryota; kingdom Metazoa; phylum Chordata; class Actinopteri; order Cypriniformes; family Cyprinidae; genus Spinibarbus; species Spinibarbus caldwelli. The sequence continues at coordinate 7,318,108 of CM077242.1, forward strand.
TTAGAATTATTTCTGAAGGATCATATGACACTGAAGACTGGAGTAATGATGTTGAAAATTCAACTTTGCATCACAGGAATAAATGACGATGTCAAATGTTCTCGAAGCGATAGATAACCAATCGTCTGAAAATTCAAAACACTGTACAAAATCAAAATGACTGAAACCACTTGCAGTGCCAAAAAACCCGGAGTCTGTTACCATCATACACTACGCGATTTTCTATGAAATCTGTCAACTCTAATCTGCAGACTGGCTCTAACTTTTGGCAACTATCCGTCGACTTATCCAAACTGTAAGTCAAAGGAAAATCAGGGCAAAAATCGTGTAGTGTATTCCAGCCTTAAACAAACATCTTCACATGACACAGACACCCCAATAATGTCATTTTACAAAGATTATTCAGCTCCTCTAGTAGAGAAGAGAAGAGAAGAGAAGAGAAGAGAAGAGAAGAGAAGAGAAGAGAAGAGAAGTTTAACAACAAGGTTAAAATTTGTCTTTGAGAACTACAAATGGATAATGCGTTACTCTACCCAGCCACGCTTGGAGTAAAAAAGTCAGTCAGATGCCCAAGAAGTTCACTTCTCCAGAGGAGGTGACAGTTTTTCTCGACTCCCAACAAGTTCCTGCTTAGAAACAACGTAATTCTACTGCAGATCTTTCCTAGTCTTTGAATTACATTTCCATTGCATTAAGAACAGATTGACTGCGCAGCCTTGCAGATGCCTGATTTATGTTGCGATGACTTTCTGTGAAGATGAAGAATGGCGTTTTGAAACAAGTTTGTGTCTCTCTTCACAGCAAGGTTTGTTTGGAAACCCTTGTGAGATGGTTGAAAGGGTGGTTCCCATGTTTCTTATTTTTTGTTATTTGTGATTTATTTATACTCTAGTTCTGGAAAAAGTTTATTTTTGTTTGTTTTTTTGCTTTTGTTTTTTGTTCAGATCGGCATATTTCCGTTTTAGGTCACTATCTGTACCGTTCAAAGATGTTAAGATACAGATCTCGAGTGAGGCCTATGACAATGGTTTGTGAACTTGGAATGTCCAAGGGATTTATAATCTTATAAAAAGGAAAAAAATTTTGTCTTAAATCAGAAAAGAGAAGATTGGTATAGCTCTATTACAAGAAACATATTTAGATAAACAGGAGGATTTAAAATTAAAACAGGGAGGTTATAATTAAGCCTACTTCTCGTCCTTTTAAAAGTAGAGATCCTATCTCTAAGGAAGAATTACTGGAGGCAATTTTAAAGAAGCAGAATGGAAAGGTGCGAGGCCCGGATGTGATAGGCTGTGAATTTTATAAAGAATGGCACGCTTTATTACTTAAACCCATGCTCAGTGTGTTTAATCACTCATTTAACATTGGGCGGCTTCCTGAATTTCTGAGAGAAGCTCATATTTCTTTTATATTAGAAAAGGTAAACCTCCCGAATTCTGCTCTTCATATACATCTGTATCTTTATTAAATACTGACAGGAAATTGCAAGCTAAAATCCTGGCTTCTTGTCTGGAGAAGGTAAATAACTGACATTATCAAGGATGACCAAGTAGGTTTTATAAGAGGCTACTCGTCTTGCAACAACAATAAGACTCCTTAATTTTATACAAACTTTTAAACAGCGTGAGATTGAGGGGTTAGTGCTTTCTCTTGATGCAAAGAAAGCATTTGAACGCATTGAGTGGTCTTATTTTTTTCTCTCACTCCAATTGTGAGCAATCCAGACATCCCATCAGACAGATATGATGCAAGGTTTAATTTTTGGGTGAACCAAAGTATCAGTCAGCTTATGGATTTGTTTGATGAAGCAGGTCTGATGTCTTTTGAGGAGTTGATACAGTGGTTTCAATTGTCAAAGAAGGACTTTTTTCATTTTTTACAAATTAGAAACTATGTTTTCAAAGATGCCTCATTATGTTATAACAGAAGACTGTCTCCGATAGAAAAACTACTTTTTCAGACACCTGGAAAAAAGTCGGTGGGTGAGTTATAGACTCGATACTACATTCGAGAAAACTGTAGTTCTGAATACTAGACTTGCTAGGGAGTGAGAACTTAATGTCTCTATAAGTGAAGATGAATGGGGAAGTATTTGGAAATATGCAAAATCCATTTCAGCATGTAATCATGCCAAGGCTATACAGTTCAAAATCGTACACAGGATGCATATTTCGCCTAACAATAGACATGCATATAACAATATATTTTCACATCTATGCCTTAAGTGCAAAAACACAACCTGGTACTCTCATTCACTGTCTCTAGTCATGCCATCAGTTACAAATATATTAAGCCAAGATAATTGCTGAAATGGGCAATACTATATAAATTAATTAATTAATAAAACACCTGCCACCAGTCTCATAAAATCAGTTAATTTTGACAGTCCTAAAAATATATTTTTTTAAGATATCAAGGCAGCTTACTAGGTTTTGCAACAGAATTGATATACTTGAATGAATAGATCTTACATCAGACAGTCTAATGAGAACCTACTTGTGAAAGCTGGTGCAGTGCGCATAAATGCGGAGTTTGTCCCGGATAACCCGTCCAGGGCGTGGTTTCCTCTGGAGACCTGCGACGTGCACCGCAAGCACCCTCGGGCCCACCAGACGTTTAAAGAGCAGAGATAACCAGTAATCCTACAATATCAACACACAAAACACACGTTACAAAATAAAAAGCATCACTAAGTCATTTTTAGTGGAGCTCTGCCATGTCGAACGATTCTGCCATAGAATCGTGTTGGCGTGGTGCACCTCTGCACAAGAAACATGATTCATGCAAGATGATTCTGGTTTAAATACACTGGACAGATGTGGCATTTCTCTGCCAGCACAAATCCAATGAATTCCAGCATCCTTCCATTTTTCAAAGGAGTTTTAATTTTAGAATTGTTAAAGAGAAAGCTGTAGAAAGCTGAATTTAAAAAAAAAAGTGTAAGAAAAAAAAATGTAGGCGTAACATAAGTTTCTCATATCTGCCTTCACTTTAGTAAGAACGACTCCTCTTTTTTGTTTTTTTTTTAGAGATAGAAAAAAATGCACATGTGCTTCAGTCTTTTATTGAGAAAGGCATTTTCTTGGATGCTCGAATGGAGAGATATAAGCATAGTCTTTCTTTGGAAGCTTTTCCTGTTAAAACTGAGAAACAACACAGCAAAAACATCTCCTCTTGACCATAATAAATGAAATGGCTCATAGAATTGAAAGATACATACTGTATTTTTTGCTTTCTGCCATCAGGGGGAACAAATTAAATTTCCAGTCATTCTCTTACAGGAAAAACAAAACTGATAAAGATGTATTTGCAAAATGTACTTTTGAAAAATTTGGTTCCTAGAACACCTGCTTTAAATCTGGCATGAATTTTCAACTTGTACTCATTGATATTATTAAAGGAACTATATGTGTTACCCAAGCCAAACACACACAAAAGTGTGTGTGTTTGTGATTGTGCAAAATATTATCCTGTTACATTTTCTGGTCCAAAAGTCATACTATCAGCACATTTAATCTACTATGATCCAGTAAAACCAAAATACCATCACATTTACTGCACATTGCACATTAATTATAGCCTATAGCGTAACCAGAGAACAGTTTCCTATGATTACATACATTTTTATTGCATGGAAAAGAGCGATGGCTACCTGAATTTCACATGCATGACTGCACTAGGTCTCTCCTAATACCTCTCATCAGTTCCTAAATTCAACACCTAATTGAACTGGTTCAAAGTAGCATGTGTGCATCAGGAAGTTCCCATGCAATCCTGCATATGGCAGCATTTAAAGGCTTCTTTTTTCAGGGAAACTTTAACTTAATTTGCTTCGGCACTGTACATTGTGCAGCATCTGCTATAGGCAGTGGGAAAAAGAGATTCGGGAATGGGTGGGTCTCTTTCAACTGCAATTTTACAAAAAAACATTGTTTTAAAAATGTAAAAATACAAATCTCAAGTATTGCAATGTGATATTCATGCAGTGAAACTTCTGAATTAACTATAAAATAATACATTTTTTGTTTAAAAGCAATTTGATTTCAAAAAATTATTTCAAACGCAAATGTCAACATCTTAGGGCTATGTTAAAAAAAAAACTGCTTGGGCACAATCTAAAACCAAAGACCAGGGTCTACATTCAAGAGTTTCAAACTGGTGTACACTGATTTGCATGGAAAGATTTATGCATTTTTTTTAGTCTAGCAAAATGTTATGCAAATGCAAGTGCACTACAGGCCACTACAGCAAACACAAAAATGACAAAGCTCAGGAGTGCTCACCTCAACAACCGTCCCTTATTGTACTTTCTCAGAGATGAAAACATTGTGTTGGCTGATAATACCAGTATTTCGCTTAGAAAGAATTTCTCAAAACTGACTAAGTGCAGAGGCTATAATGACTGAATAACACAGAAACCACTTTAATAATGAATAAATTAAAGTCAAACCACTAAAGACCTAAGAGATTAAAGGATATGACCAACTTACTTGTCTGTAATACCAACAGGATATAAGCAAATGCCATGTCCTGTAATGCCAGACAGACACATATTAACTTAACGTGAGAGTGTGCAACAAAAACGAAGCAATTCTAACCACATAATAAACAACTGGGAGCAATAAGAACCTACATTTTAATAATATTTAAAGGTGAAGCGTGTAATTTTCACACCACTAACCACTGACACTAAATGGAATTGCGAAAATGACTGGACTGGTAGATTTTCCAAAGAAAATGTGAGTTTTTGCCAGTGTAAAAATTTCTGCCAGGATGCTGGAGTTTGCCATGGCCCCAGATCAAGCCCATCAACATGCCTCTACGATATTATGCTGTTGAAATATTGTTGGGCATGTTGCTGTTGCACGATTAGCCCGAATCAAAGCCCACTTCCAAGTTTCTCTGTTATTCTGATCTGAGAAATATGTGGGGACCTTTTCAGTGCTTTGTGAAAACAATAGCACATCTTCAATAATCTGAATTGTAACAATAATTCGTACTGATAATAATTATTAATAATAATATTGTTGCAGATTATTGAAGAGAGGTGCACTATTAACTTCACCTAGCTGATAAAAAACTATAATAAGTGAATAAAATTAATATTGATCTTATTGAAGAGAAGTGTGCTATTGCTATCACACAGCAGGGAAAAAAAAAACAATACAATTAAATGATTTTTAATGTTTTTAATATTAATAAAAATTATATTGTGCAGATTATTAAAGAGAGGTGCACTATTAACTTTACCTAGCTGATAAAAAACTATAATAAGTGAATAAAATTAATATTGATCTTATTGAAGAGAAGTGTGCTATTGCTATCACACAGCAGGGGAAAAAAAACAATACAATTAAATGATTTTTAATGTTTTTAATATTAATAAAAATTATATTGTGCAGATTATTAAAGAGAGGTGCACTATTAACTTTACCTAGCCAATGGAAAACTATAATAAATGAATAAAATTAATATAGAGATTAATGAAGAGAAGTGTGATATTGCTTTCCCCCAGCAGAAAAAAAAAATCAATTAAATGATTTTTGATGTTTTTAATATTAATAAAAAATTATATTGTGCAGATTATTAAAGAGAGGTGTACTGTCTTTCACCCAGCAGATGAAAAACTAAATAAATAAATATATAAACAAATAATTGTGCATAGTATTGAAGAGGGGTGTGCAATTTATTAAAAAAAAATAAAACAGATAAAAGCAGATAAAAAATAAAACAAAAACAAAACAAAATAAAATAAAAGATAAATATTGATATTAAGTAATTTTATTGTGCAGATTATTAAAAAAAGTCTACTATTACACAAAATTCATTAAAAAACAAAATACAATAAAAGCAATATTAATAATAATATTGTGCATATTATTGAAGAGAGGAGCACTATTAACTTCACCTATAGCAGATGAAAAACTATGAATAAATAAGTATATAAATAAATTATTTGTGAGAGCATTGAAGAGGTGTGCCATTTCTTTCATCTGTCAGATTTAAAAAAAAACAAAAAAAAACAAAGACAAAATAAAATAATATTGATATTAATTTATATTATTGTGCAGATTATTAAAGAAATCTACTATTACATAAAATACAATAATATTTTTTATTGTAATTGTATTAATGTAGCAAATTAGCTTAAAAGGGAATTGTATATAAATAATTACAATTAATTATGATTAATTATGATTAATTATATCGGCTGACAGTAATAACTGTAGCAGAATTAAATTGCCATCATCTAATCTGTTCATATCAACTCTAAGAAAGGATATTTTCGTGGCCACAGAAAATACTTTCCTAAGTATTAATGTATTAGAGCATGTAGTAAGGATCAAAATCGTAAAGGGACATTAATATGCAAGGCAGAATCAGAAACTTATGCAATTTGTGCACAAGAGTTTTATTAACTAAACACTAACATAAACTAGTCTAACAAACAAACAAACAAACAAACAAACAAACAAACATACAATCACTCATACATGGGGAAAGGGCAAATGAGAGTTGATGGATGAAACCATCAGGAAACCAGAGAATGAAGCTATGAAAAGAGTCAGTTAACCACTTGAGTAAAACCATCAGCGTTGTTTATAACGGGGTCTATAGCTTATACTAAACCTCTGTTTCGTTTAGTTAAATAAACAAAACTTGCATTGCCTTGGGCGTTGAACGAGTGTCCGGATGCAGTCTCGGATGAAAGTCTTGATGGTTTCAATCTTGATTGACTTGCAATCACGTTCTTCCTGGTTTGAAGAGTGATGAATTCCAAAGATGTTCTGACTCAGTGGTGATTGGGAGTTTCTTCCCAGGTGAAAAGTGAAGAAGAGTTAAGAGACATCATCTAAGATCCGAGAATCTTTGGTTGAATAGAAAGACAAGGTCGCAAGGCCTGGCACAAAAACTTAAGGGTCCAGAAGAGTTCTCGTTCACATCCTCATCTTCTCAGACTCTAAAAGATCCGAAAAGGCGTCACTGATGTGAGAGCTTTATCTGATATAGAGGTCACACCTCTGGGGTGTCAAAGAGCCAATGGTGTCTTGAACTTTTGGAGGGAAAGTTTTACGACTCTTTGTCTCTGAACGTGATAATTTGCATAGGTAATTCGCCTGGGGTTAATGCACAAACTACTAAAGATCCTTAGCACACTAATATGTTGCCTAGGTATCAACAAGTAATATTCACTCTCAATTAGATCATCCGAAGACGAATCGATAGAGACCAAACATGGGATAAGTGAGGTGATATTAACTAGTGATCTATCGTAAGCATGCATAAAACAGTATACAATACACAAAAACATATACAAGAACAGTAATAATATACACAATGACCTGAAGATATGTGTTCATTCAAAGAAAGGTTTTTCTATGAATTAATTAGAGAAGAGTCCATTTTTATGGAATAATGTCTCTTTCCTAAGGGGAAATGAAGTGAGTTGCTCTGCCCGCATTCCTTTGAGCAATAAACTAGTGTTATCAGATGGGTTGCCATGGAACCGGGGGCCTGGAGTCATCCACAGACATTCGGGCACCCAGAATGTGTATTGAGTGAGGGGTCTGTGATTATTTGTTAATCTAATAACTAATTGATTTGTTAAATCAAATGAAAAATTATGTCTCTGATTAGTCCAAATGCTACATTAATAAAAAAATTATATTGTTATTAATATCATTGTGCAGATTACTAAAAAGAGGTGTACTACTGCTTTTACCAGCAGATTAAATGCATACATACCTAGGTTATACATACATACATTAAAAAAAAATAATAATAAATAAATATATATATATTAATATATTAATATATATAAATAAATGAATGTGCACATTATTAAAGAGAGCTATGATACTGCTTTCACCCAACATATGTAATCGCTTATTATTCTAATTATTGAACATATTCAATATGAGCAAGAAAAATTACTAGACAAAAGAGGGTTTCTCCCAAGGTTTTTTTTTCTCCATTCTGTCACCGATGGAGTTTTGGTTCCTTGCTGCTGTCGCCTCTGGCTTGCTTAGTTGGGGACACTTCATTTCCAGCGATATCGTCAACTTGATTGCACAGATACTATTTAAACTGAACTGAGCTGGACGATGACATCACTGAATTCAATAATGAAATGCCTTTAACCTTAAAATTGAGTGTTTAATCTTATTATTATACATTACTGACACTCTATCCTCCAATTTGATACTGTTAAGTGCTTTGACACAATCTGTATTGTTAAAAGCGCTATATAAATAAAGGTGACTGGACTTGACTTGACTATGGGAATTACTGACAGAATACATTATTAGTGCACTCGTGAAATCTCCTGGTTCTGATTAGAATCCAATCAACAAGACGGGAGTGAAAACACAAGAAACAGTCAGAGACAAGGGGTTTAAAAAAGAAACAAAGCAAGAAGAGGGGATGAGATCATCTGCTGAGGTGTGAAGGGAAAGAAACTGAGACATGACTCAGTAAGGGATTAAAGAGAAAAGGTTGGACCGTAAATTTTCCACGCAGGCCGACAGGTTGCGGCTGTTGCGAATTCTCGCAGTGGGGCTTCTGGCAGTTCCCACAGACATCCAGCTATGTTTAAAGCATTGCGATCCCAGCAGGGGGCGATTGGTCCTTGGAATAACTAGAGATGTTGAACGAGAAGCAGGGGGGAAAAAGATGACCGTTTCGAAAGTTGTGAGGAGTGCTTGACGAAAGTGCAGCTCAAAGTGCTTTTTATGGAAAGATGCTCATTCTGGCTTGTCCTGGAAGAACAGTGCTCCTGTTGAGATTCTGAGAAATCCAGACTAGCCTTTGGTGAAGCGTTGCATAATCAAGAATTTCTACCATTGCTGTATTTTTCATCTTTATGTCTTCCTTTGGTTTTATTACTTGCACAGGAACATATGTTATCCTGAGCGGGTCGACAGGTCTGGCTCTCCACGGCTGGTGGGCTATAAAAGAACAGAGGGCCACGAGCAGATAATGTATCTATCAGCATCTGGAGTCAGTGAGGAACCAGAAGGTAAGCTACAGGTGAAGCTAAAATCAGTGGGTCTGCTTCAGTGTTAAGAGGGGAAGTAGCGGTTTGTTTTCATTTATATGAAAATCATTTCAAAGAAGGATTCTGGCAAAAAAAAAAAAAAAATATATATTTATATTCCATTTGTAGTCACAAATTTCACAGATTTCCATTAGTGTCAAATTTTCATGTTATATGCTGTTGAGATGGATTATACATTATTTATGTTTTGGGTCCCAGAGAAGAAAATAATATAGCAATTTTAAAATTAATCTTTATTTTCTCCTAAATTCTTTTAATATGTTCCAAAAACAAACAAAAATATGCAAGATTTATTACAATGAAAAAAAAAAGATAAATATTAATAAAAAGCATGTCATACATGGATTTATTGCATGTCTTACATAAACGTAATTTATAGCTTTTTTAATATTTTATATTAAATATATATTTAATATATTATTTCATCATTTTAACTGCAAATGCTGTAGCAAAAACCTGCTAATGTTGGCAGGAAAAAAATAGAAAATTATATTTTGAAATTTAAAAAAAAAAATAAAAATAATATATATATATATATATATATATATATATATATATATATATAATATAAAAATAAAACATAAAAAAAACTTATTCTTAACACACACACACACACATTTATAAGTGTATATATGTATATATAAAAAATATAAAATTAAATACATAAAACATATACACACCACTTTACAAGAATTGATACAGTTCATAAAGTTTTATAGTAAAATATTGAAATAATTTAAAAGAATGAAATAAAATAAAATTTAATTAAATTAAAAACAGCTGGCAGAAGTGCTTTATAAAGAATTTGTAAACCAATAAGAAAATGTAATATGAATGTATAATGTTAGTATATTTGAGTACATTTATTCTTGTTTTATATCTGGACATGCCTAAAATATTTTGCACATCTAACATTGGCAAATTGAAATATAGTTCAGAATCAGATCTCACAATATTAGACATGATGTACCAAAACTCAACATTAAGCATGTTTCCCGAGTGATGAAAAGATCCACAGAACATAAGGGTTAAGTTTCTTTTAATCATGGTCTTTTATACGGGTTCGCAATTCAAATTGAAATTTAATTGAAGTCTTCTGTCCGTCCTGTCTCCAGGGGGCTGACCTGCAGACACTGTGAAAAAGTGAGGTCTTCATAATTCAGGATGAAGTTGGCAGCGGTCTGGAGGGTGGGGATACCTGTGGAGTGTCCTCAGCTCAGGTTGCAGTGCTGTCAGCATCTGGCTGTTCCACACAGTGGGGCACATATGTAGAGGGGATGGGAGACAGGTGACACTGTCTCAGGCTTGAATTTCAGTGCAGTTCGCCTCAGCTGCCCAGTATTCAACACCACTAAACACCTTTCATCTTGGCTAATAGGTCCCACGGGAAAAGCCGTAAGGTGCCTGAGCCACATGCTAAAGACCCACTCTGTCTAAGACTATTTTCATACACTTCATGATGGAAAAAACTACACCCGGGTCATTTTTACCGATTAGTTTTAGGTGGTTTTACAATACGGTAACGAGCATACCACACAGATCACTGCGTATGGTGTTAATTTGCGTAACCTTTAGTGTGTGTGGTATATGACTCGAATCTGTCTGCAGGTAATGTCTGAGTGTTAAACGGCTTTGACTGCTTTTGATTTGGGTTCTGTTTATGTGCTTAAACTTACAGGTAAAGGGTTGAAGTGCTGGTCAACGAGGTGGTTGTATCCATAATCAAAAAAAGAATGTCGGAGTACAACATCAATCCCATGAGTTGCGGCGATACCGAGAGTGTTGAGCCACCTGAAGCCAGCAAAAACATTCAGATCATTAGGAATGCAAAAGAATTTAATGATTAGTCAGGTTTTTACATTTTTCCAAAGACAACTTTAATCAGTTACGTCTCCTTTCAGTATTTAAAAAGCCATTTCTATCAGAAAAAACACATTTGAAAAACAGCAGTGGAAAACAAATGTACAGTGCAGGTTGTACAATACGGTGCCCGCGAGGTGACAAGGTCAGTTCACTTAGTTTTGTCGTGGCCACGAGACATTAATTCGTGGAAACGTCATATTAACTCGTGGGAGCGTGATATTATGTCGTGGCCTCGAGATCATTTTGTCGAGGTAACGACATCCTTATGTGATGCTATGTTGAGGGAACAACATCCATTTCTCATGGCCATGACTTCTTATGTTGAGGGAATGACATATTTTTCTCGTGGCCACGAGTTTAATGCCTAAACTAACCTGCGTGACCATAGCAACCCGGGATTATCAAAGATGGATTCATTAATATTTTATTTAGAATTAAGAAATTATTATATTAATTATTATAGAAATTACATTATTAAATTATTATATAAACCATGACTACCGGACCGTATTACGTGCCACAGTCAGCATTCAAATGAAGTTTATCATGAAATGTTACATAAAGTGCATAAAATAAAATAGGCCCACAAGAAAATTTTTTATCCATCCCACAGTCTTGTAAATCCATTAACCGATCGTCTTTTTCCCATAATATTTGTATATTATTATTATTAGCCTATTATTATTGGTTATATTTTGATATTCGTTTATATTCGTTTTTTCCCTTCATTTCAATCTATTAATGTTCTGAATAGTTTTGTAAATAACAGCCTACTGTAAATGCTCGACATGACAATAAAACTTTGATTATGCTGACTGGAATTTTTACTGGAATGCAGTTTAAATTTAACATAGGCTATATTTCATTTTATTTCGGCTAATTAATAGACCATAATTATAAATACTACAGTGTTTCATTGAGGAATTAATCATTCACGTAATTTAATTTGTAAAAGAAAACCCAACATGCTCATTTATCATCACACACGGGCATAAATACAATCATAAAGTCAATACTTTATTGGCATAACTGTCAAGCGTTCATAGTATTTGCAAAAATTATGGTAGCAAATACTAGCATAATTACACAAAACGTTTAGGTAAAGCGATTCACAAATTGAAAGGGGAAATAAGCATATTTAACAATAAATATAAAAATATAACCCTATAAGTTAATGTAATAATAATAATAATAATAATAATAATATACAAATATTAAATTAAATGTTTGATGTTAATAAAAATGTTTTATGATAATATCTGATAATCCCGGGTTGCTATGGTCACGCAGGTTAGTTTACGCATTAAACTCGTGGCACGAGAAATGGATGTTGTTCCCTCAACATAGCAACTTGAGGCCATGACATAAGGATGTCGTTACCTCGACAAAATGATCTCGAGGCCACGACATAATATCACGTTCCCACGAGTTAATATGACGTGGCCACGACAAAACTAAGTGAACCGACCATGTCACCTCGCAGGCAAAGTTTTTTGGACATAAACATTTAGGTTAGCTCAATCATAATTTGTTGAAATCCTGTATGTAATACAAATAATGATATTTTTATATGGGGATCATAAAAAAAAGTTGACTGCAGTCCCTATATACTACATGAAGATACTTTACTTACAGAAAACCAGCAGCAAATGTGTCGGATAAATTATTAGTGCCCCCTGCCCAAGCTGGACCAACTCCACCCAGCCACACATGCTTCTCTGGAGCATGAGTCTGAACAATCTGAAAGAAAACAAAGACAAAGCTTTATCAGATGAGACATATCATCAATAACTCATAACTGAGTGATGGAGAGTTGGGCAGGATTTATTCTTCTTTTGATTAGTCTGTTCCACTAAAAATGACTGACTTTATAGTCACCAAGGTCATTTTAGGCTGGTAAATGTGAAATCCAAAATACAGTACTGTTCAAAAGATTTTGTGAGAGAACTTAATACTTTTCTTCATCAAGGATGCATTAAATTGGTCAAAAGTGACAGCAAAGACATTTATTATGCTTCTTTTTGAACTTTCAATTGATCAAAAAATATTGAAAAAAACTATCATGGATTACACAAAAATATTAAGCAGCACAACTGTTTTCAACATTGATAATAATAAGAAATGTTTCTTGAGCAGCAAATCAGCATATTAGCATGATTTCTGAAGTATCATGTGACACTGAACACTGGAGCAATGACTGCTTTGCCATTACAGGAATTAATTCTATTTTAAAATATAAATTCACAGCATGACTGTTTTTTTATTGTATTTCTGATTAAATAAATGTAGCCTTGGTCAAAATAAAAGACTTCTTTCAAAAATACTTATCCCAATGTTTTGAATAGTAGTGTAGCTATAAAATAATGAACAAATAAAAACATTTAATAATAAAATTATATATACTATCTTTCGAAAATGAATAACAAATGTTGGTTATCTTTTAAAAGCCAGGTACGCAAACACAACTTTTCCCCCATGCAGTTGACTGATAAAAATCTGCATCCTGACTCCTGTTTTTGTGCTCAATATAGATTAAACTGTCCATGACTGTCCACGGGCATGATTTGAGGTGAGATTCCAACTCTGCAGCACAATACACAACCGACTGCCATCCAGCTGCAGGGTCAGAGTCTGGTTATAATAGAACACATGTCTGGTATTAGGCATATTCCATAATAAACCAAAGAAAGCCTCTCATACTCTCTACTTCTGATTCAGACACACTATGAACCTCAGGACCTGCTGTAGTGAATGACAGCCAGAGAATGAACGCTCAAGCATAAATCACCTCTCAAATTAAATCTGACAGACAGCAGAAGGGTACATGTGTCGCCAAAACATCGAAGAACACCGATGATACATAAAACAGGAGAGCTGTGTATTTATAGATTGGGCCTCCTGAGGGAAGTCTTAAATGTTGTGAAACCTGGTACTGCTTATTAGACCGAAAGGGGACTGTTCCCAGAGCAGCTGAGACATCATGAGACTGAGGGGGGAACTTGTAAATTGTAAACCCAATCAAACGCTTTCCTCCTTTACTGTGCCCTGACCCACGCTCCCTTAACGGCAGGCCACCTATCAGACCGGCGACAGCTTGTTTGGATGGTGCAGCTGAGGACAAACCCGGGCCCTTGAGATAAACACAGTTAATGAGCACTGGAGGGACTTATACTCTCTCACAACAACAACCTTAACGCGTATCAGCACATCTCAGACCAACACATTCAAAAACAAAAGAAATCTAGGCTGGGTGTCATTAAAAAAACAACAAAAAAAACTTACCTTCAACACCTTGGTAATCTGCTCAGACAGGGTGTCCAGAAGTCTTGTCTTCATGAAGTCTTCTACTTTGGTCACCCGCCTGTCAATGTAGTAACTGCACACATAAGAGAACATCTTTGTAAGAGCTATGAAATATAAAACTGATTAATTTAATTGATATATTTTTTATTGAAAAAAAAAAAACATTATATACACTTTTTAATTGAATATACATATGCATTTTTTGTTCAATTAAAAATATATGTATACAATATATTAATATTTGAAAATTAAATTTATATATTAATATAGAGTTATATACACTACTTTTAAAAAAGTAGAAGATTTAATGTTTTTGAAAGAATTTTATGGTCACCAAGGCTGCATTTATTTGATCAAAAATACAGTAAAAGCAGCAATAATGTGAAATGCAATTACATTGCAATATTTTATTGAAATATGACTGAATATTAGTATAAAAGTAGAATAAAAGTATTCATTTAGTTTTTTAAAAACCACACTAACATAAACTTTCTCAATATGTATTATGTAATGAATAAATTTGTGTATATATATATATATATATATATATATATATATATATATATAACATATGCATATTTCGTAGCATCTATTAAATGATGAAACAAAATGACACGCACAAAAATGAACTTGATTGAAATATAGGCTAAAAAGAAAAATAGATATATTGCATTATTGCAAATTGTGTAAATGTGTATACACACACACACAAAGAAAATAGATATATTGCATTATTGCAAATTGTGTATGTGTCTATATATATATATATATATATATATATATATATATATATATATATACACACAGTATATACAGGTGCATCTCAATAAATTAGAATGTCGTGGAAAAGTTCATTTATTTCAGTAATTCAACTCAAATTGTGAAACTTGTGTATTAAATAAATTCAGTGCACACAGACTGAAGTAGTTTAAGTCTTTGGTTCTTTTAATTGTGATGATTTTGGCTCACATTTAACAAAAACACACCATTTCACTATCTCAACAAATTAGAATATTTCATAAGACCAATAAAAAAAAAAAAAACATTTTTAGTGAATTGTTAGCCTTCTGGAAAGTATGTTCATTTACTGTATATGTACTCAATACTTGGTAGGGACTCCTTTTGCTTTAATTACTGCCTCAATTCGGCGTGGCATGGAGGTCATCAGTTTGTGGCAGTGCTGAGGTGGTATAGAAGCCCAGGTTTCTTTGACAGTGGCCTTCAGCTCATCTGCATTTTTTGGTCTCTTGTTTCTCATTTTCTTCTTGACAATACCCCATAGATTCTCTATGGGGTTCAGGTCTGGTGAGTTTGCTGGCCAGTCAAGCACACCAACACCATGGTCATTTAACCAACTTTTGGTGCTTTTGGCAGTGTGGGCAGGTGCCAAATCCTGCTGGAAAATGAAATCAGCATCTTTAAAAAGCTGGTCAGCAGAAGGAAGCATGAAGTGCTCCAAAATTTCTTGGTAAACTGGTGCAGTGACTTTGGTTTTCAAAAAACACAATGGACCAACACCAGCAGATGACATTGCACCCCAAATCATCACAGACTGTGGAAACTTAACACTGGACTTCAAGCAACTTGGGCTATGAGCTTCTCCACCCTTCCTCCAGACTCTAGGACCTTGGTTTCCAAATGAAATACAAAACTTGCTCTCGTCTGAAAAAAGGACTTTGGACCACTGGGCAACAGTCCAGTTCTTCTTCTCCTTAGCCCAGGTAAGACGCCTCTGACGTTGTCTGTGGTTCAGGAGTGGCTTAACAAGAGGAATACGACAACTGTAGCCAAATTCCTTGACACGTCTGTGTGTGGTGGCTCTTGATGCCTTGATCCCAGCCTCAGTCCATTCCTTGTGAAGTTCACACAAATTCTTGAATCGATTTTGCTTGACAATCCTCATAAGGCTGCGGTTCTCTCGGTTGGTTGTGCATCTTTTTATTCCACACTTTTTCCTTCCACTCAGCTTTCTGTTAACATGCTTGGATACAGCACTCTGTGAACAGCCAGCTTCTTTGGCAATGAATGTTTGTGGCTTACCATCCTTGTGAAGAGTGTCAATGATTGTCTTCTGGACAACTGTCAGATCAGCAGTCTTCCCCATGATTGTGTAGCCTAGTGAACCAAACTGAGAGACCATTTTGAAGGCTCAGGAAACCTTTGCAGGTGTTTTGAGTTGATTAGCTGATTGGCATGTCACCATATTCTAATTTGTTGAGATAGTGAATTGGTTGGTTTTTGTTAAATGTGAGCCAAAATCATCACAATTAAAAAAACCAAAGACTTAAACTACTTCAGTCTGTGTGCACTGAATTTATTTAATACACGAGTTTCACAATTTGAGTTGAATTACTGAAATAAATGAACTTTTCCATGACATTCTAATTTATTGAGATTCACCTGTATACACACACACACACACAGAGAAAGAGAGAGAGAGAGAGAGAGAGAGAGAGCGAGAGAGAGAATATGATTGTGTGCTATAATTTACAAAAAGATTTTCTTTTTAAGCTACACAGACTATAATTGTGATTCAACAACTGATTTGACTGAACACATGTATACCTAAGAATTATTATTTCGGTGTAAAAATAATATTACATATTCCCTCAAAGAAAAAAAAAAAAAAGCCTATGACTGGAGAATAACATAGAATAAAAACAAACGGCAAAATGGCAATGCTATCAATCTTAATGTTACCAGTACAATATGAAATAACACAATCCACATTTTCCCACTTCAGTGAGCAAAGTTCAAAATATGAATTAAAGGCATTAAAGGCCAGTCTGCAGGTTTATACACAAAATAACTAACAGATTGAGCCCATGAATTATATTAAGATGTAAAAGCAGACAGCGGTGACAAGAGACAGAGCTCTTTTTGGTCAAAGAGCCGCTGCAGTGAGTGAATGAGTGAGTGAGAGAAAGAGAGAGAGAGGAGTTGGGGATGAAGTAGTCTCAGCCTCAGACGTCACGCCCACGGAACGTTGGCTAAATGTCTGATGCATATGGCACACAAAAGTGGAAACACTTCAGGAGTTTCGAAGTCGTCGTCGGATTGGTTGAATTATACAAGATTTCCAGGAGATGTGTGTGTTGCATTCTTTAACGTCCCGCCTGGAAACAAAAATGCCGTAATGCCAAACCCCCTCACGAAAGAAGAAAGCCGTCGTGTTTACAACTGTGACAACAAACGCTTATCAGGATCAAATAAACGCTGGATTTCCAAAAGTATGTGAAATATTCAAAGTTCGCGGCATAGAATCTTTAAAATACGTCCGAGAGTTTTACACACCGGTCTGATATTGTGGCGACATTTCCACGCCCCAAAACGTGACGCTGAATGAAACGAACTGTGATTGGTTGTTTGACATGTCGGTCAAATGGCCTCATGGGCGGGCTTTGGCCAATGAAAGCTACCATAGATTCCAGACCTTCAGCCATCAGTCTGAAGGTCTGGCTACGCGAGACTAGGGATGAAGTAGCTGTGGGCCGGCCATCTGGAGGAGGGTGTGAAAAGAGGGCCTCAAAGAACTGCACCATTTTCAAGCAATATGTCTGAAGATCTTGACGTATCTGAAAGAAAAGTGGTTCTCTGTGGACACTGACCCTCAAAATTTATAGTCTCTATGGGATTAAAGCAGCACAAATCTAGAGGCAACAAATCTTTGTTATCTTTGGACTTCAAACAGCAATGAACAACTCTCAACCTCCCTAGCATTATATTTAGCTAATGTGTATCCATTTGTGGTGTTTTAGATTCTGCCTGTAAGGTACATTCTAAACGACCGACTTCTGAATTTAGCATTCAAAACAGAGGAGACGTCTGGAAGAGGAGTGAAAGAAAAGCGCATCTGTTCCATGGGAGACAGAGACTCCTGATGTAAGAGATAAAGAATAAATTAGACAAAGGTTTTATTGCTCAGAGGCTTCTCTTTCATAGCACAGGACACTCGATTGAATTCATATGTTTTATTTTTATATGAACTTTGTTTCAGAAGTTTCCTCTGAAATTCTGTCATACTGTAATACCATAAAGAGACATGTAAAAGATATAATATTTTCAACATGCTGAAAATTCAGCTTTGCCAACACAGGAGTAAATTATATTTAAAATCACACACACACACACACACACACACACACACACACACACACACACATGCACATATACACATATACATACATATATACTGTATGTACTCTCTCTCTCTCTCTCTCTATATATATATATAGAGAGAGAGAGAGAGATTAAAATTATTGACAAATATTTTTATAAACACAAATAATTTTATATAAAAATAAAAAATAAATATAAAAAGCATACAGTACATTACAAAGCAAGAAACTACACATGCTCTTCATTTAATTTTATAAAAACAATTTAGATATTAAAAAAAAAAAAAAAACATTATGAAGTGGCATGATGTTGATGAGATGCCAGTTTCCCTTGTTTAGTGTGCTTTTTGTAATGTTTTTTCATTAAACTAAATATGCAACTTTTAAGTAGAATTACCGAAATTGTATATTCTTGTAATGAATGCATTTCAATAATCCTTATTTACAACTTTGAAACATCATTTTTTTTACAATGTACAAGAGCCACAAGAGCTGTTCAAATAACTTGTGAGGGCTCTTATTCCAGAAATCCTCCTTTACTGTAAAATGATAATTGCACATCAGAACGTGTGAGCGCATATGGCTTGAGTTTGACTGAGTAGGTGGTGTTTTTATGAAATCTTCCTCTCTGACACCCTTTCCTACTTCTGTTTCCATTAATCAGAGTTGACCTCTAGATTAATGAGTCTGTTTGGGTCACCCTCTCTCTGCAGACGCAGGTGGCCATCTAATTGAGAGAGAAATGCAAACTTGTTTATGTCCTTATCACTTTTAATGACTGCAGCTATTGCATGCACTTGATAAAACACTTCTCATTACTGAATAATTCAAAGCCACTCAGCATGGAAATAATTAAAGTCATTGTTGAGCAAGTCAGGCACTTTCTGAGAGAAAGGTTATAAAGCGACAGCCCATCCAAAGGAAAACTCAAAAGAGAACGAGATGTAAAAAAATAGCCCTGCATATTTCGCTGAAGCTCTCTGAACACAGCATCTGTGAATTCTCATGATATCACACAGGAAAAACTCTAGCTGACCTGGAACTCGGCTTGTCTGTCTGCAGCAGTCGGCGGTGACTGCTCGGGTCAGACTTCAGCCCGGTAATGCGGTTATAAAGCACAAAACAGTATCTCATGTCCAGACAAGCTTTTTCAGGGCTGAACAAATTTTTTATTTATTTATTTATTTATTTTTGACGGCCAGTAGATCAGATTTGGGTCCCAGCACAAGAAATAGCAAAAACAAACAAACAAATACATAAAAGTTAAATTAATTATTATTTTTATTTACTTATTTAATTTTCTTTACAAAACTACATACAAAAATTAGGAAAATGTATCATTTAATGAAAAAATATAAAATACATGTCTTAATGTGTGTTTAAAGTGTTTAATATTAAAATAAAAAAGATAAAATAAAATATAAACAATTTAAATGAAAGATAAATGAAAGTAGAGAGATAAATTAAAGATAATTTAAAATAGATGTATTAATTTATCTTTTTCTAACAAAAGTTGTTTTTGTTAAAAGCAATAGATGGGGCCACTTTAACAAGGAAATACTTCAATTACTTTTTGTAACTTATTTAATGAAAAATGTCTTTACAAAAGTTAAAACAAATAATTTAAGTATTTCATTTGAAAAAAAAATTGTGCAGCTATAACTTATCAGTGACAGTTATAAATTCATAAAACACACTTTAGCCCAGACTTTTATTTATCGAAGCCACTCTAACTTTTGTTTCCGGGACTATTCCAAATCAATCACTAATCAGACAAAACTTAATTTCTCTCAGCCAACTATTACTTCTTCAATGAAAACATTTAAATCAACAGACTTCAGTTTCAACATTCAACACACAGAAAACCAAATAGACAAGCAACAAGTTTCGTCAGCTGGCCCAAAACTATCTCATACTCTATCACTGGTCCATCAGAGTCAGCCAAAGGTCCAAAAGGTCCAGACTTTCAGACACGTTCCATTAAAAAATAATAATAATATAAAATACTGCATTTTATGCAACATCCAGAGCTGTATCTGCAATAATCAGCGAAAAAAACTGGGGAACGTTCCATAGAAGTACTGCTATCTGGCATTACCTCATTTTCTGGTCTAATGCATCAAGCTGGAAGTTTGGGCTAGACCTAGAAGTGCAATTTGTAAAACACGCATTTCTGTTTTAAGGATCTGGAAATCTTTTATGTCGTTTGATTATTGTTCATTTTACTTTTATTTATTTTTGAAGGTAATAATTTTTAGTTAATTAAAATAATTTTTCTCCAGAGTTTTTCGGAATCCAGGTGAATGAATGAACATGGCAACACCCAAGAAGGGCTACGTAGTTAATGCTACACATTGAAGTTTATGCAAATACAATGCATAAATCAGACCTTGCATTATTCGAAACCTGTTTGGTGCAAAACCTGCCAGGTGCATAAAAACTGTTGACTGTTAATCATACAAAACAAAGGGCATCATTGCATCACGAGTCATGACATCATTTATCCTCCACAATTTGGTTGCCAGAAGACCGCTGTTTTGTCAACGAACACCTGCCAAGCTCACCGTAGCATTGCAATTTTGTTTCTATACACGTGATTTTCCAAGCACTGGGAATGGGCTGGTTTTATAGTCTGAGAAATGATGTTAGAAAAACCCACATCTGTCTAATGAAGGCAGCATAAATATTCTAGAACTAATGAGGACACACTTGGATACAATCAGGGTTGGGCTAGAGAACAAAGACATGACAATAACATAAAAAGTGAAGTTCAAAATGAAAGTCAACGGCATACTAAAAGAAAGACAAGAGATGCCCGTTCCCAAACTCCACAAACAATTCTAATCAAACCCATTTCAGTCTGTGATGGACAGACACAACAGCTCAATTCACCCTCTCAGTAGAAAACACACAGTCCTCGCCTCCATAAGAAGTTAATAGGATACAGGGGTTTGAAATAAGTGGTTATTTAGAGATGAATACCTTTAGCCTTAAGAAAACAGCTGCTCTAATCCATGAAAAGAGACTTTACCGTTCTGTCACATGTGAAGCGTAACTGATCCCACTTAGTTTAAAACTACTATACAGTATGTGGTGCACAAATGTGAAGTATTTATATTTATGCATATATAAATTTATGTACATATTTATATAGGCATATGCTATGTACACTATTGTTAAATTTAAGGGCCAGTGAGATTTGTTTTTTAATTTAATACTTTTATTCAACAAAGGTGCATTAAATAAAATTTTATCATAAAGACATTCATAATGCTACAAAAGATTTCTATTTAAAATAAACACTATAATAAATAATAGGTTTTATTTATCAGCACAAATCAGCATATTAAAAAAGATTTCTAAAGGATCTGAAAATTCAGCTTTGCCATCACAGGAATAAATTACATTTTAAAATATATTAAAAATAGAAAACAGTTGTTTTAAGTAAATAACTTTAATAATATTTCAGAAAATGTGTGTTTTACTGTATTTTTGTAGCCCTGGTGAGCATGAGACCAAAAACACACCCAAATATATAAAATGGTATATTACATACATGCATACATACAAATGAGCTACAATGCGAAACAAACATGGTATGAATAGTTATAAAATAGAAATGTTTTGCTTGAAAGTATGAAAGCAATGTTAATTGTTTTGTTAGTGAGAAGTACTATTGAACACACATTAACTGTTGACGTCTTTTACAACGCTTCACAGTAATGGTACTTAACCAGATTAGGAAAAAAGGCTCAAATTAGAGGCCTGCATGTGTTTGCTGGGAGTGTAAATTTACCTTCCAGCACATTATCCCACCTAACAGGTGTTAAAAATTAAGGCGGAGGTGGGGAACAGCAGACTCTACGGTTGATAAACAACAGAGTACAGCGACAGACTTTTTGTATTGCCACTGTTGATGTCTAGAGAGCAGGCAGCCAATGAGCATTTTACACAGTGTTCACATAAAACATACAATATTAACTTTGAACAGGCAGCCAATGAGCATTTTACACAGTGTTCACATAAAACATACAATATTAACTTTGAACATTCATTAAGAAATATCTAAAAACAGAAAATGTGGCATAATATTCAAAAACAAAAAAAAGTGTCATTCATTGACAATGCAGTCGATTGTGAAAATGACACTGCGTTAACCAGTACCTCTTTGATTGACCAAGCTGATGGCAATAATCTCAAAATAATCTCAAGTTAATTGTCCTGGCCGCTATGCCAACCTACCACTAGCAAAAACTATTGTGCATAACAAATTATGAAATTAACAATATCAAAATGTCATCACCGATGACGGACTTAAACCTATGGAAGCCTGTTTTTATCAAAAAAAAAAAAAAAAAAATCTTACAAAATTTCACAATTCTAACTTTTTCCACACAATTGCGATTTTACATCTCACATATCTGACTTGTTTCTCAGAATTGCGAGATATAAACTCAGTCGCGAGTCATAAAGTCAGAACTGTGTAAAATAAAGTGGCAATTGCATGAGATAAGATATAAACTTGTAATTCTGACATTTTTCTCAGAACTCCAAGTTTAGCAATTTTAACTTTATAAAATGCAATTGTGAGACATAGAAACCTGCAAATGTAAGAATTTTTTTCCCTCAGAATTTGACTTTATAACTCACAATTGTAAGAAAAAAGTCAGAATAGTTTAAATATTGCAATTCCGACTTTTTTATTCCTTGCAATTGCGAGTTTATCTCCCACAATTCTGACTTTATAACTCGCAACTGCAAGTTTAGATCACGCAATTCTGAGAAAAAAAATCTGAATTGCGGGATGTAAATTCGCAACTGCGAGAAAAACAGTCAGAATTGTGTAATAAAAAGTCAATTACAATTACTTTTCTTACATTTTTATTCAGTGGTAGAAACAGGGTTCCATATAAACCCATGGTTCTTAACTGGTTGCTTCAGGAGGCAACCCAATGCAGTACCAAAATTGTTTATTGTTCTTAAAATCCAACACTGAAATTTATTAATAGAACTATTACTGCCCAACAATGACAAATTTTGAAAAACAATTTTGTAAATGTATAAACAACATAGCAACTTCCTTATTAAAAGTGGCTAGGCCTATTTGTTTTCCTCTCCTAACTATATATGGCTTGTTGCATTTTTAATATTTGTACTTTTGCATTGTTTTTCCCTGCTGTATCAGAACAGTCCTGCGACTCATTTATGGGTCGTGACCCACCAGTTGAGAACAACTGACACTTTTGCATTCGCATTCTGTTTTGTTTCATACCACAGCAATGTTGTATTACAACTTCAGAAAGATGATCTCAAAGTTTCCATAAACAATAGGGAATAATAAAAGGTTAGAATTTAAAAAAGGTAAAATACCTACTGTTGCCACGTTACTGCGTCAACCACAGAACCACCGTTTTTCATAAACCTGTGAAAGAGAGAGAAAAAAGTATAATCAGTTTATATCAGTATTTTATGGAAGGTTATTATTATAGCATTGGAAAAACAGTCTGCTCCGCCATCATAAATGACTCTTACACAGAAGAACTGATAGCCAAACACACACGGCTGCATGCATGGCTAACAGGAGGTGTCTGTTTATTTCGCTGCTGACACTGATCTCTCAAGCTGTGAGTAAATTTGTGCAGAGAGGAGTTTACCAGGGAGCTGAGTAATCTTAATCAAACGAGGGAACAAAACTCCTTATAGGGAGCAAAGTTTCTAAACAGTTGTTCGTGTGACGGCAGTTTCACACAGAAAAACAGCGACCACCCTTTCTCTCTAAAACTCCATGCCGTCCCATAATTCCCCTCTCATCTCCCTCTCTTTCCCTTTGTCTGTCCACTGAGTTAAAACTGCATTTATCATTACCATCTGAACGAGACTGGTAGCAGCAAGGGGTGGCGTCTCGTTCCGAGGAAGACCTTCGACAAAGCACTTGTGGTTGTAATACCAAGTTTCATTTCAGCCTGCCAAAGTTATGACCGCTCAAAAGCCCCCACAGGAAAACACTAGGCGGCTTATGGCAGAAAAGTAAAGGGGCGCACCTAAACTACACAATACAAATCACACAGAGCAAAGAAACGGATGCCAAAAATATGACAGAAAGCTATAGTGCTGGCCCAGTTTTCATTCTTGAAATATAATTTACTTGAGAAGCAATATTGCATAAGATATTGAGGCTTCTAGTTAGTGGTTGGCGATATGACCAAAATTGGAATATCACGTTATGAGTCATTTTATTTCACGTTTACAGTATAATTGTTACAATTTTTAAATGACAATGAAATTTCACAATTATGTACTCTATACAATAACTATTACAAATACAAAAATAGCCCAAGCTTAATGAAAACAAGTAAACAATCAGTAATTAAATAACACATAAACTAAATACAAGCAAATTTTGTAGTTCTTATTTTCTTTTTTAAAGCCTAAATCTCAATTACGAGAAAATAAATCTTAATTATCTTAGCTTCCATTGCAATCAGTTATTTTTACAATTTAAAAATATAATTAAAAATAAATAAATGGCACATTTGATATATATGAACATCTGTTTATATAACCGTTAGAATGTAAAATAATATTATAAATAATTTTATTTTCAATACATGCAAATTGATTTAAATATAATAGTTTTACTGTTTTTATAATATAATAATATGAATGTATTTAAAATATTCTAAATACATTTAAACAGAAAAAAATATTGACTACTACTGCCACGACTACTACTAATTGCTTACTGCAAATAAAACAAACAAACAAACAAAAAAAAACGTTATTATCCAAGATAAATGTCAATGGGATAAGAAAATGAATGTATCCAAAAACAAAATTTTATCTGATAAAAGTTTACTTGAGAGGCAAAATTAAATATATAAAGAAACTAATGTGTTTAAATAATGTTTATAAAAAATGAATTTCTGCTTCTGAATGAAAAAAAAAAAAAAAATCCTGATTTGTTTTGTTTTCTAATTTTGGGAGCTATGCGTGTTTGTCCTCCTGTCATTCTTGTTGATTTCAGTGTGTGTGTGTGTGTGTGTGTGTGTGTGTGTGTGTGTGTGTGTGTGTGTGTGTGTGTGTGTGTGTGTGTGTGAAGGTGTAGACAAGGCCTAGTAAGTCGCTGGTTGCAAGAATGAGGAAGCTCTGGTCAGGCACTGACAGATTTATTTCTGGCTCTGTCACACTGAAATTACAACCAATTAGTATCCACTCACAAACACCATTATTCTACAAAACCAGTTTTTGAAGAACAGCAGAAAAGCACAAACAATGCTAAATGAACACTCACAAATGAATTCCAGAGGTATTTATCTCAGACTTCATTAGACCAGTATTAGAAAAATGTGGTCTTAATACTAAGCACAACAACACTGGCACAGCTTTAATAAGCTCCTATCATAAAAAAAAAATATATATATATATATATATATGTGTGTTTAGAAGCATAAGGCTGGCAGCGTTGCTTCAAACCTTCTTTAAAACCACACACTAAATGACTGAGACAAGATTCTCCTTTTGAAAGGGAATTTAAAGGGAATTCAGTTATGGGTTTTCGATTAATCATTTGTTGTTAATTAGAAACGGTTGATGTTCGAGATGTTCATTTCTGTTAGCAGTTTTTGAACATCCTTATTCTTCCGCATTGTAGTTCACAAACAAATAACTCCTATGAATCATTCAGAAAGACTCACTCACTGAATCCATCCAAATGGTTTTTGATTTACCGACTGCAAGTTATTACTTCTATAATGTCTTACTGGAAACAAAAACTGATCCTATGTTGAACTTAATGCTCAAAATTAAAAGCTGCAGTACTGGAATCTCTGTGCTCTTGCAGGAGAGAGTGGGAGGAACGAGTAACACGCAGGTGGAACATTGCTCTGTCACACCATTAATAGAGTGACACTTTATTTATCTGACGGTGAGTTTCAATGGTGCTACAGGCCCCTGGACTAACAATCCACATGGAGCAACATAAACACGACTCAGCTATGTGCTCCTCTAGGCAGGCGGACAGTACTGCGCTTTCTTAAACAATGTGCGTTGGAGATCTCTTATATGAACCATTAAAACGAGTCCAACATCAAATAAGCCTTTCTGCAAACACCATGCCATAACCCGTCATGACGGCTTTTCATACTGAAAGTGCAAAATGCCACAGCCATTCAGAAACGTATTTGAGACTCTCTACATACAGTTAAACTGCTTACATTCCCAGCATGAAGATCGATAATCTGTCTTTTTTAAGTTACATCACAGCCAAGAACCGTTATTCACTACTTGCTGAGTAAAAATTATGTCATCTACATTACTATTCAGAATTTCGGGGTCAGTTTTTTAAAAATGTATTTATTAATTTTTTGTTTTCGAGGAAAAAAAAATATCTTAAGCTCACCAAGGCTATATTTATTCGATCAAAAATAGAATATTGAATACTGAATAGAATATTATTGTAAAAACAGTAATATTATTAAATATTATTATAATTTAAAGTAACTATTTAATATATTTTAAAATGTAATTTATTCCTGTTATTAAAAGATGAATTTTCAGCATCATTACTGCAGTCTTCAGTGTCACATGATCCTGCAGAAATCATTTTAAAATGCTGATTTACTGCTCAAGAAACATTTATTAAATATTAATGTTGAAAAAGGTTGTGCTGCATAATATTTTTCTGGAAACTGATACATTTTTCAGGATTCTTTGAAGAATAGAAAGTTCAAAAGAACAGCATTTATTTGAAACAGAAATATTTGTAAAATAAATAAATGAATAAATGTCTTTACTGTCACTTTCATTTAATTTAGTGCATCTTTGAATGAAAAGCATGAAAAGAAATAAAAAACAAACAAAAAAAATATTTTTCCAGATGAGAAAGTGTGTAAACTGTAAATCCATACATCTACTAAAGGCTTCAAAGCTAATAAAAATGGACTAAAAACCTCATAACTTTAATTTTCATATTCATAAATACATCAAATGTGCTAAACGTGTTGAAAGTACAATATATCTGACAGCATTATCAAAATATCCAGAATACTTATTAAACCAACACACAAACAGAAACCTGTGGAGTTTCCTGCACAGTTCTGCAGTAACAGATTCAGTTTATAATTTATCACTCTCCACATACTGTCAAACATTTAAATAGGTGCACACAGGGAGGCCATAATATTTCTGAAGAAACGACAGAGACGCTCACCCATCTAGTAACAGGATTGCATTTTTTCGAGGACGGCCGATGTTGGGCCCGTAGAGGTTCGCTCGGCTGTAGAAACGCACCGACTGCAGTAACGTCTTCAGAAGAGAGTAATCCTGAGCCAGACGAGAGCTGTTGACTGATCGAGCAGCCATTGTGCGGTAACTGTTGGGCTCTGTGACGGGAAATAAAGAAAAATAATTTAACTGGAAAAGTTTGGGTCAGTATGATTTTTAAATGGTTTCGAAAGCCTCTAATTCTCACCAAGGCTGCACTTATTTGATCAAAAATGCAGAAAAAAAATTACAATTTAAAATACCTGTTTTTTTATTTGAATATATAAAAATGTAGTTTATTCCTGTGATGGATGGAATTCCTATGAATTTTAGACGGTCATTATTCCAGTCTTCAGTGTCACATGATCCTACAGAAATATTTGTATGGAAGCTTTTTTTCCGCAATGAATAAATAAATAAATAAATAAATAAAAATAATAAAAAGGGTAATTGAGACTTTTTCATACCTGTCTTCTCTTCTAGAAATGGCAAAAAAAAAATAAAAAATTAACTGGAAAAAAAAGTTTGATAAAGTGTCACAATTTCCCTTGTTTATTTTATTTTATTTTATTATTTTTTTTTTCTATGGTAGAAACAAGCTTCCATATACTTAATTTATTTAATTTATTTAATGCATCCTTACAGAATAGAAATAATATATTTTTTCTGTTTTTTTTTTTTTTTTTTCTTAACAATCACGGTCAATAGTAAAACAGCTGTGTAAAGATCCTTCAAAATTTATCCTCATATGTTCCAGCAGAAGTTGTATTTTCGGGGGAGCCATCCCTTTAAGACTTCTGAAGCAACCTGACACCCAATCACTTGCGAATATGCAAACTGCCTTTGAATTACGACCTATATTGTGGTCAGCGCTTTGTAAACTATTTAAACAAGGCAACACTTTGGGAGGTGCACACTTGAAATAACAGCGAGGATGTTACAGAAGTCAAGTGGTGAACTTTATAAACATCACAGCCTGTGTGAGTGTGTGTTTGTGTCTGGGATAGAAACACAGAGATGCTGAGCTGTAGTGTCAATACGGTACCGAGCCAGGCAGAGGCCAGTGGAAAATATGAGGCATTATTATTATCCATTAAAATATTATGCTATCATTTAAAAAAAGCACAAATAACACATAGTCATGAAATACAATCATGAAATAAATCATCACAGTGCCCGTGCATCACTTTGTGTCACACTGGCACGACCCACTCGATAAACATCAGCCCACAGCTGAAAATATTTCTCTTTGTTTCATTTGGACTCTTTGTTTGCTTGAAAGTGTTTGTTTTTGAATTAACAGCTCTGTAAAATCTGATTTAGTAACAGCTTTTAAACATTCAAATGGCTGTTCCAGTAATAACATGCTTTTTATAGAGTTAGTAAAATGAAAAGATTTTGCTGAAAGGATAACTTCTTAACTAGTATTACGTGACAGATATTAAATTCTGATTACATTTTACATTCAATACTAGCTTATTGTGCTGCTTCCTTTGTCTCATATGACAGTCTCCGAGTGAAAGCAGCGATCTGTACGCCTGCAGTTTTTCTATGCAAACAGTTAGTAAAGTTTTGACACATGCAACATGTAGCCAATAAACAAACGATTAAGACAATATACGGTTTGTGTACATTCTTAAATCGCTCTCTGGTATTTTTATAGGTTTAGTGTTTAGTATGGAAAGTGTGCGATATTTCAGGCTACACATGCTGTCAGTAACAAAGCTTATATTCTGTCTAATTTTATGCAAGGAACCCATATCATCATAAGATCATAATTATTCAAGTCAAAGGTTTTACACTCTGTGCTGTTTTGATGTTTATAAAGAGACATTTGATACAAGGGCGACATGAATGGGGCAATTTGCAGCATGTCTGGCACAGGACAATAGATGAATGGGTGTTTAGAGCAGATTACAAAGTCACCAGGTGTCCTTTTGGATTCTGCTTTGCGAATTTGTCTCCTGACATGAGCCCTATTCGAATGGGATTCATTTTATATGAAGAGGTGGAGTAATGTAATAATGATCAAAGCTTCCCTGAGATTTTTAAACCCATCTGAATTGCCCATGTCGGTCATTTTTATTGCGTCGGTAAAGACTGCTTCTGTAAAAAAAATAAATAAATAACTACAATTCTCTATTCTCAGTTTATGCAGATGACACTTTCCAGCCTGTAGGCTGTTGTACATCAAGTACTACAAGTGTCTCAAGTGGATGGTTGTCAATGAGAAGACACTAGAAACAAAATATAGTTGCTGAGTGCGGATTTAGGGGCCTTCTCTCAAATTTAGTATTTCCCCTCAACTCCAAGAGCGTTTCTTGCTGGAACATAAATAAATAAACAAAGAAAGAGACAAAGGACAGTGACAAATAAGCTTGTTTCAATATTTCCTATCAATCCCATCATGCTTAATATTTCCTGAATCCTCTGCAGTGGATGGGTGCCGTCAGAGCGAGAATCCAAACAGCCAATAAAAACATCACAATAATCCACAAGTAATCCACACGACTCCATCAGTCCATCAATTAATGTCTTGTGAAGTGAAAAGCTGTGTGTTTGTAAGAAACAAATCTATCATTTGAAATATTTTGGCCAGAAGAAATAGACAGAAATTATTAATTTCTGTCTATTTTTTCTGGCCAAAATATGAGTGCATAATCCATAATAACGATTCCTCCAGTGAAAAAGTTCATCCCCTGCTGTCCTCACATCAAAATATACCAACATATTTGTTTAGAAATGTTTTGCTTATAAATGGTGCTTGATCTGTGCATATTTCTCTCCTGAAGCAACTATTTGAAATTAAAAATGTCTTGATGGATTTGTTTCTTATAAACACATAGCTTGTGGATTACTTACATTACCTGTGGATTATTATGATGTTTTTATTAGCTGTTTGGACTCTCATTTTGACGGCACCCATTCACTGAAGAAGATCCATTGGTGAGCGAGTGATGTAATGCTAAATTTCCCCAAATCTGTTCAGACGAACAAACAAACTCATGTATGTGTATATATATATATATATATATATATATATATATATATATATATATATATATATTGAATGGTCGTGGGG
The DNA here is from genome assembly GCA_039654775.1 of Spinibarbus caldwelli. Lineage (NCBI taxonomy): Eukaryota > Metazoa > Chordata > Actinopteri > Cypriniformes > Cyprinidae > Spinibarbus > Spinibarbus caldwelli. The sequence continues at coordinate 7,348,796 of CM077242.1, forward strand.
GGAGGGGTGGGTGATCAAATTTGAAGTGTGAAGTTTTGAACCTGTAACCTTTTAGTTAAACAATTGCATACAAATTAATCACTGCTTGATGGGATGGATGCTTCCTTTTTCTTTCATAAGCACGTGGAAGTACAACCTTCCATATCACAGCCTGATATCATATCAAAAATATAATTTGTGAATCTGCAACAGTAAGGACTCACCATTGCCGAGCTCCCAGGAGATGTTGTATTTTTTGCCGGCGCTGTATTTGAGCAGACTCAGAGCACTGGAGGCGTTCCATGAGTTGTCAGGGTTTCTGTGCAAGGCATTCAGCCCAAAGATCAGGTGCAGTCCCGCGCAGTCGGCAAAGTTGTAAAGTTTGTCTAAAGACCTGGCTGGGAAAAAGCCAGACACAGCTGTAACATAGATACTTTAATTTTTTATCATAATAATCACTTTAGTTTGGACTTTGGACTCTTGTATATTGACTATATAAAATACATATAATTATATCAAATTATAAAATTGATACTACTATTTTTCGTTTTATTGATATTACATTACTACTACTGCTCTTATTATTATTGCTGTTAATTATAATAATAAAATATAAATTATTATTATTAATAATTTTTTTTCTTTTTTATTGCACTTTAAAATTTTAAACTTTAATTTAACCTATTTAAATACTTAAACAAGAATACTCATGACTGGATGAATTTAGGAAAACGTTTGCTCTTTTGATACACAGGGCAAAAGCTAACATACAAACAGAGCAGATTAAAGGAAATAAAAAACAGAAACGCATCAAAGAAAGTTTTCAAATTTTAAATCTGCCCGACAGACAGACATGATAATTCTGATTTTGCTAATGGACAGCCGTTGGCCGATGTTTGGAAATTCTATCTGTTAAGAGCAGCAAAAATAAACACAAATATTTCACTACCCTTTGACTTCATTTCCTGTGTTTAAAAGGAAGCAGATGAAACCATGAGAGACGCACATGGAGCCTCATCTTGTCTGTGATGAAAGATTCTGAGCTAAAGGTCATTTATAAAAAAGTGGATACTCCGTTATTTTAAGTTGGTGCCCACAGTAAAGCCTTGGTTTATTTCAAAAGTTGAGTCAACTGTATTTTTCATTTCAAGAAGCATTTAGAACTATTTCAAAGTCCCGTCTTCCACAAAATTCCCATACTCTTTCTGTCATTGTTTATTAAATATGTTAGCTAATTTGATTATGCTTTCAGTTACCAATAAGAGTGTAGTAAAGATTCAGGGAACCCATTTTACTGTGTTTAAACCCTTTTTCACAAATCACTCACCAAAATCAGCACAGAAAATGTGAAAAAGGTTTGCAGATTCTGTCTGGGCATGGATTCAAGCGGCTAACATCATAGACAAGTCTTGGCATTTCTGCACCGAAAAAAAAATTGCTATTACATCTGTTCAGATATTAAATTCATTCGATAAATATTTTTGACTGCGGCGTGGGCAGAAGTTCTATTTCTCTCATGAGCATTTATGAACAGATGAATTAAAACAGAATCACAAGAACAACCAACAGGCAGATAACCAGTCAGCACGGCTAGCAATTCAAAAACACAAATGAGCATTGGCGTGACTGCTAAAACTTCAGTTTAATTGTGTAGTCATCTTTATAGCTTTTATCACAATTTGAAGTATCAACACTAACACTTTCTTAAATAGTCTACGTAAATACTCTAATCACATGTACAGACGTATAAATTCTCATAAAAAGATCTAACACCGAGCTTCCCTGGGTACCAAACTATAAAAGCTGGTCTTTTAAATCAGCACTTTAAAGCAGCAGGGAAATGTTCCAATTACAGACTCGTTAAAATATTACCATAATGAGGTCAAGATTACGTTTAATTCAAACAAGCAGTCAAACACCAATGACAAACCTTTTATCACTCTAACTTAACAGGCTTTCAAACATCAAACAAATGCAGTTATATGGACTTGTTTACTAGAGTTAAAAGGCTTTAATACAGTAAGCATGCCATTATATATGTATTCATTTTTATATTTATTTTGCACAATATGTTGGACCACCTTGCCACGTCTATGGAGAACTGTGGGAGTTCTGCTTGTTGTGCAGCCTTTAGCACTGTGAGGTGATTAAAACGGCGCAGTATATCAAAGACAGGTGGATGGAAAGCAGGACTGTGCTGTCAGGGCAGAGGAGGAAACAGATCCAGATGTGGGTTTGTTCCTCAGGTAACCCACAATCTCCCTCCTCGTCGTACTCTGGATCAGGTAGAGAAACAGCAGAGGAACCAAGCTAAATGTGCTTCAATCATTTGTAAATGCAAGGCTAGTTTGCAATTTTTTAAAAAAATATTAAGCAGGACTTTGTTGTTTTGAATATCAGCATGACTATTTTCCAGTCATGTAAGCACAAGGCTGTGATGCAGTCTTGTAAACAAGAAGTTAATAAGTTAATATAGCTAGTAACTTTCTTTATAGACAATTTGACTAGTTTTCTCCACCAACAAAACTAGCTATGACAGAAACACCTCGAACACTTGAGATAGATAGATAGATAGATAGATAGATAGATAGATAGATAGATAGATAGATAGATAGACATAAGATAGATAAAACAACAGAGCGACAGAATGATAGAACAATGTTACAGTTTTCACACACAATTACTACTGTGGAGTAGTGTGAGTGTGTGTGTGTGTTTTTTTTTCTTTAAGGAGTAAATCTCATTGATAGAACAGCTAGTTTTCCTAAAAACAGCTAGTTTGATCAGTTCCATATTGCTGAGCTACAGTAATAAGGTAATTAGTGTGTAAGCAGCATCCTGAGCCAAACTCTCCCTAGAGCTCTGGACGGATGAAGAACAACAGAGAACTCAAGTATTTCCAGAGACATCAGCTCTTTTGCTCTTTCTTTCTTTATTTATCCCTCACTTTCTCAGGCTCTCTCATCCTCTCTGTTTTTCTCTCTTTTTTGACTGTTTTACTCTTTATCAGTGGCAAATTTAAATAATGACAAATGTCAAAGAGACAAAGCCTACTTGGAAGGACTAACCGTGAAGTTTTTCTCGCAGGTTAGCCTGCCACCTGTAATTCATTCTTTATCACTAAATTACAATAGGAATAAATCGGTAATATAGAATAACATGCATTGTTTACATCATGTTTTTATTATTTTACTCACACGAATAGCCAAACTCCCAAGATCACATCTCATGTTTTGAATTAGATTTTAGTTTAGTAAAATGTAAAGCATTTAAACTCCATTTCTGTGTCACACAACACATACATGTAGTTTGTAAGAGAAAAAACAGCAGACTCATGCTTATGCGCTTCTACTGCAGACTCAGAACTGTGAGTCTGTATAGAAAACAAAGTTATTTCTGGAATACAACATTAAAGGAATAGTTTACCCAAAAATGAAACTTCTGTCATTTACTCACCCACAAGTTGCTCTAAACCTGTAACCTTTCTTCTGTTGAGCACAAAAGAAGATATTTGGAAGAATGTTGACGGTAGCCACTGACTTCCACAGTATTTTTCCATAATATTGAAGTCAAAATATCAAAATATCTATCAACAGACAAAAACTCACACAGGTTTGGAACAACTTAAGGGTTAGGGTTAGAGTAAGAGTAAATGATGATAGAATTTTCATTTTTGGGTGAACTTTCCCTTTAAGTATTTCTATTATTAACAGCCATAAATTGTAACATGGTCATCATAGGTGTGCCATTGAGTATAATCACAAACTAAATGGTCATGAAATCTAATTTAAATAAGGAGTATGTACAATTTTTTAATCAGAATGGTAATTAATCTACACAGAACAACCAAACTAGTTAAATGGTCTGGTTTATGTCAGATTTATTGAAGAGAAAGTGTTTGTGTGCCTGTTACTGTGTTTGTAACATGCATCAAGCACCACATATGTCTATTTTTCAAACAATGGACCTCATTCATGACACACAAGCAAAATACTTTTTTGGAAATTGTTTATAATGATGTTCTGATGTAAATTTTTGGGTTCATGAAAGTCTTTGCATTTGTAAAATATCAGTTATTACACCTGCTTCTATCCACATATAAATAGCAAGTAAAACATCCAAAAGTTTTGTGTTCTTTTAGACACTATGTTTTGATAAAACTATAAATATATAATTTAAAAAATAAATTTCACTGATAAACAAAAATGATTGAAAACTGTGTTGTCCATTATTTTTTTTATTATTATTATACACTACTAATCTGAACTAATCTGATTTGTCTACAAGCTTAACAGTTTTAGCATTTATGCAATATACTGCCAAACCTGTGAAGGGAGTGCAAAAGATTTGACAGCATTCCTATACATGTGATTCACATAATAATTAATGCGTGGAAATTATACTAATTGCGAATGAGAGTACAGGTGCGCACTGTTTATAAATGTGTAAAATACACACTTTTAAAATCAAATCTGAGATTTATGAATAGGTTTTTCAGGAAGGCTCATTTTATGCACAATTTCCTCCACATTTTTGCATATATTTCTGAACGCTGAATGCGGCACAATGAGTGAGTAGTGCACTTCAACAGCATTAAAAATCTACTTGCACCTCTGCTACACAGCACTGCACAGCTTAGCTAGTGTGAACACCGTAGTTTGTTAATATGGGTGCCAAAATAAATATGCACCACATACACTGCTTTTGTGTGCTGTGTGAAACAGGCCTTAGTTTCAAAACGCTGCCAAGGAGCTCTTCAATAACTTTGGCTAATGTAGTGCAACTATGAGTATGAACGCATGGATGTATTTAAAAAATTGGTGCCTTTGAACTCTCTTGGAGTCAACTGTGTGAACTTTTGTAGCAAGTTCAGCAACTGCTGAACCCAATGAGTAGAACTAAAGTGCCGGATCCCCCCTCTCCCAATGTAATGGAAACAGAAAGGGGTCTGGATATTGTCAGGGTAGCTATCTGATCACAGACATAAGAATCCCATAACAAGCTGGACTGCACCAGAGCGCTACGGCTCATTTCTGAGCCAGCTTATTTCCATTTATGACACGTTATTACCTACAGTAACTATCAGGACATGTACACCCAAAATCCCAAAAAGAGATCATAGCACTTCCATACCAGGAAAACATCTCTAAATACATGTCTATAGGGCTCTTTTCATAGAAGTTGTTTTCAAGAGGAGGGAACAACTACGAGAAGTAAACTGCATGTTTTGTATCTTATAAACGAGCTATAAAATCCAAAAGTCTGAGTAAAATGCACCTATTTTTTTATATCTCCCTCATTTATATTTTGATTTTGCAGTGCCGCATCAGATGTTTGGACCCCACTATATGTTTAAAAGAAACTAGGCTATATGTGGCCCATTTCTTAAAATGAATTTAAAAAAGGCCAGACTGCTTTTATAATCATACGCCACATGTACATGCTGTACACATTCCTCACCATGTAATCAATTCTAATTGCACGCAAGCCCCTCTCACAGAATCCCATTACATGGGATGCAATTACATTAATTACATGGGATGCATTCTTCAGCATTCATATCAAAAGGACAGTGGAGAAGTCATGTGGGCTCATGTTACACCTAAACAAAGGAAATGTACACTTGTACACTACTGAACACTTCAGAGCAAATGATGAAGCTGCTTTTAAGTGAGATATGCCAAAAAAGCGATACAAACTAATTTAGCTAGGTGGATTTTGATTACACAGTAAAGATAACAGATAAATGATAGCAAAACTTTTTAAAAAATCTGTGTGCTTTAAATCAAAAATGACTTGTCTGCTTAAATTGAACTACAATATTCATATAGCAAGTCTATTTTCTATAAAAGTTAGTTATGTCTATCTGAAATCTGAAACACATGACAAATTAATAACTTATTTATAACAATTTATAGATAGTGACCCCATTAACAAAACCAATAATTCTTAAAATAATTACAAAAGAGCATTATCTAATATTATCAAAGTGGTACGATCTTAAAAATAATGGTTCTTTATTGGAAATGGCAGAACCTTTAACATCAATGGAATCTTTCCATTGCACAAAAGGTTCTTTATAAAGGAAAAAGGTTCTCTGGAGAGACCAAAATGGTTCTTCTGGAATCAATGTGAAAATTCCATTTTGAAACCTTTGTTTTTAAGAGTGTACTTTGCAGGCATTAAAACTAATCAAAGGTTTACAATGAAAACAAAGTGCAGGGAGTTGTATTCACTTTTAATTTGTTCATTTAGTTACATGAACTGTCTAAACACACCTATTAACTTGAATGAATCAGACTTTCCACAGCCATTTGGATTCATCCAAATGACCCAATGTTTTTGAATCCGTTCACTCCAAACATTGTTCAGATTAGTTGATCGATTCATTGAGTGATTTTACGTTACATAGTTACTCCAGTTGGTAGCAACAAGTAAGTGCATTATATTGTGCTATGAGCTCATTAAAACACTCAAACAAAAAAATCAATTTATCAACAAAATCTAGAGACTCCAAAATGTATTTGCATCATACTGTACACTTTTTTTCCTACAAATGATAACAAAATAAACTATAGAAAACAAAAATAACCTAAATCATTTAACAAAATCCTTACCTCATTTTAATTGCATATGGTTATTGCAAAAACTGATTTTGGTTAACGATATATGAATCAGTGCATGGAAGTGAATGAGAGCGATTCGTTCACCTAAGATCTGTAAACCACCGATTCCATTACAAGTGATACGAAAGACCATCGTTAATTTAGGCATGTGCTACTGCTCCCAAGACATAGTTTAGTCGATATAGCAACAGACCACTTACATTTCATCATACGGTGTAAAAAATGAGTTATCACTGGTTTCACGTGGCATGTTAAGCTCTCTGTGTTGCTAAACTGTGAGAGAGCTTTCCAGTCATTGGAAGTTAATGCTATTATTTAGCTTACTTTAATTACCAGCTCCCTTTAAAGCAATTTCAAGTTTAATTGTTCAATTGCAGTGGAAAAATAACCATGGCTAATTATGACTAATGACTATGGATGCCGGACAAATCCTCAGTTTGTGAAGAGGACGGAGACCATCCCGACCCTCCATCAACGCTCCTTTCGAGCAAAAGAAAACACCACATCACTACATGCATTACTTAGAGCTCATTTTTATAGGCACATGCTTTTAAACCATTACAATGGCTTCTGAACTCACTTTCAGTTCAATTTTTCAACCACACAAGCTTGCTGTTATTGCAGCACTTAGGAGCAAGACTCAATCCCACCACACATCAGTTTTAAGAGGGCTTGGTCTGAGGCATTTCAGAGACCCCCATCAAAGCGTTCCCGTGATGTACGACAGGCTTCCCTTCAAAATAAGTGCTAGGAAAAGGGGTGAAAATATGGTTTCAATAGTCGGGCTATGCGTGTGGTAGTCTGTAGCACACGGTCCGTGTCACACAAACCCAAGTGCACTCGTGTTTATAAATACAGTATTACACCGAGACCCTGGTTTGATAGGGCTCGATACACACTCAAAACCGCTCAGGTCAAACCACTTTTGTGTTTGGGAAGAATGCAAACTATGAAGACACCTGTTTTTAATTCAATATCGTTAGCTTGGACTGTGTACGTAGCTATCTATGTGCTTTACATCTTTATGGTTCTTATCGCGCATCAAAAAGTATGCAACTTGCGCACAGAAGGCCACATTATTTTGTGTGCATACGCATACACACATACATGCGTGAGTATATACATGTCTGTGCGTGTGTGTGTACATGTGTCTGGCCATGTGGTTGGCAGTGAAGGAGAGCAAGAGCTGACTGATATGTTAACATCTCAGAACACACTCTGGTGTATAAACATCCACACACGTTTGTGTACACTAATTAATCTTCCCCGTGAGGCTGCCTCATGCACAAGCACATGGTTTGGGCAGTGCAGGACTGCTACGCTGGACTTTGATTTCCTGCTAGTGTCAACAGTCCTGGGCGCAGGACTGATTGGAGCTGCATTTGATGAATTCAAAGACGAGCGTGTGTGCCAAATTACATCAACCGCTTTAAAATGTCTTATATAAGATCCAAATTCAAACCAAAACCACTTGTGGGGGCAAAGTTGACCAAGAGACTGTACCAAGAGTTTCTAAACATGTCCTTCAAGTATTAGTGTTGAAATGCATTATTGTGACATGAAATCAGACCTGCGATAAGAATCATAAGCTGAAACCTAAAAATGTAAATATCTTGTCTTCCAATTTGAATCTTTCACAGTGAGATTTTTTTTTTCTCGGATGTGAAATACTTTTACTGCCTTCAAGACCTTCTGGAAAGTTTGCACTTATGAACTTGAAAGTCATATATACCGCATACCTTGTAGGGGTGGTGAGATTTGAAAATGTTTAAAAAAAAAAAGACTCCATTTACTTGATCAAAAACACAGTAAAAATAATATTGTAAAACATTTTTTATATTTCTATTTTAATATATTTGATAATGTAATTTATTCCTGTGATGGTAAAGCTGAAGTTTCAGCAGTCATTATTCCAGTCTTTAGAGTCACGTGATCCTTCTAATATGCTTATTTGGTGCTCAATTAACATTTCTTATTATTATCCATGTAGAAAACAGTTGTGCTGCTTCATATTTTTGTGGGAATCGTGATACATTGTTTTTATAATTCATTAATGAGAAAACAACAGCATTTATTTGAAATAGAAATATATTGTAACATTATAAACGTTTTTACTGTTACTTTTTATCAATAAAAGTATTATGTATTAGAACATATCATTTCAATCAAAAATTCAATGCCAAAAAAAATAGGGAAGATTGTTTGCATATATGAAGATGTGCTTGCTTCTCCTCACAGACATGGAGAGCCAAATGTTAGTTTTATGTTGCCAGATGTTTCACTGTCAGCATAAGGTCAAATCCAGTTTTGTAGTCTAGATGGAAAAATTAATAGTGACAGTTTGTTCTGTTATGTGCCATTTAAAATCAAAAAGGCTAGTTAAATGCCGTTGTTAAACTGCATTAGTGAAAATGGTGATAGAATGAGTTCAATTCAATCAATTATTTTTAGTGAATCAGATCAAGCAAAAATCTATTTCAAGTGAATCGGTTCAAAACTCTGATTTAAAAATGTGTGTGTGTATACATATATATATATATATATATATATATATATATATATATAACAGTATAACAAGTATATACATGTTTATGACTTAAAGGCTTAAAGGTAGCATATTTCATAATAGATCTTCAAAGAAAGAGAGAGTTCATCATCAGTCAGCATAATTATTATGTCATCATTTGAAAGGTTTAAAGAAGTTTGCATTTGTTTGCGGTGTCAGGGAGATATGATATGTATGAGGACATAGGAAGATCTGTCAAAGATTTTCATTTTAATTTCTGCACAGAAATGATCAGGTGAGCATTGAAGAGCCACTGGCTACAACTATAATCACTGCAAGTAACTGCAAAAATAATGCAAAACCAGTTGTCTTCAGCAATCTTTTGGGATAATAAAATTACGGCATAATCTGATCATCATAATCTGATGCTTGACAAAGAAAACAATTACAGCATAGCACTAGAAACAACCCCAAAGCCATGGGTTTGATTCCTAGGGAACCAAATTAACTAAAATAATGAACTAAAATGTTTTGAATGCAATGCAAGTAGTTTTAAATAAAAATGACTGCCAAATGCATAAATGTGTAATAGCTTCAAATTTAGCTTATCCAATAAGAGTTATAACCAAATAGGCCTACAGTAGTTTTTACAGTAGCAACTCCAATACCATTACGCCAAAAGGAAAAGGACAACATTTTTATTTGTCCAACCGTGTGCTAAAGCATTTTCACACGCCATTCTCATCTCAGGACTGAACAGCTCCTTCACATACCTGTCAAAATTATCCTAATTACCTACTAATGCCGTAATTACACCATGATCTCTTTAAAGAGACAGCGCATATAAGAAGGGTGAGGCACTGAAAAGCCCTTGAGCTGTTTTACAGCACCTCTTCAAAGGATTTCCTTCCTCAGACAACAGAATCAGTGCGGCCCGTCCTTCACAGAAAACATACAGATCACCTACCTTCGTCTTTCAGCTCTGTCAGAGCTACAGGAACGGTTTCATTTACACGCAAGCCACTCTCACACAAAAGGAACCCCAGTGACGTGTTTGTTTGTGTTTTTCAGCTCTAAGTGACAGGATGTTTCATGAATCATCTTCTGGCAGTAAATCATCGTCTGGGATCGTAAGCGCTTGTAATAATGTGGAGTGTATAGATTTGAGGGAAGAAAAAAAAAAAAAAAACATCTGTCCGGTTAGCTTAGCTGGTCCTCTCCAAATAAAACCATCTGAGGCTGAAAGAAGATGAGTAGACCGCGCTGACCCAAGACATGAAGCGTGAAGGATACAACATACTATGCAAAATTCCCTAAATGGCAAGCAATAATTCAAAACAGCTCTCTGGTCTCAGAAAAAATGCTCTTTGTGATTAAATACTGCACCATTCAAGAACATATCATTTCAATGCCAAAAAAGATGGGGAAGATAGTATATAAAGATGTGCTTGCTTCCCCTCACAGACATGGAGAGCACAAAGATTAGTTTTTTGTTGCCAGACATTTCACTGTCAGCATAAAGTCAAATTCAGTTTTTGGTCTAGATGGAAAAATGAAAAGTGACAGTTTGTTTTGCTATGTGCCATTTGAAATCAAAAAGGCTAGTTAAATGCAGTAGTTAAACTGCAGTAGTGAAAATGGTGTTTTAAGTGGCAATATATTTTGTGTAAAAAGTAAAAAAAAAAATGTTCTACTGTATTTTATTTATTGCATTAAATATTCATAATTTATTGGCTACAAGGGTTGTTTGGTTGAAATGGTTCTTTAATTTAATAAAAATCAAACTTTTAAGCCATATTAGAGCAAATACATAAATATTGAGATATACACTAACTGTTACATTGCTAAGTTTTTTTTTTATTTCAAATAAATCAAAATGTGTATTTAGCATGAATGAAATTGATTGGAAGTGAGAGTAAAGACTTTCACATTGTTACAAAAAATTATATTTTCAAATAAATGCTTTTCTTTTGAAGTATATTTATCAACGAATCCTAAAAAATGGTTTGCACAAATATATTGCGATAATGATAAGAAATGTTTCTTGAGCAAAACATCATGATTTCTGAAGGATCATGTGACACTGACTCACAGGAATAAATTAGTTTTTACAATATATTTAAATTGAAAAATTATTTTAAATTGAAAAAAAAAAAAATTGCAATATAACTATATTTACTGTATTTTTGATCAAATAAATCCAGCCTTTATGCGCACAAGAGACTTCTTTCAAAAACAAAAATCTTACCGACAGCAGGCTCAAAAGGCTTAAAAATGTCAAGATATTTTATAACCCTAATCATGACCAAATTTCTTGATGCATCACATCATTTTCTAAAGAATCATAATTAACCATTGTCCATGCAAATATTTACACCCCTACTGATTACAGTTTACACAGCGTATGAGTCAAAACACCAAATCCACCACCGAGCAAAACAGACAAACCACCTGCACCGGTTATCAAATATGGAACTCGTTTTCCAGAATTATTCCTTCACATACGCAGGACACGTTAAAATGATGAGTTACCGTAATGACTCATCTCATGAGATAAGGTCCCAAAGTTCAGTCGCTGACCTCAACTCTGTATCAGAGGTACAGACGTAAGAGCAGTTAGGTCTCTGTAGTAACCGTGTCTGACAGCGCTGGAATAGACTTCAGTACTGCGACGCATGTTTCCACCAGATGCTCTCTGAAAAGAACAGAGCATTTTTCCAAGCATTTTACCTCAATAAATACCTTCCAAAGATACAAGCCATCAAAACATTAGTCTTGGGTTCCCATTGTAAATTCTCAAGTAGACAGATCACGCTTACCCTAGTCAAACATGTCAGCCACCTGAAACAGACATCAGCTCGTCTGACCTCACTGCACAAGTGTAAAACGTCTGCTGAAGCTTCAAAAACAACCTAAGCAATTTCCTAAGCAAAGCAATTTCACAACATGTTCTCACAGACCTCTATGACTATTTGTCTTGCTCTTTGTATTCAAAAATATTATTATGTAATATCAAGGGGATTTAATTCAAATTTGAGGTACACATACACTGAAAATGGCTGTAATTTTCACTCAGAAATTGCTAGTAAATTTCACATTTAATTACAAAGAACAGAAAGTAAATAAAAATGCATGTAAAATTTTGACTGTAATGAGTCCACTGGAGGCGAGCGTAGTGAGAACCCAAGTGCAGTTTATTTACAAAGTGTAATCCAAACATCCAAACATAATCCAAACAAAGACAGACTTGACTTGACTCGACTCGACTCGACTCGACATGAACAGACTTAACTCACCAACAGCAGATTACAACTTCAATACACAACAAGGATCAATGGCAAGGACATGGCTACTTATAACATACAATGAGAATCACATGACAAGAACCAACCAATCAGAACATGACACATTGAACAAAGGAACCAATAGTAAGGAGAAAAGAGGGCAAGGGAAGCATGACACAAACAGGAACCATAACTAAACTTCAAAATAAAAGACATGGGAAAACAAGAACATGAAACAGAACTCAAAACAGACCTTACATTGACGTAGAAATAGTTACTACATGTAAAACGACCTTTGTTTTGTTTACAACTTTGAAAATTATGGTAACACTTTACTTAAAGCCTTTATGTGTAATGCATTATAAAAGTAGTTTTAATGCATTAATTATGCATTATAGATTATTATAGATTATTATAGATTCCCCCCTCAAAAAAGGCGGCTCCAGATGCCTAAACCCAAAACAGACAAGTCCAGGAGGGTGGTGGAGCGGAGGTGGAACTGGGAGAGGAATGGAGGGCCAGGCCCATGAAGGGGAACAGGGCCTGGAGCGTAGAGCAATGGCAGAGCAGGGAGCCATGGCGGTGGAGGCAGAGCAGGGAGCCATGGCGGTGCAGGCAGAGCAGGGAGCCATGGCGGAGCAGGCAGAACAGGGGCCTCAGTGGCCGTGACAGGACAGGCAGTGAGTTCATGAACGACCTCCATGGCCGTGACAGGACAGGCAGTGAGTTCATGAACGACCTCCATGGCCGTGACAGGATAGGCAGTGAGTTCATGAACGGCCTCTGTGGCCGTGACAGGATAGGCAGTGAGTTCATGAACGGCCTCTGTGGCCTTGACAGGACAGACCGTGAGTTCATGAACGGCCTCCGTGACCATGACAGGACAGGCTGTGAGCCACCACCTCTGTAGACTTGGCAGTGGTGTATGTGACCATAAAGCGATTCCCGTTATGGGAAGCGCTGCAGATGGAGGAATCAGTTCAGAAACAAGAAGGGTTGAGAGTGTTGGTTTGGGGATACCAGCTGCACGAGCTGACACCAGTGGTAGGTCCTCCACGCTGGATGCCAGTCTGTGATACTGGAGAACTGAACCTGAAGATCTGGGTTCAACAGACAGGAGGTGACAAGACTCTGGATGATCAGCTGTGACGTGACGTGACTCTGGAAGATCAGCTGAGACGTGATGAGATTCTGGACAATCAGCTGTGATGTGACGAGATTCTGGACAATCAGCTGTGATGTGACGTGACTCTGGACGATCAACTGAGACGTGACAAGACTCTGGGAGATCAGCTGAGACGTGACGAGACTCATGATGATCAACTGTGACATGACGTGACTCTGGAACAGTAGCCATGACGGGACGAGATCCTGATAGGATGGCGTTGACATGGCAAGGCTCAGGCGTGGCGGCCATCTTGGCCGGGGACTCAGGCGTGGTGGACATCTTGGCTGGGGACTCAGGTGTGGCGGCCATCTTGTGGCGTAGCAGACATGACGTGAGTAACTCCTGACATGACGGTCAGGACATGACAATGCTCCGGTATGGTGGGTACCAGAGGATAGCAGGGTTCCTCATCCGCAATCCCCACAGTGAACGAAGAACCACTTAACTGGAATGCAAAGTCAATGTATTTAGCCAGTGTCCAGTGAGGCGTGTGACGTGGCATTAACAAAGAGATTTCCTTTGTGAGGCCAAAACGAAAAATGTCTTTGAGGGCCACATCATTAAAACCCACTAAATGGCACAAAGTACAGAAATCCTCCACAAAATCCTCAATGGGACGATTCCCCTGGCGTAGCCCAAGGAGGGCAACTGCTGGGTTCATGCTAGTGGTCGTGTTTTCTGTAATGAGTCCACTGGAGTCGAGCGAAGTGAGAACCCAAGTGCAGTTTATTTACAAAGTGTAATCCAAACATCCAAACATAATCCAAACAAAGACAGACTAGACTAGACTAGACTTGACTTGACTTGACTTGACTTGACTTGACTTGACTTGATTTGACTTGACTTGACTTGAACAGACTTAACTCACCAACAGCAGATTACAAATTCAATACACGACAAGGATCAATGGCAACAACATGGCTACTTATAACAAACAATGAGAACCACATGACAAGAACCAACCAATGGGGACAAGACACATGACTTAGGACAACCAATCAGAACATGACACATTGAACAAGGGAACCAATAGCAAGGAGACAAGAGGGCAAGGGAAGCATGACACAAACAGGAACCATAACTAAACTTCAAAATAAAAGACATGGAAAACAAGAACATGAAACAGAACCCAAAACAGACCTTACATTGACGTAGAAATAGTTACTACATGTAAAACGACCTTTGTTTTGTTTACAACTTTGAAAATTATGGTAACACTTTACTTAAAGCCTTTATGTGTAATGCATTATAAAAGTAGTTTTAATGCATTAATTATGCCTTGTAACGCACCTTATAATGCATTGTACAATCTCATGAATAATTGTAGATAATTCATTGTAAATTCATTGCTACACTATGCATTTTTAATTCGATTATAATTATTTATGACAAGTAAATGTAAATGTATTACAATGCACATTATTTCAATGCATTATAGCCTATAATAACCATTTATAATGCATTATACATAAAGGCTTTAAGTAATGTTACCATTATTTTTTACAGTGTATTCGCAGTGCATGCACACATTCGGACAGATACTTAAATGTACAATTTTTAAGTTTCATCAGCACCTAAAATGCAAATACTTTTACATATTTACATCTTCCTGAATCTTTACAAATATCTGAAAGATTGGCGAATTTGTGCAGGTTTTACAAGGTGGTTATTTTGAATGAATTTGTATGATGTGATTAGTACAGCAACATTAAGATTCACCCCTGAACCTAATTGCCAGTGGGGCATAAGCAGATCATACAAAACCATACAAATGAGACTGTACAAATAAAAATTAGCTACCATTTTGCCAAAACATAAAACGAAAATGAAAAGAATTGCCACGAGAGTGTGTTGAACCAAGTTTAACACTCAGAATACACTATGTGATAGTATGCACTAAATAAATATGATGCTGTAACTCTAAAATATTCTTGCAACTCAAACAGTAGACAATGGTGCTAGCAACAACAAAGTCATGTGTTCATTTCCCAGGGAAAGCAAGAACTGCTACAATGTAAATGTGTACCTTGAATGCAATGTAAGTCACTTTAGATGAAAGCATCTGCCAAATGCATAAATGTAAAATCTTTTTAAATATAAAATCCTGTACATTCAATTCATCAACATTTGTCCATCTCTGAAGCTCCACATAATGTTTCCATTTTAAAAGCTGTTCATACTGTATGGTAATATTGCACGTAACACTGTCTGTCCCAGCATTATTTTTTAAGAATCTAGAATCACACTTTATGCATAAATACCTCCAACGAGCAGTGGGATCACAGTGGTGACACTGACATTGCCATTATTAAAATGTTCAGCACTCTAAGCGGCTGCTAATTGTGCTAATAACATTAGCACAATGGGGCACCGGCACAGTAGAGGTGCTCTGTTGGCCTTATGCCGTGCTCAGTCAATGGGCACTCTCCATCTGCCTTTGCTTAGAGCCGTCAGGTCTTGTCACTCAAGTTTAAAGTGAACAAAATAAAGCAGAGAGGTTTTGGTTAGCCCCTCCTGACTGGAGGCTGTTTTAAAGCACTCCAGTCTGCCACAGAGAACTCAATTTTACTTTTCCTACCCATGTTCCCTAGACCAGAGCAAATTTCATTACATGTTTATGGACTTATAAAATTCCTTGCAGAATACAGCTTTCTTCACACGAATTTTCATCAAAACTTACTGAATCTGAGGTGCGCAGGAGTCTTAGCACCATTGTTGCAGTGCTGACATTTAGCCACATATTTTTGTTTCATCCAGTTCAGTTGAATTCAGTTCAAAGCTTGATCGATTTCAGCTTTCTAGTGCACCCTGAGAAGAAACATATCAACTAATCACAAATCTTTGAATGTGGTGAAAGATCTGGGCCGCTGACCCAAAGGTTCTAGTTTCAGACCGCAGAAGGCGTATTTAAATGATTGTTTACACAAAAATGAAAACTCTGTTCCTCACCTTTGTGTTGTTCCAAACCTGTATGACTTTATTTATTCTGTGGAACACAAAAAGACATATTCAACAAAATTTCCAAGCTGCTTTTTTCCACACAGTGACAACTGTGGTCACTTTCATTGTATGGAAAAGAGTTGCCTGAACATGCAGCTTAATAGCTGTTTTTGTGTTCCATGGAAGAAATTAACTCATAAAGCTCTTTCACTGCATTATACTGGGGGAAATGCCATAAAGTGTTTGGGATTTGTTTTTTGTTTTTGCAGTAATATGAATTTATGCTTTAGTCATAATACTATGATGTAAAAATATTGTACATACTGTTCAGGAACAGCATTTATTCCAAACCTTTAGTGCTTTTGGAAACACCCTCTACCCTAACAAACACTAACACAAGCACACACAAACGCACAATTATGTTTGTATGGTTAGTCTGAGCAGCAATAGCTCAGCATTCCACATGTCAATATTCAGGCTTCTGGCAAATTCTCTGGATTTACAAATAAACAAATAGCTGGGCAGGAATGGGAGAAATTGGAGACTGCAAATGAATTTAATTTCTTCTCTTTCAACTAAAAATAGAATCCACTTTTCTAAGTTGCATAAAATGTATACAACATTATTTGTCATCTAACAATGAGTCTTTTCATGGAAAAAAAAAAAAAAAACAGAAATGAAAGCATTTTTGGCTGTTCTGCACAGTAGATCCTAGATTTCCAAACATAAGCTTGGCATCACACTCTCTGAGAAACTATAAACAGTGTCAAAGAGCAAAACATTGGGAATTTTTTTTTTTGGATGGACACCTTCCTATCGTTCTTATCAATGGTAATATCTAGGAATTGTGCAATGACCTCATTTGGTCTTGGCCCACTAGTGTTTAAGCGTGATCTCCGTCTCAGACGCCACACCTACGGTCCACTCACTAATCCATACGGCAAACAAAAATATGGCAAAAGCTGGATGAAAAAAAGACCGTTCCAATCTGATTGGCCGACACAACTACCAAAAGTCGCATTTCACTTCTTCTGTAAAGCGCTTTGTAAACACTACTTTTAAAAGGTGCTATATAAACAAAGCTTTACTTACTTAGAGGCAGAATAAATCACTGGTTTTGCAGGAGCTGACATCAAACCTACTCCGAGTTTTGTTACTTAATGGCAAGCAGAATTGGAAAGGACATCAAAATCCACCGACATATTTGTTTAGAAGTGTTTTGGACTTGTAAAAGGTGTTTGATCTATGCATATTTCTCTCCTGATTCAGACTTTTTCACTGGAGAAAGTGAATGTATAGATAGAGTGCTTGTATTTTAGCAACGGTTTGCTTATGTGTGATGTCCTGGCTTGCCAATCATGGTTGTGGTTCTGGCCTCGGTATTGATCCTGGGACAAAAAATTACACACGAGTAATTTATAATCAAAAATGACCTCAGCGAGAAGCATCCGAATGATTAATAATCCCTGACCGTTATTGCAGGAGCAGAACAACTACTGACAAAGAAAATAAAAATGAATAATACCCCCTTCACAGGTGGTAACATCCAGATCTAGCCAGCTCCTCACATAATTCACATATCTTTGGGCAGTTTTAATAAATTTCTGCAGCAGACCCACTGAGCTTGGGGTCTGTTCAGTGTGAACAGTCCAAGGAAGAATTCAGCAGCTGAACTATTAAAAAATACTCTAGGAGAAAAGAGTAACCTGATACACGGTGGAGTGAGAACACAAATCAGATGAGACGTTCATGAGACACAAATCTCTCCTGCGTCTGAAACATCACAGAACCACACATGACGGCGAGAAGGACAGAGCCAGCAGCCTGTGATCAGCCAGAATATGAAAATAGCAGACTGACATATACTTACTTTCCTGCACTATGATCTGTACTGGATCAGATCTTCAAGCAAAATACAATCCACACCATCCTATCCTATTCTGAACTTGATTTCAAAATTAAAGGAATACAACAAATGAATAAACTCATTGACAGCATGTGAAATTTTAGGAATTTATCTCATTGAAATAGGTATTTTAGTGAGCTAAACAGTCTATGCTTTTTATAACTTCTGTAAGTTCTGGCTGACTTTCTGTTCATGAGTTGGAACTTGATGCCACGGAGGAGGAAATTCAATAATGTCACACAAAGGAGATTCAATACTCAATTTATGAAAGGCATTTACAGTATGTTTTGCAACAAAACAATTAGTAAATAGTAAATTTTGACTAATTGTGCCAAAAAGTATCAATCATTTTGACTATGTATTCAATATATTGTTTGTTATGTAAAATACATTTTGTCTGATTAGAAATATATCTCAAAACTAAGTTCAATACTGAGTGTCAAAACAAAAATTGTTGCCATACAGTATCACAAAATATTCATGACATTGTTTTCAGATTTCTTTATAAGCAAGCAATATCACACAAAGGGTTCTGTTGTATTTAATACTTTTCATTTAACAGTTCCATTTAAAAAAGTAAATGTTGACTAACTTGTTTTTTTTTTTTTTTTTTTTTTTAATGGGGTCTGACAATTTGTATATTTTTATTAGTATATTTAAATTAGGATTTTTTATAAATATATATATATATACACACACATGTACAGGTGCATCTCAATAAATTAGAATGTCGTTGAAAAGTTCATTTATTTCAGTAATTCAACTCAAATTGTGAAACTCGTTTATTAAATAAATTCAATGCACACAGACTGAAGTAGTTCAAGTCTTTGGTTCTTTTAATTGTGATGATTTTGGCTCACATTTAACAAAAACCCACCAATTCACTTTCTCAACAAATTAGAATACTTTTGGCAGTGTAGGCAGGTGCCACATCCTGCTGGAAAATGAAATCAGCATCTTTAAAAAGCTCGTCAGCAGAAGGAAGCATGAAGTGCTCCAAAATTTCTTGGCAAACAGGTGCAGTGACTTTGGTTTTCAAAAAACACAATGGACCAACACCAGCAGATGACATTGCACCCCAAATCATTGCACCCCATTTCCAGACTGTGGAAACTTAACACTGGACTTCAAGCAACTTGGGCTATGAGCTTCTCCACCCTTCCTCCAGACTCTAGGACCTTGGTTTCCAAATGAAATACAAAACTTGCTCTCATCTGAAAAGAGGACTTTGGACCACAGGGCAACAGTCCAGCTCTTCTTCTCCTTAGTCCAGGTAAGACGCCTCTGACGTTGTCTGTGGTTCAGGAGTACAACAACTGTAGCCGAATTCCTTGACACGTCTGTGTGTGGTGGTTCTTGATGCCTTGACCCCAGCCTCAGTCCATTCCTTGTGAAGTTCACCCAAATTCTTGAATCGATTTTGCTTGACAATCCTCATAAGGCTGCGGTTCTCTCGGTTGGTTGTGCATCTTTTTCTTCCACACTTTTTCCTTCCACTCAACTTTCTGTTAACATGCTTGGATACAGCACTCTGTGAACAGCCAGCTTCTTTGGCAATGAATGTTTGTGGCTTACCCTCCTTGTGAAGGGTGTCAATGATTGTCTTCTGGACAACTGTCAGATCAGAAGTCTTCCCCATGATTGTGTAGTCTAGTGAACCAAACTGAGAGACCATTTTGAAGGCTCAGGAAACCTTTGCAGGTGTTTTGAGTTGATTAGCTGATGGGCATGTCACCATATTCTAATTTGTTGAGAGTGAATTGGTGGGTTTTTGTTAAATGTGAACCAAAATCATCACAATTAAAAGAACCAAAGACTTAAACTACTTCAGTCTGTGTGCATTGAATTTATTTAATACACGAGTTTCACAATTTGAGTTGAATTACTGAAATAAATGAACTTTTCAACGACATTCTAATTTATTGAGATGCACCTGTATGTGAAATCTAATTGGCTGAGAGGGAACTGAACCTGGAATACTTTTGACAATCAAAGATGGATCTTTAATTTCTTTCCAGTTTAATAATATTTAGCAATGTTAATAAAATTTGGCCTATATTAGAAATAGCTAGGAATTGGGTGCTTGGATGATTTGTACATATAAATAACCTCTGTCCAACTGGTTGGTCTCTGAGCAATTTATCTAAAAACAACATATTACAGCCTATGGCTCTAAAGACTTCATGTAAAAGATCAATGTTATGTCATAATATGTCAGATATCTCAACTGAATTTAAAATCATTGCAATAAATTCTCAGTTGATATGATGGCAATAATACGTAACAGTTTCTATCAAATCAACATCAAATGCAAAAATAGATGTAAATGATGGAAAATATAACAATACATGTTCTGATAGAATCTCTGTTAGGACATTACTTGTGAGTTTTTTTTTTGTTTGTTTTTTTTTTTGTTTTTTTTTAATCCAGTGTTTGTTTTTAGTTCTGATATTAGTTCGATTTTTTTTCATGAAAACCCACTTCATAATAGCTACACATTCAATGGCACTCTCCTCTAAAACAGTGAATATAGTTATATGACAGTTACGTAATTACATTGTCTGCAAATGCATTAAACCCATAGTGTAGTAATGTTATGACAAATATGGGAAATTCGTTATAGTGTTATATTTGGTCTCCACATCTTAAGTATAGGGAATAGCGCATCTGACCCTTATCTAAATAGTTCTGTCTTAAATGTCTTATATATATATATATATATATATATATATATATTTCAATCCAAGTGCACAATACATAGGCTATATGACCACATGAACTTTAAGAATCATGAATCATATAGGCCTAATTTTTTGTTTGTGTTTAGATAAATCGCAAACTGTTAAACTGTTATTTACAAATAATCCAAGCACCCGATTCATTTCTAATATTTGATTATTATGATTTAGTAGTATATTCTATTGAAATTACAGAGCCATCTTTGAAATCTGATTGGTTGATAACTTTTGACAACGCTTAGCTCAGGTGCGAAAAGAATTAATATCTAGCGCATGAGCACAGAGAGATTTGCGAGTGCACAGGACAGTTTGAGTGAGAGGAGAAACACGTTTTTAGTGCGCGCACTCTCACTGGGCGAGAGCAGCGTGTATCTGAGCGCGCGCATCCGGTTTTGTGCAAGAGCAAAGGAAATCCGCGTGCAAGCGGAGAGATTCGCGCTCGAGCATTATATTAATGTGCTTTCGCGCTACAAAAATGCACTCTCGACATTTGTCATTAAAATAACGCTCTTTGCAGCGGGCGCTTTGTCGCTTCAAGCAGTCGCGTCTGCATAGACACAGTGTTGCGCCGCGTCGCATCCAGTGTAGGAAATATCACTGATTATAATCAATGGGCTCTACTGTCTTTTTGTTTTGCTTTCGCTCGCGTCCTGTGTAGACACGGTGGCATGCTAATCACTTTCACACCAAATATACTTTAAAACAAACACCAGAGACGGTTTAGACAAATGTTTCACATACTGAGAATGCTAACCTAACATATAAATTGCCTATATAGCCTAAACATTAAATGTTTAAGAATCACTTAGACTGCCTCTGGGCGATTCAGATCAGGCAGGTCTTAAACCGCACGTTCACGCCAGAAAACTAAAATACTTCGTTTGACTTTTCGGAGATCATCTACTCTTCCCTGTGGATTACCTCTGACCTATACTTTCTGTACGATCTGATTTCTGCGTATTGAATTTTAGAATATTGAATTTGATGTTCCGAATTTCCTCTTCCTCTTGAAAACTTGAAGCTGTATTTTTAAAAACTAGATATCTGCAGTCTAACATTTCAGAACAAAAAATCTGCTGTTTGAAAATACATGTCTGTAAAACTCTGCCATAAAAATATTCAGTTGTGTTAAATTTCACGTTTAATATTCAAGCTCAAAAAAAAAAAAAAAAATCAAATTCAGAACTATGTTAAATGCCACATAATATTCAGTTATGTTAAATGACACTTGTCAATAATTCAAATTTACACAATACAAATTCAGTTTGTTTTGTCATAAGCTCCATACGTGTTTAAAGCATAATTCATGCTGAAAACCTTTCTTAGATTCATATTACAATCCTTCATCCTGTTTGCGGTCTCAGGAATTGAACTTAAATTTAAAATTCACTGAATTCAGAATGGCACACAACCCTGACATCAATGCATATGCAATTCTCCTGGAGAAAGTTCAACATGTAGGGTGAATTTGTTGCGAAGCCAGATGGTCCTTGGAACTTCGAACATTAAAACTAGTTAAATCAACGTCCAACCAGGCTGAGAGTACTGAAGCTGCCAGGTGAAATCACCAAAGCAATATATAACCAGACTTCACCTCACATAACGCCAAGATGCCACAACAATCGCTTCCTTCAGTCTTTGTGATGTTGGCTTTTAACTAAATGTCCAACAGTCCTAATTCCTTAAAAAACAGTGAATATAATGGAGCTCTGGGGCAAAGCTCGTGAATATCCACTGACATCTTAATTAGGGAAATGCTACAAGTCTGTAAGTAATGAAGGACGTATGTTTTAAACGTGGAATTGAAGGCAAACAGAAGATTGGTTTTTAAACAGAAAGTTAAAGTGCACACTAAAACACACTTATTTTTGTTAGTACACAGAGATGTATATAATATTAGATTATATTTTAGCTCAAGTTCCAAATTCTAAGTCTTGGATGTGTATAATTTGCAAAGATTGAACAATATTTGGAACTTGAAATGGTCAAAAAAAGTATAAATGTCTGTGCAAGAACAAAAGTAAGTGCATTTTAGTGTGCAGTATGGGAAATCCTTTGGGCCTCAGTCATGAAACACAAGCAGAATGAATCTCTATGTAAAACATTCATAAATCAATTGAATTTAATTCAATTGAATTAAATGCAGCAATTTGCATTGCAACGGTTTTGCAAACGATTTGCACAGTAATTTGCTCTGCTCGTGTTTCATGAATGAAGCACATTGAGATTTTGCGATTGGTATGGTGATCATGATCATGTCAGCACTTGAAACACATGTGGCAAGAACACAGATGTCTTCAGGAATCACAGAAGTTTAATATTTGTTTATGAAGGGGTGGTATTAAACTACCTGCAGCTGCTGCAGTGCAGTTCTCATGCACAATGAGTGCATGACTGATGACTCATTTAAAAGCCACTATCAAATGAATGAATCAAATGAAAAGGAAACTTCACAGACTAAAAGCTCACGGCTTAATAACAATCACCGGAAAGGAAACTCCTTCGCTGGGATTATCTTGGATTATTATTTGGTATTTTGTGTTGCATGGTAAGGCCAGGCAAATAATTCCAATATGTGTGACTTGGTAAACCGCTAAAGAGACGTAGATTAATGTATCATGTCATCTTTAATTTCCTAGATTTTGATACTAAAGGGAACTGCTAGATGCAAAAGTGTAAAATGTGGCCCATCCAGTTCCCACAAAGTCCTGGCTCAGAATTTGGCCATAACCGTAGAAATATTATCTCCACAAGAAAACTGAAGCAAAATATCCTGGCCCATCTTATTTTTCAGAAAAAAAGACTTTGAATAAAATGATATTCTCCAGCCATGCTGGTTCTGCTGGGGTTATGCTGTGCTTCCAAATGTAACGTGGCTGCTGTAAAGTATCATAAATGTGCATTACGGTCAAATAAAACATCACCATCATCTCAGCAATCCATCACCACAGTATTATGAAGATGATCTTAAATAACAGAATTATTAGCATCACTTTCATTTCTTTCATTTCAAAAACACTGTTTGGTTGCATTTTCAAATTACCCACACTGAACCCTATGATATTCTCTAAAAGTTTAATTTATTTTCAAGGCATTTAAGATCTGAAACTCCATTTTAAACACATCAGATAATTTTGACGCTAACATCATTATTAGATTGAGTTTGTGTACCCAGCAGGGAATTTCAGCTCCTTCCAAGCATTGTAAACATCTGTTTTCTCTTAACATTTGGTCACAGTTTATTTTCATTATTTTGAAAATTGTAAATATGCTGCTATTATCTGTTTCTACTTGCAAATTCATTTAAAGGCTAGTTTATCACTTAATTTGGCAAATTGAACAGCAATATAAAGCGCAGTCTGAGTCATGCAGTCTGACAGTTTCTCGCTACATTTACGAGATGTCTAGAGCCCACTCAGTCGTCATATCCTTCTGTTGTGGCACATTTTATTTTTCCAGTTCAGTTGTTGTTTTATGGTCATTTAGAAGACCTCGAGTAATAGCCAATGTGGAAACATTGTGAAGAGTCTGTTAAACATATTAGTGTCTCATTTATTTACAGTTCTGTTCACTCATGCCACATACTGAGATTGTAAATGTTTGCGTCATATTTGCCAACATCTCTCTCTCCATATCTTTCTCTCTATACTTGTAAAAAATAATAATGCTAAATAATAATAATAGGTGGAAAATAACATAAGCTCTGCCTTATTTTGTTTGATTTGCATTATAGTCACCACCTGATAATTTATAGCAACTTTAATGATTAAAGGCTGCTCCAAAAAGTAGTCAGCAATTGCATTAAGCATTGTAATAAGCTTGGTGAAACAAATCCAAGATGGCAAACAATATATTGCTTTATTTAAAAGGCAATGGCTGTGGACGTTTCAGAGCAGTGATAGTCTCTTTGCTAATTACATTAGCACATACATGTGTGCTTATTGCTTGCAACAGCAAGAAATGCGAGTTAATTTAAATAAACTGAATTTAATGTTTTTTTTTGTTTGTTTGTTTGTTTGTTTTTAATTTAATTAAAAGAATAGTTCACCCAAAAATCCTAGATGAGTTTGTTTCTTCATGAGAACAGATTTGGAGAAATTTAGCATTACATCACTTGCTCACCAATGGATCTGCTGTAGTGAATGGGTGCCATCAGAATGACAGTCCAAACAGCTGCTAAAAACTTCACAATAATCCACAGGTAATCCAGTCCATCAATTAATGTAAAGTGAAAAGCTGTGTGTTCCATCAAGAAGTTTTTAACATAAAATTGTTGCTTCTGGCTAATATTCAAGTCTTTATCTATAATAATGCTTTCTCCAATGAAAAAGTGGCCTTGCCTGAATCAGGAGAGAAATATGCAGGGATCAAAAACCGTTTACAATAGTCCCAAACAACAGTCCCAAATGGGTCCTCTCATGCTGATGGCACCCATTCACTGTAGAGGATCCATCTTGAATGACCCGAGGATGAGTAAATGTCAACAAATTTAGATTTTTAGGTGAACTATTCCTTTAAGCTTCAGCTACAAAAAGTATTAAAATGAAATAAAATGTATATTTCATGTAGATCATGGTTCATTAGCTTTGCAACACACTAAAGGAAAACGAACTGTGAGTCAAGCATGCTTCACGATTGCTCTTTGTATGGCCTACAGATACATTCAGCTCTTAGCTCTTCTGGAGAATATTGAGCATGTGTGTGAGTATCTGCTTAATGTCTCAGATATAGAAAACAAATCATGTTTTCCTTCACAGGCAGAAACATCTGTCAGAGCCTCAGATCTATCATTAGCACACTATTCTACGTGCACTCACTGTGTTTGTGTTGAGTGCACACATGTGTGTTTTCACTGCTGCTGGGGGAGGAGGAAAAAGTCTCCAAACTCTTTGTGTCACTTTGAGCACAAGAAGAGAGAAGAGGACAGGAAGACTATTTGATGACTGGCAAAAGAAATTCTGCCATGCGGTATTCATCAAAATACTCCAGCAATCGCTTCAATGAAATAACCGCCCAACTCTGGAGCAATCGTTTCTAACTGGACAAAAACTTGAGTTCCATGAGCCAAAAAACAATTCTGAGCAACATGGGCATGTTACCCACACTTGTGGAGGGAAAACAAATGACGCAGTATTGTGAAATGGCACCATCTCACTTCAGACTGCATCTGGTCAAAGCCACTCCTCATTTTCGTTCAATTCTAAGCGCTTATTGTATGGCGAACGATTACAGGAGGCTTCCCCACCTCTAGCCCATTTTCACGACATTTCCTTACTTCTAATGACTATTTGAGGGCTCGAGCAGTTACAGCTGTCAACGAAAATGAGAGGCTAAAGGCTAACCGTCAGCTAGCTAATACCCAAACTGCCCTCACTGGACAACTTCCTGTCATTTGTCTTAGAACAAACAGGCAGGAAATAGCTTCGAATATAGCTATGCTGCATTTTAACGTGCTAGCATCGCGCAGACAGAGTCCCTCGTGTCTTGAAGTGGACGTAGGAGAAATGTTTTGAGCAGAGAGCGAAAGCAAGAAAATTCATGTGATATAAAGAGACAGTTATTTATGATAAATGCTGCTCTCCTGAGAGTCTGGCAAACCGGTTCACGGATCTAAAGTGCACCGTGATCTCAGATACGCTAAGAATCACACGATGACAACTATAAAGCCCTCTACAGCCGAGCTCTGAGCACACAATAGAATTTACCTTCTCCGCTTTTAGTTGCATATCAGTTGACACTTCACTCAGTGCATGTGGAAGAGAAGTTTCCAGGAACGGGATACAAACAAAGCAAGCATAAGTCATTTAGAGAGGTGTACTGTGGATATTTATCATACTTAATATGTCTGCTTGTACTGAATGATATAGGCCTATACATCTGTAGTGGGGTTATGAATGCTATGATATTCACGAAACCATCAGCACTGGAAACTAACACACTGATGAAATGCACGGTTACAATGTACAACAGTCTTTAAAAGGTGAATGTTTCACTGGCCATTACTAGTCAATTCAATAATGCACGGGATTGATATTTCACAAACATTCTGGTTTGGGTTTGTTTTAAACACCCAACCCTAAGTATTCAATTTCTCCAAACAATTTAGCCTGTACGCATATAGTATATTGTATGTATCATAGGTCATTTCAGCCTTAGTTGTGCTATTCGGTTTTATTGTTTGCTAAAGGTTTTTGGTAACATTAAAACCTCTCATTATGTAAATTATTTAATGTTCACCATTCAAAATGTAATCAAAAGTGGTGGCATCATCCTAATGTAACCACCTAATATTTGTAAAATGATCAAATGTATAGATTGCTGCTAAATGAATAAAATGTCATTTTGAAGATTTCCTTTTTACAGTTTGCATAATGAAATGCAATTGGTCTTTCATTTCCTATATCTATTTAACCCTATTGCCAAATGTGTCAAATGTTGCATACTGATTCTCTTGCAAAGCCAATGGAAATTTAATCATTTGCTTAGTGTCATGATATCTGCAATACAGCTATAATGGAGTATTTTGTTTTGTTTGTTTTTTAACCAAAAAATGGCAAATGTTTTATCTGCAGTCAGCCAAGTAGTATTTTGCTATTCAAATAATCTCAAAATGGCAGCCCATCAGTTATCAGTTATCCATATAAAATCAGTTTTTTTTTTTTTTTTTTTAATGAAACAGTTTAACCTTTGGACAAAATATTTAAAAATATGTTTATGTATTATTATTTTTTTATTGTATTATGTATTTTTGTTAAGCACCATATCAGGCTCTTATGGCTCATATATTATGACATAAAAGAAAATGGAGCTAATACTCGAGGAAAAAAAAACACATTGGTTTTATTCAGAGGCCTAAACTGAACAAAATTATATAATTTGGTGCAGCTGCTGATATTTATAAGCCTAAAAAATTAAGCTGATTTTGATAAATATCTGTAATCACTACTTCACTCAATAATATGTCTTAGTAAGATGACATTTTGATGCTTAGTTTTATAATCAAAGCTCTTTAATTTTCATTGTGGGGGGGAGGGCATAAAATGCAATGCAATACAATGATGACTGAGAGATGTAAAAATAAACGTTCCTCAAAAGCCTGATGATCATATTTGATTCTCACATTTTAACATGATTTTTTTCTAAAGAAAAATATGTATGAATAATAAAATAAACCTAAGTTGCTTCAGTCCATTATGCATTCAACTTCAAATATTACTAACGATATAAAAATTATTTTACAGCAAATAGACGTGTACCACAACCTGAAGGTGGATATTTACAATTATTCTAAATGCCTTTTATTTGCTTTAAAAAAGTATAAACTCAATCAGATGACAGAAGGCATGCAGTAGTTTTTTCAGCAAAGCTTTGATCAAGTCGATAATTTAGAGTCCTTAGAAATTTGTGTATTGAATATGATACAGTAGGCTTTTTACTGTTTAAAAACAGTAAAACTTTACCTTACTTCACTTTTTTATTATAATAATTTTTTTTAGGATTATTTTAAAAATGTGCACATTTAACACTGTTCTTTTCCAGGAAATGCAATTTTTTTATATAACAAAACAACAGTGACTGAATTCTGAAAACGCATGCAGTGAATATACAGCTTAAACAACAGGCAGCATCATGGAACATAAAAGCGGCGTGGAATTGTATCAATTTGAGAGCTTTAAGCGCCCTGACCACAACTTGTCTCAGATGGTTTGCTTTAACTAAACTGGACTAAACTCTAGCGAGTGTAGAGGTGAAAACTAGTATGACCTTGGGCTTGACTCACCACGGTTTGTTTTAACTGGCAGGGGGCTTTCGCGCCTATTACTAGAGAAAGGGTCAGAAAAGCCGACCTGTGCCAAGTGGAAATGGATGGGGCAGGGCTATCTCACTGCAATTCCCCTGCCACCTGCCAGTGACTGCGCAAGGGGCGTCCTGATTGCTAACAGACCTGTTTGTGCCGTGCACCCAGGTGTCTTCATTCTCACCAATCAGTCATGCACATGACGGGCTTTTTGCTACAGCACACATGCTGAGATCCACGGAGAGAGAGATTCCTTTGCTAAGTGTGTTTAGTTCTAATTCCTCTTACAGCCGCCTTGTCAAACGCAGATGTGCTTAAGAAGATGTTTGGAAAATAAGGGTGAAAGCTAGAAGAGTGCTTTTTGCTGAATCTGGCATGAAGACGGTAACGGTTTAGATGTGAACGAACAACATTCAGCCTGTTTGATGCCAAGTGCAGTTCAGAAATTCTCATCTGAGCTTATATATCAATATTAATAAGAAAATGTGCGGCGTGACCCGCACTGGAACTCGCACAGCGCCTGACATAAAACTTAACATAATCTTTCCACACTAAATCTGCTTTAAACAAATAATCTCTCTCTGGTTGACTGTACCTGATAGTGATTTGAGTTTACATTGAGATTACTGCAACGATTATAATAATAAAACAATGGTGTTTGTGCAAAAAAAAAAAAAAAAACAGGTCTGTTAAAGAAAAACCCCAAAATAATTCCCTTCAGTTCAGAATCAGAATTCAATCAGTGTCTCTGCAACAAAAATCACTGAATGATCCAAACAAAATATCACAGCTCATCCAACCATAACACATTTTTTAGTGATTTAAATATGCACCGAAAAGATACTACTGACCTGATTCCAACTGCGTGCAAAAACCTTACTTTACAGCAAGTGCTTTTACAAAGTGTCATTTCTGAAATCATTGTCAGCTGGCCTTTTGTATATGGCATCATTCAGCTTCATTCAATCCTCGATCTGACATTTTCGGTACTACAAAGGTCTCTGACAAATCCTCTGAGACATCTGCCTTTCAAACATTTATTCCCCCATAAAATGATCCGAGCATTTGGGACAATGTCTGTGTGTGTGACTATGAAATCTGAAATTGGACACTGGATTTACAAACAGGCAAAGCACAGCTGTTGAAAGCGATCAATAAAACCATATGCTTGGCTGACTGTTCGCCGGACCGTACTGTCTCTCATCATTTTAAACCTATGCGTTTCTGGAACAAGCAGCAACAATTACATCACTGCATTTGTTGGAGTACCTATGATCCTGGACATCAATGAGACAAAACAACTCAACATAGTTCAGACAAGCTTAAACAACATAAAAGCGAACCATAAACACAGAAAGCATCCAAGACAACACAGTCCTGAACAGAGCAACTACAGGACTAAAGCTTCCTACTGACTTTAAAAATCCTTTCAACCCAACATCATCACTAATAATATGCACCGTTCAATACATTTGTGACCTTAGACCACAAAATCAGTCATAAGTAACAATTTGTAGCAATAGCCAATAATACACCGTATGGGTCAAAATTATTGATTTTTCTTTTATGCCAAAATCATTAGGATATTAAGAAAAGATATTTTGTAAATTTCCTACCGTAAATATATCAAAACTTAATTTTTGATTAGTAATACGCATTGCTAAGAACTTCATTTGGACAACTTTAAAGGTCATTTTTGCAATAATTCGATTTTTTTGCACACTCAGATTCCAGATTTTCAGATAGTTGTATCTCGCCCAAATATTGTCATATCCTAACAAACCATACATCAATGGAAAGCTTATTTATTCAGCTTTCAGTTGATGTAAAAATCTCAATTTCAAAAAATTTACCCTTATTGACTGGTTTTGTGGACCAGGGTTACATTTGTTAAAAACCTACACTCTCAGAAAAAAGGTATAAAACTGTCACAGGGGCGATACACTTTCAAAAGGTACTGATATATATCTTGATATGAACCATTTAGGGATAAACAAGGTACAAAAAGATGTACCTTTTAGCTTTTGTACCTTAGGGTACCGCCCCAGTGACAGCATTGTAACCTTTTTGTCTGAGAGTGTATATGTGACCCTGAACCACAAAACCAGTCTTAAGTGTCAATTTTTCGAAATTGAGATTTATACATCATCTGAAAGCTGATTAAATAAGATTTCCATTGATGTATGGTTTGTTAGGATAGGACAATATTTGGCTGAGATACAACTATTTGACAATCTGGAATCTGAGGGTGCAAAAAAATCTAAATATTGAGAAATTCGCATTTAAATTTGTCCAAATGAAGTCCTTATCAATGCATATTACTAATCAAAAAATAAGTTTTTATATATTTACAGTAGGAAATTTACAAAATATCTTCATGGAACATGATCTTTACTTAATATCCTAATGATTTTTGGCATAAAAGAAAAATCTATAATTTTGACCCATACAATGTATTTTTGGCTATTGCTACAAATATACCTGTGCAACTTAAGACTGGTTTTGTGGGCCAGGGTCACATATGCGTTATAGCATATTTTGTGAAATTCTGAAGCAAAAAACAAAGCCTAACCATACACTGTATTGTCTCAGTGTCTGCATGTTGCTGTAATCTCCTACCTGTTAACGTGACATCGCTGTAGATGTTGGAGAGCTGTTCTTTCAACAAGACCTGTTGCATCTGAGCCGCTTTCTCCCGCTGCAGTTCCAGCATCATGTCTGGGTGGCTGGCCAGCTTGCAACCCTTTTGTTTGTCCAGAGCGAAGTCACTGCGCACTATGTCTGCATGGAAACCGCGAGAATGCTTTTGGAGTACAATCGAGAGGACAAACTAACCACTAACTGCGCAATGCATGTGGTTTGCATTGTGGACATGTTTACTAGATACTCAAAATGTATTTCTTTCTCTTCCATGTTTATTGATAAAAAGTCTGGGTAATTAAAAAGCCATTTCTTTTCAACAGGCATGCACTACATAAATTAAACGCATCAATATTTATTCAATATATTTTAGTTTTATGCATGCATATTTGTTCAAATCGTATGGAATGACACCACTTTAATATCTTGATTCCAAGCAGTATTTCTGGAATATAGTTACATTTTCCATCAAGTTTTCTGAACTCAAGTCATGAAGTACAAAAAAACTTCTCACTCAATCTGCAAAATACCTGCCTAATTGAAAATGACCAAATCAGACCTCACCATCTTCATAGTTTTTGAGGTAATAGTCTGGTCCAGGCCCTCTAAACTTTGCAAGATTCTTCAGGTTATGAAACTGGAGAAAGTCGGTCCGTTTGCCCCCAAACCTCAAATAAGCTGGAGAGAGTCCCCGTGCCAGAGTGACTAACCGCTTGGAGCTGTGGATACAGAAAGATGTAGATCACAGATCCAAAGGCTCAGAGAAACCCGAAGTGCTACAGCTGAACTGTACAAAGTAAATATTAGCAGTGGTAACCTTAAGGAGCTGTCTGTAGGCCTACCTAATTTAATTTGTCCAATCTAAAGTAGTTATTATGATTGAATCATATTAAAAATTCAGTCCAGTGAATTCAGTCATACTTTTTTACTTAATAAAACATGTTAGTTTAAATGTGACCATGTGAAGCTATTTAGATTACCTGATTAGAGATTGTACAGAGAGCTTTTCTTTATGATTTTCACTATGAGAGTGAAGATGGACAGTAAACTGAAGATTTTTTTATTAAAGGTTTGTTTATATAGGATCTATATACTTTCAAATTATATTAGGTTGTATATAGACTACACACATTATTCCACATAAAACACACAGCATGCATATATAATATATGTTAAAGTATATACAGCCTACGCTGTTTGTGACATTGTGTCTTATTTTATTTGACGATGTAACGTCTGTAATGCCGACACGAGAAAACGGGATGATTTTCAGAGCAGAACAAGGCAATAATATCTCAAAGCACATCAATAATTAAAAACTTCTATTTTGTTTATTTGATTTGTTGTTTTTTTTATTTTATTTGTCAGCAGCGACCTGGTTTTCGCCATTAGACTGGTGCGTAACTTTCTTACGGAACCTCAGACTGACGTTCATCAGATTTAATGTAATGTATGAATGTGTTTTAGGCCGCAGTGCTGAAATCAACAGCACATTATTTCGCACAGAGCTGCAGTCTGTGGTGCTACACGCTCGTTTCTTTCTAAATAAATACATACCAGCTTTTTTTTAGTGCTTTCCTAAATAATGAGACATAATACGGTACCAGTCGTAAAAAGAGAAGCTGTAAAAGGTGCACGTAAAAGTAGGCCTATAAAATGCTCAAATATTCCCTTGCCTTTGAGCGCAAACAACTTAAAAACAACAGATCAAATAAAAGAAGAATAAAATTAAAAAGGAGGGAAATAAAATAAAATAAATATACTATGTGAATTGTTTTGTGAAAAGCAAAACGAGCTAAATTACCACAAACTTTAATCGTTGAAGCCTGTGTTTGGACGGTGGGCCGAAACTGATTTTTAGCAAAAAAAAAAAAAAAAAAAAAAAAAAAAAAAAAAACCCTTTTGGAAAGAGAAAGAAAAAAACAAGCAGCGGCACACAAACTCACATTTCGCTCATCTGGTGTCACTTCCAATTATGTTAATAATTACATTTAATCATACCAAGCACGAAGCATGACTAAGCATGTTATTTTGGGGAAATTACAACAGCTAGAATCTAACAATTTATAAGAACAAAATATTAGTGCAGCTTACGGCAGAATAATAGCAATAATAACTGCGATATATTTACATATAAATTCTTCAGCACTGTGTTATTATTGTTACCATTAGCATTAACATAATAAGAACGTTATTTTGAACGCAAGCATGTGCATATCCTTAGCCAAACATTATAAATATCACTATTAGCCTACCTCAAATATGTTGAACGGCTATTCTCAAACCATATAAGATGGTAAAAATAACATATCGTGGATATAAATGTTCAAGTAGTCATGTCAAATTCCGCGTTTATTCAGACCTGGTTTCTTTCCATATATTAAAAGAAATGAAGTACGCAAAATGTAAAAACCATACAAACCCCTTTGACTGCTTTACCACCTAAATCTGCAATAACTTGCACTGTACACAACAGAAAACTAACAATAATGCCACGACAGCAGACTGGGGTTCAGATTTATGTGGGCCAGTTCTTAAATTCCATTTTTTCCAAAACCTCATCCAGACTATAATAATAATTAGTTGGTAATATATCGGTAGTAAACACTACATCGACACTGAAACCTGTCCTGGGCTATGAAAGACACTTACATTTCGGTTCTCCGTATGGTTTTGTGTCTTTTCTCCTCTGGGGGCTGGGACACTCATATTCACTTCCAGGTCAAGCCCTGGTGTGCAAATTAACACAACCATTCAAATCTGCGCGTATATTCAGGCTTCGCGCTCTAATATATAAATTCATATTCGTATGCGGTGTAGAGAGATAGGTTCACAGGCGAAGCTCATCCCACAACAACGTTTCACTGGGTTTCAACAGATGTTTTTTAAGCATTGCGCGTAACACATGTGGAATTGTACTTCACGCGTAAAATAAATGTCCAAACATGCGAAAATAGATATGCAAGTAATAGGCTACACTGCTATTTTAACTGATAAAATTATAAACCGCATAGTAAGACTATCATATCTCCAAAGAGAACCAAACATGAATTGAAAAAAAAAAAAAAACGAGTAAATGGGTTTTGTAGTAACCTATCTTTAGAGAAATATGTTATTGTGTAAAATTAGTGAATTCACGACGTTGGTCGATAGATTAAAAGTAGTAAAACAGCAGTATTAAGTGTTTTGGCAGTTATAGGCTATGTTATTGGAAAGATTCATTGATAATGTCTAGTAGCGTTCCTGTTGGAAAATCCAGTTTAAGCCGGGTAGCCATGCTTGGAACATGGGAGATGGTTTCTGGCTGGTCACTATCTGGTCCAGCTCGACCACTTTTAAGATGGCATGTTGCTTGTCCAATATGGTTTACCAGCTTTAAACCAGCTACCATGTACTAAAACACACATACCAGCTTAGGACGGCTTCTCCAACAGGATCTTTATTTCTAATTCCACACCAACACATCAGCATCACCAAAGCATCATCGTGCGTAAGACGTAATTGCAAAACTGTAATACCTTAAGAAGTCCAGCCAGCCATCCTTTACGATAGATGGATCCAACTGCAACGAGAGGAAGTTGTCATTCAAAACTTTCACCGGGCTTCGAGTATTCACGTCCAGTAAAATCAAGGTTCTCTCCAGAAAGCTCTGTCTCTTCCCTCCGGACACTGGTCTCCTGTAGGTAGCGGCGGAGGAAATGAGAGACTGGAGTATCAGTGCCAACCACAGTGACGAGCCGAACACCGGGCAGAGGAGCTGCCTGGGCATCTTCTGTCCTCAAGCACCGGGCGGAGCGCAGCGAGGGAGATCCAGCAGAGATCTCCTTATAAAACCCGATCAAAAAGCACCTGAAGTGTTTTATGCCCCTCCTTGATCGAGGATCACTGGTGTCTCTTTCAGCCCCCCTATCTTCAGCTGTTTTGCAGTTAGCTGGAGTAAACTCACGCCCCAGGGCCAGCCTCCATCACACTGCTGCCCCTGCACCGCCCTCTGTAGTAACGCAACAGCTCTTAAAGGTAAGATGACTCTTATTTAACAGAAGCTTCTTCAGCTGGGGGGTATCTGAAGCATAATTGATGCGTCTGCACACAAAGAAAAAAATGAAATAATAACAAGAATAAAATAAAATAAATGGACGCAAACAAAAATGTTAAGCTTCTTCAGACGTTCTTTGGTTCAGCTAAAACTATTTATGGCTGTATATGGTTTATTTTTATACCATTTAACCATGCGTATGGTTATTTTTATGTTACATTTATAGGTTCTTCACAATATCTGGTGTTTGTTTGTTTTTTTAACATCAGTATGTACATATACATACATACATATACATACATATATTTTTCTGTATTTGAAAAAGATTCTCCAGTGGAATTGTAAAGCTGTAAAGTCATTTCTGGTTATAATTGGAAAGTTTATTTTCAAAGGCCTGTTTTCAGCTATTTCTATATTTCTTTTTTTTTTTTCTTTAGTTACATCAAAACTGAATTACTAAAACAGTACGTAATTATGCTTTAGTTGTCTAAAAATAAGAGTGACGGTTCATATGATTAATCATGGATTAATCAACTGTTCACCTTATTTTAAAACTCAGTCCTGTTGTCCTTATCCTCGAGCAATTGACTTTTTTTTTGTGCATAAATGGCTACAAATAGTGAAACGTTTAACACATTTACGTAACGAGA
The DNA here is from genome assembly GCA_039654775.1 of Spinibarbus caldwelli. NCBI lineage: Eukaryota > Metazoa > Chordata > Actinopteri > Cypriniformes > Cyprinidae > Spinibarbus > Spinibarbus caldwelli. The sequence continues at coordinate 7,385,067 of CM077242.1, forward strand.
ATTTAAAGTTGAGCTTTCTGTTTTTTTACAGATGAACATTGTACAGATTTGCTACTGAAGGGTTATAAAAAAACAACTTGTTTTGTGTTTTTTCGTCTCCGACGACCTATTTACAAGTTGATATATTGATAGGCTATGCATTAACAAGTGATTCTGCGTGTACATATGAGGTTTTCTTCAAAAGGACAATGGAATTTTTAAAGACAATTTACACAGATAAAAGCTTATAAAACAACCTGGGGGAAATAATAAAGAAATACACAATGTTGAAGCATAAAATACAATGTGTAACTATAATATACTACAACAACCGTTATATTTAAAGGGGAAAAATATATTATATTTCCCGAGTAAGAAAAACAAACACCTGATAAAATATCAATAACCTACTGAAATAATAGCCTCTCTTTTTCATGAAAATGTGTTTAATGTAATTATCCACATCGGGACCGGTGACCTCGTAGGAAGCAAACAATTTAGCATTGAGATCACGAAACTACTCTAAAAGAAAAAAAGAAAAGAAAAAAATAATCTCGTTACTCACCTCGTGTTCACCTAACGGGTCCTTATGTCTGGGAACATTTCTTGCTTTGTCTTTTTGAAATATTCGTTTACAAAGCCCTCAGCGCGAGCTAGTTTTCCATCTTTTCGATAAAATAATTGTAGGCTATATAAACCATTGATAAATATTTAAAATGTATATAATCCCCGAGAAACACAGATCTGACGCTGCTCTTTGTCCTTTCATAGTTTTGCTGTTAAATGTGAATATAAAGTAGCTACTGAACATATGGTTTAGCCTATAAAAAATTCGGTTTTATGAGCAGGGTGCATCTTTTGGCGTGACACACCAGCGATCATCTCAATGGGTGACTGGTATACGCCATGCTCTTATTAAACCTGAGACGTGCACAGTTCAGTGTATAGACAATAAAATAATGCTCTTTCACCTGACTCACGACACTGATGTCTAATAACGGGAACCATGTGATTTGTTCTTCTGTGACTGACACTTTGGCCTAACATCCCCGGCGTCCTGCGACAGTCCACTTAGCCTACTTTCTGCAGAATAAATGAGAATAAAACAAAACAGATAGAAAATAAGACTCTGTGCTGTTTTTACAGTATGTTTCTTGGCAGTAAACCAGACAGGGCGCCTCTCTTTAACCTCAGATGTATGACAAGATTTATCAAGTTTTATACGAGAAATCTTTTGAAGTTCATTTTTAGTTTTCTAAACTTAAACTCACAGTTTCAGAGATTATTGGGAGTAAATATATCAAACAGAGTTAACATTCAGTACACAGTCTTGTAGTTTATTGTGAAGCAAAACAATATTGGCTATAAAGTAGTCCAGATTGTGTATCTGTTGCTCCCATTCTGATAAAAAGTGCAAGGTTAAAACTTTTATAAAAAAAATCTTTTAGCTATAAAAACAACATGGATAAAGTTCTAAACATTCTAAATAATACATTCAAATAGTTTAATTCTTTCTTCCGAATATATTTGGCGTTTAGTTTAGAATGCATTTAGTAAAATAAAAACCTTTCAGCTTAACTTAAAAAAAAAAAAAAACATTTAATTTCTGCATAAAAGTTTGTTTATGACATAATATTTACTCGCATTATTAATTATTAAAATGATTACACTAAGATTATGCTGATAGGACGGGAAGAGAAAGATTTAAAACTAAAACTCAAAATGTTTTACGTTATAGTGCGTTATATTAAAATTATAAACACTAGAGTTATGTTTGTATAGGACAGTATTTTGGTCGGGTAGGCTAATTTGTCAATGTTCACAGGCTAATTAAAAAAAATACAGGTCAACAAATAACATCTTCAGTTATTAATACAATAATAGAAAATTGTCTACTCACCTGGTTTAAAGTTCATGGACATTAAATTAAATAGAATATTTATTTGCAGCAGAAATTAAACAGGATTCTATGAAAGTAAAGCAATTCCCGAAAGTAATCGTAAACACGTATTCGACAACTTGCCTAAATAATAAGCACGAATGATTGCATAAATTTGAATTTTCTTTATTCTTTTGATATCAGTTTTGTATATTATTTGTGCTGTGATTTTCCCCTTTCCTCTCCCACAACAATAGTACAGAAACTGTCGAGTCTTTTAGTGAAACCATCCGAGCACGGCACTCCCACTGTTTCAAACAGGCTCCTAAAGGACGTGCAACATTTCATCCAAGTGGACCATCAATAACTTATTAAGTAAAAGTTTCCTGAGCCTGCTAACTGTACGGTGAGCCCTCCCTGCAGACCTTCGACAAGGTCAAGGCTTTACATACGGGTCCCTCTGAATATCGACGAGCCGTGGGCAATAAGAGGGAGAAAAAAAAAAAAAAACTCCACATATTTGTCTCTGATTTACGAGGTGGAAGCGAGTGATGCTGAGCAGACGAAAGTGGTTAGCACACACAGACAAACATCTCCAAATTCTTCTTTTTCTCTTAGTTTTATCTTACACATAAACTCTTCAGAATGGTGTTGTCTATCATCTGTGCCATTGGCTGCTGCTTGAGGCCTGGCTCCAAACACCCAGGGGATAAAAGTAAGTGTTTATGAGACCACAACTTATTGTTTCACCCTGCTGCTGGCGAAGGGAGTTTTTTGACATTTCGAAATGATTGGACAAAAATCCCACTGAACGAATTTCTTGCTTTTGGGAACGAAAACTGCTGGAAATGCAAATAGGGGAAGTTTGTTTTACAAAATGTGATTTATTATCTTATAGATTTTTAATATCTACAAACGTAACTGATACACATCATGATGTCTTCCTATACGTTTGGGTGTGTGTGTTTTTGAATACTATATGTAGAACCACCGAACAAGCATTCTCTTAAAAATAAATAAATAAAATAAAATAAAACTACCAGGAGCCATTTCTTAAACATATATGGTGTAGTCATGCCACTATTTATGTTATATATTATTTAAGGTGTTTTGCAAAATTAAAATTTTATGTCATTGGTCAAATAGAACAATATCACTTTTCTGTAAGTTTCCATCATTCAGTCGCATTCAGTTGTCGAAGTCAAGGCAAATTGTTATATAGTGCCACCTTGTGTAGAAGATTCGTTATGACTCGTTAACTTTTATTCCACATAAAAGTTAGAATTGCATAAAGTTTGAATAGAACATCTATTACCTTTTTTGAACGGTAAGTAGCCTAAATTAGGTATTCGTTTATTTACGTTAGGCTATCTGTATTTACACAAGGACAAATATTGCATGACATTCACTAAGAATATACAGGTGATAATAATAATAATAATAATAATAATAATAATAAATGTAAATTTATTAAATGCAAAATTAGTGATTCAATAAAATTCAGATATCTGATATCTTGGACCTTGTGTGGCTGGTTTACTAATAAAACAATACGAGTAGAGCTTTCAATCTCCACAGGCCCAGAGACCCCCAGCCATCTGAGTCTGTCAATATATATATATATATATATATATATATATATATATATATATATATATATAAATAGTTTTACTTACTCTACTTTAATAATTTATACTTTAAAGTAATACTTTGATAACTTTTATTACTAAATAACATTATATTAAACTTTAATTATTAAATGTAATATTAAATAAAAAATGCCTTAAAAAAAAAAAAAAAAAAAGTTCTCTATGTTTATATACCTGTCCACCGACTTCTTGGGTTTACAGTGGTAAAATAAACAGAAATCGTATCACATCATATCTGTCTGGGTGTTTTGGCCCGTTCTTCTGGACTGCAGCCTACATATTTCCTGTTTGCTCCTTACAGTATCGCAGCCCTGCAAAGCGTCATGGCGTCACTGCGGTGTCATTTTTATTCACACGAGACTCCAGCTGTTACATTGGCTCGGCAAACAGAGTCGATGTGTGTGTCCGTGGGTGTGTGTCATCGCCACGTGATCCAGCTCGCCAATGTCCTTCTACAACCCACTCAGCATCATGGCTGCGGATGCTGCGGATGCTCTCCTCCCGCACCGCATCCCCGGACCATGCCTCCTGCCCCTGCTCCTCCTGATCGCCTCCGCTCTCCCCACACCGAGCCACGGGCAGCTGGGCTTCCGACCGGAGGACACGGGAGGAGATCTGTCCGTGCAAGACGGGCTGTTGAAGGCCACCGAAGGGACGCGGTTCATGTTACGCGTGTACTATGCAGCATCCCAGCAGAGACTCAACCGGACCGTCAGCAGCGCCGGCGGCACAGCCGCGCCGTGGATCGCTTTCATAGAAGAACCGGAGCCGGGCAGAGAGGGGCAGGTGCATCCCAAACGCAACTTGTGCGTGGAAGAGAGCGCCAGGAGCTCGGATATAGAGCTCCTCGGATCTTTCAAGTCAGCCTCCAGCCAGAACTCCATCCTGGTGGAGCTGCTCGCCAAAGACCTGCGGAGAGGAGAGAACATCAAGTATTACTCTATGTGCGCCTTTGACGGGATCAAATGGGAGCACTACCGGACGCGCGACTTCTGGCTGGCGGTGGTGGAGCGACCGCCGCAGACGGACGGGTGGCTACAAGCGGGTCTTTCGGTGCTGCTTCTGGCGCTTTCCGCGCTCTTCAGCGGGCTGGTGATTAGCATGCTCGCGCTGGACCCGGTGGAGCTCAGAGTGCTGCAGAACAGCGGAACGGACAAGGAGCAAAAGTACGCGCACAAGATCGAGTCGGTGCGCAAACACGGCAATTACGTCCTTTGCACCTTGGTGCTGTGCAACGTACTCACCAACACTTTCCTGGTGGTCTGGATGTGCCAGATCCTCGGAGTGACGCCCGTCTCTACTGCGGCGTGCACTTTTCTCATCTTCTTCATCGGAGAGATCCTGCCGCACTCCGTTGCGTCCAGACACGGGCTGGCTATCGCGTCCAAGACCGTGTGGGTGACCAAGATGCTGATGTTGCTGACTTTTCCCATCACATATCCCATCAGCAAACTCCTAGACAATATGCTGCACCAGGAAATCAGCAACTTCTACACCCGTGAGAAGTTACTGGCTATGCTGAGAGTTACCGACCCTTATCATGACCTGGTGAAAGAAGAGTTGAACATCATCCAGGGAGCTCTGGAACTCAGGAGCAAAACGGTGGAAGATGTGCTGACCCCTCTCAATGACTGCTTCATGCTGGCCTCGGATGCCATACTGGACTTCTACACCATGTCAGACGTGATGCAGAGCGGATACACTCGCATTCCTGTGTTTGAGAACGAACGGTCTAATATTATTGATATACTGTTCGTCAAAGATCTGGCCTTTGTTGATCCAGATGACTGCACCCCGTTAAAAACCATCACTCAGTTCTACAAGCACCCGCTGCACTGTGTCTTTAACGACACCAAACTGGATGCAATGCTGGAGCAATTCAAGAAAGGTAAGATGTTTGTACATCCTGACTGCAGTTGTGTAAAGTTACAACAGAAAAAAAAAACAAAAAAAAAAACTTTAAAATCAGTGTGAAAAAGGGTAATTCTCACAAAAATCATTTCTCACCCTCATTTCGTTCCAAACCTGTATGCATTTCTTCTGTAACAAAATATATTTTACATATCATGTTATTAAAACATTGGACTTAATTAAATTTAATTTGTATGGATGAGAAAAAAAAAAACACTATACCAACATTTCAAAATATCTCATTTTGCATTCCACACAGAATTAAGATGTGCTTACAATTAAGAATGCAAAAACATGAAGATGATATATGATGACAGTTTTCATTTTTGGCTGAACTGTTCAGTAACAGTATATAGGTGCATCTCAATAAATTAGAATGTCATGGAAAAGTTTATTTAAAAGTTTATTTATTTTTTTAAACATTTATTACAGTAATTCAACTCAAATTGTGAAACTCGTGTATTAAATAAATTCAGTGCACACAGACTGAAGTAGTTTAAGTCTTTGGTTCTTTTAATTATGATGATTTTGGTTCACATTTAACAAAAACCCACCAATTCACTATCTCAACAAATTAGAATATGGTGACATGAAAATCAGCTAATCAACTCAAAACACCTGCAAAGGTTTCCTGAGCCTTCAAAATGGTCTCTCGGTTTGGTTCATTAGGCTACACAATCATGGGGAAGACTTCTGATCTGACAGTTGTCCAGAAGACAATCATTGACACACTTCACAAGGAGGGTAAGCCACAAACATTCATCGCCAAAGAAGCTGGCTGTTCACAGAGTGCTGTATCCAAGCATGTTAACAAAAAGTTGAGCGGAAGGAAAAGTGTGGAAGAAAAAGATGCACAACCAACAGAGAGAACCGCAGCCTTATGAGGATTGTCAAGCAATATCGATTCAAGAATTTGGGTGAACTTCACAAGGAATGGACTGAGGCTGGGGTCAAGGCATCAAGAGCCACCACACACAGACGTGTCAAGGAATTTGGCTACAGTTGTCGTATTCCTCTTGTTAAGCCACTCCTGAACCACAGACAACGTCAGAGGCGTCTTACCTGGGCTAAGGAGAAGAAGAACTGGACTGTTGCCCAGTGGTCCAAAGTCCTCTTTTCAGATGAGAGCAAGTTTTGTATTTCATTTGGAAACCAAGGTCCTAGAGTCTGGAGGAAGGGTGGAGAAGCTCATAGCCCAAGTTGCTTGAAGTCCAGTGTTAAGTTTCCACAGTCTGTGATGATTTGGGGTGCAATGTCATCTGCTGGTGTTGGTCCACTGTGTTTTTTGAAAACCAAAGTCACTGCACCCGTTTACCAAGAAATTTTGGAGCACTTCATGCTTCCTTCTTCTGACCAGCTTTTTAAAGATGCTGATTTCATTTTCCAGCAGGATTTGGCACCTGCCCACACTGCCAAAAGCACCAAAAGTTGGTTAAATGACCATGGTGTTGGTGTGCTTGACTGGCCAGCAAACTCACCTGACCTGAACCCCATAGAGAATCTATGGGGTATTGTCAAGAGGAAAATGAGAAACAAGAGACCAAAAAATGCAGATGAGCTGAAGGCCACTGTCAAAGAAACCTGGGCTTCCATTCCACTTCAGCAGTGCCACAAACTGATCACCTCCATGCCACGCCGAATTGAGGCAGTAATTAAAGCAAAAGGAGTCCCTACCAAGTATTGAGTACATATACAGTAAATGAACATACTTTCCAGAAGGCCAACAATTCACTAAAAATGTTTTTTTTTTTTTATAGGTCTTATGAAGTATTCTAATTTGTTGAGATAGTGAATTGGTGGGTTTTTGTTAAATGTGAGCCAAAATCATCACAATTAAAAGAACCAAAGACTTAAACTACTTCAGTCTGTGTGCAATGAATTTATTTAATACACAAGTTTCACAATTTGAGTTGAATTACTGAAATATATGAACTTTTCCACGACATTCTAATTTATTGAGATGCACCTGTATATATATATATATATACACACACACACACATATATATAGGTATATATGTGTGTGTGTGTGTGTGTGTGTGTGTGTGTATATATATATATATATATATATATATATATAATACTTTTTTTGACATCATACATTGCACATTTAGTGTCAGCACAACTTCAGCTGACATCTGCAGAGAGGCTGGCAGCTGGACTGAATAATTTGAATTTGTTCCCATGGCAACCATTTTCATTCAGTCATCATTGCTTACTATTCACCAGAGAGTTCATATTAGTCATATTTTGGCACGGCTTTTACTGAAAATCCATGAATTACTCATGTCAAGCACTGACCTGTGTGGATGCATACCATTTCTTCTTGATCCTGCCCTGCACAAAGTCTAGACAGTGATGTGATGTGTTCTGACGCCTGATGTGATATCATACTTTGGCCTCTACTGCATCACAGTGACAATTACGTAATAATGTTTTATTGAGATTGATGATGTTTTCTGTGAAGGCACAGAGTCAAAGCTACAGAACAGCAACAGCAGGGTGCACAGTGCCATAATTCAGCTGTAATGCAGTAACCTGTCAGATGTACCACTCTCATAGGGTACAAGATTCACCGGATTTACCTTCCCCACAGGGCACAAATGTTCGTACGCAGTAGATTTAGTAAAGGGATCATCAACAGTATCAGTTCCATAACCGCTGTAGGAATCCAGGGCAGTTTAGGCAACATCCAGACCGAAAATAGGATTTTCAGCACAGACTGACACCGCACAGCACTTTAACCCTGTACTGAGTTTAATCTTTGTGCAAGACTTGAATTTATTTTCCACCACAGCAGAACTGTCTGAGAGAATTCATTAAACTTAGAACTGAGGTCAAATCTGTTTGTAGGATTCATTTTTGGGTGAACTATCCCTTTAAGCTCAAATGCAGGTCAATTGCAACATGAATGCTGCACAAGCATCAAAATTAAAAAGGCCTAAAACATGATTTAAAAAAAAGCAATTAACACAGAAAATCATGCATTTATTTGCATATGCATTTTTAGGACAAACTGTGCTATTGAATTGTAGAAATCATTCAGGCATTTCCTTCTGTGTGTTTCTTTCCGTTTTCAAGCTACACACTGTGCTTTATTGTTAAAGGAATAGTTCACCCAAAAATGAAAATTTGCTGAATATGCACTCACCCTCAGGCATTCAAGATAGAGTCTGTTTCTTCACCAGAACAGATTTGGAGAAATCTGCCTGTAGCATTATATCACTTGCTCACCAATGGATCCTCTGCAGTGAATGGGTGCCATCAGAATGAGAATCCAAATAGCTGATGAAAACATCACAATAATCCACAAGTAATCCACACAAGTCCAGTTTATCAATTAACATTTTGTGAAGCGAAAATCTGTGTTTGTATGAAACAAATCCATCATTGAGATGTTTTTAACTTCAAACTGTTGATTCCAGATGACCTGAGGGTGAGTAAATTTTCATTTTTGATGTTGACAACTATTCTTTTAAGTTCCAAAAATAACATGCAGTTTAGCTGTGTAAAGACATCATACAGGTTTGGAACGACTTGAGGTTTAGTAAATGAAGTATAGTGTAATTTTTGGGTGAACTATCCCTTTAAATCCAAGTGCTTGTCTGTATAGAAACATCAGGGCAGGTTAGCTGCAGCAGTGACATTTTGGTCCAATCAGTGTCTCAGCTTGGGACCATATGGACAAAAAGAGCAGAGCAAGAGAGAAGAGGATCTGCTTCCTCACACTGTGAGCACCCAGCCTGTCACTTTTTGAAGCTTCTGCCTCCAGTGAACATATTACAGCAGGAATTATGAAATATGCAGGCTCAACCTTTCCCTCTCCACTCAGTGAAGTAAGGCAGATGCTGAACAGCAGGTAACGGTGAAGCTGAATAAAATGACCTTTTTCTGAAGACTAAGTTACTGAAGTAGTAAAACTAAGTGTATCTGTACTTTTGAAAATAGTAAAAGCTACTATTCTTTTCAGCACATAACAGATATAAAATGCTAAATTTCAAACATACACTTATTTACAATCTGCTAATTTACCCAGTTCAACCCAACAGGTAAATTCTCTGTATTACTTTATTTGTTCTCTGGACTACAAATGTCAGTTTAAGAATGTTAAAAAACATTCCCTCCCTACTTACTATCCCTTTAAACATCAAAAGTATTCAAAAATAGGCAGAGTGTAAGCTGTGTGATAAATTTAGAAACAAGAAATCACACAAGATCTGACTGATCTTGATTTGGTTGGCAGTCTCCATTACTTCTCTCTCTGTTGTTTCCTGTTCTAACTATGCTGGTCTGTCCTATAAAGACAAAAAGCCGATAAAAATACATTTTAAAAGAACCAAGAACATTAATGGCATGCCCATCGATGTTTGCTAATGATTCCACTGGGGTTTATGCAGAAAATGATGCTATAAAACAAACAATCCAAAGGCTCAGGGTTTGTCCGAAAATAGTTTGCTTTGCTAAAAAACTGGAGAAAAAAGAGAGAAAAAAAAATGGCCAAAAATCTAGAAATTTAAACCACGCCAGGGAATAAAAGGAGAGAATTTAGTTTCTATTCAGTTCATAAATTATCAGCTAAAATGTATGTGAAATTTTGAACAGTTGGTGGCGCTAGAGAGTTATAGGGAGTTGCCATAGACTCTACCAAAGGGAAAAAAACATAAAAATATAGGTGCCTACACACCTTTAGTGCTTGCCCCCTCAAATTTCAGGATCAATAGCTACATAATTCCTATTCCTCAAACTGTATTCTGCATGAATAATCAGACCTTGAAGTTGTACCAAACCTGTAGGAGTTTCTTTCTTCTGTGGAACATAACAATTATATTTTGAACAATGTTGGTAATTAAATAGTTGATGGTACCCATTGACTTCCATAGTATGGAAAAAAAAAAATAAAAAATACTATGGAAGTTAATGGGCACCATAAACTGAAATTCTTCAAAATATCTTTTTTTGTGTTCAGTTGAAGAAAGAAAGAAAGTAATGCAGGTTTGGAACAACATGAGGGTGAGTAAATGGCAGAACTTTCATTTTTGGGTGAACTATCCCTTTAAGCTCAAATGCAGGTCAATTGCAACATGAATGCTGCACAAGCATCAAAATTAAAAAGGCCTAAAACATGATTTAAAAAAAGCAATTAACACAGAAAATCATGCATTTATTTGCATATGCATTTTTAGGACAAACTGTGCTATTGAATTGTAGAAATCATTCAGGCATTTCCTTCTGTGTGTTTCTTTCCGTTTTCAAGCTACACACTGTGCTTTATTTAGCATTTCCCACCCACCATACTGCTCTGCCATGCATCACATGAGTAGAGTATAGTGCCAGCTTTAATGAGTCCATTTGCTTGGCACAGCAGCTGAGGGAATCGCAGGGACATCCGCGTGGGCTCAGACCCCCTGGCTCCGCGTGCATGCGTGCGCGTGTTATGTAATAGCGTAGTGATGCAATGCGGTTCCCTGAACATCAGCTTTGAGGTGTATCGAGCCGAGTGCTGCATTGCCCTTGCTCTCCACCTGACTCCTGCAGAATTCTTCATTTCACTCTGCGTGTGCCGCTACCATGGAGACCACAGCGTGAGAGAGGCTTCTGTCCCTTAGGTTCTCTCTATCCAAAGGTTGAGGATTATGTATTTAATCTTCTCTGCCTGAAATGATATTCCAAATCTGGCTGACTGATGATTAACAGAAATGCTAGCTGGGATGTTTCGTTTGTTCCATTGAAGAGCTTCTGTCTGGGAATTCAGTGAACAAACTTGTATAAGCAACACTGATCGTGCTTCATATTTTAAGCTTTTTAAAAGGGTCATATACATTTTTACAATAATTTAGCTTTTATGACAATTTTTTGCTGCTGCTCCTTTAAGATTCCAATGTAAGTGCCCTCTTTGCATGTGAAATGAGATATAGCTTTGCTGCAGCAACAAGCTGCTGGTTTGCAGTTGGTGCCAATATAGATTTAGCAGCCCCATATTTCAATAACAGACTGTTGGCAAAGCTGCATTACATTATGAGAGATTTATAAAACAATCTATTGAAATGACCAGACTTCAACTGTTAGTTTCTAATGATTCCTCATAATGCTCTGGTAAATATTAAATAGCCATTGTTAATACATAAATGCATCTGACATTATAACATTGTGGAGGTGCAGAACAAGTGTGTGTGTGTGTAGCCGATATATGTACACATGCACACACATGTTTATGTAACAATGTTTTTGAAAGTCTCTAATGCTCACCAAGGCTGCATTTATTTAATCAAATATACAGTAAAAACCATAATATTGTGAAATGTTATATAATGACTGTTTTCTATTTTAATAGATTTTAAAATAGAATTAATTTGTGATGCAAAGCTGAATTTTCAGTATCATTACTCCAGTTTTCAGTGTCACGTGATCCTTCAGAAATCATGATTTGCTGCTCATGAAACATTTCTTATTATTATCAACGTTGAAAACAGCTGTGCTTAACATTTTGTAGGATTTTTTTTCAGAATGCCTTGATTTTATAAAAAGTTCAAAAGAACAGCATTTTATATAAATAAAAATCTGCTGTACATTACAAATGTTTTACTCTCACTTTTGATCAATTTAATGCATCCTTTAAAAAAATAAATAAATTGACTCTAAACTTTTGAACGGTAGTGTATGTATAAATATATAAATACAGAAAATTTGATATTTGGGCATCATAATTATTTAATATTAAGGGAGACATGAACTAATGTCAGAATAGCCATTAATGCCCGAGCAGCTTTTTAAAGGCTCAAAAATAGCAAATTCCAACAGATTCCAGGTTTTTAGCATGCTTCATCATCAGAGCCACAGGGCTTCCCAAACCCCATTGCATAACCCCTCAGTGCTCTTTGCATAAGGTCAGGTCTGAATCTTCAGAACTGTCATAGTTAATCTCTTCATGAGCCTTCATTTTAAGCACTCTTTATGTCATGTGACAAATCAGTTTAACAGTGCAAAAGACTCTTTTACAGGGCTTCATTTACTAAAGACTATTGATTTTGCACACTTTGCCTAATAACTTCATTGATTTATGGATTGATTTAATAGCACTGCAGTTTTTTGAAATTGGCTTTAATATACTTTGCATAAATGAGGGTGCAGATTAAAATTAAATGCCGATTGCGTATCCCGCCATGATGCTCCTATGTCTTTCTCTGGCACTGTAAAGGGAAATCTCATTTGGCTATCGTGCAGAGGGTCAATAACGAAGGAGAAGGAGATCCTTTCTATGAAGTCATGGGCATTGTCACCCTAGAAGACGTCATCGAGGAAATCATCAAGTCTGAGATTGTGGATGAAACGGACCTCTACAGTAGGTGTTTACTATTTCTGTTCTTTAAATCTGGTGCACTTTTGCTTATCTTAGGCCTCATTTATTTTTCTATCTTCTCATCTTTCAATAATAAAGCTTCAGATGAACACTCAAACACCTGAAAGTTACAAAATCAGTCTAATAGTGAATTATAAGACGAATATTTCCTCTACACAGCCATTCCAGAGCATTTGTCTGAGTGAAAACCTGCCCTGATTCCTGCTGTTTCCTCATGCATAGTCAATAACACTGTGACCCTGTTGCAAATAATTATCACATTAATTGGATTCCAGAACTCTTGTGTTATTGTCTTCTGGCGAAGCCTGTTCTCTGCAATTATCAATTCATTTTTAACCATGCTGGGGAAGACTAGGGTTTGTACTTTTTTACTATGAATAGCTTGAAAAGTGAATTAATTTCTGCACACACATTTACCTTAACATCTTGACTACAAAAAAAAGTTTACTGCCAAGGAAATAAGTTATAGTTATGAATACCATCTTGACCTTTTGTGACAACATATCCCAGTTAGCTCCCAAAGTGGGGTAAGTTGTCAAAAGGGGAACCTGCAATTATAGTGCAATAACAGATTACAGAGCAGAAAGAAGGAAAAAAAAGTGATTCAGCTTGGATCTTCAGCAGTAACCATATACCTAGCACATGTTTTAGTTTAAATACTACTAAAAACAATACTGTCTTGTTTAAGTTAAAATAATATAATAAAAATTATAATATATAATAAAACACATAAAATATCGTTTGCATAATCATTTGAAATTTCATTTCATTTTAGCAATAATGGACACCGTGCAATACAATTGTGCAATAAAACTTTAGTAAAAAAACAAAAAACAAAACTAAAATACCAAATATTAGGATGAATATCCTATATTCTTGAATTATATATATATATATATATATATATATATATATATATATATATATATATATATATAATAACAATAAATTAATAAATAAATAAAAACTTAATTTTATAAGAAAATTGTTGTGCAGGTCAATCAAAGTGTGTTTTTGGCACAAATTATATTTATTTATTTATTTGTTTATTTATTTCTTTATTAATTAATTAATTAATTAATTAATTCATTCATTCATTCATTCATTCATTCATTCATTCATTCATTCAGTGTGTATGGCTAATCATTTCATTTTATTCTTGTTATAAAAAATAAAGATCTATAAAAATTAAGGGCTGTAAAAAAAAAAAGCCAAGGCCTCTAAAAAGCTTAAGTAACATTTCAATGCACATTTTTGAAACAAAAAAAAGTGTATTATATTCAGTCCAATTATCTTGAGTGAAATACTATATAAATTGCCTGGAGATCAATATAAAGTTTTTTTTTTTTACCTTTTGTTGTCTATATTTTGCATCTCAAGCATATTTTCTATGCTCTCATTCACATGTTATTGGTTTGAGGTAAAGCCTATCCAGTATAATGTATTGCTGTTGTGTTTTGGCAGCTGATAACCGTACGAAGAGGAGAGTGTCTCACCATGAGAGGAAACAGCAAGATTTCTCCATATTTAAACTGTCAGAGAGTGAAATGAAGGTCAAAGTTTCACCACAACTTCTACTCGCAACACATCGCTTTCTAGCAACAGGTAATCTCAATTCACAGTTTTCAAATATTTAACCCTATTAATGATCAAGTCAGACAGTTTTGGATTAATAGAATTTGAAGTTTTAAGAACCTGAAAGGTGTTTTAGGTTTAAAGCACATACAGTTCAAGACCAAAAACATGTGTTCACATTAATTAGACAATATCTACTCATTTGGTGCAGCACTGCAAATCATCAACAAATGATGAAGGATCAGAATGCTGCTGTTTCATTGTCAAAGTCATTAATGTGTTTGTTGTCCTTTCTGTTCTCTGACTTTCGGTAGAAGTAGAGCCTTTTAAGTCGACGCATCTATCAGAAAAGATCCTCCTGCGATTGATAAAGCACCCGAGCGTGGTGCAGGAACTCAAGTTTGATGAGAAAAACAAGCGATCACCAAAGCACTACCTCTTCCAGCGCAACAAGCCGGTGGATTATTTCGTCCTCATATTGCAGGTAAATCACTGCAGGTTTTAAAAGACATTCTAAAAGTCATTATAAATAAATGTTAAAAATGAAAAATATTTTTTATTAAAAAAATAAATTCGTTCAAATTGTTATGCAGATAAAGAAATTTATAACAAAATTATATTACGTATAATATAAATTATATTACATATAATAAAATGCAAAATAAAAACTTTTTCACTATTGGCCCCTGCTGTAAGTAGAGAAAAATGCAGTATTCATCAGTTTTCATACAGTAATTGCAAACAGAGGAAAATAAATCATTTTATTAAATCATAAAATTTTTTAAATATATATTTGTAACAAATATTTGTTATGCTAATCAATTAATTAATTTAATAGAAAAAAATTACATTTATGACAAAATTATAGTACATTAATAAAATGCTAAATAAAAGCTTTTTGACTTGAAAAAAATGTCACTTTCCTAAATTTTTATTATTGCAAACTGAGAAAAATAACTAGTTTTTATTAAATAATATATTATAAAAAATAATTTCAAAATTGTTATGTTAATCAATTAATTTATGACAAAATTATACTACATTAATGAAATGCAAAATAAAAGCTGTCACTATTGGACCCCACCATAGGGGGAGAAAAATGTAATTTTCCTCAGTTTGCATTTTGTTAATTAAAAAAATATTTGAAAAGATTATATATTTGTTCAAACTCTTATGCTAATCAAAGAATGTATGGCAAAATTATATTACATTAACTGCATGCAAAATAAAAGCATTTTCACCATTGGAACTCACTGTAAGTGGAGATATTTTTATCAGTTTTCATAATTGTAAACTCAATTTTAAAGGTCTCAGCAGTGCAAATGTGTGAACAATCTCTCTCTCTGGCTGCAGGGTCGAGTAGAGGTAGAGATCGGCAAAGAGGGACTAAAGTTTGAAAATGGGCCATTTACATACTACGGCTTACCTGCTATCATGATCATCCTACCCACAGGTTTGTTTGCTGATTTAATATTTGCCAGAATTCATCAATGGAGCTGAACAGAGCCTCATTAAATGAATCAACCTGAGTTTCCAGAATATCTCGAACAAGGTTTTCCTGCAGTAAAAATATTAATGAGCAATAAAAAACTCTGAGAGGTGTTGCACGTGGAGCATACGTGACCCCTCTAGCAACATTTTCCAGAGATTATTAAGGCAGCAAACCTAAATATAGTGGCTATGTAAATCTTAGGAGAGTAGAGTTGGGTAATTACAGCGGGAGAGAAACTCTCATCTGCCCACTCAAGTAAAATGGCACGTTATTATATAAGGATGAAAATCTCATAAGCTTAGCATCACGAGAATGTAAAAATAACTTAAAGGATGGAGCCTTTAGCTCTTGTTTAAGAGATTAATTCAGAATGAATGTGTTTTAAATGTAAGCTAAGTGTCTGTGTCATATAGTCTGTCTCTCTGGTGAGGGTTTTCTCTGCATCTCTCTGTGATATAAACACACAAAAAAAGACACAAACACATACTGTATACCAACACACTCCATCCAGGACTTTAGCATCTGCTAATGAGATATGACATCCACATGGACACAAAGAGATTCTGTGTATGGCATATGCTTTTTTTTTTTTTTTTTTTGCTCTCATAATCAGTCGTAACACAACAACACTAAAAGGTTTTTTTGCTTTTTTAGCATTGCATTTCTTATTTTTAACTTTTATTTGGCCACATTTTAACAGTTAAAAAATCTAAAAAATTAATTGAAAAAAAAAAAAACTTTGAGATGCAGTATTTTATAGATAATATAGACTTCAAGAGATTGTATCTTTAATAGGAGAGCATTTTGTCTTACTGCACTGGCAGAATGTTTCAGTTATTTATGCATAAATATAAAAAAAACAACTGATAAACAAATAAGCAAAAAATCTGTCAAACGTACAGTACAAAAGACTAAATAAACTTAATTTCAGGATACAATGTATGAAAACAAAGCACAGTATCTTATGCAGTGTTTCAATTCAAGTACAACCATTTTGGTTCAAGGATTTTTAGATATTTATTAAAAATTAAATAAAAGCCCAATCAAGTTGTGTCCATTTAGCTGAATTTTTTAATATATAAGTACATTTACTCCAAAAGTGTATTGAATTCATTTTAAAAGCACACTTAGGGATTTTTTCCCTCAAGATGTACCTTTAAAAATTAAAATCGAAAATAATCTCTACTGTGAAACTATTTCTAATCAAGTACAAATATTTTGGTTCAAAGATTTTAGATAATAAAAAAAATTAAGACTCATTAAGAGCTCACTTTTGTAGTGAATAAACAAATCTAATCAAGTTGTGTACATTTGGCTGAATTTTTGAATATGTAGGGAGTCAATCTCAACATTATATATATATATATATATATATATATATATATATATATATATAGTAAGCAGACTCTCAATTTGCTAGGTAAAGAAAAAGTAAATGTCTGTGGCAATAATTAACTGAATTACTTCTAATGGTGTGATCCAGTCCACAGATCACCGTCCCGGAGCAGCGGTCTCAATCATTCAGATACTACAATCCACGGAGGCAGTCTGGGTCAACTGAGCATCAGTGGAGGAACGTATTTACCAGACTATTCAGTTCGCCAGCTCACAGATCTACAGATCATTAAGGTAAACTTGACCATGCTGAGAAAAAACAGAAAAACTGTTTTTCAGACAGCTGAACGAGGGGAAAATTCAGGGTCATGTTATGTTTCATACCCCAATATTAAAAGAAATTAGTATTGTATTTTTATTTAATTTTAAGACCATTAAAGTTTTTAACCTAAATTCTCATGACTGTAATGCTGAAAGAGAATTTCATTCTTATTATAGTAATGAAAATAATCCTGTCTAGATACATTATTCTTTTTTTTTCCTTTTATTTTTTCGATGATAATAAAACAATATATAATTTATTTTACTACATTTTGATTTTATTAAAAAATATTTAGCAGCATTAAATTTAAAATGGCCATTATATATACTTACAATTGTACTTTCCATTTAAATAATTAATGACAGTGTGCACAAGGAAAAGGCATAAAAGCATATGTTAATTTATCATTTTAACATTTTTGTTTTATTTTTGCATTACAAATTAATATATAAAAATACAAACAAATCTGATTAAAAAATAATTGTAAAAATTCAAAATTTGTAATTTAGATATTATTTTAATATAATATAATTAGACAATGCAACATTTACTTTTGACTCATGGCCCACATGTTTCACTTTCTGGCCCTTAACAGTAATGGGGATTTGGGGTGAATTGAAAAGAAAATTAATTTTCTTTATTAAAAATGTAGTCTTTTTTATTGATTTTGAGGTAAAATATGTCCCAGGTCAAATTTTTTTGAGGCTGATCCAAGAACTCCCATCATGTTTTTATTTTTCGGTGTTCTTTAGGTTTGCTCCAAAAGTGCTAACGTAAATACTTTTTAATAATATTAAATAATGTTTAAGTAATAATGTAACATTCTAATGCAATATGTTAAAAATCAAATAGAATTATGAGATGTCTCAGTATGTTATGCCATTCTTTCCAGATCACTCGTAACCATTATCAGAACGCCCTGACAGCTACACGCATGGACAGCTCTCCACAAACACCCGACGCAGAGAGTCAAGCACCCGGGGAGAGAATGACAATCCCTGAGACGCGTTCCAACAGCATCGCCCTTCCTCTGACAGAACCACGGCCCTGTCTGACCCGATTCCACCAGCACAGCCACCTCTACAGACAGCCAGACAGCACCACCACCCTTAATGAGAGGAACCGCATCGTCCGTGAGTGCATTCGCTTCTCATTTACAACATCTTTCTTGGGTTCTCTTGGTCGTTTTTCAGGCAGCAAGTGAATATTAAAACAGTTTGACATGAAAGCACTGAAATATATTTCCTCGGGAGCTATAGCAAACAGTCAGAAAAGCTTTATATGACAGACCGTTTGAGCTCATCTCCAAAGGCTTCTGATTTTTTCTGAAGTTGGCAGCGATTGCATAACCACAATGGCAAGCCACTGTTTGAGGAACACCAAAAGAGTTGTTTTATAAGTTTGAATACACTCAAATATAACCATGACATATCAGTGTCAGTCATTGTAATCTTTGTGGAAAGCGAGGATGCAGATAATGCATGTTGGTGGTACATGTGATGGAATTAGGACGTTTCTCACAGCTTCCAAGTGCAAGACAAGACAGATGGCCGAACTCTAATCATCTTACTAAAACTAATCAGACTTTGTGTGAAAAGGTTTAACTCTGATTCTTAAGCTAGAAATCACTTAGAAATGTCAAAACACAACTAAGTTCAGTTTCCTCTAATAAATGAGGCCTGTACTAAAGTGTACACAGGATCAAATGCAGGGTAATCAAATTACATTGTTAAACAATATCATATCAATGTTTGCATTTATATGAAAAGCTACTGTAAATATTTAATAGACTTTGCATGCAATACAGATTAAAACTTGAAATGACAGCAGTTTCACAATCAGAGTCTGAGTTTGAACTAAAATCTCCATGAAATCATAACGGTTTGTTTTTTTGTCAAAATTTGCTAGTATGAGGTTATTTGAAGTCAAGTGCAATACAGCAGCAAAAATACAAAATAAGCAATTCATCTTACTATCCACATCCTTCATCAGGATCTTCTCCCTCAGATCCATAGTCCAAAAACAAATGCAGAATCATTTTCTTCTTCATCACTCGGGAATTGGTGAGAAAATAGTCCACAGTTCATTGTAAAGAGTCTTCATTGCTTTCATCATCAGTAAAAACTGTGGATAATCTCAGGTCGTCATGACAATTAAAGGCTACTGGTTGTTTTTAAAAAAGGTCAAGGCCTTTAATACATCCACCCAAACCTCCTGTTTCAATAGGAAATGTGGCTGCATTGATAATTGCATACTAGCTTTATATTGCAGAAATAGTAAGAGTAGTATGCCACTATGCTGTTTTATATGTCAACACAGGTCAAAAAATTGTGTTTGGCAAATCAATTTTAATTTTTATGTCAAAAGACATGGACTCAAAGCTTTGAATGTCTTTGATTGCTCAGTTTTTTTAATCAGATACTCCTGCATAGTGCTACAAACTCCTGTCTGGTTTATTTCCTGTGTGATCATCTGACTGTGGCTCTCTGGCTCCCCCTGTAGGAAGTAAGTCAGATGGACAGAAGAGCCCCAGTGACTCTGTGTTCCTGCGTATGGATGACACCCCATATATAAGAGACAATCGTGTGGAGAGAAAAGAAGGAACTGGTGGGTGAACTGAAGGATGATTTCTGAAGCCAAACCATGACATAATTTTACGCACCAATATACAGTGTTTACCTCAGTAAGTCCAAAAATGAATAGAAAAGCTGCTAAAAAACCAAATCAAAAGAAGAGACTGGGCATTACGTGAACATAAATCACTGTAGAAACTGCACTTTTTGAAATAAAAAAATGAATTATTTTTATTTTATTTATATATTTATTTTATTTTATTTTTACATTTATTTATTCACCCTCATGCCATTTCAAACATGTATGCTTTCCATGGACACACATGAAAATTTGTTAAGAATATTCTTTTTTTATTACTTTCATAGTCATTTTACATTTTTGTCTGTTTCTCAAGCAATGCTATTATACAACTTCAAGACTTTAGAATATAGTTTTTAATACTGTAGTTGTATAGACTACTTTAATTATACCTTTATGCAGTAAAAGGTTCCTAAAGATTCTTCAAAATATCTGTATGCCTTTAAAAGATATAAATACAGCATACAGGTTAGAAAATGGCCTAAGGGTGTGTAAACAATGACAAAATGTTGATTTTTGGCCGAACTATTCCTTTAAGAAAGGTGGTGGTCTGCTCTCTGACTAAAGGCACCCAAACTTTCAAACACTGGAGTGGCTGTTTGACAGCGAGCGAGACGTTTGACAGACTGCAGGGAGAGGAAATGCATGAGCTCTAGTCTCTGTTTATATGACCTGCAAAGGAATGTTGACATCAGGCTAGAACTGTCCATTTCAGCTCCGCTTGTTATGACTGGAGGTTAACGGGAATGACTAAATCAAGAATCATGAAGTTTGGATGTATAGAGAAGAGAAGAGAAGAGAAGAGAAGAGAAGAGAAGAGAAGAGAAGAGAAGAGAAGAGAAGAGAAGAGACTAACCAATGACTTTCCAGTTTGCCATGTGATCGTGGCCCGTTGTCATAGTGTGTCCGATCTATTTCAGATGCGACGGCCGTACCCATGGAGACGGACCTGTCTACATCCCAGCTCATCAGCTCTCACTCTCTGGGTGGCTCGGATGAGAACCTGGGGAAAAAACTGCTCCGGAAACTCAGTGTGTATCAGCTGTCAAGCACCTGACTGAATTGCAAATTTGTGAATCTGCCCAGTAATGACACGACACCTGCGTTTACAGCTGCACACACACACACACACACACCTGCTTTTAGTCTGCACTTTCAAACTCCATCTGTTTCCTAGCAACCAGCCAGGCAAACTGCAGCCCACACATCTGTTTAATAAAAAAAGACAAGTCACTCAGAACAATGTGATTTACGCAAATAGGGCATATTTCTGGGTCAGCAGCCTTTGTTGCTCCTAGAAAAACATTTTTATCAAGAAATCATTCATGTTTAAAAAATTGCTCTGGCATAGCTTTCTGACATCTGTTCAGTAATGTTTCCTACTTACATTCATGCAGAAAGTAGACACTTTTATAAAGCAATTCAGATTGTATTTGAAGTATATACCTCGCTGGGAAGCAAACGTATAACTTACAAACTTATAGCTTGTAAAGCTTTCTATACTGTATATATAGATATGTTTATATAATATATATTCAAGATTTATGTATCAACATTTTCTTAATTATTATATTAATTAAATACATAATATTTAATATTAATTAATTAATTTAGTATGATTTTTTTTTTTATTCTTTCTTGAAAGTCTTAAAAAACCTTGAAAGGGCTTTTCAACAATTTTTAAAACGATTACAGTTAGAGTATATTAATTTAAGTTGTACATTTATAGTATTTTAATTTAAATTCCAGTGTATATATAGAAAATATATAATATTTAATTTTCAATGTTATTTTTTATTTCAAATATGCCTTTGTCAAGCTAACATTCAAAGTACTGACAAACCTTACTCTCCTGGTAAATAATAATAATAATAATAATAATAATAATAGTAATAATAATAATAATAATAATAATAATAATAATAATAATAATAAATAGTTTTGTGAATTTCAATTGATTTTAATTTTACTTACATTCAAATTCAAATTGCAGTTCTGCATCCTGTTTCAGTTCAAATTTAATAAATTTTAACAGCATTTTTACTTAAATTCTGAATGGTTCACAACTCCGCCAGAAACATGTTCTATTTGCTAAATCACAGTCTTCATCAATCAGACATTTTCATCACTTATTCATATTTATCAGTTGACAGCTTTTTTTTTTTTACTTCAAATATTCAGGTCAGTTCAAAACTAGGCATTTTACATTTCACTTTCTACTCTCCAGGCAACAAAAAACGAAAGAAGTCTCGTGATGGAGATAAACCTTTGGAAGACAATCCTGAACAATCACAGGTGAAGACCTAGCATTCATTGTGCGGGTTTGCTTCTCTCTTGCTCTCTCACCTGCTTCTCCCACAAATGTGAAATCTTCTCCAGCCTTCCTCTGGATCCCAAGTGAGAGAAAGCACAACCCAGTGTACAATGACCACCACAACAGATGTAGCATCAGAAAACCTTGCCTTCAGGAATATACTGTTACAACAAACCTGAAATATACAACATGCAGCAAGAGGTTTTTTTTTTTTTTTTTTCATTGACGAGATGCTACATAAACCTTGATATACTACAGTTTTGATGGCGGTTTATGATGATGTCATCTCCAGTCACTGTGGTAATGACATT
Organism: Spinibarbus caldwelli; assembly: GCA_039654775.1. NCBI lineage: Eukaryota > Metazoa > Chordata > Actinopteri > Cypriniformes > Cyprinidae > Spinibarbus > Spinibarbus caldwelli. Next base: position 7,407,842 of record CM077242.1, read on the forward strand.
CTGACCTCTGACCCCGGGCAAAGCCAGCAAGCACAAGCCTGGAGACCTGAATCCAACCATTTGACCAAAGAGAGGGCAGAACCTTTAGTATGGTCATCTTTCAGTAGAAACAAAGTGTTTATTGTGTGATTTTCTATCATATTGAGAGGTATTTGTCAGGCTGTGCCTGGAACTTAATCAAGATATCAGAGCACTTTGAGACAGATCAGACCCATTTATTTCATATTCTGTTGAATAGCTGAGGTGTTGACAGAGAAAAAATACCTATATTAGGTAAGTCCTGTCAGAATCTTTTTATTTATTTATTTTTTTTTCTATTTTCTGTGTTCAAAGTAGGAATATTTTATGTTGATTTCTATCATTTTGCTTTAATTTTTGCACTTCCGTTCGGCTGAGAGCACAGGGTACAGAGAGATATGTCTTTTTTATTTTCTTTTTAGCTATTTTAGGCCATATTCAATAGTTTTTAAAAAAATAGTCAGAGATGCCAGTGCTAATGGTCCAAGCACATGTATTTGACAATAGATTTATTTGTTTAAAAATAATAACATTTATTATATTGGCATGCTTTTCTCAAACAGCAGTGTTATTATTGTTATTATTAGAACAGCATTGTGTTTACTGTATGAAATATAGATATTTAGGATATGCGCAAGCCATAACTTGAAAAAACTTGAACCATTGATACTAAAATTTTATATATATATATATATATATATATATATATATATATATATATATATATATATATATATAAACATGAGCAATATCCAAAACATGCAAGAAGCCTATAGTATTTAATTTTGAGCCCTTTTGAAAACGATATACTTAGTAATTTACTGCAACACGCTGAAAATCTCACCCACGTTTACTTTCATAAGCATGCTGCTACGTGAATTTCATCTTCAAGCTTCATACCTCCTGTAAATTAAGCCTTTTTTAAATGGCATTCATACTACCATTCAAAAGTTTGGGGCAAGTTAAGTTATTGCATTAAGCAATTAATACTTTTATTTAAAAAGGAATTTTATTTTTATTTAGAAAAAAAGTGTCAGGAAAGATATTTATGCCACAAAAAAATTATATTTGAAATAAATACTGTTTATTTGAACATCAAAGAATCTTTAAAAAACAGAACTTTAATAATAAGAATTAATAATAAGAAGAAATGTTTCTTGAGCACCAAATCAGCATATTAGATTGATTTCTGAAGGATCCTGTGACACTGAAGACTGAAGTAATGATGCTGAAAATTCAGCTTTGCATCAGAGAAATAAATTACATTTTAAAGCATATTTAGAGAGAAAATAGTTATTTTAATTTGTAATAACATTTCACAGTATTAGTGTTTTACTGTATTTCAATCAAATAAATGCATACTTATTGGGTATAAGAGACTTTTTTCTTAAATAAAAAATCTTACAGACCTCAAACTTTTGACCGGAAGTGTACAATCACCAACGTATCAGAAAAACATCTGAGCTGCCATCACTGGTTCACTGCCATGACTTTCCCAGCATGCCGTGTTCATGACAAACTAACCAATCAGCTCATCTCTGCCAACAACAGGTCACATGATTACATTATGCCAGGGGATCATACATAGGATGTGTTTTGCATGAAAGGCTGTTTTTTACCGAGTATATCGAGTTAATACCTCTCTCCTGCATGCACGCAGCAGACACTGGTGATATGTAGAGACTGCTGGGCCACAAGCGAGACTCTTTTTGCCTCTATGATAACAGTGACCTACCACACCACCAGGAAGTCGAACACAGAAAGCACAAAGACTCAGGCTGGAAACCAGTGGATGTCTGTTTCTTTCCCCTTGATATTTATCCCTAATATTTAATAGCAATAACCAAGCTAGCCCTTTTTATAAAGTTGCTTTGCATCTTGATGATCTGGAGTGAAATGAATGTGCCTGCTTGCTTTCAGGTCACATGGACACTTTGTGTTGTGCAATACTGTGAGCTAAAGTCACTGTACGGAGAGCACATGCTGACAGAGAAAAAGACAGACAGAACAGGGGGCAGCACTTTTTACGTCACGGTGCTGCATTGCAGGGTGGGCCAAGTGATGCATGCTGACGTCTGGATCAACCCCTCCAAACAAAAACATCCACTGATTGCTTTAGACAAGACATCCACTGAAACGACACATTCAATGACGTGTATATTTAAGCCTTAAACTGTGGGTATTTGTTAAAGACGTTTAGAAAATCCTCTCCAGCTTTCGCTCTCTGTACAGTGAGTTGGCTAAAGGATAGATATATCTTTCTACAGAGTTTACAAAGACTTCTATTTGAAAACACCTGATGAATTGTGTATGACTTTACAAAAAATGATGCTCTGATTATATAAGGACATATATATGTATAAAGAGAATATCAAATGTTCTATTTAAGTCTTGATGTAATATTTTAGAATGAGAAGTAGCACTGACTTTCCAATAAATTAAGATTTGACTCAAATTTGTCTTGGAAAACATTTTGTTCAAATGCAGTAAATGAACACTTTTAAGCAATATAGCAACACCAAAGGTTTATTATGGTGTTCCTGAGCTCATAGTCCTGTTATGGAAGATTCATATCAACAAATTTCACTTCAGTTACATGAGTGAAAATAAAGTTCATTGAGTTCTAACAACTGCTGGACTGTTTCAGGATGATAACCTTTGCTGGGTTTTATTTTGAGGCAGAACACATTCTTTGAATATGCTTAATCATAAAGTGTGTTCAGATAATGCCACCCGATTAGTCATAATCTACATTGAAGGCCTATCACCATAGGTGTCATTTGTGCCTGCTTAATGGCAGATTCTTAAACGTTTGCTCCCTAAAGTTAAAAATATGGTTTTAGCTTTACATAGAGTGAAAATTTAGTTATAGTTCACCCAAAAATTAAAATCTGTTGAAATTGTACTCACCTCAGGCCATCCAAGATGTAGATCTGTTTCTGTATCAGACATGGAGAAATTTATCATTACATCACTTGCTCACCAGTGGATCCTCTGCAGTGAATGGGTGCCATTAGAATGAGAGTCCAAACAGCTGCTAAAAACATCACAATAATCCACAAGTAATCCATACGACTCCAGTCTATCAATTGATGTCTTGTGGAGCGAAAAGCTGCACATTTGTAAGAAACAAATCCATTTTTAAAGGGTTAGTTCACCCAAAAATGAAGATTAGCCCGTGTTTTACTCATCTGCAGGAACGGATTCCGCGTACGTTTATTACGCTTGAAATCTGGATATTTATCTTACAAAAACGCATGGATTTGCTACAGGAGGCCTTTATTCACCCCCCGGAGACGTGTGAGGCACGTTTTATTACGGATGCTTTATTTCACGTTTTCTGAACTGTTAACAAAAAGCACCCCAAGCTTATCCCCATTGTAAGGCTTTGAGGGGCCAGGACAATTTTTAATATAACTCCGATTGGATTCGTCTGAAAGAAGAAAGTCATATACACCTAGGATGCTTTGAGGGTGAGTAAAACACAGGCTAATTTTCATTTTTGGGTGAGCTAACTCTTTAAAGGGTTTTTATCTTCAAACTGTGACTTCCAGTTAAAATATGAGTCCGCTATCCATAATCAGGAGAAATATGCACAGATCAAGCAGAGTTTACAAGCGACAACAGTCTAAATAAATATGACGGTGGATTTTGATGTGAGAGAACAACAGGTACTGCTTTGTTTCTTACAAACATGCAACTTTTCACATCACAAACTGTTAGTTAATGGACAGGAGTGGTGTGAATTACTTGTGGATTATTGTGATGCTATTATCAGTTGTTTAGACTCTCATTCTGACGGCACCCATTCACTGCAGAGGATCCATTGGTGAGCAAGTGATATAATGCAAAGTTTTTCCAAATCTATTCTTATGAAGAAAAAAACCTGGTCACAGTGAGTTTAAAATTAACATGCTTATAACATGAATAGATAACGGAGTAATTTCTAGTGCCAATCACTCTGTGTGTGCAGTTAATAAATCACATATTTTAAAACAATACCCTATGGATTTATCTTTAAAAAAAATTATTTGCCAACCCTGTTATAGTCAAAACTTTACAAAGTTGAACATTTAGAGGGTTTGAAAATAACTGAAGGTGCAAAAATAGCCTTAACAAATTTCATCTCATTACTCAGTGTTTGTTTTGTGCTATACTATCACTATTCACTGGGACATGTGACTTGGGCTAACAAAACACACCAGAGAACATGTTTGTTTACTTCATTTATTTCAATGCACTTTGATTAGTATATTTGTGCTCAAAGAGTTTTTATACGCCTAGAGAGGTTTGATCTTTTGCGACTAAGCTGGGTGGGTTAGTAATGTACTTGGACTAATGGCTGCACATTCATTAAATGGTCCTGCAGTGCACAAATGAGCCTGAACACGAGAACACAGCAGTGAAGGTGATGGACCAGAATCAGCACATTAAAAAGACATCAGAAAATAAAGTGCAAAACAACGTCTGGGCTCATCACAACCCAGAATTTCCAGAACATCAAAGATGAAAAGCTTAAAGGAATATTCAACCCCCAAATCACTTTTCTGTATAATTCACTCTCTTTCAGCTGTCAGAGATCCAATATCCCAGAATGCACTTCTTCACAGACCACAATACCAGGTTTCTTCCTCTGTTGTCTTAACTAGTCACAATAAGTTTAAAACTGAATCACAAAAATTGGATTTGAAGGTAAAATGTTTCTTCAAGCCATTTAATTTGAGGTAAGAGCATCAGAAATTGACAGTTTAACACAATCTAATGCCCCCGTCATTCAAGTTCTAGAGTCGTCTGTGTGCATGTTTCAATAATACAGACATATAGATCATAAAACATGCATTTCGTCCTTCGGTTCAGCACTCAATACAGTGAAATTTTCAGACACATGATGATAAAACTCAACAAGTTAATAAAGGCTAGTTTCTACCTGTTCCACCCAATAACTCAAAGGTTGTCTATAACTGATCCAGTCACATTAACCTGTTTGAATTTAACCTAAGACCATGAAGGATCATAAAATCAGTGAAGCTGGACCTTCAGGTTAATGAAATCCAGAGAGAGCCATTCAGTTGACTGTAAATCCCACCACAAAGTGCTTATTCATAGAAACAAGATTTAAATGAACACCACGGATAATATTTCAACATACTCTCTTCTGAAAACACAGGAGAAAGGCGAAGGGAAATATATATATTTATATATCTTCTGGGACCGTTTCATTTCTTTATAATTACAGTTAAAATTGAATGATGAAATGCTGATGAGTAAATTAGACCAGCAAAGCTGGTGAGTGAAGGTGTGTATCTGTGTGTGTGTGTGTGTGTGTGTCTGTGCGTGTCTATATTTCTGTGGACACACACACAAACAGGAAGTGTGGTAAAGGTGCTTATTGGACTGTAGTGACAGCCTCATGAATGGACTCGGCCACGTAGTCAATGTTCTTGGTGGTGAGGCCACACATGTTGATGCGACCGCTCGCCATTAGATAAATGTGCTTTTCTTTCACCATGTACTCCACCTGCTTAGCTGTAAAACAGAAAATAACATTTTGAAATGGTTTAGTGACATTTTATGTAAATTTGAAACTCATAAATTACATTAACAAAACATCAAACTAAGTGGCCACTGCAAACAAAAATATGCCTTTTTCCATTACTAGATTTTAACTACTTTTTCCAGAGCTAACTTTAAATTATTTTCCCAGTACTAATGTTTAACTATTTTCTCAGTACTAATTTTTAACTATTTTCTAAGTGCTAGCTTTGAACTATTTTCTCAGTACTAACTTTAACCAATTTTTTTTCAGTACGGTTTAAAGGAAAACACCACCGTTTTTCCATATTCCAATATGTTTTTCCCTCAACTTAGACGACTTGATACGTACCTCTCCCGTCTCAGTGCGCGCACTTAAATCACTCTAGCGCGCGGCGCCACTATGCTAGAGTTTAGCTTAGCACCATTCATTCCTTAGGATCCAAACAGAGATGAATTTAGAAGCTACCAAACACTTCCATGTTTTCCCTATTTAAAGACGTTTACATGAGTAGTTACACGAGTAAGTATGGTGACACAAAATAAAAAGGGGCAATTTTCTAAGCAGATAAAAAATGATAACTATAATGTATGGCGGAAGAGTACTTCGCAGCACTTCGACCTCGGCGCAGTAATATTGGAATATGGAAAAACGGTGGCGTTTTCCTTTAACAGTTTTCTCAGTACTAACTTCTATTTTATCAGTACTAGCTTTTAAGTATTTTCTCAAGTACAAACTTTTAACTGTTTTCTAAATACTAGTTTTAACAAATCTCCTGATTACTAGCTTTTAACTATTTTTAAGTACTAGCTTTTAACTATTTTCTTAGTCCTAACTTGTAACCTTTTTCTAAGTAGTAACTTTTAACCATTTTAAGAACTAACTTTAACTATTTTCTCAGTAGGGTTTAACTGTTTTCTCAGTATTAACTACTATTTTCTCAGTACTAGCTTCTAGCTATTTTCTCAGTACTAAGTTTTAACTATTTTTAAGTACTAGCTTTTAACTATTTTCTCAGTAATAACTTTTAAATATTTTCTTTAGTACTAACTTTTAACTGTTTTGTAAATACTGTTTTTTTAACTGTTTTCTAAATACTAGTTTTAGCTAATCAATGATTACTAGCTTTTAACTATTTTCTTAGTACTAACTTTTAACTTTTTTTCAAAGTAGTAACTTTTAACTGTTTTAAGTAGTAACTTTATTTTCTCTCAGTACTAACTTCTGTTTTCTCAGTACTAGCTTTTAACTATTTTCTCATTACAAGTTTTTAACAATTTTTTTCAGTACTAGCTTTTAATTTTCTCAGTACTAGCTGTTAACTATGTTCTTAGTACGATCATTTACCTACTCTTACTTTTAAAGCCTATAACCTAAAAGGCTTCAAATAAAGATTTGAAACCACATCAAAGATTTCTCTTCAGTTGCAGTAATGTGTAATAATCAGTAGCTAAAGCATCAGTGACTGCCGTGTTAGAACAGATGTTTCCAGTGGTGAGACACGTGATGAACAGAGTGTGAAGCACTAGAAGGAGATACTTACGGTTGAGTCCGGTGAAGCTGAACATGCCGATCTGTTCAGTGATGTGCTCCCAGGTTCCTGGAGTTCCGAGTGCTTTGAGTTTTTCCTTCAGCTGAGCACGCATGAGCAGGACTCTGTCTGCCATGGTCTTCACATTGTCCTTCCTGAAGAAAGAGAGTAAAATGCCAGACTATAAATAACCCATAACTAAAACATATACATACACTGGTGAATCTCACAAAATCTGTAACACATCCAGATCACATTTCATCCCAAAATCTAAAAAAAGTCCTGCACAGCCTTGCATCTGAAACAAAAAACAAATTTGATAATGCTGAGTTCCAAAATATTAATAAAACTTTCTACCATGTACAGTTTTAAACTGAATAAGAATGAAGATATATATATGAATGATGCAGAGTGGTGCTATTTTTTCTATTATTTATTACATTTTTTTTTAAATCAGCATAAATGAAAAGCAGTGCATTTAATGCTATACATACTTTACAATTTAAATAATATGTAGGCTAATTGTTTTTTCCTATTACAGTAATGAAAATGATTTTTTAAATTACACTTATGGGAATTTTGGGAGAAATGTGCATAGTTTTCATGAAAATCACTTACAAATTATAAACTTGCACTAGTAAATATTTTATTTTTGAACCAAACACATGAAACTAGATTCATTTGAATTGCATTCACCATTCAGCAAAGAGTTCAGGGGTGTTGAGTGTAATGGCAACCAGACGTGCACCCTGGGACGGAGGGTTGGACCAGGTGATTCGAACGATCTTCTCCATTTGAGACAATACACGGTTCAAATTGTCTTGGTCTTTGGCTACAACAGTCAGGTTCCCCACTCTCTCATCTGTGGATTCAGATTATTTTTTACAATCAAATGGTTCTGAACAAGGACACAGTACAAGGCATTATAATGTAATATCTAACATGTAACACTGGAACCACTTACTGTACAGACCAAAGTTCTTTGAGAACGACTGGGCACAGAACAATTCAAAACCTTGTGACACAAAATAGCGGACAGCCCAGGCATCCTTATCTAAATTTCCTGAGGCAAAACCCTGATAGGCTGAATCAAAGAAGGCAAACAGACTCTTTCGCTGAAGAGAGAGATGAGAGAAGAAAAAAGTCAGATAACAACATCTTTGCCATGCAAAAATGTGTTTTAGGTAATTACAGATCCACTGAGGAACTTTTCAGGAACATTCTGTATCCTGCATGACTCTACAATTTTGATATGATATGTTGGCTTTAGGTGATTATACAATAGTTAACTCAGTATTTATAAAACTGCTAAGGTTTAAACTTAGGCAACAGTAGGTTGTAATTGCACGTTGTGCTTAAATGGCTTATTACATGCAATTAGGATCTATTTTTGTACCATTACATGAGCTTCAGTGTTCTAATCTGTGTGAGATGATGTGAGGTTGTTGTGATGGTCTCACCTTCATAACATCAGCGATCTGCTTCCATTGATCCTGGGTGGGATCTGTGCCGGTGGGGTTGTGAGCGCAGGCATGCAGCACAAAGATGGAGTGATCAGGTGCGCTCTGACAGGAAAGACATGTTTTCATTTGGACCGTATATAGCAGAGGTGTTCAAACTTTTTAATACAAAGAGCTAAAAATCTAATTTCATTTAGGGCTGTGGGCCAGAATTAAATATGTTGCATTATATCTAATTATATTAAAATATGTTAAATTTAAAAAAATATGTTTCTTATATTTCAATGCAAAAATAAACAAAAAAGAAGTTAAAACAAAAAATATAAATAAGAAATTAAGTTCAATGGCATTATTAATATGGTACAGCGAGACAAATCCTGGTTTGGGCATCGCTGGTATATAGCAAGATTTCAGCATCATTACCCCAATCTTCAGTGTCACATGATCCTTCAGAAATCATTCTAATATGCTAATTTGCTGCTCAAGAAACATTTTTATTTCTTAAAATGATCAATTATCATTTTGTACTGCTTAAAATTTTAAAATAGGATTCTTTGATAAATAGAAAGTTCAAAAGAATAGCATTTATTTGAAACATATTTTTTGTAACAATGTAAAAGTTTCAAACTAGATCAATTTAATGCATCCTTGCTGAATAGAAGTATTAATTTCTTATTTAAAAAATCTTTCTGACACCAAACTAGGTATGGTAGTGTACCATGTTTTTAAAAAATTGTTTTTTAGAGCCATTAGAAAATGCCACTAAAGCAAATCTGAACTAATACCCTGATTATCATGCTCAACACTTCTTTTTGCACATAATCAAAGGTTTTTAGATAACATTTATCAATTACTGATAAATAAGTAACTATGAAGAGCTTGTTTCGTTAAAGACAATGGAATTTTGAAATCACTACTAACCTCTAGGTCACCCAGAAAACCTTCCAGATCGAGTCCACGCTTCCCTGCATCCCAGTATTTGTATGGACGGATGTCCTCAAATCCAGCGTTAGAGAAAACGGCGTTGTGGTTCTCTTGAATGAAAGACCACAAACTAAACTGAACATTTTTATCATTTGAGACGACAATAAAAAAAAGTTAATTATTGAGTTTAAGGTCAGCATGAAAATAGTTAAGCTCTTTTGAGGCAAAACTTTAACATATACTTTAGATTAAAATGACAGTTTTTACAGTATTTTCCTTGTGTAAATAGATCTTGTGCTCACCCCATGTGGGTGCAGACACATAAACTGGAGTTTTTGTGTTGTCAGTTCCATTGTACCAACGGCGAAGAAACTCGGCTCCAATCTTCAGAGCACCAGTGCCACCTAAACACTGCACAGCTCCTACCTGCAATACAAAAACAACAGAAACATCTACATTAGAATGATACCACTTCAAAATGTGTAACAAGGTCTCAAATAAACAATTTGCTAAATCTGAAAATGTAATGATTTCTGAAGGACCATGTGACACTACAGACTGGAGTAACGGCTTCTGAAAATTCAGCTTTGCCATCACAGGAATACATTACATTTTAAAACAAAACAGGTTTTTAAGCATCTCATCTGACCCGATTTTCCTTGATGGCAGGACTGTCTTCACCCAGAGCGATCTTAGATGAGCTTGAACGAAACTCTGGCAGGCCTAGAATGGGCAGGTACTCGTGGTTCAAACTATGGTCATCAGCAATCATCTTCTCCACTTTTCTCACCACAGGCAGAACCCAGGGCTGACATTCATCTGTCCTGTAGGCTAAGGGGAGAAAGAGGATGAACATATAAACCAGACTGCTTCAAAATACAAAATACAAAATACCATTCAAATGTTTGGTGCAAGTATTTTTTTTTAAAAGAAATTAATACTTTTATTCAGCAAGGATGCATTACATTGATCAAAAGTGACAGCATATACATTTCAGTGTTAGAAAACAATATTGTTTCAAATAAATGCTTTTCTTTTGAGTTTTCTATTCATCAAAAAATTGCCAAAAATATCATATGACACTGAAGACTGGAGTAATGATGCTGAAAATTCAGCTTTGCCATTACAGAAATAAATTAAACTTTAAAATATAAGAAAATGGAAAACTTTAAATTGTAATATTTCACAATATTACTGTTTTACTGTATTTTTGGTCAAATACATGCAGCCTTGGTGAGAAAAACTTAAAAAAATAAAATAAAAAAAAAAGTGTACATTACAGCACCCTGAATTCCTATCTAATCAATATCTGTCATGCGTAGCTGTCCCTTTTTATCAGGCCTGTCTATAATCAGGATTTATCTGTGAACTTTTACCCAAGAGCAAAATTAGCTTATTCGACATTAACGTGTACTGTTCACATCCTGATGCAATTCTTGAATGAAAAAATCCTACACAAATACAGAACATACGTTCTGTACATAAACTGGTAAAGATTTTGAATCAAAAGTTTGTGAAGAGGAGCAATGATTTTAATCTGCGTGTCTGAATGTATCAAATATTAGATTAATAAGCAATTTATGGTGCAACACATCCAGTGTAGTATAAATATCAGCCAAATAAGACAAAATAAGCATATTCTGAAGCATATTTTTGTCACCTTTTGCAAAAGTATGACAAGATGTAGTTAGACACTGTAAATGTCTGTAGAAAGCACATGAAATCAGTGTTCTGGGTTGCTCAAGGGGGATAGTCATTTCAATCTGAGGAAAGACCACAAGCGAGGGGGAGGTGTTCGACAGTCCACACAATCGTGACTCAGGGATTTTCAGAGATCTGACTTTCTACTTTTGCTCGTGTCTCAGAACCTCAGGAGTCGTGGTGTCAGCAGGGTGTCAGGAAAAGCTGAAGATAAAGATAATCCTCCCAGAATCCTCTGAGGTCAAGCTCTCTAACTGGGATCAGGAATAACTACACAGCAGATGACACATGACAACTGCTTCTACACAATAAAAATGTCGACATAATGCAATCTATTCATACCCAGTTAACAGCACTGCACATGTGCCTGGTCTCCAATAGAAACGACCAATGCTGGAAGAGTAACTCTATCCTTTAATATATTTAGAAACTCTAGATGCCTCTGGAGCTAAATGTGATGACTTTAATTTAATGTCAGACCACTGTTTAATTTAATGTGATATAATACAAGTCATTTACAATTTAACACCAATCATTTTTATTATATGTTATCTATATTTTACAGTAATAGTCAAATCATCAAAATATGAAATAAGACTAATGGAAAAATGGTTATTATAAACAAACATCTGTTATATCTGACTTTTTTAAAAGTAGCTCTGCACAATTTTGGGCTGCTTTTTAAGCAGTATTTAATAGATTATTAATATGTAAATTATTTTAAATAATAATTAAATAGCAAATAAAAAAGTAAAATAGGCCTGTATTTTTTTTAATTCTTTATTCAATTTCAAACATGCATTAAGCATTTAAGGCATGCAGTTCAAATGTTGGGTCCTTTCACTCAGACCAAATAAAATTTTAAGTTTGTATTAGTCTATCAATGCCAACACACACACACACACACACACACACACACACACACACACACACACACACACACACACACAAATAAATAAATAACAAATCAATATCAGATCTGTATGCATGACTTGCCTATAGTCTAAAACGATATACAAGTCATGCAGTTAAGAATATAACAGTTTAATGTCAAATCATGCATGGAGTATCTCATGTTACTGATGCTGTTATTGGATTCCAGATAACAGCTGATCTGTAATAAGGTGATGTGGCTACCACCATTATAACCTTTCAAAACGAAACAGGCTATATTTCACAATAATTTATAAAATAGGCGTTTTTAAATGCAATGAGCTGCAGTGAAGCAGAAGAGACAGATGTGTTCAGTTCTTATTATACACGAGGCCTACTGTTGTCAAAGAGGATAGCAGTGTGTGCATGGACAAAGCATGCATTAAACTGATACACACTGACATTCATATTCGTATATTGTGATATGCACGTGTGTGTGTGTGCTGATATAAAGCGCATCTCTCACCTCCGACTCCCAGATTCACCTTGCTGGGATTCTGATCTTCACGGAAATCTGCTGTCAGTTTAAACACTGCGACAGGAGCAGCTTGCGGGACTTCAACAAATATCGACATGATGTTGTGTTAATATTTCTACTAATTCTTATGAGCGAGAAGAGGGAGACAGATACGCAGGTACCGCTGGATTGAAGTGCAGTGTGATGGAGACAGACAGACTTTAACCTTCAGATGTGAGATTAGGACAATGGAGGACAGGCGTGTCTAAACTAACCAATAGAAATCCAGAACTTTATGTTCGACTCGAAGATTACCCAATCATCTTTTAGTACTGGAAGGTCAAGCCGCTACGTCATCAAAGAACGCGCTCGATAAGACTGCGGGGACCAATGACAACTCGAACGTGTAAGAGCGACGTGCCTTTCGACCAATGATAAAGTAGAGAGGGCGGGCTAAATTTGATTCAATAGGCAGCGTTGTTTTCATTCACACCCACAGTTATTTGAGTTCCGCATCCAGATATCTGGATCATATTTGAAGTTGTGTAATTTATGGCTGGTATATCTGCTTTTAGGAAAACAAAAGTTTCATAATATCCTGCTTAGTCCACTTTAATGATGTTATCAGTACTCTGTACTTCCACCTTCCACCATATACCAATCAAAAATACTCCTGAATATTTGATATTGCTTAATATGCATTAATATACAATTAAGATTTTTTTTTTTTTTAAATAAATACATTATATGTTAGGCTATATATTTAAGTATCCAGACAACGAGAATAGCACTAAACACAGTCAATTTCCACACTGCGTTTAGCAAAACTGACCTCAATATTTAGGCTATTTATATTGAATTGAGATTTACAATGAAACTCATGCAGAAATGCAAAAGTTAAACCTTAAATTTGTTAAAACTGTATAACTTTTAAAGCATTCCAAATTTATGTAAATACCCTTTATATTTTATTATTATTTATGCTTAATTACTGGCATATATCATATCATATCTTATCATATCATATCATATCATATCCACTTTATATTATGTATTTAGTCTATACATGTTTTAAATTTTTTTGTACATAGGCAAATACAAATACATTTAGAGAAGAAAAAAAAAGATTTTGTATTTCATGTCCCTGTGAGGCCACAAGGTGGTGGTCTAAGCTTTCCATACTGTCCCACACATAAACACTTATGATGTTTTAAGGTCTCTAATGGAATCATAACTCAAGGCCCAAGAGGAAAAAGGGAAACATGAGCTGTTCTGTGGTATTTATATCATGAAGGTCTCTAAAAATGTATGTTCAGACAACATGACCTCTTGTTCATTATCTTACTACTTTTCCGTTATTTATTTCATAACACTTATTTTGAAGTATCTATTTTTAGTTACTTCAAAATAAGTATTATGAAATAAATAACGGAAAAGTAGTGTATCATAAAATACACTTAAACTTCAAAAACGTTAAAGAAGGTTTTTGGTTGTTTGCTTTTTTATTATAATCTTTTAAAGGATATATTTCAATGGTCAAGATAGGTACTGTTTGAAAGCCACTCCAGGCAGCCTGTATGGTGTATCCTAAAAATGTAGATTTTTGTCACTTTTCATCTCATAATTGACATGATATTTAGTTATGATTTATCAAACCATGATTTTATTTTATTGCCTTTTTGGTCCCACTATATATTAGGTGGTCTTAACTACAATGTACTTACATTTAAATTAACCATGTGATACAATGGAATTATTGTGTACATTGCACATATTGTTTTTATAATACCTGCATGTAAGTACATCTGCAATTAATTTCTGTAACTACATACATAATTACACTGTTCACCCATGCCTTACACTTTAACCCACCCTTAAACCTACCCATACCACCAAACCTGTCCTTAACCTTACCCATATCCCACCTCAATAGCAGCAAAAGTGTTTTGCAATACAATATGAACACAGTAAGCACATGGTACTTATTTTTTGATGTAAGTACATAATAGTTAAGGCCACCTAAGAGATTGCATGCTTTTACTTCTCTTGATCTGCTATTAGCAAAATATATGAACCTGAAAAAGATATGAAACTGCTATCTCCCTCTTAGAGAGACTGGCAGCACCATCAGATAACTTATCAATCTCAAATCATCTGCACAACCCAGACCTGTATTTCAAGTACTGTGATTGTTTTGTGTGAGAAAGTGAGCAAATCATTTAAATAACTTGCAAAATCCTAAGATTTTAATTATTAAATTATGCAAACGTGGAAAGTATTTTTTCTGCTTCTCAATAAAAAATAAATAAAGGTTCAGAAAGGAAGTTTTAATACCACAATAATACCACAGATAAGTGATTTTTGGTTCCCCAAAGAACTTTTTTTAGTGAAAAGTTCTTAAAATAAGCATTTTTTGTTTGTTTAAAGAACATTTTAATAATCTAAAGAACCATTTTCCACTATATTATTGGCATCTATGGTTGCATGAAGAACCTATTGATAATATCAATTGAAACTTTCCATTGGAAAAAAAAAAAAGGTTCTTTATAGCGGAAAAAGTTTATTATTATTATTATTTTTATTATTATTAAAATTTTCTTGAGACTAAAAAAGTTCTTATAAGAATTTTTTTTGAAAACACCCTTTTGGAACCTTAAAAGTGTATAAAGAAAAGGTTCCATGGATGTTAAAGATTCTTCATGGAAGCATAAAGAACCTTTGCTTTAAAGAGTGAACTTATCAATAAAATATTATATGCATAATTCTCATGATTGCTCTACTAACTCCATCTCTCAGTTTTGTGTTGGGATGATCTTATGCCCTCACAACCCCCAGGAGATATGGAGGAGTAACTTCTACACCTGCAGCATGGCCTCCATCTCCGTCTCTCAACTCCAGTGCAGTAGATGTTTGCATTTTTTGCTGGTCAGTAAGGGTAGCTTACCTGTGTGTTAACTGTCAGCTTTGTAATTATGGGATTTGGAGCTTCCAGCACAAGGTTTGTTGGCCTGGGGACAGACAGAGAGAGGCAGGCTGAGAGAAGAGCGGAGACCACAGAAGCATATGACACAAGTGCCTCCTGGGGAAACGTTTGCAGCTTTTGTCAGCTAATACCATATCAAAGAGCATTCATTAGAGACCCGCCTCAACAAATATGAAAACATTGGAACATTATAAGTTTGCCATAACATCAACAAACATCTGAACACATTCAATCTTGCATAATGATCAGCTTCATTCTAATGAACTCTACAAATAAACACAAACAGTGTTCAAAAGGTAGAATTTGAGAAGTCTTCCTGACTTCAAAAACATGCACGGACCATGACGGAAAGTCAGCAGCTCATACCAAACATGTACACAGAGCGACATTCCAGTGCAGGACCTTCTTGTGTTGTTCATGTGTTACATTAGCCTCCCTGCTAAGGGTCAGCGCACTTCGCTGAGTGAGGGCCTTTTCTAAACTCCATGTTGGTTATTTTGTTTTCTGTTGCCAGTTTCATCAATTCTATTTGATGGACTTGACTGAAAGACCACCGTGTTTTCTCTTCACCGCATTCTGAGTTTGCGGACCCGAGACATTCCTATTACCAAGACCAAAAGAGAGCAGCTATAGGTGGAGCTCAGTAAGTAGGTTAAATATCATGAGTCACTCTTTAATACAAGAGAGAAGAAAAAAAGAGGGGAGAAAAAAAATGTAGCAGGAGACACCTCTTAAAGATCCAGAGTGGGCATGTTATGAGGGACATGTTGGTAAGAGATACGCTGTCGCTGGAGAAATGGGCTAAAATGTCCAACAACACATATTTCATCTGACAGCACCGAAACTCATCGTATCACAGCAAGAATGTAACTGCATATTCAGGATTGGGGCAACAAACGTAATAGATTCTACGGCCACATTTGTCCCTATGGCCATTTTAACATGTTATTTTGTTATCACTAGACTACTTATTATTTTATTAATATTGTTTTAATTGAATTTTAAAATATAAATATCAATATATTTCAACATCATATATTTACATCAATTTAAAAGTTAATTTAAATTTTATTTTATTTAAGTTGATGTTTATTTTATTTCAAGTAAGGGAAATATAAATCACTTGAGTTTAATTTGTCTGCTAATAAAATAATGAAATATTTCCATCGCATATCCATTTATTTTAATAGCATTCTGGGGTAAAATTGCATTTTGAACATTTTAGAAAAAAAATTGCTAAATCCTTGTTTTGGTGATTTAATAGCTAACATGTATCCTAAATACATGATAGTTATGCAGAATAACTTATTCATCAGTGATATTTACCTTGATTCTTCTTCTCTAGTTTCATATTCTCAACAGCAGAGAAAGCTATTTGGTAACCTCTGAAAAAAAAAATGCTCTTGGGAAAAATTGTTAGTTGTTGCGAATATCAATTGTGGGACATTTGTTGTAATTTGTGCAAATGCTTGTACATATAATAATTCATATGATGTTTTTTATAGTTTAAGATGGAAAGTTTGGGTTTGTGACAAGAGTGAATCATTACAAACTACACATAAAAGATACTGCAAATGTAATCTCCATTAAACAAAAGTTTCTAAAATTTAACCCTTGGGACATAAACACTGAAGAAATAACCATCAACTTAAGAATCAACCAAATCTGAACTAATCTGAACACTGAGATGAAGTGTCCTCCTCAGTGTCTATGGTGGTTACAGCCCTGTATGTCAACATGAATAAAAGTATGATGCATAAGTGCTGTTAAGTGTGATTAAAGTGTCATTACTCATTGAAAGGCTAATCCATTATAGTTCTGTACAAACAGAACAAGTCACACCCTATTTATTGAAGGCCGAACACATTTACTTGTATGACTTTCATTGTAGCAAAACACAGATATGCGTACGCCTGTCTACATACTGAACAGATGTTCCTTTTCTTCCAATTTTGACCTCAACTACTTTTCGATCTGACCGTTTTAAACAATGGGAGGAAGTGCAACCTCATGTCTAAAAGTCTGCTGCCACCAATTGGTTTACGTCTTATTGAAAAGAACAAATAAACATACACGAAAGGGCCGTACAAACATTGTCTTAATTCATACTTCACCACAAACATGTCAAAATGGCAGAAGAAACATAGCTGATACATGCAGCTGTCCACAATTAGCCTTTATTTACTTCAGTCACCAGATTCAGAGCCTTTGTATGAACGCTGGGATTGTCACTTGCAAAAATATATCAAACACAACAAACTGAATCTCTTTGCCGTGATTTTTGGAGGTTGTGAAACCACACAATTATGCTTGTTTGAATTAGCAGTTCTGACAAATGTGTAATCGCACAAATATTTGCAAAGCAGATTTGACAAGAAACCGCATTTATATGGTCTCAGAGATTATAAATGTAGCACGCTAATACTTCTGATTATTCAGCAATAAATAGTAAAGTCACGGCAATGAAAGAAATCCATCGCAATCACAGCGCCTGACAACTTGGAAGATTGCATGTTCCTACATGTCTGCTATGAATACTTCTGAGAATTTCTCTTTTCATCCTACACTGTCATACAGCCATTTTTTCCCTTAGGAAGCCAAGCAAATAGAGACATTAAAGGTAATAAATCTTATTTCAAATCTCTTTTCGACTTTAATATGTTAAGAAAGACGGTATAATGGTTCATTATAATCAATAAGAGTTTTTAATATAATAATAAAAAGTTTATTTAATTTGCCTTCCAACATGCTTGTTCTGAAACATTTCCATCTCAAAGTATTATTTTTTTTTATTCGGTGGATAATATTTTTTTTACCGTTTTTGGGGGGAAAAAAAGAGTTGTTTCAGTAATTTCATATCTAATTATCATTCATCCAAAATGAACAAAATAAAATCATATTTTTACTTTTGAAAGCAAATTTTGATCAAAATATATCTCAGTCTGAAACCATGCAGAATAGCATATTCTGTTCATAAGTGATATTCAGCTTGATTTTCCTTCTCTCGCGTTCTCACGTTTCTTGAGACCACAGTTGTCTATTTGGTAACCAAGTATACTAAGTTTTGAAAAAACATCATTGGGGTAAAATCGTTGGTTGTGGTGGAAATGGCACCACAACTGTTTATCACAGTCGTCAATTGATCAACTAGGCCTGCTTGCACAAACCAAGGGATTCCCAGGACAGCAATCTCAGGGGCTGCTCACAACTGTCTATTTCCCAACAGAAACGAGCTGTTCCAAACCCAAAGCAAATGTAGGAGCAGAAACGAGCTTCCTTTTTATTTACAGCTGCGACGGCGAATGAATGGGATCTCATGCTCGAATAGAAACAAATTGTCAGTTTGATGGGAGACGCCACACTGGCTGCACTGAGTAACACAGGCTCCCCGCTCGCAACATGTTTATCCAGTGGAAGGTCATGTGGTGTGCATCCCCAAATGAACAACATATAAATCTGAATAAAATTAATTGTATTATTGTTTGAATGACAATCTTTGTAAACTGTGCGCATACCAGCGGTCAGATGAACTTGAAGCAACCTTTCCTTTTATTTTTGCCTCTCTGGCACAGCCCAGGGAATGTTTAGACAAAAAAAAGAGGAAATCTAGCCGTTCACATCCCACTCGAAGACTTTGTGTAGCTACTCTGTGTCTTAATCACCCCTGTCTGTTGTAATCGAATATTTAGGTTACGGCCTTCCTCTCTCACCACATTACCCATGGCGTAGGTCACACACATTACAGGCTAAACGCTCGGTAATTTGCGCACATGTATACAAACACACACCTGCAGGGTTAAGGCCATGAGGGAAAATACAGCTGTCTAATTTATTAGTCCCAGGAGGCTGTGTGGATTTCTCCTGGCCTGACTTCCGTCAGCGGGCTTCCAGACCAGACCTCCCTAACTCAGAGCTCTGGTGTGACAGGGAATGTCTGGTGCTGCAGCGCCTCGCCTCCCTCCTTTCCTCCCCGTCTGCGGCAGAAACGGGGAAGGCTATCAGTCATACGGCTGGGTCAGATGCACAATGGTTCCCGGCGAGGTCTCAAGGCCTGGCGCAGCACACGGCCTGAAACCAGGAGCTGATAAGACTCACCTTCCGGGACCTAACAGGATCTGCACCTCCTCAGATACGCCTTCTGTATATATGGAAGGTTTTCTGGGCCTGTTAAGAACCGTGTGAGGAAATTTCTTCTAGTTGGCCTAGTATAAATAACAGCTTTTTATTGGCATCTTTGGTTCCATGAAGAGCGTTTCACATCCAAGTAACCTTTCAATTCCACAGAAGCTTGTTTGTATCAGAAAAGGGTTCTTTAGATTTTTAAAATGTTCTTCTCGTTAAGAAAATATGGTTCTTTTGAGAACTGCTCATTGAAAGGTTCTTTGGGGAACCAAATATGAAACATTTTGGAACATTTATTTTTAAGAGTATGGGTTAAAGCAACTGTATGTACATTTATAAATATAAACTTTGAAATGTTAGTTTCAAAATGATTTTAATAGAACATTGATTTCTAATAAGGCAAATGGCTTCTTTATCTTTCCCACCAGGTTTGGTAAGCGGGTACGAAATTCCGCGAAAAGGGCGGATTGCTTTACGGCACCAAAAAATACACGACTGCATCCTAAATCGTAAACTTCCCTACTATAAAGTAGGCGAAAAACAGCAGCCTATGTGAACATATTACTACGTTCGAATTCACAATATTCGTAAATCAGTAGGCAAAAAGTCTGACCTATTATTTCCGGCGAGATTCTGAAGTGGGCATCTGATGGACACTTTACAATCCCATGAGGCCACGGGAGAGGATTTGTGAATGGCAGTGAAGCTACCGGATTACACACAAAACTCATTTTTACCTGCTCTCTAAGTGGTTACTTATTCTCAGAGAGTAGGCTTTGCGATTTTGTATCAGCTAGCCACTGTAATTATGACAGTGATATAGCCTATTTACGACAGGGAATTCCACTCACTTAACTGTAGAGGACTCCAAAGTGGAGCAAAAATACACAAAACTACATACAGTTGCTTTAAAACGCTGCAGATATTCATCTAAAACATATTCTCAACTCATTAACATGAATTCACATTCTGTTCTCACAGACTTTGGATTTGAGCCTAAACACTCTCCTGATGTTCACAGCATTCACTGGCTTTGAGTTTGTACAGAATGCTGTGATGTCAATGAGCAGCTGATGGTCCGAAAAGACGCAGGCCCTTGACCCACTTCTGGTACCTCTACATCTAACCTCAGTCAGTGTCCAGATGAAGATGATCTATTGGCCTCTCCCTCCCTCTGCTGACCGCCTCACTGTCATGGTGCTCAGGCCTGGGTTTTGTTAGGTCCAGGAAACAGGCTCTTCCTTTACATAAACATGGGCTTAAAACCTTTTTCTTTTTTTTTTCTTTCTTTTTTTTTTAGGACTGGCATCGGCACGCAACCGTTTCGGTACCTCAGTGTTTGGGTGCTACAAGACAGAATGTTTTTTAATACTAAGAATTAAACTATAGATAATTATGGATTTAAACACTAAAGCGCCATGCGGTAAACATTTTGGAGGATGGGAGAATTTAAGATAGGCTAAATCATTTGCTGTGCTCCAATAGCTGAAGGTATTGGTAAAATATGGATAATATTTGTATAAATAAGTAAACAGTTGAAAGGAAAATTATAATTAACATAAAGCTACAGAAGATGTGTGTGTGCACACATGAAAAAATACTATAGTAATTTGTAGTAAATACTATAGTGTTTTTGAACCATACTATAGTAAAGTCTATTATACTGTATATATTATAGTATTTACAACACTTTGTTAATGAATGCTACAGCATACTGTAGTATTAACTATAGTGAACTGATAAACTGTAATAAATACTGTAGTATACTTTAGTTTTTACTACAGTAAACTGTAGTGTATTGTAGTATAATTTACCCTGTAGAAAACTGAGTACAGGATTGGTTAAAGTAATTTGTTTATATTATAGTTGTTATATTACAACACCAACTATAGAATTACCACAACAAATTAATTCAAGTACTTTACTATAGTATGATTCAAAAACACTATAGTATTTACTATTAATTACTATAGTATTTTTTCATGAACTTCTGAACAAAAACTAAAGGGACAAGTACTGGACAATATCAATAACACCACAGTCTGGACAACAAGTTGTCTATGAATGAAATAAATGTAATAATTAATTGAATTTACAATATCTGAACATCTTAACATCTAAAATCCTAATATATCCTGCAAACAAGTAGCCTAAATAGAACATGAAATAGCTACATCTTTATAAAGCTGACCTCAATATAATTAGATGCTCAAAAACAAATTCCTTGTGCAATTTAACAAAAAATAAATAAACAACGTATCATGTGCATGCATATTATGTAAATGTCCTTTTTAAAATTCATAAAGTCCCCCAGTCTGATAGAAATCGCCTATTGTAAAAAGTAAAAAAAAAAAAAAACCTTGCAGTTGTTCTGGTCTGACCATTAAAATGAATTCCGGTTATTTCAGAAATAATTAATATTTTTGGCTTAGATAAAATCACTGCTTTGTTAAGGTTAGCTGTGCAAAACATTTAATTTAATTTAATTTAATCGCAAATTCTATTAACGAAACTGTCTAATAATATAATATAGCCTAATATAATATAATATAATATAATATAATATAATATAATATAATATAATATAATATAATATAATATAATATAAATATAATATAAAGGATAAGATGTTGTTGTTGTTTTTTTTTGTTGTTTTTGTTTTTGTTTTGTTTTTTCTCCAAATGGATACCGGAGAAAAAAAAAACGTTTGAATGTGTTCTAATTTATTTTCGACCTTATTCTGTTAATCTAACGCGACATTAAAGCAAATAGGCTATTAACAGCGCTTGCATCTAACCCGGGCAAACCGAACGAAGCGTTTCAATTATTGTTATATATTCTGATGTTGATATAATCAATATGTCCATCCATCAGGACACTGGAGACTCCAGAGGAGAGTCCTGTGCAGACATGCGCTCTTCACGGTCAGCTTGGCTTCATGCTTGACTGAGACTCTCCTCATCCTAATGGTGCTATTAACCAGACAAAACACTCACACACTTTAGTCGTGTGTGGGGCAAAGATCACTACTGATCAGATAAAAACACGCGACACCCTCCAAAGCTCTGGTCATGGGCCTGTAAGGATACCTGCATTAATATTAGGCCTATTTTTAATCTAATCCGCGTTTTGACAACTAAACATGACCAAAACGTTCTATGGTGTTTGTCATCGTGTCAGCACATGGAGTTATCATGATGTGTGGGAAACATTTTAATAACAGTGACAGATAAGTGGTGCTGGTTTAAAAGAAGAAGAAAAAACTTTTTGAACTGATCTTTTTGAGGGTGCAATATAAAGCATCAAAAACCTAAACAAAATGTTAGGCCCACTACCTATGAGTAGTCTACACCAATATATTAACAACTGCATGTGTCACAAGGCCATCATGCTGTTTAACGACAAAGATAACGCATCATCATCAAATCCTTATGAATGAATAAATAAATAAATAAATAAATAAAAACAAGGCAATGCTTATTGAGTGAATTACAGCAAATATCATGAAATTCATGTACCTTGCCGTTCGGTTCTTAAGAGAAAAGCTCCACTCCGACTTTCCTCTTGAGCCATTAGTCTTGGGACTGGAGGACACAAAGCTGATCTAAACAGCACTGTTGATAGCTAACGGATGAGATAATCTCGTCTCTCTTTCCTTTTCTTTTCTCTTCTTCTTAGTCTCTGGCAGGCTTTTGTCTCTGGCGCCGGAGCAGGAGCTCAGAGAGACACCGATGCGCATCATTGCGCCCTCAAACAGGTTTCCTGCGCACCCTCCTCACAATAAGTGATCGATACCTGGGACTGGATACAGGATGGGGGAAAAAATTATATAAAGCCTTACATTTTCTGGTTCTGGTGCTATTTATTGTTCGGCGCAAATGAAGCACATCACGGGGTCTCCAAAATAGCTATGTATAACTTTTGAGATTTTGAATTTAAAACTGTTTAGTTTTTAATCAATCTATAGGCACTAAAACAAACGAAACAACATAAATAAAGTTTAATGTTATGTTTAATATTCCTTTTAGTGAAACTGAGGTAATCGATGCGACAAAGTCACTGAATTTTACATACAATTTTAATCATTGTATTTCTACCAGATTGTGCGTAAAGTGATCACAACGCAAAGTTGAATATTACATTAGCAAATCATTTACCATATTTACAACTTTTGTAAAGGTGAAGAGAGATTTTTGTTCTACGAACAAAAGACGAAATTTAAATAAATAAATAAATAAATAAATTAGAAGATGACGACGAAGAATCTGGAATCAAGATCAGATGAAAATTCTCGATTAAACCAGAATCGACATCTTTAAATTTTTTCCAGGTATAAACCTGTTGCATTTCCATAGCAAATAAATTACAATAAGTTTGACCACTAATGGAAATCTGCCCTTCTTAAAATTGATTTTCTATTTTAAAAACCTTTTTTAGAAAACTAGAACTACTTAAGACCATTCTCTCATACAGACGCGCACACACACACACACACACACAAACACCATTTGTCTCTCACACGCACAAACAAAGTTATGTTTAAATCCGCTTGCTGCTTAATTGTCAAAAGTCTGCAGCTGTTTTTGCTCCAGCTTGACTGTCTAATGGCACACAAATGCGGTGCAGGTCAGATCTAAATGGGATAACAGCAGCAGCAGGGTTAAGCGTCTTTTCCAGAGAAAACTCAAAGAATATGCGGCTGATTAAAAATAAAAATTGTTCAATTATTATCAGCAACTCAGCCTCTTTAACGCTTTTAGGGAGTTATATAATAATATAACATATATAATAAAATACACATTTCTTAATGTCATATTATAGGTTCTTCAGATCAATGTTTTTGTTTCTAGGTTCTTACAAGAATAAAAAGTTATTTTCAAAGCTCAAAAAAGTCCTATATGACATCAGGATATAAAACTTTTTGGTTCAGTGTATTATAAAGGAAACATACTTCAGTCTTATCGTGGTCAAAGATATGATTCGAAATATAATTTTAATTGTGCAGAACAAATGGATTTGCATTGAGCAGATGAGCACGAGTTATTTAACATGATTTACATTTTCATAGCACTTTGTGGGAGAATGTATTCTAGAGCTGTATCATACCAAACCTTCTCTTTACTAACTCTGTAGGGGTTGTCGGAACACACAACCTTAAAATTAAAATGAAAGATTCCGATTAGAACTTAAAATGATTCGATAGGATGTCGCAAAGAACTTTTTCTAGTTTAGAAAACCATAAAATCCACACTGATCTGAAAAAACTTTAAGGTGAAATCAAGAATGTTTATCTCCAAAAAAATCATATTAACAGACTCAAAAAATGTGTACAGTAAAACAGTGTACTTGACGAGAAGATGTTTCTCTGCTGAACTGAGGAAAATTTGAAGAACTTTTACTCTTCAAGGATGCATAAATGATTACGTTGGCCTGGATGTAGTTATCGAAAACGTATCGTGTGATATTAGAGGCTGTTTTTCTGCTGGTATGAAACTGTATAGCCTATGCGTTTCCTCTGTGGACTGTAGGACGGATCATTACATCCCGCCCCGGTAACGTGACATCACCGGGCAGAAGAACTGCCTTGTGCTGCCGGACTCCAAGAAAAACACACAACCGTTTAACACCGACGAGTGGCGGTCCTCACCTCTCTTCATGCAAATCAAGCAGCCATGAAAAAATGGGAGATTAATCGACACATTTAGGTATGTTTACTTGAAATTGTTGCTTATCTAAACAATTGTTCAGCAGGGTTTAGTGCTCGAAGCTTCCAGTTGAATCGGGAATAACATTGTAGATGTAATCCAACAGCGCCTGATGATGCTTCCGAGCCCGGTTACATCAACGCCGTTTTCTGTGAAGGATATACTGAAAGTGGAGCAGCAATCTCGCCACCTTCAATCTCTGCATCCCGCGCAACACCACGCACAACTGCATCCGGAACTGCAGGAGAGATTCCAGGCACCATCATCCTGTTTTCTCGGAGGTGGAGACAGCCCCGGCTTCTCAGACAACGACGAGAAGATGTCTTTTCTGAACCCTCTCTCCATGCAGGATAGTTTAGTGGAGAGCAGCCTTTCGCCTCCGATCTTCGTCCATCCGGCCCTGGGACACGTGGACACTAAACTTGAAGATGAACTTGAGGACCACGAAACGAGTGGGTGATTTGTGTTTTACAACTGAAGTGAATGAATTTGAAACTGACTAGGAGATCGAATTGCTAGTGTCTATAAATATAAGACAGAGGGAGAAAGAAAGATTAAAAACGAGAAAAACTATTCAAAGTGCCATTTTTGATGAATAGCCTAGTACAATTTTTTTATTTTTTTATTTTTTATACAAATAATAGCGAAATATTCCATGAATCATACAGCATAGCATGAATATGAAACTAACTTTAATTAGGTCATTTGCATTGACTAGCACTGAAAATGCGTAAATTAGGACTACCGCACTTTTTGAAAAGTGTTACAAATTAAACTATAGCTTTTGAAAAGAAAAAAAAATATTGTTTTGTGATTGCATAAAAGAGCAGCTTTGAGGCAGGCCTATTTTTATGCCTCTTCAATGCAAGGCACCTCGTAAAAGTGTGCAATTATGATAAAGTTATACAATTATCATAAAGCTGTATTATTTATACAATGTTTAATGTGCATATTGCATGTTATGACACTTTATATCACTTTCGTACTTTCCATCGGTCTAACCCTGCAGAGACATCGTAGGCCTATACATACATAAACATAAATATATATTTAAAATATATCCATAATATATAAATAACATTGACTGGCCACTTGTTTACTGTTTATGTATTACACTACATAATTAAATGACTCATCTACTGACCGCTGCACAATATGCACTAACTCATATGTTCTCCTGTTTATATAAGTTCTGTTGGTTGATCTTCCAATATGCACTATAACTTTTTTTATTATTTTTTATTTTTATTTTATTTTATTGCTAATACAATTAAAATTGTAATTTTATTTTACATTATTTCTGAAGAAAAAAAAAATCCAACTTGGTGATTTTCTATCTGCAAGGTTGTATAGGTGATATAGAAACCGTTGCTTAAAGGCCTACATCCAGACTCACCGCAATTTTATGGTTTTGTTTGTTTATGCAAGGAAATGCTTCTGTGAATTAAGTGAGAGTTAACCGAGTTAGCTCTGTGTATTTTGTGCCTCTGTTTTTCTAGAGAGCTGCGGTGCCATCATCAGATCCCCGGAGTGTGAGGGTGAGGCGCACTCGGACACGGAGCGAGCGCAGCGGCAGAGGACGCGCAGGAAGCCGCGGGTTCTCTTCAGCCAGGCGCAGGTCTTCGAGCTCGAGCGGCGCTTCAAGCAGCAGCGCTATTTATCGGCTCCCGAGAGAGAACATTTGGCTAGTACCCTGAAACTGACATCGACGCAGGTCAAAATCTGGTTCCAGAACCGCAGATACAAATGCAAGCGACAGCGTCAAGACAAAACACTGGAAATGGCAGGACACCATCACCCGCCGCCGCCCAGGAGAGTGGCGGTGCCCGTCTTAGTCCGGGATGGCAAACCGTGTTTAACGGGATCACAGAGTTACAACGCCACGTACGCGGTGAACCCAGGCCCCTACACATATAACGGCTACTCGTCTTATAATAACGCCGCTTACACAAACCCTTACAGCTGTACATATCCCAGCCTTCCTCCTCTCCCAGCAAACACATCCACTAATGCGCTGATGAGCATGAGTCTGAACAACCTCGGAACATATTCCCAACCTCAGACATCACAAGGGACACCCGTGTCCGCGTGCCAAGGGACTCTGCAGGGTATTCGGGCATGGTAGTGCCATTGCAACCCACTCGTCTGTATATAAATGGCAACTTTACAATATTAGCACACAGTTAGCCATGTTTTATAGGCCTAGGGTCCTGTATAGTCTACCTTTTCAGTATAAACTTGAGTGAATTTCTTCTAGCAACCCTGCCATGATGGCTGAACGAATGCACATGAATATTCATAGCAATTTTTGACCACATATTTGGACAACATACTCCCTGAGCATTTGCCGGTCTAACTTTAGGCTGGCACCATGGTATTAGAGACAGCTGCTTTCTCATTCATTGCACTTATCGATGAAAAAGTTATTACCTAAGAAATGTTACGAATATTGACAACGGTGTGTGTTATTTTGTGCAAACCTACATTGTAAAAATAAAAACAGTAAACTTTATTTTTAAAAGGTGATACTAAAATATTTACTATTTGATACACGGAACATATAAGAATCTATACATTTAAAAATCGCTCAAATGAAAGAAAGAGAGTAACTAATTTAAATCGAAAACGTAATTCAAGACGCAAAAAAAGTTTTAATAAGAGGCGGAAAATTTCAGAGAAAAAAAAATACAATATAAGCCAAAATACTCTTGCAGTATTTTTTTTAAAATATTAATTTATAATGTTTCGTTCAATAAACAGTTCTAAAATAAAGTCAGCTTATGTTTGAAATAAATTAGCTTTATTTTACTATTGGCTACGTTTAATTATCCATGATGATTATTATTATTATTATTCAGAACAATAATTCGAATTTCTCAAGTCTCACAAGCACAATCGTTGTAACGATAGATTCGGACGTCTCATAAATGAATTACGTCTACATTTAAACTCATCTTTAGTTTTTAATTCCCAGTTTTTCAAAGACAAAAGGGTCACAAAATTAACGACAATAACCTGATTTTTCGGAAAGCAAATACATACTATACTATGGCAAAGAATAAAACATTTTGGTCAAAACTGCTTTAAATCGATACTTTAATCCACGCAATCCTCCGATTTTACATGACAGAGAAGAAGTTAAAAGTTTATATAATCCTATTTTGATAAGCATGATTGATTGCGTTTGAAATATGAAATATTTTAATAACAATTTCACACCTGCAGTTGGTTTAAAATACATTCATAAATAAGCACTGTTAGCAAGGGAGATTGATCTCACTCTCAATCTTAGTCATTGCATGTTGTTATAAGATGTAACTGAATAGCCTATAATCACAGACATCGTGTTTAATCGCATTACAAGCGTTTATCTCGTGTTTATATATATATATATATATATATATATATATATATATATATATATATATATATATATATATATATATATATATATATATATATATATAGGTTAAATATTTCCCTGCAAATCATTTTAAGGTGTGCAACCTTTATAAAAGTATGAATTATATTAAACATTGCTTCAATAAAACCTTTTAAATCGGATACTATGGAATTATTATTATTATTATTATTATTATTATTACTACCTAACAAAATATTTTCGCACTTTGCAATTTTCGAGTTGTCGAAAAAACTCCTTCGAGATTGTTGGCCTATAAGCATATTTTGACCTGACAATTCCTATAATGACAATATATAACAATATAAAATTGTAAAATAAAAAACATCATTCAAATTTAGAAAAGAAAAGAAATGGCCTGCTTCAGTTACTGTATTTCAATTCCTGACTACATAATTCATCATTTTGATTTCGTAATAACAAACATAAAGCTTTGATTGAAACAAGTATATGTTCGTCCATTACGCACGGCGTAACTCGTTTATCCTTCAGCCCATTCACGGTTTCACCAGAGCTTCCACTCTAATAATGAAGATTAATAGAAAAGTAAACAGAGTCATCGGGGGTTTGTATCTACCAATAGCAAGGAAGAACAGCTCCCCTCACTACTGCAAGGCCATTGGACATACCTGCTGTCAGGGTAAGTGGCCCAGACACTTCAGTGTAAATACTCATGGCGACAGAGCGGCGATGCCTCAGGATGAGCCGCTATAGAGAGTGCTGGACGACAGATATGAATCTATAGAGAGGATTTCTGGACGAATATCAGCACAGGGCGTGGTTAGTTCCCCTAAACAAGAGTGTCATAGGCCAAATATTAGTAGTTGCATGGCCATTTCTGATGACTACATAAAAACTGTTGGCTTGACCACATATGGTTAAAATATTATAAATGCATTTATAATTGTTTTAGAATTTTGAAATTAATCATTGTCATATAACTACTAAAATATCAGTCGTCCTAAATCAAGGAGGTATAAGGAAGAAAATATCTACAGTATATGGACTGGTTATCTGTATGGAGATAAAAAGGAAGGAAAGAAAGATGATTACGAACACAAGTATTATTTCAAGAGAACATGAGGTCAAACATGAATTCATCTTCTAAACTGCAAAGCGGGCAAACAAGGAGAACATAAAGTAAATAAGCTAATGCATTAAAGTGATGACAATTATTGAAACCAAGGGTTCATGAAAACAAAAGAGGAAAAGAGAGAATGCGTGATGAATTCAGCTGCATAAGCATAAATCACAGCATCGGAATGTTTTGCTTTCATAACCCTATATGTTGATCTCAAACATCACAGTCTGAATGATGTAACCAATGAACAACACATTTACTAAGGAGGAAAATATATGCAGATAAAGAATTATTAACAGGTCTTAATTTTGTCACAAATCTCAAGGTGATAAATGGTATATCTTAAGAGAAATCCGCAAAGGTTGAGTACTACAGCTTTGGGTGTTATCCTAAATGTAATTTATACTGTCAGCACCTCCACACTGAGAGCTCAGGATGGAAAGCGCCCCCTGCTGGTCACATCATATCCGTCCTCCAAACGCACGTTCTTTATACAAAACATAAAGACAGTTTTAATATATGAAGACGAGGTACCTGACAAGATTGTCATTCTCTCAAGGACCTGAGAATATGAAACAAAATACAAAATGAAATAAAACTGACATCTGAATAGCAGAGAAATAAACTTGGCCACTGAATCTGATGTGTAACCGCCCAGATATTTTTTCTGCGCATCCGAACTGATGAATTAGAATTTTTCTTCAGAGTGAAAAACATTTACAACATTTCAGACCTCCCAATATGGTGATATGGCTTACTCAACATAAACAACAGCAAAGTAATATTTATTTGGTTGACCGTCGTGAAAGTGCAAACAAAAGAAAAGCATCCTGCTAAAAGTTGTCACTTTACACCAAATATATACAAGCGCAGCAAGTTTTTGTATTTTTGTTTTTATACAAATATCTTGAAAACAATATAGCCTACCAAGCCTAAATTATCATTGTTGAGCATCAGAATCTATAATTTGGAATAGAGTGAGTGAAAAACATTCAATGAAATAGTACAATATGTCACTGTATGCATCAAATAGGCTTTACAACCTTAAGAAAACAGAAAATCAAGCCCATGCATGGCACCACTGTCACCCTCTGTTTCATGCATAACAGTAGGCTATCATAATAAAAATGCTGTCTTTAACTGACTGCATGAAATTATGTCGTCATACAGATTTTTTTTTCTTTTTAAGAATACTGGAAGATTCATCTTAGCTTTCGGAAAATTGTATTTTTATTTTCATTTTTATTTTTTAAGCTTTCGGAACATAACCTAGCCTAGTTTCATTGGCTGCTCAAACACACAGCAGAACATGAGCTGGCCACATGGAGGCGCTACAATTGTATTTCTTGAAAACACAAATGGAGAACAATGGCTTTGAGAAACATTTCCAACAAGCTGAGATTTACTTCATAATGTCATACAGTTGAAATACCCACGTTCACTGGAACGTCTCTGTAATCTATCAGTGTGCTTATTCTGCATAACTCATTAGAAAACCTGCCAGGAGCTGAGAGAGAGATTTCACAAAACATCTGCATGAGTTATAAATATTACAGACAGGCTAAAGAGCATTACACAAGACATATGAATTGAAATTACCGTTGTAAGTGCTTTACAAATAAGCATTTACAAAAAATATGCACATGAAAAAATATTTAAAACTACATGCTTGAATTCAAAATGCAAAAGTAAAATCCCATTGCTAAATAAATATGTAAATAAATGACGTTTGAGTTAGGCTATATTTAAGCTCTTTACATTAGCATGCTTGATAGCTAGTGTATGATCAGTGTGAGCTAATACAAGTAGTCTGAAAGAACAGACAATAACGTTTGAATTTGACAAAAGAGCATTTCGAGGTAAAAGAATAGCAGAAGAAAAAAATGTTTCAGTTCTCCAGATGAAAAAACTTAAATACAGCCTTGTATTTTGTGTTTCAAAGAACGAATGTGTTTTAGAATTTAAATGAAGAACCTAACAAGTAGCTATATATCTAAAACCCTATAACACTGCTAATGTAATACACATAAAAAATAAATATATAGACTACTGCGTGAAACGGTATTGCATCAGATCAAATACAAAAGCTTGAATCAAAAGCAAAGAATTTGATTAATTCTAGTTATCAAATATGTTTACTTTATGCGTCTAAACAACACAAATGTTGAACATTAAAAATAATGAACAAAACATTAAATATTAAGTGCTGGTTGTAAGATGTACACATGCTATACAAAAACGCAGCTTATTTATTTATTTATTTATTTTCGAATGTTTTTAGACCCAAGAGTTTAGCGTTACCTTTGAAAATATGACCCCCACCAATGTGCCATAGGCATTTAATATATCGGCCATTGATGTGACACGCATTTTTTATTTTTTTTTGTCAGTTATAAAGTTCAGGATACATCAAACAATCAAAACTGTTTTTACATCAAACTATGCAAAAACCAAAAAACAACAACAACAAAAAAACATTCAGTAACTCTTATAATAACACTGCATCGTGATTTTCCCACTTGAATTCAATAGCCTACATTAACTGTCTAAAAAAAAAAAAAAAGAGAGAGAAATGATGGTGCAAGTTGTTTGACATAATTTGTCAAAATTTTGTCAGCCGAATCAGAGTCGGTATGGCGTAACCAACACGCGGGAAGCCATTCTGCTGTCCTTTGACAAAATAATCATAATATAGAGAGGTTTTCCTTCAGACCTTCATGACTCTGTGTCAAGGCCATTAAGTTTTTTTCTTAATATTGTCAGATATGTTGACCATATTTATTAAAAGACGCGTTTGGTCGAATGGAGTAGATTTTTGCCTATATTGAAAAGTGTTTGAAAACGTTTCTAAAAATGATGATTACGTGTACACTTGCGTGTAGCCTATTAACGGAGCAAAGGTTTTACGACTTTGAAATGTAAGAGTTTTTTTTTTTTTTTTTTTTTTTAGAAAATGCAATAAGGTTTTTTTTTTAAACGTAAGAGAAGAAAAAAAAGAACACATAGGCTATACAGCTATGTTTTAAATAGCTATAAAAAAATATATTTTTCCTTATTATCGTCTCAGACATTCTTGTTTGTCATCGAAAAATGTCTTCAAACTCAACAAAGCCAGTAAGAGCATGTGGTAGTAAACAGATTTCGATGGGTATTCAATTCTACACGTCTATTTTAGAGGGAGGAGCGAAATGCTCCAGTAAGCCCATTGGCAACGCGTCTGGAAAGGAAAGAGAGGAAACTGGTGCACACTTGACATTTTCTGACACTTTGCTCGTTGATTGGGTCAGGAGACGTTTTGCCTCAATTAAATGTCAAGCAAAGAGGAAACCAATTACACTGCGGACTAATTCACCGCCATGAAAGCGCAGGAGCTTCCCAGATAAAAGCGCAAAACTGCAGGCCAGCGGAAATTGACGAGCGGGTTACGTAGGTTATGTTTTAAATGGCGAATAACCGCACCTCCTTTTCCATTCACAACATATTAAACCGAGGACTTGATTGCGAGAAAAATGCGGGTCTTGTTAAGGAATACGCAGAAGAGCAGGAGGCGCGGGATTGTTCAAGCTCTTCTCTGCCGGTGGAGAACGCCGGAGCTGAGAGCATCTCTTCCTGTGTGCTCGTGCTGGACTCCTCATCCTCCGACCAGCATTCATGTGAGGAAGGGTCAACAGGAGGAGAAGACAGTTCACTAGAAAGACGGCACGGTGAGCCATTAAGACAACTTCTTATAGGCTACGTTGTATTGGAGACCGGGCAGTGTTGTAAAACATTTTGCTACAGCTTTTTGCACTACACGTGTGTCAAACTTGGCTAAAATATTCCCATATTTGTCTGCCACAGATGAATACAGTTTTCAGAAACTTTTTTTTCCCCCCCAAACATATTTATTATGCATCACTCAAATTCAGCTTAAATATTTTAATTAAAAACTGCACACATATAGGCCTATTGAGCATTTTAAATGCAATTAGAAACATTTATATATAAGTAAAACAGACTAATCTCTAACGTAAAAATATGTGTGTGTGTTAGTCGCAATTGTGACAAATACTGCTTATATACAAGCTTATAAACAATCTTTTTTTTATTTAGCTTTTGTGGGTACAATATAACAAAATTAAACGATAGAAACTGCTAATTCACATGATACAAGTTCCGTCATTTAGCCTAAACATGATCACAAATCTGTAAGACAATTATACTTTATAACCTAAAAATTGTTTTTGTCTTGTCAAATACCTGTAAATATTTTTACACAGAAATAAAATTATATTTATAATCATGTTAGGGTAAATTAAATGACAATATTATTTTAATAATATTTTAATAATGCTTGATAATAACATTCAAACCATGTTTTAATATGTGTAAAAACAGATAAGGTGTAAAAACAAATACACACAGACACGGTTTATGATTTTTAATTGTTAACCTATATTTCATGTATTTTTGTATTTGTTTCCAATTTTATTTTAAAGTAAAAAAAAAAAAAGTGACCATTTTGAATTAAAGTGTTTAAATTTAAATGGGGGGTGACATAAGTATTTGATTACAACAATAAATGCATTTACAACATTTAAAATATTCATGTTTTGAATTTTCGTGTAGTGGGGTTAAAAAAACAGCACTCACACTAATTTACGCATGTTTATATACCAGAGTAATATGTGACCCTGGACCACAAAACCAGTCATAAGTGTCAGTTTTTCAAAATTGAGATTTATACATCACATGAAAGCTGAATAAATAAGCTTTCCATTGATGTATGATATGTTAGGATAGGACAATATTTGGCCGAGATACAACTATTTGAAAATCTGGAATCTGAGGGTGCAAAAAACTCAAAATATTGAGAAAATCACCTTTAAAGTTGTCCAAATGAAGTTCTTAGCAACGCATATTACTAATCAAAAATTAAGTTTTGTTATATTTACAGTAGGAAATTTACAAAATATCTTCATGCAACATGATCTTTATTTAATATCCTAATGATTTTTGGCATAAAAGAAAAATCTATAATTTTGACCCATACAATGTGTTTTTGGCTATTGCTACAAATATACCCCAGCGACTTAAGACTGGTTTTGTGGTCCAGGGTCACATATGTCAAAGTTTAAGACACACAGTAAAAAAAAAATCCAGAGGTAAAGAAGCTAAAATAAAAAGCACTGCCCTTGTCTCCTTTCAGAGAATTAAAATGAAGAATTTCTCACCGCATGCTTTAAAGTAAAAATCTCCTCAAATACACATCAGTTCACATTATAGTCCTATTTAGCTCTTAACAGTCACTCCTCAGTATTATACAACTATTTTAAGATTTTATTTTTCATATGGTCTAATGTATGTAACACAAAGCTCTCTGATTTTCCAGAGTCTAAACCTGTTTTTATCCATCTATACAGATCATGACAAGGACCAAGAGAAACCACAGAGCTGCAACTTTGAAGATAACAACCCCAAATCGAGCAAAAAAAGGTCACGGGCAGCGTTTTCTCATGCACAGGTCTACGAGCTGGAGCGGCGCTTTAACCTGCAGCGGTACCTGTCCGGCCCAGAGCGGGCCGACCTGGCAGGAGCGCTCAAACTGACCGAGACACAGGTGAAGATCTGGTTCCAGAACAGGAGATACAAAACTAAACGGCGACAAATGGCAGCCGAGCTCGCGACAACTCCCACGACAACCCTGGCAAAGAGAGTGGCAGTGAAAGTACTGGTGAGAAACGACCAGAGGCAATACAATGCCGAGGAGCTGCCCAGTCCGTCTGTTCCTCCATTATACCAGTCATTCCCTTACTATCCTTACATGTTCTGCTTCCAGCCGTGGACCTCAGGAAACACTTTAAGTGGTGGCCTGTACTGATTTACCGGAGTTGTAGCATCATGTGGAAAGTGACTGTGGAGACACAAACTGTCAAAATAAAGCCAAAGAGTAAACAAAACTGCTATTCCTCCGTGGATTATCAAAGCTGAAACTTTAATAAACGATGACCATGAAACCAAAAGAGGATTATGATATACTGATGTTCACTATCAATCATTTCAATTATGATCATTAAGCCAAAGCAAAGACAATTCACTCAAACGAGTTTCTATCATTTGTAGTTATATCTGTCTTTTTTTTAATGTTATACAGTAATGCATTTGGACAAATATGCAGACTTAAAATCTATAAATTATATTGCTTTAGATAAAATATTAAACCAAAAAGTGGTATCTGCAAACAAATGATGCTTACATTTTGATGCTATTTTTACTAGATGTAGATGTTTTGACAAAGTCAGAAAGTGTCTAATAATTTGAAACCTAGCAATCTTGCGTTTGTAAAATGTTTTGCATTATTGTGCTTTCAAATTTTTCAGTTTAATATTTGTTATAATTCAAAGGCATTCATGCATTTAAGTGCTTCTTAAGTGTTCAAATGTAGGTCTATTGTAAATGCTTTGATATGGAGTGTTTAGCCAGTTTAAAGAGTTTTTCTGTTAGCATTTGTCACTGATTAAAGTTCTTGTTTATTTCCATCACAATGGAAAATACACTCTATAGTGCACTAAGTCTTATAATGTGTCAACTTCTTTAATTCAATGCTTAAATCCAGTCTCAAAGTCACTGTATTGAACAGAAAAATACAGGTTTAAAAAAGATGAATCAAACTATCATGTGTCTTGAGACAAACTAACCGCAAAAACAGAAAGCTTAAAGTGGGTTTGTCAACACAACGTACAGAGATAAATGCCTTAAAGGCAATAATTTAAGAGGAAGAACTCATCAAAAGATTCTTTGTAAATAATGGTTTGACAGGTGACAGACTATCATACAGATAAAAGCCAATGAAAACACCGTCGGTAACATTAAAGTAATAATTCAATACAATTTTAGATAAACCAACACCAAAATCTCTTATTGAAACCATAATGAATGCACAAATATGAAAAGTGAGCCAATCTGGCATTAGAAATATCAAGTTATCTATAATCTGCCCTGTCTCTGACCTCGCATGCAAGACTGTGCCGTACATTTTCATGAAGAACAACAAAGTCGGTCAGACTGTTTTGAAAAGTCTGCAGTCCTGTGTTTGAGAAGGACAGTATCACTGTAAGGTCAAATACGTTTACAAATGAAGTGTTGTTTACGTGCCAAACAACATGATTTTTAAGGGTTTATATGAGATTATTCAGCAGCAAACAGTAAAAATATAAACATCTATTAGTCTTTCTTTCTTTCTCCAGTATCAATCGTTTATATATTAATTGAATATCTAAAATACTGAAATACAATACAATGCATTATTTAAATTAAAAAAATAAATAAATAAAAAAAAAACTCTGCTGATCAATTTCTTTTAATTGACTAATATGTAAAAATGTTTTTGAAGTAAACAAACAATAAGTATTGGAGTTTGCTTTACAAAAAAAAATAAATAAATTTTAGTCCTTTTACTTATATATTTCACATGTAATTTAATGTGTTACATTTCTTTGTGATTTGTTTTGTAATTTACAAGCAATTTCTGAGTGGAAATTGTGTTTACACCATTTTTTTCAAAGCTCTAGTGAAAAAATATACTAAAATGTATTTGAAATACATTTATTTATATTAATTTACATTTATTTTGTACTTTTGGTATACTAACCTGGTATACTTAAAGTCTGCTAAAGTGGAACAACTAATTTTGTGCTTAATACGTTTTAATTGTGCAGAATAGGTCCAAATAAAGATACACTTACTTCAGGTACACTTTAAATATCTTGCATTTAAAGACTGATATTACACAGAGATCATTGAATCCTTATTAACACTGATATTAAAATACAAATATGCATTGTGCAATAAAGAAATACTCCAAAAAAAGTTTAATTATAATTTTATATCAGTAAGTCTTAAGTGATATGTCAGTAAATATGTTAATGGATTTGAACAATACTAAGCATGAAATGTATTTTAAATAAATTATGGCATATTTTTAGTAGGGTGGAAAGCAGATCATTTTGCAATATATTAATAAATTAATTCATATTTAGCCAATTCATTTAGCCTGTTCATTAACTGTAATGATTATCTGAAGTGTTCAGGTAAGGAGACTGTGCTGCCTTTCACACACACCCAAGGATTATTCAGCTGTTTATTGCAGTAAAAAAAAAAAAGAAATTGGGGGGGGGGGGGGGGGGGGGGGGGGGCAGAAATATAATTCTGTTTCAACCATCACTATATAAAGCAGTTCACATGAGTTTAAGCAGCCCTTTCGTGATATCTGCATGATTCAGATACTGTCAATAGACCATGTCTATGTTGCACAACAGAGTCTGGCTAAAGCCCAGAGCACATTAATCATGTGTGCTTGAGGAGACAACACCCTCATAAAGGCAAGAGAAAGGAGGTTCAGTATCACCAAAATACAGCATCCATCTGCAATCACACTCTCTGAGACCTGCATCCACTACAGCAATGTTTTACACATAGTCAATCCAGATTCATGGATGAAATCATACTAACATACCATGCATTGTTCATTTTGTGAGAGCCATTTGAGGGCAAAACACGGATTTCCATTCCCAATCCACCAACAGATTGCAGAAAGAAAATAAGTAAAGTGCACTAAAATATACTTTTGCCACTTGTGTACCATCAGTACAGAGTCAATTACCTGTGCTTGGATAAACGTTTACTATAATGAAATGCAAAAATGCTAGTAAATATAATGCTTTAAAATACTTGAAAAAGCCTACTTTTTAAAATGATTAAAATCGCTTAATGATGATGGCCTTTATCACAAGGCCTACAGTACTCAAGATGTGAATAGATCAGCTTCCGAAGAGGAATTAGGGCGCAGTTGAGCACAATATGGATGTCTGTGTTTATACAAAAAAAATGTATCGTGAAAAAGTATGTAAACACAGTTTTTGAGTAGAACAGACGATTCGTGCAGACTGCAGTGAGCAGGCTTATAAACCCCCACAAAGACAACAAAAGCAGCTGGGAGAGTTCGCCCACTGCATGCTCATTACCTGCTACAACAAAACCCTCAGCAATTAAGCCTTACATTGACAGGGAAAAAAAGGACTCAAATTGTTATTTTGCCATGTTTCACTCTAACATTCATCTGTGAGGAAATTAAAACAGGTGAGACAAAGAATTGATTCAAAACACATCAACCATGAGTCGGACCCTCCCAGTTCATCTAATGCAGTACAAAGAGTCTGTCTTCAACCAGGACACTGATTGAGGGATTTCACACAAAGAGCTGTAAGTACTTCCAGAATGGCACACAATTTCCTTGATGAGCAATAAAAAAGAATCAGAGATTAATTACTTCGATTTTTATTTTATTTTTTACTTTGCAAAGAGCATAAAACTATGGAAGATTGTTTCTGGAATGGCATAAAAAAATCAAGGTATGTTTTATCTCACAATTCTTACTGTTTTCTTACAATTCTGAGAAAAAGAATGTGAATTGTAAGATAAACTTGCAATTCTGAGGAGAAAAGTCGGAATTGTGAGATATAAACTAAAAAAAAGTCAGCATTAAGATAAAAAGAAATAATCTTTTTTATTTTTTATTTTTATTCTGTGAAGAGAAAAAAACAGAAACAGAATTGCGAGATGTAAACTATTGAATTATCTTACAATTCTGACCTTTTCTTAGAATTGCGAGTTTATATCTTGCAAATCTGATTTTTTTTCTCAGAATTGTGAAA
Source organism: Spinibarbus caldwelli (assembly GCA_039654775.1). Taxonomy (NCBI): domain Eukaryota; kingdom Metazoa; phylum Chordata; class Actinopteri; order Cypriniformes; family Cyprinidae; genus Spinibarbus; species Spinibarbus caldwelli. Next base: position 7,447,403 of record CM077242.1, read on the forward strand.
AAAAAAAAAATCACAATTGTGAGATATAAACTCAGAATATATTATATCTCAGATTTTAAGATAAAAAGTTACAGTTACTTTTTTTTGTAATTCCATGGCAGAAATGAGCTTCTATAAAAAGTAGCTAATTTATTTTCAATATCAGATGGTAAACTGTCAAATTAGAGATGTCTTCGAGTTCGAGGTGGGGGCAAACCGAGCCGGACGATTTGGTCAGTCACTCTTTTAAACACATTTTAGTTTTGCTATAGAAAATCTACAAATTCACACTCTGATTACACAGAACAGCAGCAGGAAGCGCGGGAGGTTGTCATGGCAACCAGATACACTGCACGGGCATTGCGCCTGCGCTTCTATTTTGCCACACTAAACTTAGCAATAAACACGTTGAAAATAATACACAATAAACATATCTGTCAAAACGATCTCAAAGGAGGCTTTTATTAAGCAAATCAAGGAGTGAATTACTCATCCACTGTTTAAAAAATACAAAAATTAAAAAAAAATAAAAAACTTTACCTGTGTTTCCACAGGCAGGGTCAATTATCTACAGTGTATGAAGCCAAAAACTCATCAGCAAACACCAATGACTTGTACATATGGGTACAGTCATTTTAGACACTTCCAAAACTGTGGAAACAAAGATGGTAATACAATTTTTAAAAAATACATGAATTATGTTTCCTTCTATGTTGCCACAGTTTTGGAAGTGCCTTTTTCTGTTCTAAAGAAGGGGGTGTCCCAATACGTTTGTTCATATAGTGTATGTACAAGTCATTGGTGTTTGGTAAAGAGTTTTTGGCTCAAGGTCTGCATTTAAAGTCACACCAGAGGTGTTCAGCTTGGATTAGGACTTGGCTTTCTGCAGACCAGTCAAGTTCTTCCACACTGACTCAAATCAATCTTTTTATTTATTTATTTTTTATTTTTATTTTTTAACCTTGCCTTATACACAGAGGCATTGTTTTGTTAAAATAGAAAAGGGCCCTCTTCAAACTATTGGTATAAAATTAGAAGCACACAATTCCATAGAATATCATTATATGCTTAAACATTAAGATTTGTACTCATGGAAATAAATTACTAAAGTAGTCAAACCTGTTCATTAGAAGAGGGTGTCCCAATAGTGTATGTTTGGTGCGGTAGGGGGCCCAACCTCATATTCTTTCATAGGGCCCAAAATTGCTAGCGGCGCCCCTGCTGAAAAGAAATGGCAAAAGTATTTTTTTTTTCCCTACACTCCCCTATTTCTGTAATTAAAATTTTATACGTAGTCCCACCCTAACCACACAGCATTGGTAAAGTCAATTTTGCAATATTTTGACAGCACCACAGATCAACAATGTTAAAAGTTTTTAGGGAAATCAACCTACTTCAGTTGGCAGCCTACTTAACGTTGTCTCTGTATAAGCTGGGACAGGTGAAAGTATTTTAAGTTGAAAAAAAAAAGATATCACTTTCAAAATAAAAAGTCATTGAATCCATGACATGCATTAATGACTCACTGTGATACTTGATGTTCAAGCTTCCAGGTGTGAGGAAGTAACATGAAGCTGAATTTTCACATGTGCACAGTGGAAAGAGACGTTAATGCATTCATCCAGGCAATAGAAAAGGGCATGAAAGAGGAAAGAAATGGCCCTAAGTTAATACCTTTGTTTGGAGAGAGCACAGCTTCACATTGACCTTGTCTCCTCAGGCGAATCACCCCCCAACACCACCACCAATAATCCAACCCACAGGACTCCACAGTCTGTTCCAAAAACGATTAGCTGATAACATCACGGCATGCTGGAATGTAAACATTTACAGTAAAACCATAAGAGATGAACTCTCCTCCAGTGTGATGCATTTATCAGCCATCAACTCTGCTTCTCTTCTGTGAAAACACACACTGAGCTTTCTAACTACGGCTTTGGATTTAAATGTTTTTTGAGTTTTATGAGTGTGTGATTAGAAAAAAATAATGTAAAAAATATTCAGAGCATAAATGTTTTTCTTTTAGGGATTTAGAATGTTTTAAGTGTAGTGATACAGTGATTGTGGCTTTTCTGATAGTTGGTGAATTAAACACATTTCAGTTTTTGATAGGCTACTCTAAATATTATAAGAGAAACGGTGTGAAATAGGACTTGATTTGTTAATTAGATTTGTTAATTACATTGATTACATACCAGGTGAATTGTGCCATGGCAGGTGGCCGCTATTGGAAGAGAAGGATTACATTGAAAATCCTCTTTTAAATAAGGTTAAAAAATTAATCACAATAGGATATGGTTGGTTATGATTATGGTAGGATACCATTCACTAAATTAAGTTTGGGATGATCTACTTTACAGTGACTTTTTTATATATATATATATATATATATATATATATATATATATATATATATATATATATATATATAAAAAGGACATTTTTGTGTGCGCAAGAGAATATTTTCATGCGTAACGATACAGTGTCTATTTACACTAATAGCCAGCCTTGTTGGCAGAGGCTATTTACATTAACTCCACCCACAAACATGTTGTTGGGCTAGTCAACACTACAAAAGATGACTATCAAAAAACGGCTCAAATGATGGTATATCGCATGGTATTTTCTTTTTGACGTGATTGACCCGAGTTCGAATCCACCTTTTGCCGAACTTTTTTTCTCCCTTTTAAAATCTCATATCATGTCCAAAAAGCATTTATTTTCAATAAAAATGAAGGAAATAATCGAAAAGTTGAAAATTAAGTATCGAGTAGGATTTGGGTAGGTATAGGAAGGGCTTTATTGTTCCAGTAAGGTGGCATCTGTTTAATAATTTGAATTAAAATGATAATTTGCACTCAGTACGTTAATATTGCATACTGTTTAATGTACTACAATAATGAGGTGTAGATAATTTCCACTATTTGCAATAAGTAGTATAAATAGGCCTAGCAGAAAATCCTGCTGTTTTTACTTAGTGTAAATAGAATCCATTGTTATTTGCACAAATAGCATCTATCGCTAAGAAAATGTTATTTTCACTTAAGAGTAGGCTAAATAGCATCTAATTGCTATTTGCACTAAGTGTATATAACCTCTATCGCTATTTACATGTTCAGTGATATGTTTTTTACTTTTGTTGCTATTTCACTATATAATGTAAATATGGCAATTGCATAAATGTTGTCATGCTAACATGTGTACAACCATTTAAACCATGTGTTTTACAACTAGCCCTGCTCTCCTCTACATATTATTCTGCAGTGGTTTACAAACTCTGAACTCAAAGCAAATGAACAGTATTACATGCTGAGTTCAAAATATGCACATGAAGTTGTTGTTTACCATAAAAAGATGGATAAAAGTGGTTTCCCTTTTTGGGCTGAAAGATGGGCTTGTGAGTGAGTGTGGGAACGTGATGTTTTCTGGCACCAGTGTGTGAATATTTTTACACTCCTCTGGCCATAGATGGGTTGCTAAGGGCTCTGATATGCTCCAACCTGTTACATTTCCACAAGATGCTTCCCAACAGGTCTGACTCTCACTCCCTGGGCTCCGTGAAAGGAATTTCAATGTTTTAATTATCGCAGATAAGGAAAAAACAAGGAGTGCATTGAAAAACACTGACACAAGGCAACTTCATTTATCAGAGCAGAGATAGGACCTCCACTTAGAACCTCTTAGGGCTGCTCACCAGCTCTGATTTGGCACACATCCGCTCCTCCACTGTCTGGAATGGTGTCCTGTTGTTCTTGCTTTGCCCAAATCATGTCTTTTATTGTCAGACAGGTACAAGGTCAAGGTCTTCATGACTGCTAATTTAGAATGAAGACTACCTGACCTTGAACTGACGCTATCGTGATTAAGTATTCCTGAGAAAGGACTTGACTTTTTGTTTATATTTTTAAATGATCTGTTTTATGACTAAAAGGATACATGGACTGTGTTACTGTTTTACTGTAAACTAAAGCAAGGCTATATGCATTATATCAAGTGGCTCAGGCAAATAATATAATATAATATAATATAATATAATATAATATAATATAATACAGTTGCCAAGTAACAAAGCACCTTCATTCAGGCTTTGCTGATCCATATGAACTTCACAGTGATAACATGAGGAAACTCCAAACTCCAAGATTTTTAGAAAACTATTTGTTTTACCAAAACCACTACAATAAATTGTCAGAGAAAAATGTATGCTACATTTAAAAAATGAAACACTCATTAAACTTGCTTTAACTATGCTTTGAGTCAGTGTTTCCCAAGTATTTGCCACACCACTGTATTTTGGATGTTTCCCTTATCTGGCACACCCATTTTCAGTCCTGGAGCCTCTGCTAATGAGCTGAATCAGGTGTTAAATAAAGGATACATTTAAAATGTGCAGTCTGGAATACTTCAGGAACAAGGCTGGCAGTCATTGCTTTGAGCAAAGTTTCAGCAAAGCGGACCGTGACTAGCCATGAATGGTCACGGAATGACCAGTCAAGGCAAGCAAAGAAATTTCTCAATGACAGACGGCTTTTTGTTTGTTGCTCAAGGTCAACATAGAGCAGACAGCTCTGTCCGGTGCGCTTTTGTTCTGTCCAACCAGCTGAGACCCCTCCTCTCCGCTCAGCCCTCTCCACACCTGTGGAATAGAAGTCACCTGACAACTGGCTCGCTGTGCAGAGAGAGCAGACACACTTCCCTTTGAGGGTCTTGTCGGGATATTTTATGTCCTTGTTTACTTTCTGAGAGGCATTTGTCAAGAGAGCAGAAAAAAACTTGTGCTGTCAGGCTAAAGAGAGAAGGTTTTGGACACCTGCACACAAAATCGGCTTACTTTTAGACCCTGTGTGGCCTTAAAGGTATAGTGTAAAATTATCATTATTTCCAAACCCGAAAGAAACACAAAAAGAGATGTTTAGAAGAATGTTCAAGCTGATCTCGTCATATATTTAAAGTGAATGGGGAAAGCAACAAGAACATTCCATACGAATCATGCACTAAATTTCAAGACTTGTGAAGCCACAAGTACCATTTTCATGATTAAATTTAAAGCTACACTATGTATCTTCTGGCCCTCTAGTGGATGAAATAAAAAAACTACAAGTTGTTTGCGGAAGACATTGTTTTGGTAATTACGTGAGTCTGAATTACGCAAATCTGATGGCTTGACATTGTTTTGGTAATTGCCCGAGTCTGAATTACATGACTCTGATGGCTTGAGGTGCACCACTGTATCAATGTGAATATCATTAACGAAAGAGTAGCCTAACAGATATCCAAAAATAGGCCTTAAGGGCAGGTGGCCTAAATGCCGCTGTTGTGAAAACAACTGCTTTAAATGTAACGTTACAGAACTTTGGCAGTGTTGATATTAGACATAACGATTGCTATTCATATCAGATAAGGTAATTTGGTGGAAACTATTAACTTGCCTATAGGCTATTTATAGGCAAATAGACCAAAGCAGTGGATTAGAGATCGGCATTGAAACCAACAAAAACATTGTTTTGTGAAAACATAGTCAGTGCACAGCTCATTTGATGCCATGCAAACTATGTTGATTCGTGTTTTATTACAGGAACTGTCACTTTCGCTCTTTTGCTTGCTAACGCTTTTCGGTTTGAGGCTCATTTGTTTTGGCTTCAAGCTAGGCCTACTTAAACTGCTTATAGCCTGGCAGTAGTATGTCCTTCTTTCCTTTATTAACCCTTTACACCCTGAAGGCATTTTTAATGATTTCATGTCTAAGTGACATTCGTAAAAGTAAAGGCTAATAACTTTCAAAATAAAATAAATTAATAAATAAATAAAAGTACCATCAAGTTCACGGTCTCATTTGATAGAAAACGTCTTCAAATTTGATTAAAATTTATTTTGATCAAGTTTGGAGTCTCTTATGTTGGCACACTGCTGAGAAAACCCAAGAAAAAGTGATAGATTTATTTTGTTGTTATTCATGCTTGACATGATGACTATTAGAAATTGTATGTAACTGGTCATAAAAGCAAGTTTTGGCTTGTTCACAATCATGTCAACCGCATCTGGGCCAAATTTTGTGTTGATATCTCAAAAGCAATCAAAAGTTATAGCATTTGGAACCAAGGTAGCCTTTTTATCAAAAGTCCAAAAACCTTTTTGTGTTTTATTGAACATAAGAACTACTTACATGTGTAAACACCACAATAAAACTTACAAATACATATTATTACAAATACATATTACAAAAAAAAAAAAAAAAAAAAAAAAAAAAAACAACAACTAATAAGATTCTGATGAACATCCAGCACGCTTTCAGTCCTATTTTATGGGTCATGGCAAAGTAAGACAGATTGTTTTCTACACACAATACCCAAGATCAAGTTAACATTGGTTAAACTTTCAAATGACGTTGGAGAACACTGCATCAAGATCCCAACACGATCAGATCCAGAAAGTCCAATAGCTTTAGCCAAGCAGCATTTCATGTCATTCCATGGGGATTTTCTTATGATCTACGTATCGTGTTATGTTGTGTGTGAGCTTGTTTGAATCGAGACCACCTGCTCTAAATAAAGAACTACTGTGGTTTACGAATGTTTCACGAAGTTATGAGCCAAAATGAGGTGCAAAATGCTCAAGTATGTGTACTGTTTTCATGTGCATCAGCAGAGATTTTACATACAAAACTCTGAATATTTTGGTCTCTAGCTGAAACAGATATGCTTTTTGTATTCTGCTAGTTGAGACCTTTTCAACAATATATGACACAAGATTATGATGCTCTTACTCATCACATTTTCAAGTAGAGTCATTTTTCTTTATGCTATGAAAATGGAGCACCTTTAATATTTCAGCAATTTTAACAGCACTTTTTAAGAGTTGGTCATATTCCTTATATTCACTGTAAAGCCAAGCACCTACACTTTAAAATGACACCTGTTTTGTGCTGTTCAAGCAAGTAGATATGAAGTAATATGATGATAATTTTGCAGCGCCCCTATCAGCACAGTACCGATAGGGTTAAACATAAATACACATTCACGAATAATGGAAGTATGCTGTCACGAAATCCGTCCAGACAGCTCTAAAATATAATGTTATAGTCTTTAGGGTAAGCCAGAAACAAGGTTTGGAATATGGTTGTATGATGTACTGGCTCATTATTTAAATTTAGCTAATTTCAAACAAAATGAAGTTATGTAATGTAGCACTAATTTAACAAATTATTTGAAATCTAGCTGGACAGATTTGGTCTCCATTCACTTTCATTGTTCAGAAAAGAGCAGCAAATGACTGTAAGCTATAAATAACACCTTTAGCCTTCCACTCAAGCAAAAATTCATGCAGGTTTTGAAAGACATGAGGGTGAGTAAATGATAAAAAGATTTCAGGGTGAACTATTCTGTGAACTCCATTCTTTATTTACTGAATTATTTGAAGTTTCAAATTAATTTTAAGTCAAAAATCACCATGCAAGCAGCATATTTACATTAAAATCATAACTTCAAACATGTCGTGCCTTTTCATTGATTTTCTTCTGTTGGATTAAGTGCATGTGATCTCGAATAAATAAGACCAGCCCATCCTCTCCAATCCCTTCTTTCATTTTCACAACTGTCTTCATGCGTAAATGCCAACACTCTGTGTGGTATTAATATATCACTTTTGTGAGTGCAAGACTGTGCACTGTGCTCTCAAGACTAGAGGCCATTAAGAGTGTCTCAGAACTATAAACAGCTGGATTTATTAGGGGAAGCTCTCTGTTCACAGCAAGCCTTGCATGAGTTTCTTTTATTTCATGAAAGGTGTGAAATATCCTGTTTCACAAGCCTAAACCAGTGGCACAAAACAACACAGTCCTTCATAGGCCTTCACACACTTTACGTGAAAAACTAAATCTATACACACTCATTGGGTGAATATTTAGGCACTCAGATAAAGAACATGTAATTTAGTTTCACTCGCAGTGGAAAGAAATACCATGAGCCCCGTATCATTCAGGCTTTACTGGTGCGTATATGATCTTTACAGTGATGACATGATGAAAAATGATTTCTAATTCCATCAGACTGGAAAAAACCAGTCAGGTAGTTTTGTGCAGGCCTGTTTTGTTACACTGGCCCCAAAAATTATTTAGACACTTAAATCACACATACATATGATGCAAAATGCAAAGAAACACACAAACACAAACACACACACACACACACACACACACACACACACACACACATATACATACAGTATATTACATATATATATATATATATATATATATATATATAGGCTACATAATATTACTACAATAAAGCACACAGTTATTGAAAACTTGAAAACTTAGTTTTTTTTTTTTTCTTTAAACTAAATTGCACTTTGTTTGATATAATGTCCAATTATTGTGGCCACTAATATTCAAGTAATATTCATGTTTTATTCATGGTATTCATGGTGTCAAACTGAGAACTGAGGTTGTCACATAATTTTGGGGTTGGTAAAGTGAACTTTATTTATTTATTTATTTATTTATTTATTCATTCATTCATGTATTTATTCATGTATTTATTTATTTATTTATTTGTTTTGCAATATATCGATATATTTATTCAACAAGAATTCATTAAATTGGTCAAAAGTGACAGTTGTTATTTTGAAGTTTATGTCCATCAAATAGAAATAAAAGAATAATAAGAATAAAAAGAATCATGGTTTCCACAAAAATATGAAACAGCACAGTTGTTGTCAACATAAGTAATAATAAGAAATGTTTCTTGAGCAAATCTGCATATTAGAATTATTTCTGAAGGATCATGTAACGATGCTAAAAATTCAGCTTTGCCATCACAGGAATAAATTACATTGTAAAATAAATTAAAATGGAAAACGGTTATTGTATTTTTTTCACAATACTACTATTTTTACTGTATTTTTGATCAAAAATATGCAGCCTTTTTAAGCAGAGTCAACTTTTTTGAACATTAGTGTTTCAGAAAGACAGATTAACCTATAACAAACCAACTCAAAGAACTAAGCAACTGTTATGTCCTTCAGCTGAAACTGAAGAGAAGCCAGATAGAGATAGCAGCTTTAAGCACAGGCAGAGGGAAGGGATGGGAAAGGCAGGGCAGGTGTGTTTTCAAACAGCTTTCAGGGTTTCTGCCTGACTCACAGAGCTACAAAGCTTCAGGTAATCTGTCAGAATGAAGAATTTTCATGCGCCCATCTCACCCGGTAAGTATCGTGCGAGTGTTACAGCGAGACTTATAAACAAATTTGTCAAGTTTAAACTTAATATTCATAGACATGATTCACTGTCTCCTGATTGTCAGCAGTATAATAGAAAAAGTGTTTGACTACTGGTGTGTAAACACACTACAGAACTGCAGTTTGGATAAAGTCTCATGCCTACAGGCCAATAGACATGAGACCAGACAAGCTGTCTGTCAACAGAGATTCTATAAAGCAAGGCAACAGTATCAGCAGAGGATTCTAGGATATTGCTGCTTTCTCTTTTTTTAGGTGTGGAGCATGTTTTACTCTACCTGGGCTGTCAGTGGCCTCTTCCACAGGTGCACACGCTGAGGGGCTCTGACCTATAGATTATGTTTCCAAAACATCAGCTTAGGCACACAACAGAAGGGAAGAGATTGAGAGAGTGTGTGCTTGTGTGGACGTGCGGCTCGTATAATGTAATAGACTTACTGCTAAATGGTTGCTTGGTAGTTGAGCAAGTACAGCGGGCCAAAAAGTATTTGAACAAATAAGCCACACTTAAGGAAATTATGAATGCCATTGCATTACATGATAAAATATCAGGTGTCTGCAAACAAATAATGCTAGTTTAAACTAAATTAAAATTTCATTTTAAGTCATCCAACTTTCAACAGAAATTAATATTAAATAGTATTAAAATAAAAATAATTCAAGATGAAGTTTACTATACATGAAACAGGGTTATTTTAGTCAATTAAAACTTAAACTAAAGCAATTGTGTTACTTTGAAATAAAATAAACTTCAACTGAAATAAAATAACAATTATTATTAAACTTTTTATTTTAGCCAGTTGCCAAGGCAAATTTCTCATTTTCATTTAGTTTTGCTTGATGAACTACAATAACTAAAACTAAAATAAAAACGAATAAGAACGATATATACATATAAAAAATAAAAAATAAAAGTGACAAAAACACATAGCAAAATTAGTAAAACTGAAAATATAAAACTAAAAACTAGTTCAAAATATTAATAAAACTATATAGTATCTCAGTGATAAAACAGCACTGATATTAACAAATAAAGTCACATTTGTGAGATATAAAGTCATAATAAGCGATAGAAACAATTATGGGAAACTTGTTGGGAAATTCTGGGACATTTGTGAGATATAAATCACAAAAATTTACAATTAATTTGACATTTTATTACTCTGATGCAGAAACATATTTCCTTAGCTTGTACTATGTTTCTTAAATATTTATATTTAGTTATATAATGCAATGCTTTGTTTAGGGCTGCTATAGGCTTTTTTCACAGAAAAAGTGTGATCAGGTGCATAAATTATGCTGATTTCTCTCATGGTGTCAATTCTCACTCTATACACACTTAAACGTTTGGGGTTCCTTAAGATTTTAAAAGAAATTAATTTTATTAAGCAAAAATGCTTTAAAATTAATCAGAAGTGACAGTGAAAGCATTTATAATGTTATTTCAAATAAATGTTCTTCTTTTGAACTTGCTATTCATCAAAGATTCCTGAAAAATATATCAATATTTTTTCCTCAAAAAAATATTAAGGATCACAACTGTTCTCGAGATTAATAATAATAATAATAATAAGAAATGTTGCTTGAGCAGCAAATCAGCATATTAGAATGATTTCTGAAGGATCATGTGACACAGAAGATTGGAGTAATGATGCTGAAAATTCAGCATTGCATCACAGGAATAAATTACATTTTAAAATATATTAAAATAAAAAAAGAGTTTTTTTTAAATGATAATATTATTTCACAATATTACACATTTGACTACATTTGATCAAATAAAGGCAGCCTTGGTGAGCAAAGGAGACTAAGATAAAAAATCTTACCGACCCCAGGCTTTTGAATGGTAGTGTATAAATCGTACTGGACCATCAGAGTGCTGAAGGAGGTCGTGCCAGTTTTTGGAGAGAGTGGGAGTGTTTCAGTGAACCATGACATTACAGATTAGGCTGTGTGACAGAGAGACGGCACTGGTTTGTGTTGAGAGTGCGTCTGCCAGAGATAAGTGAGTCGGAGAGGCTATTGCAGGAGGGAGTCCACTCTGTCATGGCTTATTTAGACAAGCCAAGTCCTGGGAACCACTCTCTACTCACGGGAAGCCAGACAATGGGATTCTTCAGCAGAGCAGCTCTGAGAATCCAGATCCAGCGGAGGTCTCCCCTCTCAGCTGAGAGCTTCACGTCTGTCCGTAATGTACACAGAAGCAACCGGGCGCCATACTGTCTATCCAAAACACGCTCTCTGTGAGAGAAGGAAGATATGATCAAAAACCTTGCCAAAGGAAAGACTGCCTCTCACCCATCAAATTCAACATGAGAGCTAAACATTATCCAGCAACTACTCTAAAAAATCATATTAGCCCACTTCAGCCAATGCTCAACGAATATGGACTATTTTCAAACTATTAGTCTAAATATGGCTACAGCCTTGCAAAGTAACAATAGTTATTTTTTATTACTAAAATTTAACATGAAAGCACTATATTATTTCAACCTGGTAAATGTGGAATTAAAATATTTTATAATAATGAATAATAAGTTTAATAATTTAATAATAATAAATAACTGAGTAATTTCTGGGTTATGTCAATCAGTTTTGGTTTTCCTTTGTAATAAAATATAATACAAATTAAATAAATTAAAATAAAAATAAAAATAAAACAAACTGACCATGACATTTCTTTAAAAAATGTTTTGTGCCAACAACATGTATAAATTTCATTGCAGCACTTTGCACAGTCAATATTTTTTTTTTACTTTTCGCCATGAAAAATTAATTTAAAATGAATAACAACAACAACAACAATAATAATAATAATAATAATAATAATAATAATAATAATAATAGTAGTTTTAGTCACATGACTTTTTCTGCTCATCCACCACATTTATGACCACCAGTGGAGTGTAAGTAAATAGTGGTGAATACAAAAACACACAACAGAGATACCAAGAAAAAAGATCATTAAATTTGTTTCATATCAGTTCTCAGAAAACATTTAGCACAGATGCCACCAAATATTTATTCCACAATCCATATAACACTGGTGAACGTTGAAGTGCTGGCGTAAAGAGATGATTTTTTGTTTTCTGTTTTTTTTTTGTTTTTTTTACTTTAAGCTTATTTCATTTATTTGTGTTTATTGTATTTATTATAACAATCTAGCAGTTTACAAACACTTAAATATCTGTAAATGGAATGTATTGTTTGCCAAGTAAAGAAAATAAAAAGTATGAATAATAAAAATAAAAATAAATGTTTGATTTGGTAACTTTGAGTCTTTGCTAACTTGAGATCTGTAAATATGTTTTTCTGGGACCCGGTATGGATCATATCCAATGATCAGCGTTTTGTCTTGATATCTCTGTTCATGTGTTTTTGTAGTCACTGCCATTATATTGCCCTACTGGTAGATACAAATATGGTGGATGAGCAGAAAAAGTCATGTGACTGAAACAGATGAATATGCAGATAACTGTAAAATATTTATAAAGACTGCATGAGACTCTTTGAACCATGTGGACACGTAGACTTCTATCCATTAGTTTTACAGGACGAACAAACAGTTGAACAAAGTCAAAATTCATTTAGAACTATTTTTGTTCTATATAACTCATTAAATGAAATACTAATGAATATAGACATCCAAATTGGCTGACATTCTGATTCTGTTATGTCAATAGTAAATCATTGGGACACAAATCTAAACGTGTTCTGATACACAGAACAGAGGCAGATTTTTCACACACAAAGAGAACAAACCTGATCATTCAAAGGGACCGCAAGCACCGTAGGGTTTTCAGCTTTGTATCAAGTCTCCAGGCTCTGTGACACAAGTCAGTCAAGTTCACAAGGAATGAGGGCTTTCATGACTCCTGCAAAAAAGAAAGAAGACAGCTCCTATACGTGCTCATCAGAAAAGAGAGATGGACTGGAGAGGTGAGGTGTCAGCTGTAGGGAATGAAAACAAATGGAGTTGTGTGTGTGTGTGTCTGAAAGCAGATCTGTGATGGAAAACTGGGTAAACACAAGAGCTTCCTCAAAGCCTGTAGGCCTGCCAGTTACTGCTGTCAAAACTAAGAGTGCACCTCTCTGATTAATCATACGCCTTTCACCATGACTGCTAAGTGGTGCTATAACTAAAAACAAGATCAGAGGCTTTTGTGGTTGGTTAATGCCAAAAAAGTAAAAAAAAAACATTTATCCTATACCTACATGAGCATCCTAGTAGAAACATCATCGAGCATTCACCCCAAATAATAATTTAAAAAAATAAATAAATAAATAATAATAATAATAATAATAATAATAATAATAATAAATAATGGAAATTAAATAAATCAGATATACACTACTGTTCTAAATTTTGGGGTCGACAGAATTTTTAAATGTTTTTGAAGATTTTTGGATTAAAAATACATTTGAAATATTATTATTTAAAAACACAATTAATATTTAAAATAATAAATCTTCAGTGTCACATGATCCTTAAGAATCATTAAAATATGCCGATTTGGCATTTCTTATTATTATCAGTGTTGAAAACAACTGTGCCGCCAAATTTCTTTGTGGAAACTAATTTCTTTCAGGATTCCTCAATTAATAAAGAGTTGAAAAGAACAGAAATTATTTAAAATAGAAGTCTTTTGTAATATTATAAATGTCTTTACCGTTACTTTTGATCAATTTAATGTGTCCTAGCTGAATAAAAGAAAACAAGTTCTTTAAAAAAAAAAAAAAAAAAATCATACTGACCCCAAAATTTGGAACAGTATGACACCAAATTAATAAGTTAATTTGACAGTTGTAAAATTATCTTGCATAAAATAGCTCTAGCCTCCAAAAAAGTCATTATTTGCATTATAGCACTGATGCTGAGAGGAATTTACAGCCAGACTAAATAGTTTAGATTAGGAAAGACTGTGCTTTTACAGAGACATAAAGGTGGAGACCTCTATTAAAGGCCACCAGAAGATGACCACCACGTCAAAGTTCTCGCAGTAACAATCAGGCCACTGGGGTCAACCAACACACAAACACATCTGTAATGGCAAAGCACTAGACCAATTAGTATAAATCACAACTGGAAAACCTGTTCCTTGCAACAAGTGTCTGTTGCAGATCATTTAAATGGCACAGAAGGCTCTGGTTAATGTTAGGCAGCTGTCAGTTCAAATGGAATGACAAAGTGTCAACTACAGTTGGAAAGTCAGCCTCAGGGAGAGCGCGCTTCATATCACACCTGCATAAGATGAGTGAACTCAGGTGAACGGTTCTCATCTCAAACAATCATTAGTTGGAGAACAGTGAGGAAGTATTTTACTTTGTTAATGCATTTTTTTAATCAGAGTATATTTTATTCCAAAGCATACTTTACTTGTTTTACTACATTCCAGAAAAACATGCCATTCTTTAGAACTGAAAAAACGCGAGTCGCTCCAAGACACGATACGTAGCCTATATGAATCATTGTTTTGAGACAGTTTTTTTTCAAGGACTCATTTGAAAAAGTTCAAAAGTCACGTTAAATTATTAATTTGTGAACAACTCACTGATTCAATGATCTTAATGATCAATGATCTTAAGCTTTCCTTTACTACATTACAAAATGTAGTCCTAATATCTTACCAGAAAAAAAAAAGTTTTTTTTTTTTTTTCATTTAGAACTGAAAAACTGAGAGCCCTTCAAGACACGATACGTGAACTAATCATTATTTACGCAGATTCTTATGACTCAGTTGAAATGATTCAAATTTCATGTTATCACATTTGTGAATTCGACTGTGATTCGGTCGTAGATCTCAAGTATTATTTTCCTACATTCCAAATAATATCTTACTTTTATTTTTTTATTTTTTTTTTTAGCTGCACTGAAAAAAATTATTCATTGAATTTACTAATATAAATTTAAGGTAGGTGGTTGCAATCAATTTATTTTAGCTACATTTAAATAAAAAAATTTAGTTGACTAACTTTCAACATTTTTTTTTTTATTGAAATGTAGCTAAAATAAATTGCTTGCAACCAGCTTAAAAAAATGTACTATAATTTTTTTTCAGTGTGTGCTACATTTAAGTAAAACATGCTATTCTTTATTATTTAGAACTCGACTGAGAGCCACTCCAATAAAAAAGTGTTCTTTTCTTTTGTATTACCTCTTTTATTGCAGTCTACTGAGCAAGACCATTATTTCACTGCTTGTTGTATATTTATGTAACTTGTGACAAATTAAAATCTTGAATATTGAATACGTTTATCTGCTTCTCCCATTTTCTCCCTATCACTCTCAATAGACTAATACAATCAGACATAACAATAAGCCTATTTCTCAAATATTTACAATATACTGATACTTTTAACATTCACTAATTGTATGGGATGACTGGATGCTTTCAACTGATTTCCTATTGAACTGTCACCAACTTTTACTCAAACAGAAATACAAAAGGAGCATGTCTATTTTAATAGGGAATATTACATTACAGTATTTGTACTTTAAGTCATGTAAATAACTTGTGCATTTCATCCACCACTTCCCAAAAAGTTATATTATGAATTGCCTCCTCAAGCATCAATGACAGCTTGAAGTCTTCTGTGAAATCTAGAGTCCCTCACTGTGGGCAAGAAGACAACAATGAGAAGTTTCACTGCATAGTGACTTACAGAACATAAAGAACCAGGGTTATGTACAGTTTTGGACGAGGTTCCTGTGGCTCAGCTGGTAAAGGCCATGGGTTTGATTCAGTGGATGCAAAAACGCTGACCATCAAATGCAATAAAACTTCTTCAGCATGTGTGTGTGGCAAAGCAATGGAGAAAAACCCAAACAAACAAGTGTCTCACGAGACACATCTTCTACCAGACCGCAAGGGCTCTTTATTAGCGTTCGAAGAAAAAGCAAACACTCCACTGTCTGTCAGCAGTCCAGCGACTAAAGCAACACACACTTTCTTACATTTTCCCACTTAGGAAACTACTCCAAGTCCCTCTCTGACTCAGCTGATCAAACATCAGTCCAGGCACATGTTCTAAAACAACAATAGCATCACCTAATTCCCTACAAATACCTCATTTACCATCTCTGACTCCTTAAAGAACTGCGCAGGGCCGATCACTGGTTGGATCAGGAACCATAAACACCTCCTCATAATCCCCTACAGACTCTACTGAGGAGGCTCATCAGCACCATTGTGGGCAAGCTTGTGCGGGCCACCCGCGACACGGATGGGAGGAGAGGCATAAACGAATGCTAGGGTGGGGTGAAACACACCATCACACACTCTCAGACATTCAAAGAGTGTTCATTAACGCTCCCTGTTTGAACAGATGTCTGCCTGACAAGAGTATATGTCTGGAAGAGTGCATAAAGACTTTATTAAAAAAATCATTTTGCACCTGCAAATGAAACCAGTAGCAAAACCACCCAGATTTTGCATTTTGGGTCCCATTTTGTACGTGTTTACAATGGTACCCAATGTTCTCATTGACTCCAAGGTTGCAAGGAGCATAAAATTCTGCATTGCTTTAAAGGCGATACAGATCATTTCCAAAAGCAAATGACTCAATGTCCTCCAATGTGTTTTTTTTTTCTTGCCAACAGGATAATAGAAAGTCAGTTGAAGGACATGAACCCATGAGGTAGGACTGACGTTAGACCTGTGTATCCACTGAGCCATCTAAGGATAGAAAGGTTTACTCCAGACCTGATTTCCATGTCAGGTTTGTATTCAAATCGAATAAGTGCTCAGAAATGACAAACTAAAGACAACACCACCTTGACATTCTAAGGTTAGGTTAATCCAAAAAAATAAATTACGCTGTGCAAGAAGTTTAACAGCATTCTGATCAGTCATCGACTGGCAAGTATGAAATTGCATGGAGATCTCCTCGTCTTGGGCATTTGAATCAGGTCTGACTTGCAGAGACGTCCATGTGCGGCTCCATTACAGTCCACCTGGCAGACTGACTGTCAAGTTCACGTTCAGCTGGCTGAGCCTGCGGCTCTTCTGCGGCTGATGGTTCTTCATCTGTCATCTGCTCTCTCTCATACCTTTAGAGAAAAAGGAGGAATTTCTGAACCCTATCATCAGTGGCATAATGTTACTTACCTGTTACATCATTAGGACATTATTGTGACAGCTAGTTTTTTTTTTACAAAAAAAAAAAAAAACTTGCATCCCTAAAGAGTTTGAACATTTAAGAGACACTTAAAAACACGAGTGTTATTGCATTAATGTAAAATATCAAACCGACACATTTATTTTAAACATTAAACATTTTCCTTTAAAATGTTTAAAATAAATGTGTGCTTGTTTGATATTAATCTCCAATAATTGTTGCTTTATTTACAACTTTGAATAAATAAATAATTAAATAAAAATGTTTTTCCAGTGCATTAAGTATTAAGGTTTTTCAAGACTTTTTTAAAGACTTTTAAGGTCTTTAAAAGGAGTCTCTTATGTTTCACCAAGGCTGCATTTGTTTGATCAAAAATATAGTAATATTGTGAAATTTTATTTCTATTTAAAATGGCTGTTTTTTTACTTGAATATATTTTAAAAAGCAATTTATTCCTGTGATGGCAAAGGTGAATTTTCAACATCATTACTCCAGTCTTCAGTGTCAAATAATCCTTCAGGAATCATTCTAATATGCTGATTTGCTGCTCACCTATTATTGGTGTTCTATTATTATCAATGGTTCTTATTATTATTTATGTTGAAAACAACTTTTGATGCTTAGTATGTTGGTGGAAACAGTGATTATTTCAAGATTTTTGATGAATAGAAAGTTCAATGAACTGCATTAATTTAATAGAAATCTTTTGCAACATTACAAATGTCTTTACTGTTACTTTTGATCAATTTAATGCACCCTTACCAAATAAAGATAATTATTTTCTATTTCTCTCTCTCTCTCTATATATATACACTAAGTTAATGGTTAATATATAGTTCATATCATAAATTACACCAGTGTGAACTTGTGGGCAACTGACTTCATACATCTACAAAAAATGACCTTGACACCAGTTGCATGAAAGCAAAACAAAAAATTGAAGTTGGTTTTGAGAAACAGTGCGGCTTGAGTGTCCAAATACTTGCAAGGCCACATTAGAGACTGCTGACATAAAAAAGGAGAAACATTTAACCCTCTTGTCCAGACATTAGCAGGCAGGTAAAGTGAGATCTCCTCCACACTCCTGGCAATTGTTCGGAAACTTGAAGTCAAAGGTCACATGTGCACCTGCGTCTTAGACCAAACACTGAACTTGCCACCAACAGAGATCTTTCAGCTCTTACGGCTTAGAGGTGCTGCTCCTTCATTCCCGAGGACACCAGCAGAGGAATTCCACAGGCCACAGAGGAATTACTCAGTCATGTACACTGGAAAAAAATCTGCTGTAGGATTTACTTTCCTACTTTCCACAAATAATTACAAAGAAATGGCAAGTAACACAGTGAATTAAATGCAAACTTTTGAACTAGAAAGACTGAAAGAAGATTTTCTTATAAAATGTACTCCAGTATTCTTTTTTTCTATTATTATTATTTATTTAAAAACAGTCTATGTACTAGATAGTTTTTGAGATATTGAGTATTGATTAATTTAATCATACTAGAAGGTAATTCACAAGTAACAAGTCTCTGAACTAGTAAAAACTAACAAAAATAGAGGATAGCTATGTACAGTAACACTTTAAATGGAAATCTATGCAAATAATTTCAGCAAAAATGTAATGCTTAAATACATAAATATACATTGCTAAAGCAGTTATATCAATTTTTCAATATTCAATTATATAAATTTGTTATATTTTATATCAGCTATATCAATTTTCAGTGATGCAATACAAAAATGTGTTATTTGGGCTGTAAAGATGTCTATTAAACATTTACCTGGCTTTACATGGCAAGGTTTCCAATCAATCAATCAATCAATCAATCAATCAATCAATCAATCAATCGAGATGTTTCTAGATCACATAGAATGATTTCTAAAAGTTCACTTGACACTGAAGACCTGATTAATGATGCTGTTTTGCCAAAATTCTGTTTTGCCACCACAGAAATAATTTACATTTAAAACATTCAAATTTAAGTTATTTTAAATCGCATTACACAGTTTTACTGTATTTTTGATCAAACAAATGAAGCCTTTGTTAGAATTTTTGTCTTGAAAAAAAAGGACTTCCACAGCTAGTGCATTATACTGCAGCCTTGTGCTGAGCTCGAAATATCGATTCGACGATGTATCGTGTAACTACAGAGATTTGACGATACGAGTATCGATTCAGCTGGCCCCGTATCGATATTGTGGCACGTGTGCAGCAGTGGACCGCGCTTAATTTGAATACAAGAACACCTTTTAAAACGGAGTAGAAAAGTGCAAGGTTTCTAAAAAATAGTGAATAGAGCATAATATATAGGCTACAACAAGGTTTAATCTGGCCGCAGAGGAACACAACCGGGGTTGCAACTATTATGCTCTATTCACTATTTTTTAGAAACCTTGCACTTTTCTACTCCGTTTTAAAAGGTGTTCTTGTATTCAAATTAAGCGACGTAATCCCCGAAAAAGAGCTTCACATTTGCGCAATACGTATAAATCTGCTAAATGTGTTACTTATCTTTGTCAACCTGGCAACCATGTGCACGCGCGCTCTCTCCACTGTGGATAAACGCGCTTGCTTTCTGAAAACACAACTTGCAGTTTAACGATCTCCACTTAAATATTCTATTATCAGAAAAGTGTAATTTATCAAGTAATCATTTATATGAGAGAGAGAGAGAGAGAGAGGCTGCGTATGTAAGAATTACCACCGTTTTGTCGTGTCTCTATTAACAGCGAAGCTGTAGATTTAATTTCTTTAGAAACGATGATGTTACCAGCTCCTTGTTGAGAAAGATAATGCAGCTCTTCAGCGATTAAGGATGCGTGAACGCACGGCACGCATTTTGAGTGCGCACACACTCACTGAGCGAGAGCAGAGAAAATTCATAAGAGAGCAGCGTATAACTAAGAGCGCGCAACAAGGTTTGCTCCTGAGCAAAGGAAATCGGCGTGCGAGCAGAGATTCGCACGCTCGTATTACATGAATGCGCTCTCGCCTTGTAATAATGCGCGCGCGACATTAAAATAACGCCATAAATTTTATTGATAAAATTGCAGGGCAGCGCTAAAAAGAATGTCTGTGAGTTTAGAACTCTAGTTTTTATTTTATTTTTTAACGTAGAGAGTGTGTTGATTTGTGCAATGATAACCTACCAGCAATGTTAAGATGATTTTAATATATTAGAATGAGTACATTACAATATAAATTTATTAGAACGAGTAGGCCTACATTCTTATTTATGGGATTATAAACAAGATGCAAACAATCAGAATATTGTACCTGGTGGAGAGTGCCCAATGTAAACATGAAACATATGCCATTACCTATATTGTACTGTGGTACAGTTATGGAGGCCCTTCATAATGCAGAGGTCAACTGTTCAGCCAATAGTTAGCAATGGCCCTATATGCAGTTTCATAAACAGCTGTTTTATTAAATTCTCCTGTGGTGAAATTCAGTGCAGTCCTATATCGTGATACGTATCGTGACCTTGCTGGTGATACACAGCACTACTGCAGCCATTTATTTTTAAAAACTAGTCCAAATTAGTGTCAATCCAGAACATTCCTTTAACTCCAAACTTGAATTATAGTACATGAATAAATCTAGTGTATGAATAAACCATTAAACTCACACCGATATCAGCCATTGCAAGCCAGGGAAATCCCTGTACTGCTAATTTATTGATAGCTGAGAAACAAAAAGGAACGGGGCAGTCAGATTGCCATCAATAAAACTCTTCATATGTTCAACTGCCAGGTGCGTTTCAGCTGAAGCTCTCAAACACAAGAGCTCAAATTCCGTTAAGAGCAAACCAAAATACATTCCAGTGTCCATCTAGAAATTATTCCAAATGACCAATTCATATTCACTGAATTACTCAGAAGGACTTCAACAGATTAAATCTGAATCTAAATTTTAAATGACACTCAGGTCATGTGATCTGCATGTCTAAGGCATTGTTGACTGAATAATAATAATGTTGGCCAGAAAGGACTGTGTCTTCCTAAAGCTGTTATACATATCTATATGCGGTGTCCCCTGGAGACCTTAAACCTATTTCTAGAAATTATGAAGGGGCAACCATCTCAGAACTTTGGATCAACTGCAGGACCATTTCCCACAAGTGCTGACGAAAAGCCACCGCCAAATACTACAAAAATACCTCTAACATAGATATCTTTCATTATCTCCGAGTACTATTCAGCCAGAGAAGGCAATAAATTACTGTACAGGTATACATTCTGCCATAAACAATGATTTTAATGATGTTTAAAATCCCAATTTGAATGTACAGATATGTCTTCACTTGTGCGTATTGGTTTTGGCTGAAAAAATATATATATAAAAAAAAAACTAGGTGTCAGGTATTGGATTTGCTGTTCTAGGTACTGTTTAGGAATTGGAGAAGTCTAGAGGCTCTAAACCCCACCCCCAAACTTGAAGGACCACCCACTCATTAGCATATAACGTCTAAAGAGGCCTCTGACGCCCTCTTGTGGGAGGTGTAATTTGGGTTAAGTGCAAAGTAGGATGTTGCAAACAAAACCTTGAGCCTTCACAGTGAGAACTTAGGTCATGATTATTAGTTGAATTATACAGGAAAGTTTCAGTATTAAATGCCGACTGAAAGGAAGTAAACAGACATGAGTGTTTGGACTCTATATGTGCGTATCATTTATTAAATCAGTCTTTTTGCAGCTCGAGTGCTTATCTGGTTGGTTATGCGAGAGAAAGCCAAGGTCAGGCCAGCTGTGAGCGCTTACTTCTCTCCGTCCCTCTGGATCCTGCGCTTCTCGTGCTGGTGTTTGGTGATAACGTACTTGAAGAACTCGTAGACGGACCAGCTGATGGCAGTCGAGGGCATCTGGTATATGACCCTGGCCTGAACGCCTTTGAAGTAAGCGGGAAGGCCGCCAAGCCTGTAGACAGTCCGGAAGGCATGGCCGAGGCCCGTGATCTGTCTTTCGCTCTGGCTGACGGAATCGAGCGCCAGAGACTCTTGCGTGTTCAGCAGCGTCTTGCAAACGTCCAATGGCGTGGTGGCGGCGGCGGCGATGGCGCCCGCCAGCGCGCCCGACACCATGTGGGAGGAGGGGTTGTAATGTCTTTGGGGGTTCAGCAGCTCTTGCAGATATTCGTATGTCATGAAGTGCAACGCCTGGAAAGGGACGTTCATAGTGAGCTGCGTGGTGTAGCTGCGATAAAACGCCAGCGCCCCCTCCTGCTGCCACACGCAGCGCATACAGTCCAGAACGCCACGGTATGGCGAGTTATACATCTGCATCCTCTGCTTCACCACTGAACGAGACAGTCAGACAGGAAACAAAAAAAAAGAGGACAGGAAGGGGAACATTAGGCAAGTGCAAGAAGTCAGGTCATGACTGAAATACAGTAGGCCCATCAAAGCAGAAACGTCCGGACATGAGCGGATCAAACGTGCCTCCTGTCTCCTGACCTACAGTCAAGCGGTCTGCGGGGAATGAGAGCAGGTGTCTATGCAAGGTCTCAGTCTGCCACCTGCGCTGATTAACCTTGAGCCTCAAGAGTGCAGAAACAGACACTGCTGTCAGACTGAGATTTGGCCCACTGGGGAATTTCGGCTAATGCTACTGTTTCAACATCGCACAGCTGTTAATTAAACCAAGGACAATCTGCTCCCACAAGGCAGTCTTTTGGAAATGTGTTTTTTGTGGTTTTGCCAGGAAATTAGATCTTTTCTGCCATCTCCTGGCTGGGAGCGCACAGTGAACTTCCAGACCAAAAGAGTCAAGGTTTTCTGGTTAGTAGGGCTGCAACAACTCAATTTGTTATTATTTGGAGAGGAATATTGGGCAGGATGTGGAATAACATGCTTTTTTTTTCAATAAAACAGAGAAATTAAATAAAATAAATATAACAATATTTGCAGCCCTAATAATTAGCATGGGCAATTAACAACATATTTCTGACTTTTAAATAAAAGTCTGATGGTACTACCAAGATACTTATATATACCATGTTACACAACGATATTTCCAAGAATATCATGGTATGGCCCAATAATGCTACTGTCATGACATGTCCACAAATCCACAATATCCAAATCAAAATAAAAACTTGAAATAATTAAAGTACCCATGTAAACTACACAAAGTAGAACAATAAACATACACTACTGTTCAAAAGTGTGGGTTGTGTTAAATACATACATACATACATACATACATACATATAAATAAAATTACCTTTTTTTATTTTAATATATTTTAAAACATAATTTATTCCTGTGATGCAAAGCTGAATTGTCAGCATCATCACTCCAACCTCAGTTTCACATGATTGTTTAGAAATCATTCTAATATGCTGATTTTCTGTTCAAGAAATATTTATTATTATCATCAATGTTGAAAACATCTGTGATGCTTAATATTTTTGTGGAGATTGTGATATATTTTTCCAAGATTCCTTGATGAACAGAAAGTTAAAAAGAACAGCATTTATTTGAAATGAAAATCTTTTGTAACATTATAGTATTTGCTGTTACTTTTGATCAATTTAATACAGCTTTGCTGAATAAAAGTATTCATTTCTTAAAAAAAAAAAAAAAGTATTTAACCCCAAAACTTTGAATAGTAGTGAATGGTATATTAAGATTTTATTTTATTTTTTGTCAGAGGTAGAGATTAAAGTAAATATACCTTCAGCTGGATTCATTGCAGCATCATGAAGCAATGTGGCAACACATCCAGCGGCCCCTGTAACACATACCCTCAGACATTAGCACCAAAATTAGAGCATGCATACAGAGTGGATAGTCACTGGACTTAAAATACAACAATAAGTTATACAGACAGATCAGATCACAGTCAGACAAAAACTGTGTTCTGAACAGCCACCAAATACCCCCTATGATTTAACAGAGAGATTAGGAATTGTCTGGGGAATGTAAAGTCAGGAGTGAAAGAGTCTTTTGTTCAGGATACTGGCATTTACTTCACTCATCGTGTCTCTGTTTTATGATAAGAAGCAAAAACTGCTACAGCTTCTGAGTCTACAATCTTAATACCAAGGTGGTAACAGGATATGAGATATCTGCCTTCAAGCTATGACTCAAAAAACCTATAGTAGCACATTGAAGTATCATGGTGTCTAATCATTTTCATTCCTTTTCAGTGAAGTCTACTGGTAAACGATAACATGACAGCAGTTACTTACCACCCTTTCACTCTGACCTAGAGGAAAGAGAAAGAAAAGAGACACTACACAGAAACACCAACAACGACTTCCACTATGAGCTCTGAAGCTAAGCCTAAATACCATTACACCACAATCTGACAAATGCAATACAATATTAATCCATAACACATCAATAACCAAATTTTTCCATTTCTCTACATATAATGAAAAGGGTTTCTCTTTAGAAATGCTTTTTAGAATTACATTAGGTTTAGCTTTTAAGGTATTCCAACAAAGTTAGCAATGCAATTCAGTTCAGTTTATCATAAAGTTTTGTACTGATTTCTTTGCCGGAAAGATACAACCTGAAGGAAAACCATTAAAACTTGGATTATTCGTCGCACGTTCAAAGATTTACTACCCACATTCTGATCTTCTATATTTATAGCTGATGTCATGATATTGAAGAGGGGCATTTTTGGCTATTTTGGGATTTGACCTCAAACTAGAAGGACATTTTAAAGAGGTCAACTGAGAAGACATGGACAGATGTTTGAGTAATACATGATTCATACAGATAACACAGCCACTGCCAAATAACTAGTTCCAGAATGTTGATGGTTTTAAACCACTGCCGGATTTCACCTAATTTTGACAGTGATTGCAACTAATAAGTTAAAAAGGCCTTCTGAAAAAGCAAAAAAGATTTTAGAAAACTTAAAAACACATTTACTGATTTATTCAAGCCAACTAACAATCTATTCCGCATTAGAATTGTGGCTGAGCTGCTGAGAGGAATTAGTAGTACTGATGGGCGGGAAAACTGGTACCGTTCGCCAAATGACTGTTTGCTCCCGGATGGATGATATCACTGAGGATCTTTTTCAACCTTTCGTAACAGGCGAAGTAAAGTGCATGGGCTGGCCCTGCCCCTACAGCTGTAATATTCAGACCCCTGATTGGCCTCCAGATTCCCTCCGTCCTCACGATTCGCCACAAAGCGTCCATCACATTACGGTAGCGGGCAGCTGGCTCTGGCTGAAGGCTCTGCATGCGCGTCTGCAACAAAGAACAATTGTTTAAACTTACAAGCCCTATTAAAAGGCTATTATTTATAGTTAGGCTATTTTATTTTTGTTTTTAATTTTCAGTTATCTCAAGCCTGCAACAAAACATATATACACACATATATATATATATATATATATCTATCAATGAATCAAACACACACACAAATAGTGAAAAAAACAAGTGTGAATATTTATGAATTTTACATTGAAAGTAAATCAACTTAAAACACACCATTAAAAAAAAAAAAAACACACAAACATGACAGAATAAATCTTTGCAAACAATGTATCACATAGCCAAGTCATTGGATCTCAGAACTAAAGTTTGCAGCAATAAGGTCACACAGGTACATAATCTAACCACCTAATCCGCTTTTCCTGCGGATCTACGGTATCACCTGACATACATGAGAAACATGGATGCAATTCAGTACTAGACTGGTACTGTACTAACTCAACAGTGGAAAAATGTATGTACTTAGTTCCAGTGTTGGGGGTAACGCATTACAAGTAACGCGAGTTACGTAATCAGATTACATTTTTCAAGTAACTAGTAAAGTAACACATTACTTTTTAATTTACAAGAAAATATCTGAGTTACTTTTTTTCCCCAATTATTGATTGACAGCTCTTCTGTCCCCATGTTGAGAGAAATCTGGAGTAAGATCTTACTGTAGTTCTAGAATAAATGTGAACATGCATTAATTCATCTCACTCGCAAAAAAAACAAAAAAAAAACAAAACAGATTCAGTATTCCTCAAAATTAATAAAAACAGCTAAATCCAACTCAGAATGTGATGCAAGCCTACAATAATTAAACGTTAAATAACACAAATATCCTTTATGTATTTGATCCCATTTTATTAAGAACCTTTGATGATCCAATTCAACCATACTAACAAGCAAAAATTACTCTAGATCAACATTTGTGCTTCTTTTTTTATTGCTGAAGTGTGTTGAACTTTCTTCTTCTGTGTTCTATTGTACAGACGTGAATTTACTTTCTCTTCAGCCTTAGGCATACTCATTTCACTTTTGGTGTGAAAGGGCTTTTACGTTCGCCAAAAAGTAGAACTTTTTTATATTAAAAACAAGCAAGCAAGCCCTGCCCAGATTGAAAAAGTAATGCAAAAGTAACGTAACACATTACTTTCCATAAAAAGTAACGTAATTAGTTACTTTTTTTAGGGAGTAACGCAATATTGTAATGCATTACTTTTAAAAGTAACTTTCCCCAACACTGCTTAGTTCTTAGTAATGTACTTGAATGCCCAACATGTTTTGTAGATTTACATTGTGGCCTTGAACCTACCACAAAAGTCATGTTTGAACTGACATGGTCAGCGTGGCTGAAAACGTTAGTTCAAAACGACAGCTGCAATGTGGTGAAATTTAAGATGCCTGCTGTGGCTGCACGAGTAACATTATTCCTGTAAGAAAACAATACTTCCATAAAAGGCCCGGGAAATAATCATATTTGCCAATAAATGTGTGTAAATCATATCTGAAGCCAGTTCCTCATGACAGGGGAGTGAGGAACTACAACCTACAACAGGACTTTTCAAGATTGCTCTTGAAATGCTTAGGATTGCAAAATGGGCCAGGGAATAGAGTCTTGTACAAAACAGAGAACTGGTCTTTTATTACATTGATTTAATTTACTTCATTTCTATCAGGAAACAGCCTACTGAGATTAAAGTATGTATAGTACACAAAAATCGTACTTTGAACCTGTAGTACACTTACCACCAAGAAAACAATGTACAAGAGCAAAATGTGCTGGGGCCTGAACAAAACAAACACTTCGAGTACAAAGAGTTCCCATCCTTTTTGACCAATCAATTTCTTTCTTTTTTTTTAGTCATTAGTGATTACTGGATAAAAATGTTTAGAATGAATGCTATATTTTTATAGCCAAAATTAATGAATGAATGATTGAATGGATGAATGAATGAATGAATGAGGTAAGGAAGACATAAAAGCAGCTCCCCTATTTTTCTTTTTAAATTTAGATGAACTTTTTTATACATGCAGCAATTGTGCCACCGTTTAGACCCAAACAAAGAATCCACAATTAATCATGTCATTTTTCTATAATGTCACATTAACAATTATGGATAATAAAACAAATCAATGGCATCATTGCTATACCATCAAAAAACATGTTTTTTAAGTTTAAGTTTTTTTTTTTTTTCATAAAATGCAAATCTAGTGTTTAAATGCTTGTATAATAAAGCTCCAAAGGTGATATCTGAATTTATAAATAGACAGGATTTTACCAGAAAAACAAAACAGAAACAAAAACAAAACAAAACAAAACTTATGGGGGGAAAAAAAAAAAACATTTCCTCTGTAAAGGTTTCTCAACTTTGGAATATGTTACTAAATGAAGTAAAATGAACACAAGATTTACATTGTTTTATGACAATGGTGAAGGGCTGGTTTAAACCAAAGCAGAATTGTACTCATTTGAGTAATTTACCAATTACATCTGCACTTTTCATTTTAATTATATTTCATATGTTTTTTTTTTCTTTTAGAGAAAAGCCTATCTAGGGATCAAAGATGCAACTTAGTCTGTGCTATAATCTATACTGTATGTACAATGCATTGTTTTTATTTATTTATTTTATGTTTTGAAGGACTGAAATCCATTTTTTTTTACTGTCCATATAAAAACAAATGAATTATGGACTGTATAGATGCTGTAGTTACTTCTACACTTCTTTCTGACTCTCTTCTCTAAACAGGGGCAATGTGCAGTGTGCCACACTGTGTGTGCAGAGATTTTAACTTGACCTCTGACTTAAATGTAAACAAAATCTACTGTCAGCTTTACCTTTCCTCATCACTCATACTACTGTGAATCAACCTCAGCATGGAATTTCCATATTTCGCAAAGAGACAGATTACAAAAATCTAAAAGTCAACAATAAGTACTTCCAACCAGCTTTATCACTAACATATTTCCAAATCAAACAAGACATTCAATAAGAATAAATGTGGGCTGAACTTGATTTGATACATTAAAAACTGAGGTCTCTGACAGGTAAATGAAGAGGTGGATTGAAATCAGTGAAGCAGCAAATCAAATTTTATATTTTTGTCAAATGTGAAGCATTCTAAGAATATGAAAAGTTGAGAGAAACAGCCCTACATACTGGCTAGCATGTATATAAAGAGTAATAAAAAACTGTTAAAATGCACAAAAGAGATCAGTGTTTTCTTGGATCACAGTCTGGACTGGCCCTTTTGAGAGGGAACAGCTGTAAAAGACATAAAACAAATGTCTCTGTCTCTAAAGAACCCTTCAATTCATCCTGACAAGAGCAGCTGAACACTCAAAGTAATACTTCCTTACAGTTTGCCAATGGCATCTTGATCAGTACATCCAGCAAACACTTCTAATGCAAAACAGCTTCAATGACACATGAAGTGAAGTGTCCTGTTTAGGGAAACAATAGTGATAAGTATGCAGTCTGAGGATCTGTCTAGTAGTTACACAACTTGTAGCATATCACAGACGTGCTATGGTGCATGTCAAAAAAACATGATACCCTTTCAGGTAGTGTACTGCCTCTATGGTAACCTTCGACTTCAAAAAAAAAAAAAAAAATCATTCTCAATAGACTGCATCTGAACTACAGACTCAATGCGCATGCACAGTATCCCAAAGCAGCGTCAACAAGGTCACGTGGTTTAGGAGCGCAGAAGCCACGTGTGACCTTCTCATGTTCATGTTTCATAATGACACCCTCGCAGACACACAGGTACTACAATCACTCAAAACCACAGGATACAATCATATCACAACCCACAAACACAAAACGAGGCAAGTAGTTGCTGGTGGAATTACATGCTTGGGACTTTAGTTAGTTATTACTAGATAAGTCCAGACAGAACTAAACACTGGACAGATTACATGACTAAAAATGATTCTTAAGATTAATAACTGCAACGAATATAAACTGCAATAATTTTAGTTGTTGTAGACAACTAAAATCTGAGAACGGAGCAGAGGGAAACTATATTGTCTGCAAAGCATGTAACGTTAGACTATAAAATAAATAGTCTGGAAATCACACAGCTGAACTAACTCGACCTTGCCAGCTTGTCGGATCTTTCAAGGGCCTGCTCGTCCCATTAACTCTACGTGAATTCTTTATAAAACTCTTGATGTTTTGCAACTGTGTTTATTTACCTTCACACAATCAATAGGGAACATCAGGCAATGCTCCATGATTCCTGCCACTGCCCCTGCAAACATGTGCGTGCTGGTGGAGGCGCCCTGGGGCAGACCCTCATAGTCCGGTTCCGAGAAATCACTGGCCTCCTGGGAGCCATAGAAATGTCCAACATGAAGCTCCGTTTCTCCTGCTATCCGAGGTGTCAAAGTGCCGACGATACTCTCGGAAACACCCCAGAACCTGCCGCCGAGCCAGTGTATCTCCGCGCCCGCGGAAGCTCCGGCCACCGCGGCATCGCCGCCCGTTGTGTCCGCTGTCATCCGCCGCCTGCGCACAAAACCATCCGCTTCCATTTGCAGCACCCAGTCCTTTAAAATCATGCGTCCCACGCCCGATGTTTACGCGTTCAGCTCAGGCCTCTCCCGCCTGCGCACCGGGGAGAGGACGCGTCCCGTTCAGATACAACTGCGCAGCAGGCGGTGACCGACAGAACAGGCCGCGAGGGGAAACGGAAACGCCCTCTCGCTGTGTCCTGCGCTTTGATTGGAGGAAGCCGATGTCATTCAAATCAGAACGCGCGCAGTCGTTATTTATGTGATACAGTCAGTGACAACATAGTGTAGCAGCCAGAGATGGGAAGCCCAACTCTTTTCGCGGTTCGGTTCTTTTGAACAGTTTGTTTCAAAGAAGCGTTCAAAAAAAAAAAAAAAAAAAAAAAAAAAAAAAAAAAAAAAATATATATATATATATATATATATATATATATATATATATATATATATATATATATATATACAGTTGTGCTCAAAATTATTCATACCCATGGCAAATATGATCAAAAGCGGCTGTGAAAATAAATCTGTATCATTAATCCTTTTGATCTTTTATTTTTAAAAATTACAAAAACCTAACCTTTCATTGGAGAATAAGAATTTAAAATGGGAGAGAAATCTCATTATGAAATAAATGTTTTTCTCTAATACAAATTGGCCACAATTAATCATACCCTTTTATTCAATACTTTTTGCAAACTCATTTTGCCAAGATAGCAGCTCTGAATCTTCACCTATAATGCCTGATAAGTTTGGAGAACATCTGACAAGAGATCAGAGACCATTCCTTCATCCAGAATCACTGCAGACCCTTCAGATTCACAGCTCCACGACGGCGCTTCTTCTCTTCAGTTCACCTCACTCATTTTCTATAGGGTTCAGATTAGAGGACTGGGACGGCCATAGCAGAAGCTTGGTTTTGTTCTCAGTGACCCATTTTTGTTTTGGTTTTGAAGTTTGTTTGTGGATCATTGTCCTGTTGGAAGGTCCAACCACGGCCCATTATAAGATTTCTAGCATGGACAGTCAGTTTATAATTTTTTATATGTTGGTATTTAATTGAATCCATGATGCCATGTATCTAAACAAGATGTCCAGGACCTCCTGCAGAAAAATAGGCCCACAACATTAAAGATACAGCAGTACATTTCATTGTACACATGGGGTAATTTTTTATCCCTGTGTGCACCAAACCCATCTTGAGTGTTTGCTGCTAAAAAGCTCTTTTTTTTTTTTTTAGTTTCATCTGACCATAGAAGCCAATGCTATTTGAAGTTCCAGTCGTGTCTGACAACTGAATATGCTGGAGTTTGTTTTTGGATGAGCGAGGAGAATCATCCCCCCTCCCTGGAAAACATGTGGTGATGCTGTTTTTTTTTTTGTTTTTTTTTTGAGGCTTTCTGACCCCAAGATTCATCTAATCTTTGCAGTTCTCCAGCTGTGATCCTTGGAGAGTCTTTGGCCACTCAAACTCTCCTCCTCACTGTGCATTAGGACAATATAGACACACGTCCTCTTCCAGACAGATTTGTAATATTTTTAGTTGATTGGAACCTCTTAATTATTACCCTAATGGTGGAAATGGAGATTTTCAATGCTTTAACTCTTTTCTTACAGCCACTTTCTAAATTTGTGAAGTTCAACAATCAACAAAAAAAGGCCAAATTCCCTTAATCATCCATCACAAGGAGTAAAACCTAAGAATATAGTTCTGATGTGCAGAACAAGATTGTTGAGCATCACAAAATAGAAAGTGGCTGTAAGAAAAGAGTTAAAGCATTGAAAATCCCCATTTCCACCATCAGGGTAATAATTAAGAGGTTCCAATCAACTAAAGATGTTAAAAATGTGCCTGGAAGAGGACGTGTGTCTATATCGTCCTAATGCATGCTGAGGAGGAGAGTTTGAGTGGCCAAAGACTCTCCAAGGATCACAACTGGAGAATTGCAGAAAATAGATGAGTCTTGGGGTCACAAACCTAAAAAAAATAAATCAAACATCCCCTACATCACCACATGTTGTTCGGGAGGGTTTCAAGGAAAATTCTACTCACTCATCCAAAAACAAACTCCAGCATATTCAGTTATCAGACACGACTGGATCTTCAAATGACAATGGCTTCTATGGTCAGATGAAACTGAAAAAAGAGCTTTTTGGCAGCAAACCCACCAGATGAGTTTAGTACAAACAGGGATAAAAAAGTACCCCATGTCCACGGTTAAATATACTGCTGGATCTTTAATGTTGTGGGCCTGTTTTTCTGCCAGAGGTCCTGAACATCTTCAGATGCATGGCATCATGGATTCTATCAAATACCAACAGATAAAAAATCAAAACCTGACTGCCTCTGTTAGAAATCTTATAATGGGTCGTGTTTGGATCTTCCACCAGGACAACAATCCAAAACAAACATCAAAATAAACACAAAAATGGGTCACTGAGCACAAAATGAATCTTTTACCATGGCTCTCCCTGTCCTCTGACCTGAACCCTACAGAAAATGAGTGGGGTGAACTGAAGAGAAGAAGTACTAACATGGAGCTGTGAATCTGAAGGATCTGGAGAGATTCTGTATGATTGAATGGTCTCTGATCTCTTATCAGGTGTTCTCCAAACTCTTCAGGCATTATAGGAGAAAACACAGAGCTGTTACCCTGGGAAAAGGACGTTGCAATAATTGGGTGCCAATAATTGTGACCAACATGAACTAGAGAAAGCATTTATTTCACAATTAGATTTCCCCCCACTTTCAATTGTTTTACTTCAATGACAGGTTGGAATTTTGTGAATGTTTTGAATGAAAGATAAAAAGGATAAACAATGCAGATTTATTTTCACAGCCGCCTTTGCTCATATTTACCAAAGGTGCCAATATTAGTGGAGGGCACTGTATATGAAAATGTTCTTGTTCTGCAATTAAAAAAATGTGCTTTGTGTAACATTGTTGTGTAGTTTTTCTATTAATTTATTATTATTATTATTATTGTTAAAACTGTGTTTATTGTATTGCAGCCCTGATTCATTTCCTAAAAGTCAGTTAGTCCCTAAATGTAATTTGCATTTATAGTAAACAGCACCAAAATTAATTTATATCTTTTGACCGAAAAGGTTTTTGCATGTTTTAATAAAATATTAAATGCATAAACAAATGAATAAAACTGTGATGCAATCAAGTTCATTCCAATTTTTTTTTTTTACTTTACATCACTAATTGGTACTTCATCAGTTTCTTTATAACTGCTCGGACTGATTCAGTCTAATTTATTGTTCAGACTGGTTGAATGAAAAGATTAGCCTCACATGAGCTGCACCCAACGTCAAAAACAAGAAGTTATAAATTAAAAACTGAGGCATATGGATGCATTACCTAGTTAAACAGTGTTTACTTTAGGATTGAAGGTCAAATCCTAATATCAACAGAAACGAGCCTAAGATGACTTGCTTGTCCTAACTGGTCTAACCCTCATCAGGCCAGTCTGTGGCGACCATCTTAAATCATCTCAGGTCAACAAACCAGCAAATATTTTATTTTTAATTTACTAATAAATATACTAGCTATAGGCCGGCAAATTTTATAGTGAGATTTTGTATGCCAGCTTCTTTGCACCACTCTCATTATCAAAATGTTGTGTAGGCCTGAAAAATAACAAAAATCATAGTCTTCAGAGACTAAGTAAACATCAACAACACTATCATTATCTTTACCCAAAGTTTAAAATCATCTCTCTGGAAGAAAATTAATTAGGCTGCTCAACAATGAGCTAATTATACTTTAAAGCAGGACCATTTTCAGCTAATTTCATTTTGGCCAAGAGTCCACGGTGTAGAATTTCTGCCGACAAAGGGAATGAAGTGTTAATTTTCGCTTACAAGAAGAAAATTCCGTGGCCTTGATCAAATTAACGTTGACTGTGTGTTGTCCAGATGTGTTCCTTCAAGGAAAGCCAAGCTGGCGTGCCTGTAGATTATCTCTCTGTCTTGACCATAATTCCCTGACGACATGCTCTGATAGAGGTGTCGGGAAACCCTAGATTGTCTAATAGCAGGCTACTTTATTTCTTTTCCTTCTGAGAACCTGAATCAATAGGAGTTGTTTTTCACAGCATAAGCAAAACAAATAGAAGTTAAAGGATATTGTATACTGCATCATGACAATTACACATCATATAGACTCAAATTGAGTTTCTAATTCATTTAAGTCCTAAGCTTTGGTTATCTTCGGTTACTTGAGTGAAATGCACAAAGCCACAAACCTCCTGTTTTTCAAATGTGTCTCTAAAAGCTGTCTGCAGTCCCATCTGCATGACGTTGATGCATCATCTCTTATCATATTTAGCATAGAGAGAGAACCACTTATGATCTCTTCAGACGGGCTCTTCAGTCAAGATGATTTCTCTTAGCTGAAGAGAATATTTCTTAAGTACGGCAAGGCTTTGAAGCAACTTTATTTGACGTGTCTTATAATGGAAAGAGACAATATTCAAAAGGCTTTGAATTAACTATGATGTCCCCATCTTAAATAGTCAATGATTCATGTTAACAAGATATTAATTGACGTGAAAGGCCGATACAGAAATGGTAAATCTCAACACCATATGCTGTCTTTTGTTAACATTAGTTAATGCATTCACTAACATGAACTAACAAAGAACATTTTTTTTTTTTTTTTTTTTACAGCATTTATTAATCTTTGGTAATCTTATAAAAATATGATTGTTGGTGTTAGGTCACTGTGCAGCTGTATTGGTTGGTAAATGCTGAAAATAACATTAAGATAATAAACGTATAATAAATGTTGCATGACTAAATGTTGTAATGTTCATTTCAGCAAATGTTAACAAATTAAACAAAGAGTTAATAAATCATACATGAATTAAAGTACTAATACATAAAAAGGCTCAGATGATCAAGCCTACCTGTAATAATAAATTATCTATATTCTTAGCTATTATTTCATTTTTGAGGCTAATTGAGTGCTGCCTCTGTATTATGACAACCCAAAGTCTTTGCCGCCACCTACTGGAATAAAATGTGGCTTTGTTCTGGTGCTTGTTTTTCTCTTTCTTTTTTTCTTTCTTTCTTTCTTTCTTTCTAGAACACTAGACCTCTCGCACTGTAGTAGGATACAGAAATGATGAAGATACAGTAAACAACTTGTACTTATAATTTTGTCCACAGTTTTATTTTGTTGATCACATGTTCACAAACTCTGAGATAGCAGGCATGCCACAAACAGGTGATATCTGTTTATCTTTTACATAATCAGTTTTCACACTGGTCTCAGTACAGTCGCTTTAAGAAGCAGCTCAATACAATGGAGCTACTGTGGCTCTGATGTGAGATCATTTGCCTCTGTCTTGTGATTTTTCCTTGTGCCAGGGTATTAATAGACAAAGTTCCTTTAAAAAACTTGTCTTGTCTTGATATGTGCTTTCACTGCACACTTTTAAAGAAGTGGAACAATCTCACTCTGTTAATTGTTTATATTGAGGCCTACCGTTAGCTGGCTATCCTACTTTCAAGTAGATTATAAAACAAGGTTAATGTCTCATTGGTTAATGTAAAGACTTGGTTTATTTAAACAGCCCTTTGACCATCAAACTTTCTTCTTAACTTTGGACCTTGGTCTAACACTGAAAATCTTCTCAAGATGCTCCATGTGACTTTGAATAGACACGCAAAACATCAGATAGTTAACCATGTATAAAGATTTACCAAGAGATTGATGATATTATAATGATTCTAACTGAGCTTTCTTCAGCCGCTTCTCTATAGATACTCTTGCCTCAATACCAGTTATTAGTAAATGCACAAAAAGCCTCTATTCTGCACATTTTTTTAGACTGATGAATATTGATCACTGGAAAACAGCAATAAAACCAACAAAAGAAATGCTTTCCGGCAGAATCAGCGCAAAGAAAAATCTGATTTTGCTTTAGTGGTGTCACACCAAAGTTTGTCCTGGCTGCTGTGAATGTAAATGACAGTTCTGGTTCAAAAGACACGGTAATCCTATATGGCATGTTTTGTTAGTACATTCTAATCACTTTCACCTAAGCTATCATTGCATCATATATTACTGTAGGCCTACTGTTTGTTTTATTATTAATTTATAATTTGAATAATTTTTTAAATATTTATTTTAGTCAGTTATTTTAATAGATCAATGTATGATTTTTTTTATTATTTATACATTTTTTACAGTTTTCTCTAAATTATTATTATTATTATTATTATTATTATTATTATTATTATTATTATTATTTTTATTTATTTTTTTTGCATGTGGGGGAGGAGTGTTTTAAGATGGGTAAAGTATCTTGTACTTGGAGTTTTCCCCCAGGGCAGTAGTATACTGTACTGTGTAGAAGGGGCGAAGCTGTGGAGTTTGAGCTTTGGGGTTGAGGGCTGTCAGGACTCGACATGGCTGCGGCTGTCAGGGCAGGTGGCGCTCACAGAGGGGTTATATTAGTGACACGGCGGGGCAGCCACAGCAGCACTGCCCTCAAACCTCAATATGACGCGGTTATTATCGGTGCAGGTAGGCTACAGACATACATGCACGGCCTAAAGAAACAGAACAAAATTGTAACATGGCTGGCCGGGCCTTTTCTTTGATTATGAAAATGAAAATTATTTTACGTGAGCTCATGAGTGTGTATTTTAACTTTATTATTTTTTTAATTACAATTTATCAGTGTCGTTGTATAGTTAGAAATTATTATTGAGACCACTTTTAAAGCATCTCACAGACAACGTGGTCACGAGACACCTGTTACTTTTCTCAATGCTGGGCATTCATGTTTGCGTCGTTGTGAGGGTTGAGAAAATGTGAGGGTTGAGAAAATGCATATTTGTGAACCAGATACTAATCATTGGAATTAACAGTTTTAAACGATTATGATTTTCTGTTTACAAATATCCCAATGAGATCAAAAATGTCCAAAGATTTAATGCGGGTCCATGCTTCCCCTGCAGGAGTAAAAGTTTGTGTACTGTAAAAACATGCAGTGTTCTACTTTTTATCCTTTTTTATTATGTCTAAATATGTTGTTGCAAACTCCTGCATACTTTGAACCGCGGTCATACTTTGTTTCATAACCTCCATGTTTCAGGAGATAATAATGGTACATTCATCATCGGCTATTATTTAACATCTAGTAAATGATTGTAGAATTTAGACTCCTTTGAACAAACCTACAATCATTTTCTTTCTTTGTAGGTCACAATGGGCTTATTGCTGTAAGTACACACCAAATCTGATGTATCCCATCTCATGTATCTGACCACACCAGTTGCGCAACAGTTTCATCTCAAGAATCCTTCTGTTGTGATTTACCCAGTCAGCATATCTGCAGAAGGGAGGCCTAAAAACAGCAGTCCTGGAACGCAGACATGTGCTTGGAGGAGCAGCCGTATCTGAAGAGATTGTTCCAGGTGCGAGTTCAGGTTTATCACCCAGACCATACTTACCTAAATCCCCTACAGACTGGCCAAAGATCGGTTTCTCAAGCACTCTGTTATCAATAATTAGAAATTCAGAACTGACATTACGTAGTCTAAGCATTTTAAGTCTAGATTGCAGACTGACCCTGAAGATATATTAAATTTCAGCTGTGAATCAGTGTAGTTTGCATGACTTTGGCTGTTTATTTCAGGGTTCCACTTTTCCAGGGCCTCCTATCTGCTCAGTTTACTGCGCCCACACATCTACCAGGACCTGGAGCTCAAGGTGATGGTCATATTGATGATACGTGCCCGATTCTCTCTTTCGTTCTTGTTTAAAACTGATCGGTTCCCCCCTATCTCCAATGGTGTTGTGCCTCAGATGGACCTGACAAACCTTGTGAAAAAAAAGTACACTTTAGAAAACTTTTTAATTGTATGGTTTTTGCGATAATTACAAATAATTGTTTAAATGTAATAATAAATGTATTTTTTTTTTTACATAAGTAGGACATTTTTACATGTACACTACTGTTCAAAAGTTTGGGATCAGCGAGATTTTTAATGTTTTCAGATATCAATGGAAATGTTTTGTAACAATGTACACTACCATTCAAAAGTTTGGGGTCAGTTTTCTCTCTCTCTTTTTTTTTTTTTTTGAAAGAAATTAATAATTTATTCAGCTTTAATTTACTTTATTGTTAAACTGATTAAAAGTGATAGTAAGTAGACTTAAATTGTTACAAAATATTTTACAGTTTCCAACCAATAAACAAATAACCAAGCAAACAGCACAACTGCTTCTACCAGTTATAATAAATCGGCATATTAGAATGATTTCTGAAGTATCAGGTGACAGTGAAAACTAGTAATGGCTGCTGAAAATTCACACAGAAATAAATTACATTTTAAAGTATATTAAAATTGTCAGTGCGGTGTAGTAGAAATCGGCTTTTTGAACCGGTTCAGTGAGCCGAACCGTCCAAAAAGAACTGGTTCGCGGAAATGAATCGGACTTTGCATCACTAGTAGAAATGCACAAATGCAAAGAGAATGACGATAAACAGTCTTTAATAATCCACATAAAGGTAATCCATAACAGGTAGGCAGGATACACACACACCAGGGTAGTACAGACGAGACCGGACCAAGAAACACTGAACTGAATACAACTTATATAGGGCATGTAAATGAGGATAATAGACAAAACACACCTGAACATAATGACACAATCAAGGGGAGACAGAAACTAGGTCAGAGAAAGCACATGGGGAATAAAAACACTACAAAATGTCCATGGGTGTGACAAAAATAGAGAACTTATACTAAATTGTAATAATATTTCAAAATATTACTGTTTTTAGTGTATTTTTGATGATAATAAAAGGCAATAAAAATCTTACTTTTGGACTATAGTGGAAGGAAGTGGAGACGTGTCGTCCATCTTTTTTTACAGTCTATGGTGTGAAACAGTCATAAAAGTGCAAACTCTTCAAGAGAGTTTTAGTTTTATTTCATTATCATTATTCATTATTTCATTCATTCATTCATTCATTCATTATCTGCAAGTATAATTTTACTTTAAAGATTTGAAGGACACTACAAGTGCACTTTCAGTACAAGAAGCACACTTCTTTTTCACAAGGAGAAGAAACAAGTGGCAGGTGATTAATTACTTTTCCCCTTTCAAGCTAATATGACAGCAGTTCTCCACAGTGTGTCTTTCTGTGCAGAAACATGGCCTCAAGGTGTACATGAGGGACCCCTATTCATTTACCCCCATGTTGGAGGATGGTGTAAGAGGGCGACCACCACGGTCTTTAACGCTTGGTGCTGACCTGGCAAAGACCCAGCAAGAGATTGGCAAATTCTCAGAGAAAGATGCCAAGGTTCAATGTCACTGACAAGAGGAATTAGATTTTTGCAAGAGCACTTTCATGAACTTGCATGTGATACTAAAAACAAAATGCTGTGAAAACTGCCTACACACCCTTCTAGCTCAAATAATGAACTAAACATACATAATGTATATGATTTAATATGATTTTTGTCTCTGTCCAATAACTATAGGTCTATGCTGATTTTTTATCCTATTTGGAAAGACTGGCCTGTGCCATCCACCCTCTTTTAGATGCTCCACCTGTTGACATTCCAGGACTGACTCAGGGCTCTTTGGGAAAGAAAATATCTGCCCTTTGGAGCTTGAAACCTTTGGTGAAGTCTGGTAATGATGCTTCATGATTATATAACACATGATAAACCAGATTTTCCCCAATTGTTCTACTGTTGCTCACTTAAACTAGAGAGTCTTATAAGACAAGGGCATATAAAACTAATAAATTAAAGAGAAATCCATGTTCTCCCATGCTTATAGGGTTGAAGTTGGGAAAGAATATACCAGATTTCTATGAAATTGTTACAGCTCCAGTTATGAAGGTGGGTTATGCCTCCTGCCCTCAACAAAAAAGATACACATGACAGTTTTGAATGTATTTGACTGAATAACTCGCAGACCCCATGAAGGTCAATCCAAAATCAATTTCCTGATCATTTCTGATCAAATTTGACAGCAAAGAAGCCAAAAATTAGTAGTAGTAAAACTAATGTAGGCCTCAGGGTCTTCATAAACGTTTGAGACTCTGCCCCCTAGGGGTCAAACATTGTACATTATTGGCAATGTAAATCTACATTTGCTCATATATATGATTATCAGTATAATGGTATTGTCCTCTGATTTTTTTTTGGATTGTGCTCAAGTTAAAACACATCTGCCACTGTAGAATGGCTACTTTATTGTCGCCTGCATCTACACTGATGGTTAAAAGTTTGGATAATTTAGATTTTGAAAAATGTTTTTAAAGGAAATCTCTTATGCTCACGAAGACAGAAATAGCTGCTGAAAAGTCAGCTTTGCCTTCACAGGAATAAATTACATTTTAAAATATATTAAAATAGAAAACAGTTATTTTAAATCATAATAATGTTTCACAGTATTACTGTTTTTACTGTATTTTTGATCAAATAAATGCAGCCTTGGTAAGCATAAGAGATGTCTTTTAAAAAATCTTAATTATTCCAAAATTTTGATCAATACTGTATATTTAAAGTTTTATCTGAAAAATGCACAAAATACTATATATATATATATATATGAATCATTCATTTTTGGCTTTATAAGCATTGCCTAAGAAATTAACTATTTGTGGGTTTGAGGATGTGATCCATGACATGAACATAGCATTAGAAGCTTTTTTGGTTTAAAAATTAAATTTTTAAAGTCTTATTTTTCTGTAGGTGCTCAATCGCTGGTTTGAATCAGAGCCGTTGAGAGCCACATTAGCCACTGACTCTGTGATTGGTGCAAACACAAGCCCAAATAATCCTGGAAGTGGGTGAGGACAGTTTGACATTTATGTGTTTGAACAGATTCAGAATGTGTTGTGCTTGTTGTTGTGGATACTGCATGTTATTGTGGATACTGTATTGTAGATACGTCCTACTGCACCATGTCATGGGTGAGCTGGAGAAAGAGAAAGGTGCCTGGGGTTACGTGGAGGGAGGAATGGGTGGAGTGTCTCAATCGATCGCCCGCTCCGCCCGGTCTCTCGGAGCAGATATTTTTACAAACAGGGTTAGTATTCAGGAAGTAGGTGTAACCGTTTTCTCAAGCCATTCTTTCTGTGCATGGCACATTCATTCAAAAGAACTGGTTGTCTCACGGATATTAATCTGTTGCCTTCCTTCGGGCCTGTAGGACGTTGAACAGGTCCTTATTGGTCAGGATGGTTCTGCCAAGGGTGTTGTGCTGACAGATGGAACTGAAGTGCACAGTAAAGCGGTTCTGTCCAATGCCACTCCCTACATCACCTTCAAACAGCTCACACCACAGGTACAGACCTGAAGTCTGAGGCCGTGCCAGTTCTGCTCATTTTTAGATGTTTAAAAGTGATGAAGAGCATTTGCTTTTATGTCTAGGTCATTCATTCACAGTTAACGTCATCCTATTCTGTCAATGCTTTTTTGTGGCCTTGAGCTAGAGTTACTTTATGTGTGTTTACTCAAGGAGTGACCTATTCTTTGACTGGCAACACTGTCCACATGTGAGTTAGTTCAGTTTAGAGTAGGATTATATATCTATATATACAGGCACAACATTAAGATTCCAGTGGAACTTATTTTTATTAGTCCAATGTAAAAAAAAAAAAAAAAAAAAAAAAGTAATATTAGTAATGTGGAAAAATTAACAACAGTTTTACTTAAATGTTAATGACAAGTCTGCATAATTGATGTCTGTGGTTGTCCTGGTAAAGGATGCCCTGCCAGAGGCATTCATCACGGCTGTAGATCAGATTGACTACACTTCTCCTGTTACCAAGATAAATGGTAAGATTACAGAGAATTTAACGCTTCATTTCATCAAACTAAATATGCATTTCAAGAAAAAAAAACAGTGCTTGCAAGGCAGCAAAAGAAGAGTGTTCATATTTCAGGCTTAGGTTCTGTGTAAGGAACCTCTATTGTTGTATTGACACTAAGCAAGCAAGACAAGACCAAAGATAATTCTTTATGCTAATAGGAGAGTCCAAAATTTTATGATGGCATCACTGTCATTTATTTGGAATCACTCAGTAATTTAAAAATGTAAATATTAGAAATTATTACAAATTAAATAATTAATAATAAAATTTGTTTAAAACAATTATTAATATAATTTAAAATAATTAATAATAAAATTAAGAAAAACAACTCAGGCTGAAATGATCTACAAAACAAAGTTTGAATGGAGTCTGCATGCTAAGCATTTTGGTCTAAAGTAGTTGTAGCTGCTGCGCTGCAAAAAGTGATTTTGTTCCTCAGCATTTTGTCTTGTTTTCCAGTACAAATATCGAAACATTCCTAAATCAAGATAGAATTACTTAAGAAGTCTTTTTTCTAAAAAAAAAAAAAAAAAAGTTTTCCCTTTAAATTAAGTTTATTTTTCTTACTGCATTGGCAGATATTTTTTCTTGCAAATATTTTTTCTTGCTAGCTTAAAGTTGATTAATTTTGATCATTTTTATTTTTCAGAAAACAAGGCTTAATATCTAAATTTTGCTTCATAATTTTGCTTCGCAAGTAAATGTTTCTTGATTTAAGAGTGTTTACATAATTTTACTGCAAAACATAACAAAAGTACTCAGTAAGAAAATAATTCTTTGCAGTTTGAAGTTTGATTTGTCAAACAAATTCCTAAGCTGAATATTTGAGGAATATAATCAGTCCCAGCTAACAGAGAACATTTGGCTTTGGCTAACATTCTGGCAAGATTCTTCCAAAGTTATAAACAAACTTCTTTCTGTAACTTTAATGGAAAGTTTATCTGATGTTCTCATAACATTAGCACAAAAACGTTATTTATACATTGTTCACGGAACATTTTATTCGGACATTCAGCTAATGTTTTTTTTAAATGTTACTACTTATCAGGGCATTGAGAGAACATTCAAAAATTTAATGACCCAATAATTTTTGCAGAATGATAAAATGAAAAGGTTCCTTGAATGCTCGCATAACGCTGGACATTTTGAGCGTTCAAAGAACATTAAGAAATAACATTTTCATAACTTAATGGGAACATTAGCAAAGCATTCTTGGAACATGCTTTTGTTAGCTAGAGTGCAGCCTTAAAAAGAACTGTAATTTTATGGAGTTCAGTTTGTCTTTTTCCTGTATAACTGTTGATCGGAATATTCTGTAATCTCTGTCCTTTGCAAATGAACAGTGGCTGTAGACAAGCTGCCAAATTTCTTGGCTGCTCCGAATAGTGCGGATGGAAAACCAGGTCCCCATCATCAGAGTTCAATCCACCTGAACTGTGAGAGTGTGGAGGTGCTGGAGGAGGCCTACAGGGAGGGCCTGCAGGGACGCCCATCCTCCAGGTTGGCAAAACCTGCAGTGGTGCTTATAATGGACTGACTAATATTTGCACATTACACACATGAAGGCATGGAAAATCTGAATTTGCAAGTCATGACCAGAGTTTCACAGACAACACATCTGTTGCTCGTGGACAGGGTTTATGGTGATGGTTTTCTATTCAATGCACCGAACCACAGCGATTTACATGATATCTCGATTCATCTTCTGGTGTTTTTCTGTAGGCCTATGATAGAAATGACCATTCCCTCAGTGATGGATCCGACTGTAGCGCCCCCCGGCTGTCATGTGGTGTCTTTCTTCATCCAGTTTACGCCATATTTGCTGGAGGGTCGCCGCGCTTGGACTGACGAGGACAGGGAGAGATTTGCTGACACAGGTACCTAATGCCCTATTTGCCGTTTGGCACAAGCATTATAAGCCTTGTGTTTGTAAAAGGTCTCAGAGGTCTTTCAAAGTGTAACCTAAACAGGTTTGTTGAGTTCTTTTTTAATATTTTTGAAAGAAGTCTCTTACGCTCACAAAGGCTGCATTTATTTAATCAATAATATAAAAAAAACAGTAATACTGCACAATCCTATGACAATTATAAATAACTGTTATACATTTTAACATAACATTAAAAAATTGCATTTTAAATTGCAATTTATTCCACTGATGGCAAATCTAAATTTTCAGTTTTCAGTGTCACACGATCCTTCAGAAATCATTCTGATATGCTGACTTTGTGCTTAGGAAGCATTTCTTAATATGATCAATGTTGAAAACAGTTTTTGCTGTTTAATATTTTGCACAAACCATGATGAACTACCATTCAAAAGTTGTGTAAGTGGGTAAGTATTTTTTTTTTTTTAAGTAATAATAATACCTTTATTCACAAAGCATGCATTAAATTGATCAGAAGTAACCATAAAGACATATTTAATGATTTCTATTTCAAATACATACTTTCAAATAATCCTATTCATCAAATAATCCTGAAAAAAAAATGTATCATGGTTTCCACAAAAATATTAACTGCCAAAAACTGTTTTCAACATTAATAATGATAA
Source organism: Spinibarbus caldwelli (assembly GCA_039654775.1). Lineage (NCBI taxonomy): Eukaryota > Metazoa > Chordata > Actinopteri > Cypriniformes > Cyprinidae > Spinibarbus > Spinibarbus caldwelli. Next base: position 7,491,897 of record CM077242.1, read on the forward strand.
AAACCATTAACCATAATATTTGAACACCAATTATAATTGAGCACCAAATTAGTATATTAGAATGATTTGTGAAGGATAAATCATTACAATAATATTTCAAAACATTAGATGAGCCAGACCCTTCCTCCACTGTTATCATCCAAAAATTCACACTCTGATAGACGGGAACGTCATGAACTGCTTTTAAACACAGTTACACTATTTGTGCTACCGCAGTGATATCACTTGCCTCAAAGTAATAAGATCTTTGTTGTAATTGGTCATTTGTTTCCTGTTTCACAGCATTCGACTGGGTTGAGTGTTATGCACCTGGATTTAAAAAGTCTATTGTTGGCAAAGACATTTTACCCCTGCTGATCTGGAGAGGGTGTTTGGTCTCACTGGAGGGGTATGAATATTTAAATTGAATAAACATGGACTTTTCCTAAATTCATAACTTTGTGTTGTTAGTAATTTTCACAGCCATACAGAATGATTTTGTCTCTAAATCTTTTATTTGGAAGTTAATTTGCATGTCATACCATTCCAAACATTCATTACATGTATTTTTTTATGCCACAGAATATATTTCATGGCTCAATGTCTTTGGATCAGCTTTACCTGGCGAGACCTTTGCCCTCTGTCGCAGACTACCGCTCACCAGTCAAAGGACTGTACTTATGTGGCAGTGGCAGCCATCCAGGTCTGTGCCTGAATAAATAAAAGCTAAAAGAGTACGTATTGGGTTTAGAAATGTCATCAGTGTGATATCACGTTTCATAAAACCAGGTCAGGTATGATGTGTCAGAGCTTGATGTGGATGACCTCCCCTGTGTCATCTAGCATTTATGTAAGTTTGTCTCATTCAGGTGGAGGTGTAATGGGTGCAGCTGGCTGGAATTCAGCTCTCAAAGTTCTAGCAGATTTCAAGCGACTGTGATCTTGGCCTTCAATGGGGAATATCATTTTCCAATGGGATGTTTTAATGAAAAGTGATGAAGACAAATAAGAAGTGTTGTTAACATTGTATGTGGTTATTCTCTATTTTTTTTTCTCTATTTCATTTGGGAGTGTTTTTAACACTCCCAAATGTTCATGTTCTAAAATTTTCCATGTATTTTTCAGTGAAATGTTAAATGTATAAACATGAAATCAGTTATAATAAATATACATTAGTTAGGGTTGCACTATATTTGCTTTTTGACAGGGATGAAATGAGTTGTGAGGGACTGAAGTACAGAGTGTTCAGTGGATTCAGCTGTTGTATAACAACATAGCGATTGTTCAGCTGTCGAAACGTCTTTCCGAAAAAAAAAAAATAGATAAAAACTTAAAAAAAAAGTTTGAAAGCTGTTAGTTGTAATAATGAGACCTTAATACAGTGACACTGTTTTGAGAATAAATAACTAATTTGGTGCTATGATAGTAGGGGGCTGGTGTTTGAAGCTTTAAAGTTTTTTTTTTTTTTTTTTTTTTCTAAATTCTTTTTAGCTTTTCTCTGTGCTGATGCTAGTAGTTCAAAACTGCAGAATTCACATTTGATAAATATATTACATAAACATCAGAAGGATTTCTATAATGCAAATAATTCTTAAATTTACACAAAGTACAGCACTCACACACACACTCTGACTATGTTAGTTATAGCATGCTAACCTATGTAAAACTCCTACTATTTCTGCAGTATATACAGTAGCATGTAAACTCTGCACAGTATGCAGATTTTCTGTATTCATTGAAATCCGGGTGACCTACTACAGTACATATGCCAAATGTGCAGTATACAACAAAACACTCTATTTTGCATTTCCATTGTGAAGAAAAGTGTAGCCATGATTTTTAACAATTATTGATTAACTCTTGATTTCATTGAATTGCTGAAAGCTACAATATAGTGAATAAACAAAAATGGATTTTATTGAGGATTAAGATGCAACTTAAAGGAATAGTTCACCCAAAAAAATGAGAATTTGCTGAAAATGTGTTAACCACCAGGACATCTAAGATGCAGGTGAGTTTGTTCCTTCATCAGAACAGATTTGGAGAAATTTAGCATTAAATAACTTGCTCACTAATGGATTCTCTGCAGTGAATGGGTGCCGTCAGAATGAGAGTCCAGACAGCTGATAAAAACATCACAATAATCCACAAGTAATCCATCAGTTAATGTCTTGTGAAGAGAAAAGCTGTGTGTATATAGGAAACAAATCAAACATTAAGGCGTTTTAACTTTAAACTGTTGCTTCCAGCCAAAATACACGTCCATAATCAATAATAATGCTTCCTCCAGTGGAAGAAATCCATCCTTTAGAACTGTTTTATACTGTTTTCAGTTGTAAATGGTGCTTGATCTGCATATGTCTCTCCTGATTCAGACGAGATTACCTTTTCACTGGAGTAAGCAATATTAAAAAAAAAAAAAAATTGCTTCACAAGACATTCATTGATGGCCTGGATTCTTGTGGATTACATATGATATTTTTGGAACAGCTTTATGCCATAGTGAGAAGTGTGGCTCCAGAACACAATGGCCCCTGCGGCCCTTTAAGACGCTCGCTCTGGGAGGCGCTTGAGTTCAGTTCAACACACCCGCCTGACGCTCCGCTCGACGCCCAGGAAGAGAAACACCACACATCTATCGCCACAAGTTTAAATATGTCGATTCATTTGGTGTTTTGACGTGTATTCTGACGTGTTTACGTTCCTGTAGCGTTATTGAGGGTAATAATGCTGGATGGTTGGACTAATGAAGTTCAGTTTGGATTTCTGCCGGTTACTGGGGCTCAGCGGTGAGTTTCTCTGCATGGAAACTTTGTTTCTGTCTGTCCGAGTTATAAAGTTAGTTTTCCATGAATCAGAGCAGTAAAACACGACACGATCCGCTTATCTCGCCTTAAAGCGCGTTAGTGACAGTGATACAATGTTTATTACACCAGTCAATTTTATGTAGATATAAAAGTGTATCAAAGAAATCATGATATCAATTATGCAAATATTGTTTAACTACACGTAACTGTGGTTGTCACCCGGATAGTTTTTATTGTGGATTGTAATTGTTTCCAAACCTTACTTTCTGTCAAATCCATATTTAATGTTAAATATTAAAATATTACGATGAATAATGAACTCAAGTTGCTTGTTAAAATCTCCTAGATTCTAAATGAATTTAATTAAGTTTTACAAAGAAAAGTAATGTATACACTCGTTACAGGCTTTTTGTTTAGTTTTAGTTTATTATTGAAAACTATTTTAAATACTTAAGAAATCACATGCAACAGGCCCGTGAATCACAGAGACACTAAATCTGATTTCAACAGATCATTTCCTGTATGATTGTGTTTTTATAAACATTTTTAGTCAAACCAATTCAAATGGATCCTAATTTAGGGATTAAAGGTTGCCTCAAGTCTAAAGGCAAACAAGACTTTTTACAATTTTAAACAAAGGGTTTCCAGTGTTTCTTAACAATAATAAGCAACAAACCTTCTTATCAAGAACCATTTAGGATTCTCGAGTTACCCTTATGGTTCTTTGGAAATTTAACAAAAGTTCTTAATCTTGAAAATACAAGCTTGTAGCTGTTTTTTTTTTTCTTTTTTTTTTGGAACATGGTTGTTGGTGTTTATCTAGTCTAAGCTGGTAAACCATCTTCCTTAAGTTGGGCAAGATGGTTTATGAAACATGTAGCTAGTTGACCAGCCAATATTCATATAGAAACCTCTTAATGTTCCAAAACACACCTACCAATTTAAACTGGATTCTTCAGACCAGAGTTTTGTTGTCTTGTCTCTTTAAAGCACCATTGCATGAATGATTTTCGAAAGAGCTATGGAATGAAAATTCTTCAAGGAACTTGAAAAGGTTCCCCTTTGAAATCAGGTTGTAAACCCTTTTAGCTTTATTTTTAATTTTGAGTGTGTGTGTGAGAGAGAGAGAGAGTGAATGTGTGTATTGTCGCCATGTTTTTTTTTAAATTTTTTGTATTCGTTGTAATGTTGCAATCTTCATTACATGAAGTACTGCTAGTTTGTGTTGTCTAATATTGAGCTCTACTCAAAGTTTGCAATTAAATATGTAAATATGCGTTAGAGCATGATCTGTGTACAGTGTTTTTCTTCCCTCTAAAGCACGGAGGGTTTTACAAAGAGCTAGAAAATGAAAAATCTTTGAGGAACTTGAAAAGGTTCTCCTATGACACCATGCTGTAAAACCCCTTTAGCTTTATTTTTAATTGTGAATTTTGTGTGTGTGTGTACATAAAGTAGTGTCTAATATTGGGCTGTACGTAAAGTTTGTAGAAATGTAAATATACATAAGTACAAGATCCATCACCATAAAATGCTAAAGTGTACATAGTTTTTTTTTTTTCTCTATCTCTCCAGGGTTGTTGCTGTACACTGCTATTTACCTGTCTGTTGCATTCATAGTATAACGTTCAGAGATGTTTTGTCACGTAGTCCAAGTAGCTTTCAACCTCATTGCTGGTTCACATTTTGAAAAGAACATCTTTTTTAACATTGTAACACCTTACAATCCTCGCTTGTCTTTTCTTCTGTTGCATGCATTTAATTATTTGTAGTATGAATCATGATTCTCAGCTGCTGTCAAATGGATTCCGCATACTGACTCACAACAGTGAAAACAGTATCAGTTGGGATCATTTGCATGGAACACTTTGCATGATCCAAGGAAGGTGTGACTAGCTGAGGGCCACGTGGTTTGTGTCTTATCAACGTAAATCAGTTTTTTTGCACTGGCCGTTAAAGTGTGAGATGAGTCACTTTAAGGGAAGTGTGCTAGCCAATGCATCACACCTCAGATCACAACCTGCTTCTAGCGTACATATGCATTTGTTTGAGATTTGTGGTATTAGTTTGGCTGTGATTTGTAACCGAAGGCAAGCTGTCTGCATCTTTTTTTTGGTATGTGGGATATTAAGAGTGTAGTAATGGCTAATGGGAATGATTGATACAAAGCTTCTAATGTGTCTTTGCTTCTCTGTAACAAGGAATCAGTTAACAAGCTTATAAAGACTCGAAGCCACATCTCTTTCTGAACCAGGAATGTTACTGTTTGGTTAACAAATGCAAAAAAAGTGGGACTTGGCCATTCTGTGCTGTTTATGTCAAACAAAAAATTATATTTCGGACATTTTGCAGATGCTTGCTTATTGTAATGTATCAAAGCCCTGGGCTGAATAAAGAATAAAACTCTCACTGAATTGTCAGGAATCCCATAAAACAAAAACTGAAAAATTAGTCTGAAAACCATCTGCTTACATTAGTTGATGGCAAAATCCAAAACACAGCCGTTGGATGCTCTTCAGAGAAAGTATTGCTTTACTAGGCCGCAGTGTAAATGGCTTTCTTGAGGAATGTTTTGAGCTGTGTAGTTTATGTGAGGCCGTGTAGCTTGGAGAAATGACTGCAAGGTCTAATTTTACTATTGCAAGGAAACTTTAGGCTAGCTGACAGTTGAATTGCACTCCTGCAGGGCTTTAGGTCCCATGTTTGTTGACTAATGTGTGAGTGTTTTTCTTTTTGCTGATAACTCATTTTGCCCTGGATTTGGTTGGCTTCTATGTAGCAAAGATGATGTGAAATTATACTCTTTGCACAGCTGGACTCTGCAAATGTCAAAAAGCAAAATCATCAGCACTCAAGGTTACAATTTTGTAACGTAGACCTTGAATTTATGTACGGTATTGTAGAGTAACTAATGCAGTTATAGAAGTAAAACCAATACTTGATTGTGAGGTTTTCTTGGGTTTGTAGCACTCTGATTAAAATGACGATCTGGCAATTTTGCAGTGAATGAGAAGTGTTCATAAATGTATGGTATTTTTTATTTTGAGTTTCACATGAACTATAGGAAATGGTAAATGTTGTTGGGATTTGACTGTGTTCTAAAACAAAAGTGGCTTTTGTTAATTTTCATTTCTGCATTATTGAACGTTTTGCCTCTCAGAAAGTATATTGGCGGCTAATGCTTGACTGATTCTATTGGCTTGAACTGGACTTTATGGATTGTTTTCACTATCTCATCTTTCAACAGGCTCCATTGATGAGAGGCCAGAGGAGATGGACACAGGTGCCCTCCCTGAGCAGAATGACCACACACTCTCACAGGTACAAGAACAATGGGACTTTTTTCATGAATTAGCCCAAGATGTAAGTTAAATCAGTAATGAGAGGTCAAAAGACCTGCATGTTTCTCTGCTGTTCTTGAAAAAACTGTTCGCAGACGTTTTTTGACTGATAGTTTAGTCAGAAAAGTCTGAAATGTAATTAAAATTTAATTCAGATCTTTCAACTATTATGGCAACTATTCCTGCATGATTTCAGAACAGTAACCTTAAGAGTGTATGTATAAAGTTTAAAGGGATAGTTGACCCAAAAATGAAAATTCTGTCATTAATTACTCACCCTCATTTCGTTCCAAACCCGGAAGACCTTCCTTCACCTTCAGAACACAAATTAAGATATTTTTGATGAAATTCGAGAGCTTTCTGACCCTGCATAGACAGAAAAGGAACTACCACGTATCAGTCCAGAAAAGTAGTAAGACATCAGTGAAACTGGCCATGTGGAGAAGGTCTTATGGGTTTGGAATGACATCAGTAATTAATGATTGAATTTTCATTTTGTGTGAACTATCCCTTTAAGTTTATTTATACACGTTTAAGGCCACTGTAGATACTAGTAATGCTAAAATCTTAGATTAGTGTAACTACCGTTCAAATGTTTAAGGTCAGTATGATATTTATTTATATTTGTACTTTTTATTTTTTTATTTTTTTACCTTTATTTGGAAAGGTCAAATTAAATTGATCAAAAATAACAGTAAAAACATTTATAATGTTACAGAAAAATTAAAAAAATTAAATTAATTAATTATATTTCTACTACATGCTGTTCTTTTTTATTAATGGAAGAATGCTGAAAAAAAATTGTATGACACTTTCCACAAAAAATATAACAGCACAGCTGTTTTAAACATTGAAAATAATAAGAAATGTTTCTTGAGCACCAGATCAGCATATTATTATTATTATTATTATTATTATTATTATATTTTTATTGTATTTTTGAAGGATCATGTGACACTGAAGATTGGAGTAATGATACTGAAAATTCTGCTTTGCATCACAGAAATAAATTACTTTTTAAAATATATTTAAATAGAATCAGTTATTAATTTGTAATACGATTTCACAATATTACTGTTTTTACTGTATTTTTTGTTTAAATAAATGCAGCCTTTATGAGAATAAGAATAATTAAAATTTGTATCAGCCCCTCACTTTTGAATAGTAGTAAATAGTATATATATTTTTATTTGCATATTGAAGTATACTTGCTTTATATTGCTTAAAAAAATGCTTGCTAGTAAAAATGCTTGCAGTTGTTCAAAATCAGTAGTACAAATGAGTAAAAACAAACTGTTCTCAGAAATGTGTAAAATCGACTTTTCCAGATGCCCCTTGATATTTGTGTGTACTGCAAAGGCAATGATGTGTTTAGGTATGGCTTTAGGTGTCCAAATATTTTTGGGCCATTGAAGGTATCTTGGCTGAACCTCGGGTCCTTGATGTTTTTGTTAGCGCATGAACTTTATCTTCTAGTCAGGGCTCAACATATCATTTAGGTTCAGGTCAGGTCAGTGTGCTCCAAACAGAGATACTCCTAGCATATACTGTGCAGCTGCTTTGAGGCTCTTTTGTACCAAGGAACAAGGTGTTTTATTTTGGTGAATGTTTCGCATTCATGCTGGAACTTTCAAATTGTGTCTTATCAGTCCATGATAGTGTGCATTCTTCACTGACTGTAACATTAGAGAGTGTTAGAGTTGTCTTCTGACCCATGGCTTTTCCTCTGTGGTAGTCTTTTAAGAATTTAAGTTTTGATTTGCATTTTAGTTGGTTAACCACTCATAGAGTGACCAACACTGCTTTCATTCACTTTCATTAATTTGTACATTATCAATCTGAATATGGATTTATGGAGGCCAAAGTCCTCCACAGTGGTTTTGTAACCATTTCAACCTTGTTGTAGCACATGTAACTAAATAATATATCTCAAATAAGGTTGGATTACCTTTTTAAACATGTTTAATGAAGGACATGCTCTGTGTTGCTATATTGCACAGTTTTTCTCTTCCGAAACAAAGTATCTACATTTATCTTTGTTTCTGATATACTAATACATATACTGATATAATTTGTGTTTGTGTGTTTTACAGGATGTCTTAAATGGTGAGGAGGGTCTTAGTGAGGAGGAGAAGGCCAGACGGAAAGCAGAGAGACGCAAAGCCAAAAGGAAGGTGAGAGGAAATTAACTTTAACACACTAAGTACAAGAATAAATTTACATTTACGTTTACATTGTCATTTTGCAGATGCTTTTATCCAAAGCGACTTACAATTGGGGAATACATAAAGCGATTGATCTTAAAGAGGCAACAGACAGAGGAAGTGCTCGTAATACCAAGTCTCAGGCATTGTTCAAATAAGTACAAGCTAAAAAGGGAAGGAATAAATAAAGAGAAAGACAAAGTTTTTTTTTTTTTTTTTAAATTTAGGATGAAGTCAAGCAGCGTCGAAAGATTGGTTTTCAGCTATCGCTTGAAAATTGTCAGGGAATCAGCATTCCGGATAGGGGTGGGAAGATCATTCCACCAGCCAGAAGCGGTGAACAAGAATGTTCTGGAGAGTGATTTTGAGCCTCTCTGTGATGGTACCACGAGGCGTCACTCACTAGCAGATCTCAGACTTCTGGAGGGGAAGTAGATTCGTAATAGTGAGTGGAAGTAGGCGGGTGCTGAGCCTGTGGCTGTTCTATATGCAAGCATCAATGTCTTGAGCTTGATGCGAGCTGCAACCGGTAGCCAGTACAAAGAGATAAAGAGAGGTGTAACAAGCTCTTTTGGGCTCGTTGAAGACCAGTCGTGCCGCTGCATTCTGAATCATTTGTAGAGGTTTGATTGTGCTTGACGAAAGTCCAGCCAGAAGAGCATTGCAGTAGTCCAGCCTAGAAATGACTAGGCCCTGGACAAGAAGTTGAGCAGCATGTTCTGTTAGAAAAGGCCTGATCTTTCTGATGTGGTGTAATGCAAACCTGCAAGATCGAGCAGTCTTTGCAATGTGGTCTTTGAAGGTCAGCTGGTCATCAAAGATTACACCAAGATTTCTGACCGAAGTTGATGGGGTAATTGTAGAAGAACCTAGCTGGATGGTGAAATCATGCTGTAGAGCTGGAGTGGCAGGGAAGACAAGAAGCTCAGTCTTTGCCAGGTTGAGCTGTAGGTGATGTTCTTTCATCCATGCTGAGATGTCCGCCAGGCAGCCTGAGATCCGTGTGGCTACCGTTGGATCATCTGGTTGAAAAGAGAGATAGAGCTGTGTGTCATCAGCGTAGCAATGGTAGGAGAAGCCATGTGCCTGTATAATGGGACCCAGTGATGTAGTGTATGTGGAGAAGAGGAGGGGTCCAAGAACTGATCCCTGAGGAACCCCAGTTTATGTGCTGTGGATACCTCCCCTCCCCAGGCCACGTTGAATGACCTACTAGTGAGATAGGATTCAAACCAGCGAAGTGGAATCCCAGTGATGTCCAGTGATGAGAGGGTAGACAGCAAGATCTGGTGATTGACAGTGTCAAAAGCAGCAGACAGATCCAGCAGAATGAGAACTGATGATTTGAAATCAGCTTTTGCAATCCGCAACGCCTCTGTGACCGAGAGTAGCGCAGTCTCTGTTGAATAGCCACTCCTGAAACCTGACTGGTTAGCGTCCAGTTTGTTGTTCTGTGAAAGAAACAATGATACCTGGTTGAAAACAACTCGTTCGAGTGTTTTGGCTATGAATGGAAGGAGAGAGACAGGTCTGTAGTTTTCTATCAGAGAAGTGTTTAATGTAGGTTTTTTGAGCAGTGGGGTTACCCGAGCCTGCTTGCTTGAATGCAGTGGGGAAAATGCCTGTGAGGAGGGATGTGTTGATGAAGAAACAGAGATGGCGCCGCAGATGGCAGCTACTGTGCTTTGCTCTTCAGTGTTTGTACTGTTTTTGTTTGTTTTTCCTGTTTTTTGTTTCTCAAACACCATAAGTTTTACCAGGGATGACCTGCTGACCATTCGGCAGAACACACCACAAAATCTTTTACCGGTTTTTGATTATTCAGATGTTTTGCTGGACATTGTTTTTGGTAGAGCTGTAGCTCTGGTCAAACGCTTCAGGACGCGCAGACGGGGGAAGCGAGCCGGCGCGCTCGTGAAGCTCAGACAGCGCGGATTTAGAACGGCGTTGCCTAGCATCCATCTAGCGAATCTCCGCTCTCTACCCAACAAAATGGATGAACTCCTTCTGCTCTCCCGGACAAACAGGGATTTTTCAGGGATTCTGCTGCTCTGTGTTTCACGGAAACCTGGCTGAATGACGCCATACCGGACAGCGTGCTACATCTGCCTAACTTCCAGGTGATCAGATAAAGTCTTGTGTAAACAGGACAAATACACACTGGAAAAGGAGATCAGAGTGGCAAAGAGGAATTATTCCGGCAAGCTAAGGAAAAAATTCTCTTCCAGTGATTCTGCTTCAGTGTGGAAAGGTATGAAAGATATCACGAGTTACAAGTCACCATCCCCCAGCACTGTGGAGAATCAACAACTGGCAGACGATCTGAATGAGTTCTACTGCAGGTTTGAAAAAACACCCCACACCCGCCCTGAACACCTCTCCACACAACCATTCACACCTCCAGCAACCCCCCTCTCACCCACACCTGCAATTCAGATCAGCGAAGATGAGGTGCGCCATGTCTTCAGGAAGAACAAAAGAAGGAAAGCACCAGGGCCAGACGGTGTGTCACCAGCCTGCCTAAAAATCTGTGCTGACCAGCTGGCCCCCATCTTCACACAGATCTTCAACAGATCACTGGAGCTGTGCGAAGTCCCCTTATGCTTCAAACGCTCCACCATCATCCCTGTCCCAAAGAAACCCAAAATTACTGGACTTAATGACTACAGACCTGTGGCTCTAACGTCTGTGGTCATGAAATCATTTGAAAGACTGGTTTTGGCTTATCTGAAATCCTCCACTGGACCCTTACTGGACCCCCTGCAGTTTGCCTACAGAGCAAACAGGTCTGTGGATGATGCAGTCAACATGGGACTGCACTTCATCCTGCAGCATCTGGACAGACCAGGGACTTATGTGAGGATCCTGTTCGTAGACTTCAGCTTCGCTTTTAACACCATCATTCCAGACACCCTTCAGAATAAACTAACTCAGCTCTCCGTCCCCACCTCCGTCTGTCAATGGATCACCAGCTTCCTGACAGACAGGCAGCAGCTAGTGAGGCTGGGAAAATTCTCATCCAGCACCCGCACCAGCACTGCAGCTCCTCAGGGTTGCGTTCTCTCCCCACTGCTCTTCTCCCTCTACACCAACGACTGCACATCTAAAGACCCCTCTGTCAAGCTCCTGAAGTTTGCAGACGACACCACACTGATCGGCCTCATCCAGGACGGTGATGAGTCTGCTCACAGACAGGAGGTTAGGGAGCTGGCTGTCTGGTGCAGTCTTAACAACCTAGAGCTCAACACGCTCATAATTGTGGAGATGATCGTGGACTTCAGGAGAAACCCCCCTGCTCTCCCCCCACTCACCATCATGAACAGCACTGTGACTGCAGTGGAGTCATTCAGATTCCTGGGCACCACAATTTCTAAGGACCTGAAGTGGGACAATCACATTGAGTCCATTGTCAAAAAGGCCCAGCAGAGGTTGTACTTCCTTCGCCAGCTGAGGAAGTTCAACCTGCCACAGGACTTGCTGAATCAGTTCTACTCCGCCATCATTGAATCCGTCCTCTGCACTTCAATAACTGTCTGCTTCAGCTCAGCTACCAAATCTGACCTCAGAAGACTACAGAGGGTAGTCCAGTCTGCTGAGCGAATTATTGGTACAACCCTCCCCACTCTCCAAGAACTGTACTTATCCAGAATGAGCAAAAGGGAAAGGGCTGGCAAAATCACTCTGGACCCCTCACATCCAGCACACTCCCTCTTTGAACTGTTGCCGTCTGGTCGACGCTACAGAGCTCTGAGCACCAGAACGACCAGACACAGGAACAGTTTCTTCCCTCAGGCAATCCATCTCATGAACACTTGACATTAAACGTGGAACACACAACACTATTATGAATTATCACATATAAATAACTCTACACCATAATTGTCTATATTATATATTGTGTTTTTGCTATTTGTACATTGCCTATTTGTATATTATTCTTTTATTATCTGTGTCCTGTCCTGTTGCTGTCTTTGTTGCACTGTAGAGCTTCTGTCACTAAAACAAATTCCTCGTATGTGTAAGTATACCTGGCCAATAAAGCTCATTCTGATTCTGATTCTGATGATGTGTGTGAGTGCTGGTAAGAGTGTGGGAGAGATTGCTTGGAGAAGGTGTGAGGGGATTGGGTCTAGAGGACATGTTGTAGGATGGCTGGAGAGGAGAAGTTTGGATACTTCTGCCTCTGTGAGGGGGCAGAAAGAGAAGATGGGAGTTTTAGCAGTGGATGTGGTTGGTTGGAGGTCCTGTGTGTGTGGAGGTGAGAACTGACTACTGATTGTTCTAGTTTTGTCTGTGAAGAATGTGGCGAAGGCATCAACTGTTATAGAAGTGGTGGGAGGTGGTGGAGGGGGACAGAGGAGAGAATTAAATGTTCTGAAGAGATTACGGGTGTCTGGAGCACTGTTAATCTAGTTGTGGAAATATGAGGATTTGGCAGTGTGGATTTCAGCAGAGAAAGATGAAAGCAAAGACTGAGGTGTGACGCATCTTTTGATTTGCGCCATTTTTCCTCTGCTGCCCTGAGTTTGGCCCGATGTTCACAAAGAACATCACATAACCAGGGTTAGAAGAGGCAGCCCGTGCTGGCCTGGAGGAGAGAGGACAAATGTCATCTAGACGAGAGGTTAAAGTAGAGCATAAAGTGTCTGTCAGTAGCTGCATTCACATCCAGAGATGAGAAACGGGTAGGTGAGGGAAGAGAGGAGGATACTACAGAGGAAAGATGGGAGGGAGAAAGGGAGCATAGGTTTCATTTAAAAGTAACAGGTATAAGGGTTGGTGGCACACAGGTAGCAAAATGTAGTTGAAAGGTAATGAAGAAATGGTCGGAGATATGTAGTGGTTCTACCAAAATGTTGTCGGCAGTGCAATTGCGTGTGTAAATTAAATCAAGTTGGTTGCCTGATTTGTGCGTACTTGTAGTGGTAAGGCGTTTGAGATCAAATGAAGCAAGGAGTGAATGGAAGTCTGTAGCATAAGGCTTGTCTAGATGAATGTTGAAGTCGCCAAAGACTAAGAGAGGAGTGCCATCCTCCGCGAAAGAGGAGAGCAGCCCATCCAGCTCCTCTAGGAAGGTGCCTAGAATTTGCCCAGGGGGGCGGTAAATTACCATAATCTGGAGTTTAATAGGAGCTGTTACAGTAATCACATGCGATTCAAATGAGTTGTAATTGCATAGGGGAGAGTGGGTTGAGTATTTCCAATTGTTTGAAATGAGCAGACCAGTGCCCCCACCCCGGCCAACTTGACGTGGGGTGTGAGAGAAAGAGAAATTGTTAGCCAGAGCAGCTGGCGTTGCTGAGTCTTCAGGACGAATCCAGGTCTCAGTCAAGCCCAAGATGTTGAGTGTGGATTGTAAAGAAAAAGCAGAAATGAAGTCTGCTTTGTTGACAGCTGACTGACAATTCCAGAGACCAACAGAGAAAGAAAGAGGTGCAGTAGAAGTAAAGATAGTAAGCAGGTTAGCGAGATTGCGTTGCCGTCTGCCTGTGATGGTAGAGCGTGGTTGAGAGACAACCGGAATGGTTTGGAGAAACATGATAGAGGTGGAAAGAAAGAGGACTAAATAAAAAAATACTTAGGTGCGTAGCTCGTTTAAAGTTGCGCAGGAAAAATTCGCAGATCTTTACACTCGTCGGTCTTTACACGAGGAAGCTGAAGACGAGGGCTGAACACTTCCGCTGACGCTTCCGCGCCAGCACTCAAACAACAAATAAATACACACTCTAAGAGACTAGAGTGAAAACAGCTGTGGCCGCCTTCTAATTAGCACAGCCAATAGCCTATAGCAGGGCAAATAGCTCAGATCAAAACTAACACTTCACACTTAAAGTACACGAAAGGAGTAATGCAAACGACACAGGCTCCTTCTTAGCCGAGGGGCAAATGATTATATTACCTGGAAGTGCAATCAAAAATATAAACCACAACGACAATACAGAATAGAAATAGGTAGGAAACAAAGTATTCCTTCCTAGCAGCAAGTAAATAATTTAAACAACAAATCTATGAACAAGTACGCAATTAACACTTACGCGCAGCCGTCCGTCCACTTTAACCTAGAGTTGACTGTCAGGGCAGATGTATTGAGCATTTTTTTTTCTTATTGTTAACAGAGCCCTAAATAGGGTTCATTAAAAAATGTTTTAATTTTTTTTTTTTCTTTTTGTAGCGTCAACGTCAGCGGAAGAAACTAGAGCGGGGTAAAAAGGATGAAAGTACTGAACAGGTAAAATGAAACTAGTTTGAGGATGAGGATGCTGTGACAGCGCTGTTTTTTTTTTTTTTTTTTTACGTTGTGGCAGATCAGTGCATCATGTTTAGAAATCTCACTTTCAGCCATGATTATTGGGTATTTAAGAAACCATGTTAAAAATAGTTACGTTTTTGTTACACACATAAGCTACTGTCTAAAAGTTTGGAGTCACTAAGAGTTTCTAGTGCTTACCAAGGCTGCATTTATTTGATCATAAATATAGTAAAACAGTAATATTATTACCATTTAAAGTAAAAACTGTTTTCTATTTTAATATCTTCTAAAATGTAATTTATTCCTGTGATGGTAATTTTCAGCTGCCATTACTCCAGTCTTCAAAATCACATGATCCTTCAGAAATCATTATAATATGCTGATTTGATGCTCAAAAAAAAAAGTATTAGAAAAAAAGAAACACATAAGTGCAGCTTTGTGTTTGTGGAAACACTGATTTTTCATTATTCTTTTATGTACAGAAAGTTCAGCATTTGTTATAAATATAATTTATTTGTAACAATGTAAATGTCTCTCATAGTTTTGTTAGTTGTTGAGTTGGTTGTCAGTTGATGTTTTTCATTACTATGTCAATACTATTTATTTATTTTAAAATACATTGATCTTTCCATGAAAATAGCCATCAATGCTGGTATTGCAATAAAAAAACAAACAATTATTATTAAAATGTGATATATTTATTTTTTTTTTTCAGGGGGAGGAGAATGCCGGAGCTGATTCTGAACTTGACGAGTCTGAGGAGTCTGAGCCAGAGGAGGTGGAATGTATTGGCCTTTCAGAGGTGGAAGAGAAGCCAGTTGCTCCTCAAAGTAAAAGTCCTTCTGGACCTCCACTGGCATCAGGGAACAAAAGCAACCGGCAGCCGGCGACCCGCTCCAGTGAGGAGGTATGAAAACAGACCCAACCATACTCTTCCCGCTGATGGACGTCCAGAGTTTGCTATCTGAATGTCAAATTGTTTCAGTTGCTTACTTTGACACGGTTTCTTGATTTTTAGGACCCAGGCTGGGATGTGAACAGTGCTTTTGTTGCCAATGCCGTCAGTCACATTCGACCCAAAGCTAAAAGTAAAGGAGCTCACAAGTCGAAAAAGAACAAAGAAAATGAGAGCAGGACAGGAGAAGTGAGTTTTTGTAATTGTTTATTTAGTGTCCTGTGTTTTGTTGCCATCTGTGGGCTGCCCAAACTCTTGTGTCGTAAAGATGGAGCCTGTAAATGCTGAACCTGGGCGTTGGGAATCTTGGGTATTAACATAGTTCATAAATCTATAGGTGCTGTCACTTTGGGCTTATATGACAGCTTTTATTTTTTCAGCTGGTACTACTGCCACTGTCCTGACAGATTGCATGTTTCGTGGTACTGTAGATTTTGCTTTTATCTAGCAAGCCCAAGTGTGTTGTGCTTTTATAAAATGTTGAGCTTAAAATAGTATTAAAAAATGTGTAAAAATGTGATTAAATGGTTTTGCATAAAAGGACTTTATCTTGCAGGACTTTATCTTTGTGATGTTTTCAAAATCGTGTTGGTGTCTGTTAGATCACAACACTGGACTAGAGAGGTCTATGTTCTTAACGAGCACAGTAACTGAAATTTAAAACGGTTAAAAGAAAAGGCTCAAACTATCGCACAGATTTAATACACTATGCATTAATATCTCTTCACTTTGTACTTTGAACTTCTCCGTGTGGAACGCTGTGACTCCGTGTTGCTTCAAGAGCATCATTCTGCGCACAGAATGGACATAAGCGCTTTGTGCCGCTCTGTATTTGGAGCCTTTCGTATCATAATACTTTTGCACAATGAAAGATTAATAGCCTTTCTTGTTCGTCTTATCTATCATATGTTTCTTCCTCATTACTGTGCTATACATTTAAAAGAAATGTCTTTTAATTTACAGTATATATATTTATATCTTGGTTTTCATGAATGTACTTTAAAACAATACAAAGAGCAATGTATATCATTTTACATTATCGTTTTAGATTTAGTCCTACACTTATTCACTTTTATTTGTTCCTTTCTGAATTACTAAATAGTAACTTTTGCTACTGAATTATCTACTAACCTAGTTTATAATAGTATTTTTGTCATAGATTATAATTATGTATGCATTCATTTGTTGTTTTTCTTTACAATAAAGTTGTCTATATTTAGTAGATTGTGTGTAACACAAAAAAGTCATGATCAGGTCAACACACTAATTAAAAAAAAAAAAAAAACTGCCCAGGTATCGGATCAATATCGGTATCGGCAGATACTCAGAATTTTTGGTATCGGATCGGGATCAGTTCTGAAAAAGTGATATCGAGCCACCCCTAGTAGTTAAATACTGTATTTTGAATGTTGTTTTTTATGCAGCTTTAAATGTGTTTTGCTTTTGACAGTATGTTGAAAATAATCCGTAATATTGCTTTAATATAAATTTGTTTTTTTAAAACAGGTCATAGGTTTATCAGATGCTAAAACTAAAAGAAGTGCCTTACTAGTAGGTGTGTAAAAATCTCTTTCCTTCTGACACTTTTTTGTGTGTGTGTGTGTGTGTGTGTGTGTGTGTAGTTTATCCTAAAAATGGTCATTATACTGTTATGTTGTTCCAACCTTCTATGATTTCTGCCCTCCATGGAGTGTAAATGGTAAAACTGGAAGGAAAAAAAATCTGAACTCTCTTTGGAAAACAAATTAAATCTCAATGGCTTCAGAAGACTGATGAATCACTTTTATGATACTTTTTTTTTGTCACTCTGGAACTTGACAGACCCGGTCCACATTCACTCTCATTATTTAAAAAGAATATTCCAGAATGTTAGAAGAAATAGGTTTGGAAAGACATGAAAGTGAGTCACTGACCTAATTTTTAGGTGAACTGTTCTTTCACAATATTTCAAATGCTTCACAGTAAATCACATGCTTAAGTTTCAACACAGTTTCTAAACAGTATTATCATTGTCTCAATTTTTGCTGTTATTCTTTACTCATACATTCCTCTATATCAATCTCTTCATATTATTCATTCTTTCTCTTCACTCCAGAAAAAGGGATTCGATTTGTTCAGGAGGGTCAGTACACACAAGCTGTTAGTCTGTTTACAGAGGCCATCAAATGTGACCCGAAAGACTACAGGTGATTAATTGATATGCATGAAATCATATCCACATATACTGTGTTTGCTTTTTTTATTAACTCGCTTTGATTTTTGGATAACAGGTTTTTTGGAAATCGCTCCTACTGCTACTGTTGTCTGGAGCAGTATCCTCTGGCCCTCGCAGATGCTGAGAAGTCCATCCAAATGGCTCCTGATTGGCCCAAAGGCTATTACCGCAGGGGAAGTGCACTTATGGGGCTTAAGGTATGACCTATTGGCGTATTTATTGTTTTTTTATTCCTGTATATGAAGGGAATCTCTATTTAGCTGTGTATCAATGAATCTGTATGTGGGTTTGTTTGTAATAGAGGTACAGTGAAGCTGAGAAAGCCATGGAACAGGTGCTAAAACTGGACCAAGACTGCGAAGAAGCAGTCAATGACCTCTTGTACTGTAAAGTGCAACAACTTTTGGTAAAGACAGGACTTCTCATTGTAGTTCAGTTAAGAACAAAGGTTGTGGGTTCTAGTACCAGAGAACAAAGAACATGCTAATAAAATTTGTACGTTCAAATGCCCGAAGTTGCTTTGTACAAAGCCTCTACAATGACGTCAATATCATAAGAAAGCAAAAACCCCAAGATAATTACTCATACATCATTTACTCCTTTTTTTGTTCCAAATCTTTGTTGTTTTCTTAGTGAAAGACCAATGGAAAAAATTTAATTTCAACCAGTCCATATGACTCACCCATATTTTTGGAGCTACATAACTTTGGTTGGAATAAAAGCAGCTCAAACATGCTAAGCATCTCCTTTTTTTTTTTTTTTTTTTTTTTTTTTTTTTTTGTTCAACAGAAGAAAGTCAAACAAGTTTTGAATAACAATAGGATGAGTAAATCATTTTCATGTTTTAGTGAAGTGTTTCAGTTTAGAATGGGGTCAGCTTTAAAAATACTTCTTTGGAAGCAAAAGTATTGCAATCCATTGAAAAGTATACACAGAGATAGAATTTGAGGCCTGCAATGAATAAAGAGGTTCTCTTTGTTAGGATCTTGGCTATGATGAGGAACAGAGTATTCAATTGCTGGAAAAATACAACACAGTGCAGGCTGTTGTTTTAGCCAAGGGTAAGAGCTCTTTTTCATTTTGCCTAATTGTTTATTGAACCACATGAGGGTGCTATTGCTACACTGATTTACATTAGAGCATTGGTCTCAAACTCAATTTCTGGAGGGCCACAGCTCTGCACAGTTTAGCTCCAACCAGCTCCAAATCACACCTGCTCGGAAGTTTCTAGTGATCCTGAAGACCTTGTTTATCTGGATCAGGTGTGTTTGATTAGGGTTAAACTCTGCAGATCTGTGGCCCTCCAAGAGTTTGAGACCAATGCATAAGAGACATAATTTTGACCAGAATCAGTACTCAAGTCATTTTGTAACACAAAACAGTAAACACAGAAGTATTATTTCGAAGAAGTTTTAATATATATTAAAAAATGTAACTTATTCCTGTGATGCAAAGCTGAATTTTCAGTATCGTTACTCCAGATTTCAGTGTCACATGATTTTTCAGAAATGATTCTTAATATACTGATTTGGTGTTCAAGAAATATTTCTTATTATAATCTTGATTATATGTCATAATATATGAGTTAATAAAATGTACTTTATCTAATTTATTTTCTATTTTTGTTTTAAACCTGATGAATATAACAAAAGAATAATTCTGGCATTAGTTCAAAATAAGTTTAATTTTGTGCATCTTGAGAACAAATAAAATTGTAAAAAAACAACTGTTTTGCTCATCAGTTAAATTCTGTATTAATGCGCTGATGTTGCTCTGCCGACTTAACTAAACTTTTGATAATTCACCACACTCAATTAATTTCTCATGGCTAATTTGTAATATAAACATATTTGTTTTACAGCTTCAAATCAGGACTGTGCTCTCCTCCAACCAGGGTAAGCCATCATATAATTGATTT
Source organism: Spinibarbus caldwelli (assembly GCA_039654775.1). NCBI lineage: Eukaryota > Metazoa > Chordata > Actinopteri > Cypriniformes > Cyprinidae > Spinibarbus > Spinibarbus caldwelli. The sequence goes on from CM077242.1 coordinate 7,511,566, forward strand.
CAGTTTAAATCAGTGCATTTATTTATTTTTTTATTTTTAAATGTTGTTCTCTCCCTTTAATTCTGTATCTATATTTTCTGTCATTTCACAAGTCCTTGCAGTTCCCTGTGGGTGGGCAACGTGACCACAGAACTGACAGAGAAACATTTGCGAGACCTGTTCAAAATGTGAGATCTCATTTCACATTGGCTTTTTACATTTATTTTAGTTCTAAAATGATTTCCAATGATTTATCTTTTCATTTTTGATGATGTTCACCAGTTATGGAGAAATTGACAGCATTCGTGTTCTGCATGAACGTTTCTGTGCGTTTGTTAACTTTAAGAATGCCAACATGGCCTCCCGTGCAATGGAGAAACTCAATGTGAGTGAAACCCCTAATGATCTTACAATATACATATTTTTATATTTGTATGTAAAACCCTTGTAAAACGCTCTTCTCAGGGACATTTTATTGAGAATACCCGACTAGTGGTTCGATATCCAGATCGACGGATTCAGAGAGTCCTGCCGACACCTGCCATTCAACAACCTGCAGGGGCTGCTGGGTAATTCAGACTCTGTGCTGTTAATGAGAAAAGTAATAGCGCTTGCTTTTGATTTTTTTTTTTAAATAGAAATTATTGTCTTCCTTAAAAAAAAAACTGTACATTCAAGCAAATGTTCTTTGAAAGAAATACAAATGTCCAAACAAATTTGTCATTCTTCCAGGCCAAGACGCAGAGGTCCTGTCAACGGAGATGAGTGTTACTTCTGGAGGACCACCGGCTGTCATTTTGGAGATAGGTGTCGCTATAAGCACATTCCCGATCATCGAGGCAAAGACTGGCAACCATGAGTCAACACTAGCCTCTCTTTCTCTCCCCTAAGAACTCTGGGAGATGACTGCATGACTGTAGGGACTGTAATCTTCACTTTGATTATCTGTAGGTCAGGACCAGTATTGTGGATCAGAGTCTTACGATGGCTCTCTTGAGTGCTTCACTGTCAGACTCCGAACCTCACGGGGTTTCAAAGCAGACGGGACTCTGGGAAAAGTGCCTCTTTTGAGGTGAGGTTTGGGTGGTGCAGAGTGCCAGAGCATCGCTGCACCGCATCGCCGTCTGCTGAGGTTTACACGGCCTCTCATATTGAATGCTCTCTTCTCTCTTCCTGTGCCAACTCCACCAACCCAAAGAAGAGCCGTAGATCTGGTCTGACATTTGAGTTCATCCCGAGAGAATGACTTTGATTCTGTATTTGAGGATGAGAGAATCGTACCAAAGAATAATACTATGCCATATGTGGATTTTACATTGAGAGAGAAAAAGGCTTTCAGGGAAAATTAGCTTATTAATTTTACTTGTGTGTTTTGATTTGTTTCCACCACCTCAAACACACTCCAGCTCTTCATTCATCCATATTTCTAAGTGGACTTTCCCCACTAATTCTCTCAAAAAGCCCCAAATTTAAGGCATTTGAGGGCATGTCAGTATTGCAAAGGGTTAAAGCAATTATTTGAATCTTTCAAAGAAATTACGTCTCGTTAAATTATTTTGAATTCTCCTTTTTGATTTTTCTTGCAGTCTTGCACTTTACCATATCAGATGATCTATGGGTTGTTCCTCAAGCGAAAAACATGGTCGTCTTCCCTCAAAACGAGTAGATGTTTGGTTAGAATTGTGTTGCTAAAGGTATTGATGATCTGTGGTCATCGGTGGTATTTTTTTCATGGTATTTTCCAATCGGCATGTCGTTGCCATATAAATATTATTTACATTTATCTATAAATATGAACATGGAATAATGATTTCGCGTAATGTGATCACAAACACAGTTTTCAGTCATAGATCATGTAATGTTGCTCCATGAAATGCAGAAAATCTTGTGGTTTTCTTATGCAAGAGCTCTGAGACGCAGGAAACTCTTGCTTTGGCACTTTTCATACCATCAGCGCAAAGTTGATGAGGTGGTTTTCATCATTTCCTCTTTTATTTAACGTTCTTGCTCTGGGTTTAGTGGATGAGAAGGAAGTTGGCTGTTTGAGATAATTCGTCATGTCTTCCACCTCATGACATCATCTTGTAGAACAGCATGCACATTTTTTTTTTAAGTTATTATTGGTATGATAATGATTTCATCAAGCAATATTCTTGTTTCAATGCATTTGAAATCCCTCATAACCTCGTTGTGCTGTTCTGACACACTTAACCAAAGAAACACTAATGTTACAGTTTTTATGCAGGCTGTAGTCACACTAGTGCTTTTAGTTTAGTTGGGCTTCTTTTGACTCTGTGACAGTCCAGAGTGCCTTCAAAATGTTTGCTTTCCTATCAGATGAGTTATTTTAGCATTAATATTTAAGCTGAGGTCCCCCATGAACAATGGTGAAGTGACTTTTACATTAGGCTGCGAATGGAATAATAACGAAGAGTAAAGTGTGTCCAGAGAAATGTCAATTTTGTTGGTTTGGGACTAAGGCATACACTCTCACTGTTGTGCTGCTCAAAGAGCCCTTAATAGAGTTCAGTCATGCATTAAAGGATATTTATCACTCAAATGGAGGATTTTCTGTCTCTTTTTGCCTTTTTTTCCCCTCCACTTTCTCTATCTATTTTCCTTTTCTTCTGTGGCCTTTCCCACTTTTATCACTTTTTTTTTTGGTGCTATTCACTATAAGGCAGAGTTTGTATTGGAATACTAGCTTACCATCTAGTTGTCTTGAAAATGCAGTTATTTAGCATTGGACTTGACACTCTGATGCCAAAATAAATGGCATTAAGATATACACTATCATTCAAAAGTTTGGGGTCCGTAAGATTTTATTTATTTATTTTTAAAATTAAGTCTTTTATTTAGCAAGTGTGCATTAAGTTAATCCAAAGTGACAGTAAAGTCATTTATAAAGTTACAAAGATTTCTATAAAGAAAAAATAATAATAAATAATAATAATAATAATAATGCTGTTTTGAATTTAATAGAAGAATCCTGTATCATGGTTTCCATAAAAATATCAAGCATCACAACTGTTTTCAACATTAATGATAAGAAATATTTCTTGAGGAGCAAATTAGCATATTAGAATGATTTCCAAAGGATCATGTGACACTGAAGACTGGAGTAATGATGCTGAGAATTCAGCTTTACCGCCATGGGAATACATTTCTTTTTAAAATATATTCAAATAGAAAACAATTATTTTAAACCGTAATAATGTTTCACATGATCTTTTTTTTTACTTTATTTTTGATCAAATAAATGCAGCCTTGATGAGTACTTACAAAAACATAAAAAAAAAATTTCACTGACCTGGACATTTTGAATGGTAGTATTTACTAATTATTAGTTCATGTTAGCTGATGAATTAGGTGATTTTAATGAATGAGACTTTATTGTAAAGTGTTACTGATACTCTTACCATTTTTATCATGTATGTCATAGTATAAATGCAGCCAGATTCCGTTTCCATTTTCCTTGAATAAACTCTAAATTCAAGTGTATATACCAACTGACACTAGAGGGAGTGCTTGCACAGGATTCACAGTAAACTTAAGTTTGCTTAATAAAATAAACTCCTTAACAGCACAAAACAAACTTAATATAATGTTACTGAATATTTCTGTTTCTATAATTCATACAAATATCTAGTTTGTCTTGAGCGCATCAGGATATAGACATCCAAAATAATCCTCCTCTTTCATCAGCAGCACTTGAAAGTGACCTGTGGTTAGTGCGTTCAAAGGCATCCCATATGAAGAACACATGGCACACAGAGTATGAGAGTCTGCTGTATCTAAAAGCATGCCTCTGCTATATCAGGGAAAAATGACTTATGCGACCTACAGCACATTTGACCACCAGCCTGCTATTGTGGCCTGGAGCCAGTGGTTTGTGGCCTGTATGTATTGTTTAGGAAAAGTCTATTGATAACACAGCTGTTGGTAAGAGGCCTTCGAGACTTAAGACTTTTCCAGTAAATGTTTTTCTTTCACTGAATTGGCATTTGACATTTTACTGAACATTACAGGTGCATCTCAACAAATTAGAATGTTGTGGAAAAGTTAATTTATTTCAGTAATTCAACTTAAATTGTGAAACTTGTGTATAAATAAATTCAATGCACACAGACTGAAGTAGTTTAAATCTTTGGTTCTTTCAATTGTGATGATTTTGGCTCACATTTAACAAAACCCACCAATTCATTATCTCAACAAATTAGAATACTTCATAAGACCAATTAAAAAAAAAAAAAAAAAAAAAATTTTAGTGAATTGTTGGCCTTCTGGAAAGTATGTTCATTTACTGTATATGTACTCAATACTTGGTAGGGACTCCTTTTGCTTTAATTACTGCCTCAATTCGGCGTGGCATGGAGGTGATCAGTTTGTGGCACTGCTGAGGTGGTATGGAAGCCCAGGTTTCTTTGACAGAGGCCTTCAGCTCATCTGCATTTTTTGGTCTCTTGTTTCTCATTTTCCTCTTGACAATACCCCATAGATTCTCTATGGGGTTCAGGTCTGGTGAGTTTGCTGGCCAGTCAAGCACACCAACACCATGGTCATTTAACCAACTTTTGGTGCTTTTGGCAGTGTGGGCAGGTGCCAAATCCTTCTGGAAAATGAAATCAGCATCTTTAAAAAGCTGGTCAGCAGAAGGAAGCATGAAGTGCTCCAAAATGTCTTGGTAAACGGGTGCAGTGACTTTGGTTTTCAAAAAACACAATGGACCAACACCAGCAGATGACATTGCACCCCAAATCATCACAGACTGTGGAGACTTCAAGCAACTTGGGCTATGAGCTTTTCCACCCTTCCTCCAGACTCTAGGACCTTGGTTTCTGAATGAAATACAAAACTTGCTCTCATCTGAAAAGAGGACTTTGGACCACTGGGCAACAGTCCAGTTCTTCTTCTCCTTAGCCCAGGTAAGACGCCTCTGAAGTTGTCTGTGGTTCAGGAGTGGCTTAACAAATTCCTTGACACGTCTGTGTGTGGTGGCTCTTGATGCCTTGACCCCAGCCTCAGTCCATTCCTTGTGAAGTTCACCCAAATTCTTGAATCGATTTTGCTTGACAATCCTCATAAGGCTGCGGTTCTCTCGGTTGGTTGTGCATCTTTTTCTTCCACACTTTTTCCTTCCACTCAACTTTCTGTTAAAATGCTTGGATACAGCACTCTGTGAACAACCAGCTTATTTGGCAATGAATGTTTGTGGCTTACCCTCCTTGTGAAGGGTGTCAATGATTGTCTTCTGGACAACTGTCAGATCAGAAGTCTTCCCCATTATTGTGTAGCCTAGTGAACCAAACTGAGAGACCATTTTGAAGGCTCAGGAAACCTTTGCAGGTGTTTTGAGTTGATTAGCTGATTGGCATGTCACCATATTCTAATTCGTTGAGATAGTGAATTGGTGGGTTTTTGTTAAATGTGAGCCAAAATCATCACAATTAAAAGAACCAAAGACTTAAACTACTTCAGTCTGTGTGCATTGAAATTATTTAATACACGAGTTTCACAATTTGAGTTGAATTACTGAAATAAATTCACTTTTCCACGACATTCTAATTTATTGAGATGCACCTGTATGTATAAAGCATTTAAAGGAATAGTTCACCCAAAAATGATAATTTTCTGAAATGTTCTTACCCTCAGGCCATGCAAAAAATAGATGAGTTAATTCACCTTAACAGATTTGGAGAAATCTAGCATTATATCACTTGCTCACCAATGGATCCTCTGCAGTGAATGGGTGCCGTTAGAATGAGAGTCCAAACAGTTGATAAAAAACATCACAATAATCCACAAGTAATTCACACAACTCCAGTCCATTAATTAACATCTAGTGAATCAAACAGCTGTGTGTTTGGAAGAAACAAATTTGTTCCCATGAAGAAACAAACGCCTATATGTCTTGAATGGCCAGAGGGTGAGTACATTTTCTACAATGTTTTATTACACAATTTAAAAAAAAAAAAAAAAAAAAAAAAATTTTAGCTAAGCTTTTGCTGTTAAATATATTCCAAATAAATAAATGCATTAAATGTAAAATAAAGTCCTGACACATCTTTTTCCAGTTAAAGTTATGCAAGGATTATGCCAGTAAAATGGCAAAATTGTAATTCACCGCTTTTCTCTGATGTGTGGCAGTACATTTAAAAAAACAAACTCAAGTGCTTTATGCTGCGTTTTGTGAAAACCATGGCAGTATTTTCTCAGACTGTGGTGCCCTTCATGGACGTGCGAAGCTGTTCTATAACGGCCTGCGTTATGAAACTTGCGACTCATGCGAAGAGAGCGAAAACAGGAGGTGATGGTGGGGGTAAACCGGAGGAGGTGCTATAATTTGAAAAGGCAGTTGTTTATTGTTGAAGAGCATGTATTTATTTCATGGCACCGCAAATTGTGGCTAAGGGCAGAGCCGGGTCTTGGTGGGTAATTACAGAGTTTGAGGCAGCGCCCCACCACAGCAGCGTCTCTTAAGAGCCTGTGCTTTCCCTACACACACACACACACACACACACACACACACACACACACACACACACACACACAGAGTCAGTGAGGACTTGCCATCTACTTCCATTAGACACACTGCATGTACTTGCTGAGGAACATCATCACCTGTGTTCTTCACTAATGATGCTTCTAGACTTCACTGTACTATCTGAGTTATAGGTGAATTAGCATTTTACCAATCAAATGTTTGGACTTGGACTTTTGCACTTGTCTAAATTTCTTTCCAGTGTTCTTAGAAACATTTTGAGCTAAAGGTTTGTGCTTGAATGCTTGAAATTACTTAACAGACAAATATAAACTATTTTTGTTTTTGATTTAGTTTTTTAATGTTCACCAAGGCTGCATTTATTTAAAAATACAGTAAAAGTAGTAAGGTTGTGACATTTTTACAATTTAAAATAACTACTACTTTATACTTTTAGTATATTTTAAGATGTAATTTATTTCTGTGAGCAGTCATTCTCCAGTGTTTATTGTCATATTGTATCTTTCAGAAGTCATTCTAATATCCTTATTTGCTGCTTAATAAACATTTCTTACTATCATTAATTTTTTTTTTTTTTTCGGAAATCGTTATACTTTTTTTAGATGCTTTGATGAATTGAAATATCAAAAGATCAGCATTATTAATAGAAATCTTTTGTCACATTTGGTCAGTTTAATGTATCCTTGCTGAATAAAAGTATTAATTTCTCAAAAATAAATAACAAACATGTTACATACCCCAAACTTATAAATTGTGCCTATGTTAATTCCTTTAAAGTATTTTTTTTAAACATTATTTTTATTCTGTGTAGTTGCGACTTTTTACATCTCTAAGTTCTGACTATATATTTCCTAATCTGTTTTTATACTTCACAATTGCAACTTTTCTCTCCTAAATGCAACTCTGTATCTCAAAATGTGAATAAATTGTAGGTACAACTTTATAACTCACTATCTGTCACTGTGACTATTTCATAAATTCTCAAGTTGGTTAAGTGATTGCTGACTTGAGTAAAGCTGTAGAAGCTCTAGATAAAGGGTGTCGGCTTTGAAAGTTAAAATATAGTGTTTTTTGTCATTACATAATTCAGTTAGTGTTATCTCATAGCTTTGATGACTTTTCCATTATTATAAAATGTGGAAAAACAGTAGCAATAAGGAATGAGTAGGTGTGTCCAAATTTTTTGGCTGATGGTGTATGTCACGTATGCCACCCATGAGTCAGATATAATGTATATGTATATAGGTAGTAATAGCAGTCTTGTTGAGGTGCTGCATGTATATTTTTGGCACTTTTTTTCTCTCTCTTTCAGTCATTTTGCAAGATTTCTCTTTGATTAGCTGCTCTAACAGGATCCCCCTTCCTGTCTTGGTTTACCCAGTGGGAGGGACCTGCATTCAAGTACACAGTCACACCAACTTTGGCACAAAAACAACTTAATTGCTAGTTTTCGATTGACAGCGAATACGTGAACAGAGGTTAGGTAATTGAGGAAACTGTTAAATATTTTTGTAAGATGATATAGCATTTTTTTCCCCCTCGCATTTTTCTCTTGTTTGTTTCTAAATCTGTACATGGAAGTTACGGTAATTGTTGCTGAGGTGCAGCCCACCTTGCACACAGTTATGGATGTGATTTGCTAGAAATATTCCTAAGAATCTAAAACAGTCCTTCTGAGGTTTGCTAAAACTGAAATACACTGAATATCAACAGAACATGCTAATTTGGTCACAAACTCACAGACATGTAAACATTTAAAGTATGTACAAATAAAAACAAGTAGCTATTTGTTTTATCTATAGAGAAAAGCACTATGGATGGAGGTGAAAATGAGTCTTGAGATATTTAAGACAATCCTTACTGTGGTTTAAAAAGAAGGATGTCTTGCTTTTTTGGGAGTGAGGTTTGTGGTCTCCTCACTGAAGAAACATCTACTATGTGGTTATGCAGCTTCTTTTAGTTGTTTGGAATTTTGACATATGGAGTTATTCAGGACTTGAGATCTTCCTGTGGCTTTGTGTTACAAATTTGGCCATAAGAAGTTTTAGTGTATGTGAACAGATCAAAATTTGAGATCCACTGTCAAATGATAATAGCAACTTTGAGTTTCTGATGTTACTTAACCTTTGTTAAAAGTAAATTAGTAAATTGTATTTTGTTTTATATGTTGGATACTATACTAGACTGAACTTCAGATGAGTCTCCTCTACTCATGTATAGAATATATGTATATACAGGTGCATCTCAATAAATTAGAATGTCGTGGAAAAGTTAATTTATTACAGTAATTCAACTCAAATTGTGAAACTTGTGTATTAAATTCAATGCACACAGACTGAAGTAGTTTAAGTCTTTGGTTCTTTTAATTGTGATGATTTTGGCTCACATTTAACAAAAACCCACCAATTCACTATCTCAACAAATTAGAATACTTCATAAGACTAATAAAAAAAAAAAAAAAACATTTTTAGTGAATTGTTGGCCTTCTGGAAAGTATGTTCATTTACTGTATATGTACTCAATACTTGGTAGGGGCTCCTTTTGCTTTAATTACTGCCTCAATTCGGCGTGGCATGGAGGTGATCAGTTTGTGGCACTGCTGAGGTGGTATGGAAGCCCAGGTTTCTTTGACAGTGGCCATCTGCATTTTTTGGTCTCTTGTTTCTCTTGATTCTCTATGGGGTTCAGGTCTGGTGAGTTTGCTGGCCAGTCAAGCACACCAACACCATGGTCATTTAACCAACTTTTGGTGCTTTTGGCAGTGTGGGCAGGTGCCAAATCCTGCTGGAAAATGAAATCAGCATATTTAAAAAGCTGGTCAGCAGAAGGAAGCGTGAAGTGCTCCAAAATGTCTTGGTAAACGGGTGCAGTGACTGGTTTTCAAAAAACACAATGGACCAACACCAGCAGATGACATTGCACCCCAAATCATCACAGACTGTGGAGACTTCAAGCAACTTGGGCTATGAGCTTTTCCACCCTTCCTCCAGACTCTAGGACCTTGGTTTCCAAATGAAATACAAAACTTGCTCTCATCTGAAAAGAGGACTTTGGACCACTGGGCAACAGTCCAGTTCTTCTTCTCCTTAGCCCAGGTAAGACGCCTCTGAAGTTGTCTGTGGTTCAGGAGTGGCTTAACAAATTTCTTGACATGTCTGTGTGTGGTGGCTCTTGATGCCTTGACCCCAGCCTCAGTCCATTCCTTGTGAAGTTCACCCAAATTCTTGAATCGATTTTGCTTGACAATCCTCATAAGGCTGCGGTTCTCTCGGTTGGTTGTGCATCTTTTTCTTCCACACTTTTTCCTTCCACTCAACTTTCTGTTAACATGCTTGGATACAGCACTCTGTGAACAACCAGCTTATTTGGCAACGAATGTTTGTGGCTCACCCTCCTTGTGAAGGGTGTCAATGATTGTCTTCTGGACAACTGTCAGATCAGCAGTCTTCCCCATGATTGTGTAGCCTAGTGAACCAAATGAGTTGAATTACTGAAATAAATGAACTTTTCCACGACATTCTAATTTATTGAGATGCACCTGTACACACACACACACACACACACACACACACACACATATATATATATATATATATATATATATATATATATATATATATATATATATATATATATATATATATATATAATATGCATATAAAAATTAACATTGTTTATAAAAAATGTCAAAATTTTGTGAAACTATACAAACAATTAGCAAAAAAGTCAGTTCTGCTCGAATGTGCATCTGCATTGATGTGAAACGGGTTGAGATAAAGATGGAGAGTTCTGTGGGAGGGATGTAGAAGTGATGGAGGGGGAGGAGAGGGACAGAGTGTATGTTCAACTCTCTCTTTCATTCATTTTCCTCCAGTTTGTGACTGACGTGACTTACGTGTGGCTGCCAGGTGAGTGAAATTTGACTTTTAACTCACTGGTGCTCTTTATCTGCTTGGGTTCCTAATGATATTCTTAAACATGTGCTCTCTGTCTCTCTCCTTCTCTTCTAGTGCATGCTTTATGTCATAATGGGTTTTATTTATTGGTTTATGAATAAATACTGGGATGCCGTGACATACATTGTAAAAACAGTATATATATTGATATCTGTTTGTATCTCTAAATATGTGTCTCCACATAGAGATGGTGAAATAATAGCTAGTTATTACTGTTTGTTGTTGGATACTTATATAAGCATGTTGCTATTTATGCGCACAAACAGTAGACCCTTGTTTTTCTTAATTTTTACTTTCCTGTTTAATTTTCCTGTTATCATACCTCTACTAAACTTTTCCATCCATCACATGCTCTAATGCAATATGGACAAATCTATTGGGTGAACATCACAAAAACCTGCTCAGACAATGTCTGGGTCATATAAATGAAACCAGAAATTAAATTTTGGATTTAGTTTAAAATTGAATTGAATTGAATTTAAAATTGATTTTAATTTAATTTAATTTAATTTAATTTAATTTAATTTAATTTAATTTAATTTAATTTAATTTAATTTAATTTAATTTAATTTAAGTGTAGGTAAAGTCATAATGCAAAAAAAAAACAAAAAAACAATGATGTTTAAATAGACTTAATTGTCTTTATGCAAAATATTGTTATTATAAATATTATTGTATTATAAATATTATAATATAAATATTATATAATATTTGTTACGTTTTCTTTTATTTTTCATTTTTAAGTGAAATGTGGGACCCTGTTAGATTTGAAAAAAAAAATGTCTTTTCACTTTATATTTTTAATGGAGCTATTTAATGTTCTGCTGATTAGAAGAGGTTTTCTTTTTAAACCTTTTATTTTAAAAAGTAAGTTTTTGCTAAGTATGTCCAGATAAACAGATAAAGAGGCTATTTTATTTCACATGTAGTGGGTCACCTCATGGAGGCTGCCATTTTGAGATCACATGACCTGCTTAATTTATCTCTGTAACCTACTCAATGCAACTTAAAAAAAAACAAATACTGGTAATTTAATTTTGTAGTTCATTTTGTAACATTAACACTTTTTGTTTTGTATTCCAGAAGCCTCACCTCTGTGCAATCATGATTCGGGCCATCTGTCCCATTTGTGTTCTTCTCTTTGCGCTCCTTTTTGTGTGCATGGACGCACGTCCCGAATCGCCAGGCCGCTCAAGGCGTGCTCCTGCTGCCAAAGTGCGACTGGCAGGTATCGGCCACAGAGAAAATGAGGGACGAGTTGAAGTCCTACACAACGGGACGTGGGGCACCGTATGTGACGATGAGGTCGATATTAAATTCGCTAATGTGGTTTGCAGAGAACTGGGTTTCCAAAATGGCATAACATGGGCACACAGTGCCAAGTACGGAGAGGGAGAAGGTGAGTGAATTTCTCTGTTAAAATACATGAACTGTGACTTATGAATCTTTTATCACCCTCATCTATCCTCATTTACTTACCTTCATGTTGTTCCAAACCTGTGCGACTTACTTTCTTTGGGAGACGTTTAGCAGAATGTCTGTGCTGCTCTTTTTGATAAATGAAACTGAACCAATGACCATCAAGCTCCAAAAATGTTTTTGGGTGAACTATTCCTTTAAATATTTTAAAGAGTTGCTGTCTGAATAGCTGAGGTTTAGGAGTTTTAATCTCTGTTATTTTCACATTTAACTGTGGATTACGTGAAAGACTTGAGCACAATTGTGTAAGGAGGCGCATTGCTGTTTTAAATAGCTGTTTCTCACTAGTGCAAGTGCATAGAGCTACTGTTCTTTACATCGCCCAAATCTCTCCCTGTAATTTCACTTTAAGGCAGCTATAAAGACAGCCACTAACCCAAAGCATGTATAACACTTAGTTGGCAAGACAACACTGTCATTAAAACTAAAACAAACCCTTTATATATATGCATTATGTACCATTTCTTTAAAAAAAAAAAAAGTGTTTTTATGATATTTATGGAGCAGCTGGTAGTGGCTTTTTCAAAGTAACAGTTCATCTAAAAACCTTTTTCATTTTTACTCATCCTCTCGTTGTTCTTGACTTTCTTCTGGGGAACACAAAAGAACTTTTAATACTAATAGCTTTTTTAAAAATTCAGTTACAATGATTTGAGACTGAAACTTTTAAACTTAAAAAATGACAAAAAGTACCATATAAATATAATAAAAGTGGTCCATGTAACTTGTGTGTTGCATTCCAAGTCTTTCAAACCCATACAATAACTCTATGTGAGGAACAGACCAAACTGTAAGTCATTATTCATTGAAAATCTTTTCCTTGAACGTTAAAAGAATAGTTCAAGGTTTGGAGAAATTTACATCAGTTGCTCACCAATGGATCAGTGAATGGGTGCCGTCAGAATGAGCATCCAAACAGCTGATAAAGACATCAGAATAATCCACCACACTTCTCCAGTCCATCAATTAACGTCTTGTGAGGTGAAAAGCTGCATGTTTGTAATAAACAAATCAGTCATTAAGATGCTAGTAACTATTGCTTCTGACAAAAATCTAATTCCTCTATCCATAATATTGCTTTCTCTAGTGAAAAAGAATAAGGAGAGAAATATACACAGATCACACACTGTTTACAAGTAAAAACAGTCCAAAACAGTTCTAAACAAATATGTTTTGATTTGGATTTTGATTTGAAAGGGCAATGGGGGATGGACTTTTTCACTGGAGGAATTTAGGAAGCATTATAATCATGGATCAACACCTTAATGATTTGTTTCTTACAAACATGCAGCTTTACACTTCACAAGATGTTAATTGATGCACTGGAGTCATGTGGATTACATGTGGATTATTGTGATGTGTTTATCAGCTGTGTGGACTCTCATTCTGACGGCACCCATTCATTGCAGAAGATCCATTGGTGAGCAAGTGATGTAATGCCAAATTTTTCTAAATCTGTTCCAATGAAGAAGCAAATTCATCTACATCTTGGACAATAGTGTAGTTTATTTTTTTGTAGTGAGCATACTGTGATTTTTCCCTCCATCACCCGTCCCAAAGCGACACCCCATAAGGACCACTCACTAATGTGTACAGTATGCATATACATGTAACTGACAGCATTCTGAAAGACTGCTTATGCGATATCAACATGTCAATTTATAATAAGCAACACAAGACAGCCAATGAGATTTACAGCTGGGGAGACTGGACTGATTTTCTACTGTGTTAATCATCTAACTCAGCCACTTAAGAGCTACATTTTCCCTGAATATGGTCCCTGGAGCACAGGTTTTATCAGCTGGCAATTTTCAAAGCACATTTAAGAGTGCCTGTTTTTAAATTCCCTAGCCTGACCTTCAGTCCACAAGGCTGGCCAGGAGTTCTCATCTCTGTCATCATCTGAAACAAGGAGATATAAACATTGTATTCAGTTTAACTGCTGTACACAGACACACACATATCTGTGTTATCTCTCCCCTTCTCCTGCATTCATTGATCCGCACTCTAATGTTACTGAAGTTATTAGCTAGTTATGTTGGCCTGAGAAAGTCAACATACTGTTGACTGTGTGAAAGATGCTTGGGACAGTTGACTGTGTGCTTCGATCGCAACATAGACGGGGTGAATTTATGAATGAACGTGTGAAAGTTCTGTCATAAAGATGTTGTTACGTATCCTCCCGCTTTTTTAAGTGGGTATACGGAAATCCTTGACCTTTGCTAGTGGGTATACGCCGTATCACGTAGACTACACCACTGATCTTGGATGACCTCAGCATGAATAAATTTTCAGCAAATTTTAATTTTTGGGTGAACAATTCAATTCCTGTAACCAACTTGAGAACCGAATCAATCTGAAAAGTGTAAAGGTCATTGCGGTTTGACATAAGTTGAGTAAATGATGACTGAATTTTCCTTTTAAGACACAACTGATGTTTTTTTATTGTTCCAGTGCTTTTGTAACCTTCAACATTTGTCACAGGCCCCATTTGGATGGATAATGTGAGGTGTGAAGGAACGGAGAAAACTCTGAAAGACTGCAAGTCGAACGGATGGGGTGTTCATGACTGCAAGCACTCTGAGGATCTCGGGGTGGTCTGCAGTCCAGAGAGAAGGCTGGACCAAGTGCATCCTGGAGTCACTAGAAGAGGGCACACCATCTCTCTCAGGCCAAACGCAGTCACCTCGAACCGTTGGCAGGACATTTACTCCAGTTCAAGGACACCTGCACATCTCAGACAAGGCAACGGACATTCCCAAGATCATACCAGATGGGATCAATTCTCCAGACAGCAGTTTCATAATCCGGTAAATAGAGATTGCAGTAGACCTGAAATTCTTTTAATACATAAATAATTCATCTAATGTGCATTTTTTTTAAATTTAGTTTTAGTTAAAATAAAATTATTATTTAAATAAAGAGTTTACTCATCTTAATGTCCTTCCAAATTTGAATGACTTTCTTTCTGCTGTGGAACATATAAGAAGATTTTTTTTTAAGGAATATTCCTTGAAGACTTGGAATATAGTGCATAAGCTGCAATTGACCACTTTTGTCACGCTCTTATTGTAATTTTTGCCATTTTAATAACATTTACATGACACTTACATGCCATTTCATGACATATACAAAGAACTCAGGGTTTGGAACAATATGATTTTTTTTTTCATTTTTGGATGAACAATTCCAATTGCAGGTTATGCTCATGAGAAAATGTTTTCAATCTTCCTCTAGTCTGCCAGTAGGGTGAAGATTGAGGAAGTTCGCCTCAAGCCGATCTTGATGGTTACGAAGAAGCATGCTCTTGTTATGGAAGGTGTGGTGGAAGTAAAGCATGCTGGGAGATGGAGACAGGTGTGTGATAAAGGCTGGAGTCTGAACAGCAGCAGAGTTGTGTGTGGGATGCTTGGCTTTCCTGACGCGGAGGAGCCCAACATGAACACCTACAAGTGAGTCCTGCGCCTTTTAATGAAATATACAACATGAGCACTGGCATGAGTCTCTGAGATTTTGGAGAGAATTAGTATCATATTAAAACCCAATATTTTGCACTAATTCGCTGTTATTGGCTGATGTTAGTTTTGTTAAATTTCATTGCGTTAGTACAGGGCCTCCCAGAGTTTTAACTAACAACATAATATCCAGTCCAGACTGCAGCTGATTCTGGCCAAAAACTGCCCACTTGCACAGGAAACGACTGTCTGGCTGACATGTAGCAGAACTGTATCAACCAGCTACAGTTTTATTTTTACATGCTGTTTATGTAAGGGTAAATACAGGTGAAACTTAAATGCTACTGTTCAAAAATGTGGGGACTTTTAACATTTTTAAAAATCTTTTTTTTTGAACAATCGTGCTTACACTTACCACTAAAGCTATATTTATTCAATCAAAAATACAGTAAAAACAGCAATATTGTGAAAACATTATTACAATTTATTTTCTATTTTAATATTTAAAAAAAAGAAAAAAAAGTAATTTATGCCTGTGATGGCAAAGTTGAATTTTCAGCAGACATGTGTCTTTAGTGTTAAAGACACATAGACTCCAGTCTTTAGTGTTACATGATCCTTCAGAATCCTGTCTTTTTTTCTTTTTCTTTTTTTTTAATTTTCTTTTTGTTTGTTTGTTTTGGATTTGCTATGTTTGTTGGACCACACAGGATGTAGTGATAATGATATTCTATGTAGACAAAGTTCATGTCTAAACACTGGAAGATGTTTGTCTCTGCATATAAAGGAAAGTGAAAGATTCACCACCTCTTTTGGCTGGAATTGCACATCTGTTTTCCTTATCTTTGTTCCCCAGGCACCTTTCACAAACCTAAACACTTAACCAATGATTAAAAGATCTTTCAAACCTACTGATGCTATCTGGATCTCAGCGTTACTGAAATGAACAGTCTGCTCAGAACGCTTAGGTCTAAGTGAGAAGTCTAATATCTCTGCTGATTGTTATTGGAAAGGGACATCAGTTTTAAAGCCTTCCAAGTGTCTGTTGTTGGAAGAAGAGTTTCAGGTTTGTTTAATGATTTTATTGACATTGTCACCCTTGACTTTCTCCTGCCTCCTCACAGAATGTTTCCCTGAACAGTGTTCCCAACTGAGATGTACTGTCGTTGTTGTCTCACTTGGTCAGTTCTTTTAATAATGTAAAAAGCAGTTTGTTGTTGGGAGTTTCTGGACTTTGGCTATTATTCTAAAAAGGCATTTATGCAGGTTGTGTGCTGCATCCTCAGATCTTTTTAATGGGTTTATGCGTATAGCAATTATTGTGCTGTGAAGTCTGCTGGAGTTTGATGCCTACAGATTCTTCTTGCAGTGTGGCTTAGACAGGATACAGGATATGTGTATTTAGAAATCTATTCTAGAGCATAAATACAGGATCAGAGATGACAAGGTCAAGTCCTGCTCTTTTTAGAAAAGTTATTTTCTTTTGTCATCTTTACCTACCTATATACAGCATCAACCCATTTGCCTACAGTACCTATCGTTCCTCTTTACCTACCTATCCACCTAACTACCCATATACAATATCTACCTACCTCCCTATTTTCTTCCCTTCCTACCTGTCTACCATTCATTTTACCTTCCTATATACCCACCTTCCTATCCACCTACTGTACTCACTTACTTACCTAAAATCTCTCTAGTTATTTTTTCCCCTCATACCTACCTCCCTATCTTTTTACCATCCTTCTTATCTATTTACCAACCTACGTAATTAACTACCTATCTATCTACCTGTTTTTTTAATCTTTCCACTTACCTAGCTACCCACCTGAGTATCTTTTTAATTTTCTCACCTTAACCCACCAATCAACCTTTTTTGCCTACCTAACTACTTATCTAATAATCCGCCTACCTACTTACCTATCTATCTACAGAATCTAGGAGGGAACCTTACTTATTTTCTTCTTATAATACATACCTACCTACCATTTATAATCCTACTTATCTACCTACACACATACTTCGTTTACAACTAACTACCTGTGGCTACTTGCCTACCTTTTTTTTTTTTTTTACCTTCTTATCTACTTACATACCTACCTATCTAATTTTTACCTATATATTTATTTTTTGCCTACTTAACTACTTATCTAATGATTCGCCTACCTACTTGCAGTGGGGAAAATTTATTTGATCCCCTGCTGATTTTGTACGTTTGCCCACTGACAAAGAAATGATCAGTCTATAATTTTAATGGTAGGTTTATTTGAGCAGTGTGAGACAGAATAACAACAAAAAAATGCATTTCAAAAAAGTTATAAATTTACTTGTTACCAATTGTTTTCTTGGTGACTATGGTCCCAGCTGCCTTGAGATCATTGACAAGATCCTCTCGTCTAGTTCTGGGCTGATTCCTTACCGTTCTCATGATCATTGAAACTCCACGAGGTGAAATCTTGCATGGAGCCCCAGACCGAGGGAGATTGACAGTTATTTTGTGTTTCTTCCATTTGCGAATAATCGCACCAACTGTTGTCACCTTCTCACCAAGCTGCTTGGCGATGGTCTTGTAGCCCATTCCAGCCTTGTGTAGGTCTACAATCTTGTCCCTGACATCCTTGGACAGCTCTTTGGTCTTGGTGATGGTGGAGAGTTTGGAATCTGATTGATTGATTGATTGCTTCTGTGGACAGGTGTCTTTTATATAGGTAACAAACTGAGATTAGGAGCACTCCCTTTAAGAGAGTGCTCCTAATCTCAGCTTTTTACCTGTATAAAAGACACCTGGGAGCCAGAAATCTTGCTGACTGATAGGGGATCAAATACTTGTTTCACTCATTAAAATGCGAATCAATTTATAACATTTTTGAAATGTGTTTTTCTGGATTTTTTTGTTGTTATTCTGTCTCTCACTGTTCAAATAAACCTACCATTAAAATTATAGACTGATCATTTCTTTGTCAGTGGGCAAACATACAAAATCAGCAGGGGATCAAATAATTTTTTCCCCCACTGTACTTACCTATATACCTTCCCACCTTTTTAATCACATATCTATTTACCTACTTACCTACCTATGTTTATTTCTAACTACCTGCCTACTGAGCTGTCTATTTACCTACCTTACACACCTGTCTGTGGCACGTTTTGATTTCATGAACATGCTGAGTAATGAAACCGACTCTGAGCAGGTTCTCTTAGGTTACTTAGTTTGCTTTGAAATTGGTTTCCTAATGGAACAGGCTTACTACCTGCATTTCGCTTTCATTTGTTATTTCCTTTTCATTGTTGCCTCATTTTTTTTACTTCACTTATAGAAGGCTGCTGTGGTTCAGAGGCATTTTTTGAATAACCACTCTCACAGCACAACTATTTCATTCCCATCGTCTGAATGGGCTTTGGCCGTGCTGGCATGTTGACCCATGTGCTCGTTATAAAAAGCACCACCTTAATCTTATGGGTCTGCGGTCCCTACGCTTTTTTAGTTGAAGGTTTGTGCTGGGGCGTTGTAAGTGTTGTACGTGTTGTACGTGTTTTCTGCTGATGATTCCTCTATGATTTGTGTCCGCTGTAGAACAATATGTCCTGATAAATGTGCTTGAGCGTTGAGCAATTTTCATATTTTTGTGCTCTTAAAAAAGATTCTTACCTAGCAGATAAGACTGTTGACAGGTTACTGATATCTCTTTTTAGACTTAATGCCCTTTGAGAATCCTAATCTTGAGGTCACACTTAAGCGAGCTTTTGTTTATGCATGACTCAAAGACATGCCACAAACAGCAACTCAAAGATGCTGTTTGAGCTCAAATTAGAGCTTAGAGCTAGCCGTGGCTTTCGTGGCTTACATCCTAGGGAATCTCCATTTGGCTTCTTCTCGTCTGTGAGCGTGCCCAGCACCTGACCTCACCATGTCGTACGTGCATGTTGTTAAGTCTCCAAAGAGCAGCAGACTTGGCAGTAGCGATCCCTCACGCGTCTCAGGGATCATGAGCTGGCCTGCCCTGACACTGCCTCTTCTGGATCCTCCGCTGAAGATGCTGTAATTAACTGTTGGGTCACTCGCGAGTAAGGGAAAGGCAGATTACAATTATAGCTGCGCCCTTTGGCTGCTGTGTCAGCAGGACACACTCTGTCTGTGTCACCGAGGAAATTGAAAGACTTAAGCCACAATTTAGGCTCGGATATCCTTAGCTGAACATCTAACGAAATGAAATACAATATTTTAACGAGTCTGATTCTGTCCTTTCAGTCGAAAGCAGTGCCTCAGTCAGACTGTGTACAGAAAGAAAAATCACCTTTTGTGTTTATGGAGTTTGCATTGTGATAATTGGCTCAGTGTCATTTAATGGTAGGCTTTAAGCTTTATATTTTCAGTCCATTGAATATCACCTTTGAGGGTCGAACACTATAATCAGCAAAATGTGATCAAGTTCAGGGTGTTGGCATTCAGTGGTGTGGTGATTGTTGATTTTATCGTATCATGTATATTTAACAGGATGAGACAAAAATCATTTTTCTTAATCAAAGGCAATGGCTAAATATATGATCAGCACAAAACAGGAAATAATTGCTAAGGCTATATAACTTTTCCAACTTTTTTTTATAACATAATTTCGCAAAAATGCCTTCCATACTAACACTGTCATCTCAAGTCCACGAACTTTTGATAAAATGTGCATGTTTAATATATATAATTTTTATTATTATTTATTATTAAAAAAAAAAAACCCTGGAGACATAAAAGTGCCTGAAACGCTTAAATGAAAACTTGCATCCTTAATAGCTATATTGTGTAATGACTACAGAGATTGCTATATTGCTTAATAAATGCTTAAACAGCATGTTTTGTAAGACATAGTGAGAGAGAAAGATTTGTGTGTGTATAGACTAATGCTTAAAACAGTGGCATGATTGTTGTCTCCAAACAGACCAGCCCTCTCTATCATTAAGTTTTCTTGGTTCAGCAGTAAACCAAGGGTGGAACTCTTGGACTAATTACATGAGCAGGTGGGTA
This sequence comes from Spinibarbus caldwelli, assembly GCA_039654775.1. NCBI lineage: Eukaryota > Metazoa > Chordata > Actinopteri > Cypriniformes > Cyprinidae > Spinibarbus > Spinibarbus caldwelli. The sequence continues at coordinate 7,531,951 of CM077242.1, forward strand.
TTTCAGTGCCAGCAACTGTAAGAACAAATGAAAAAACAGACTGGTATTGTCTGAAGTATCTCTTCACATTCAGATCGGCGCATTTGATATGTAACAGAGAAACTTGGTATAAAAAATAAAAATAAAAAACCTTAAATTTTATGCATCAAATAAGTTTATTTATTGGCATGACAGCTGTAAATTATCATTTTTAGCCTGCAGTTCTGCAGCTTTAGACTTACTATAATGTTACTGTGCTTGTTACTATAATGTTACTGTGAGTGTCATATGGTAGAAACATCCAGAATATTTTATGAGATCATTAAATTTACGAGGTTTCTTTTTGTTGACTGATATTGTCATTTGAAATTCATTTGTTAAGACAGCTCCATCAGGAGAATTATTGTATTAAATTTTTATTTAATTTTCCTATTTTAAAAGTCCATTTGATAAACTATTTTGAGAGTGCAGTCAGAAAAACACATTCAGCAAAATAAGAGTATAGTGTGTTAAACATACATCCAATGGGTTACCAGGCTAAATCCTCCATAACTACCACATTTAGCTGGACAGACGGTGATGATGACAGTGATGATATTATGTGTCACTGTGATGGCAGGTGTTCTTGGGTGGATCTCTCTCTCTGTCTCGCTGTCATTCTGAATATAAGTTTGTCTCAGTTTGTTTTATGGGAAGTCTTGCTGTGCCCATTCTGGGATACCAACATGCCAGTGGAAATATCTGTTTATAGAATGTACATATTTGAAAGCCAGTTTAGTGGTAGATTAAGTTAAAACATATGTGTGTTCTTTGATGTCTTAGTCTGCGGGCCATGCATTTTTATTATTATAAAAAAAGCAATCTAAATGGATGAAACTAGTTTGGAGTACTGACTGTTGCATTATCTTGAATAAAGACACAAATGGTAATGAAGATCTGGAACCGTGCGTTTTAACTGCCTGCTAATGATAAAACCTCATGTGGCCTATGGCTTTCTGTACATTTATATTGTTTTATTGCCAGTGTAATATTGTTATTTTTACTGGTCGGTCAGCACTATAAACTGCACGTTCTTTCCCAGTTCTTTTCAACTTTTAAAATTTTCTGTTTGTTCATTTACAGAAAAATATGGGATAAGAAAGTCAAGGATTCAACAACCAGGTGAATTCAGTTGACTCTTCTTTGGCACTTATACTAAAACATATTTCTTTACCACACATCAGAGCATCTTCTTGTACTCTGAATTTTACTCTTAATGTACTACTGCTCTTGTGACATATAATGTCTCCCAGATTGAGTCAGATGACCAAGAAGAAGGGATTCTGGGTTGAGAAAGTACATTGTCTGGGTACAGAGCCCAGTCTGGCGGAGTGTCATGCCCAGCTGTCAATCCCTCGAAACCCCAGACCCTGTAAGAACGGTCGCCATGCAGTGGCCCGCTGTGTCCCGGGACCACAGTTTGCTCGTATGTCCTCTGGCAGACCCCAGGCACCTCACCCTGCAGAGGTAATCCTAAAAACATTTTGGTTATTCAGTTAATGGATGGCTTTAATGAATCAAAATGAAATATTTATATTTTTTAGTTAAAAAAAAAGTTTTTCAGTCATAATAATTACAGTTTAATGGGTTATACCGAATAAAAGGTAAAATAAATTACAAAAAAAAAAATCAATCAATCAATCAATCAATAAAACCCCCACAAATAATTACTAGAATCAAATTCGTCCCTAATTATGCTGTTATTGAAATTATACTTGTAGTGTATTGAAAATATACTTTTAGAAAAGCTTTAAAGAAAAATACTGTTTTTGGCACAAAACATAAAGAAAAATAACATTCTTGGCACAAAACATAAGGAATGTAAATAATATGGTGAGGTGTTATGATTTTTAACTTTTTGCACTGATCTTCAACCCTGTTAAACCCTGATGTCTTGAATATAATTGAATTAGAAATAGAATAGTCATATACACCATTGTTCAAAAGTAAATTATTACTATTATTCAGGAAGCATGCATTATATTGATCAAAGGTGACAGTAAAGACTGTTCACAGATTGCTAGATTGTTACAAAAGATTTCTATTTCAAATAAATGTTGTGCTTTTAAACTTTCTATTCATCAAAGAATCCTGAAAAAAAAAATGTATCATGGTTTCCACAAAGTTCATCATTGATAATAATAAGAATTGTTTAATTAGCACCAAACAAGCATATTAGAATTATTTCTGTTTCATGTGATGCAAATAGAAAATTGTAATATTTCACAAAATTTACAGTTTTTACGGCATTGTTTACGGCAAATGTCATGGGTTACATTTCTTTTCAGTTACATTTAGTGATTTTTAAGTTTAGTTTACTTAATTTAATTCAGTTAGACACTGAAACTGAGTGATGCTACCAGAAAGTATTTAATTTTATGTAACTTTATCACCTTTGGGGTGATACCTTTGTATGAAACTTACTGTTAGGGGGTTTAAATAATGTAGTGCTTTAGAGTTAGGCTTAGCAGTTTGCAAAGCTATAACCACATATTTAGGGTTGAGGCTAATATTATGTTAGAATCAGTCTATGAAAAACCCCATATTTGTCAACCGCTAATCTGCAGATTGGTGAAGGCATGTACCCCACTGTTGCTCCCCAAATGTCTGTTGTGGTTAAAACCCTAGTACTTAAAATGTAACCTTGTCAATCTTTCTTCCCTTCTCATAGCTGTCAGTGCGTCTGAAGGCAGGACCACGTCTGGGAGAAGGAAGAGTCGAGGTTCTCCGTGAGGGAAAGTGGGGAACCGTGGTTGACCACCGGTGGGACCGGATCTCAGCCAGCGTGGTGTGCAGAGAGCTGGGCTTCGGCACTGCTAAAGAGGCTCTTACCGGAGCATACATGGGTCAAGGTGAGAAATAATTTAAGCTTGAAGGATCCCAGTTGGATCAACTTGAGAGCGAGTAAAAGATAGAATTTTCATTTTTTGATGACCTGTTCTTTAACCCGCAATATGGTGTTTATAGGAAGAAGGTGATTCATAACTACGAATGTGATTATGATCATACTGAGTTTGCCACGTGATTCCACAGTAGTCTGAGTCTGAACTTAATTTGTAAGCACTGCTTATCAATGGGATACGCCTGTCTGCAGCTGAATATGAAAGCGGTCAGAGATGATGTTATACATTATGTGATATCACACACTCCAGGTGCAAGACGTGAATTCCACATCAGTGATGATGCTTTAAAGCAAGGAACATTCCCTGAACTTTCTGTGGCTCAGATCCACACTGCATGTGAGTTTACTTTGGCTGAGTGAGACAAAGCTCACCGCTGATCTGTATACCTGAGGGAATCGGTCCAATCTGACAAGATGGGATAATTGCTCTGCCAAAGAGAAGCCATGACAGTAGCTATTTATTGAAGATTCCCAATATCGCTCTGATGAAAAACACAGCTGCAATGTTTCACAGTTTTTATTTAAAGAAAGGAAGTGAAAAGGGTTTTGACTCATAAATGATGTTTTATCAGGTGCCACCATTCAAAGAAGTGAAAGAATGAAATGTTGATTTATGGATAATGATGATTTTAGGGGTCTGTTATTTTGAAATATAAGCTGTGCTGCACTGGTAGTGACCCATATGAGAGTCCAGACACTTGAAATGAATCTGCGTAAGATTGATGCTTTCATGTTTTGAAAATAGTCCAGTCAAGGTCTCATTTTAACTTGCCAAGTGCCAAATACTGTAAGTGCAAACAGTCTTTGATGTGTTACTTGCCTGTTGGCTGATAATTTTATTAGAAATGCCACTTTTAAAATTCAGTTTAAATAGTGCCTGTTAGCTTGAACAACTTTTAAGTTTATTTCTTGTAGTAACCAAGCTAATATACACTGCTATTCAAAAGTTGAATAGTATCAGTTGAATAGTATCTATTTTATCACAGTATTTTACATCAAAATATTTTATTCATCACAGAATCTGTATTTTTCTTAATTAAGCAGCACATCTGTTTTCATTATTGATAATAATAAGCAAATCAGCATATTAGAATGATTTCTGAAGGGTCATGTGACACTGAGGACTGAATTAAAGATGCTAAAAATTCAGCATTGTCATCACAGGAATTAATTATATTTTAAAACATTAAAATAGAAAACAGTTATTTTAAATTGTAAAAATATTTAATAAAATTGCTGTTTTTACTGTGATTTTGGTCAAATAAACGTAGGCTTGGTGAAAATAAGAGACTACTTTGAGAAACAAAGAAATATTACTGATCACAAATTTTGGAATATGTAAGACTAAAAAAAATAGAATCAAATCACAAAAGGTCTTTACGTCTTTGTGACTGGATTATTTTGTATATCAGGTAGATCATGTGAGTGCTATAACAGCTGAATAACTTTCATTGAGACAGAAATATATATTTTAAATGAAACAAATAATGCAAATTACAATTTATTGCTGATTAAGAAATAGTTTTGGTTAGAAAAAATTCTCAATTCAACCAACATTGGCAGGTGTGATGGAAAAATATTTTAGAAAGTGACTCCACTTGCCGATTTTTGAATTTAGCCATTTGGATGAAGTAACAGGAATAGAGATTAAAGCTTATGATTTCTGCACGCCAGTATCGTTGAGGTCTTTAGGTATATTTATTGTCGTGTATAATTTTCCTAGTACAGCCGAGGCCACAAAAACATATAGTAAGTGAAGAGAGACACAAATTAGCTTTTCAATGACAGAACAGAGCTGGACTGTTTGGGACAGGCGGTAAAAATAGGAAATCTGTTGAGATGGGCTACACGCACTAGACTGTGGTTACCACATTTAGAAATGATCCTGAATAATGGTGTTGGTACAGTGTTCATTGCACTGCCTGATTTTCCAGACATTTAATGTAACATAAAGAGAAAATTCATCCAAAACTGAAAAATGTGTCATTTACTCAACCCTTATGTCCTTCCAAACCTTACTTTTTTTCTTCTGTGGAACATGAAGAAAGATATTTTGAAGAAAGTTGGGGTCCAAACAACATGGACACCAATGGACTTTCATTTTAAAGACAAATGTTTTTCAAAATATCTTATTTTATGTTTCACAGAAGAAATAGCCATACGGTTTTAAAAATGTTTAAATTCTGTCATTATTTACTCTCATTTTTGGGTGAACTATTCCTTTAATGTGCTCGAAGATGTGTTGTTATTGTGGTTGTTCTGTGGATTTTTTTTTGTTCAAAAATGGTTTTATCGAGTTTGATCATGGAGTTAAACTCTGTATGACAATGTAGATTTTTTAAGGCCAATGCAGCGTGAAACAACACATTCTGTTCAGACATTCTCTAAGCCCGACCTCCCAGTAAGATGAAAGTAAACTTATCTTTCCTGAAGTTTCTAGATGACTTCATGTCTTAGGATTTGTTTGAATGCTGTATCAGCCGGTTTTACTTCAGTTAGACACTATAGATGAGGAATTTCAAGTCACGTTCACACTTTACAGGCAAAACGTATAAGCATATAGACTTTTTTTTTGTATGCAGCACACACTGAGTTTTTTCCTCTGGCTTCGGACTGATGCTGACATTGCACTTGGCTGAGAGAAATATTTCTTTTATAGCAATTTAATCTGCTCCTAAAATAGGGATTATAGTCATCCCATGAAAGGAAAACACCATTAATGCGGAATATATATGTTGTTTTATTTTAGGGAGAAGAAAATGTCCATTTTCCATAAACCACACTCTAGTGAAACTGTTCACTGCAGTTGGTCACAGAACCACTCCCTTTCCATCAGCCACTTCTGGACTACTTAGTCTTTGCCTCTATTTTCCTATTATTTACTTGCCTTTTTGTACATGCGCTGTTGTTTTATTTATACTGAGATTTGTATTTAAGTTTTTTCCTTTAAAGAAATTACTTTTTTTCAGCTAGGATGCATCAATTAATCAAAAGTGACAGTAAACAAAATTCAAATGTCTCTTTTTTTTTTTTTTTGGTAGTCGATCAATGGGTTTTTCAGTGACTCTTAACTTTCTTGTTCGGCCCCTAATCTTTGATTACATCCGTGATTATATGTAATATATCCCCCTGTGAGGGAACATTTCCATATTGACGCTCAGGGTTTTAGCCAATCTCTAGCAATTTGCTTCCCAGAAGTGAGGCTGAATAGGGTGCTGTGTTTGCTTTTGGGCTCTATCATTTTTGTTTCAAATCTAAACAGCTGGTCATGATTTCTTTGCTCTGGTAGAAATAGGACTTTTTGAACTTAGCCGAGTGCAGTGCAGTAGCACGTAACCACTGTTTTTCCACAGCAGTTCATGCAGCTTTCTACATCATTTACCCTTATTTTCCCCAGCATGTATTTCTGAGATTGGGTTACGCTAATGTTGCTGTGGTATATTTATGCTGTGTAGTTGATTTCACATCCTTGTGAGATTTATATCTGAAGTTTTAGCACAATGCTCACGTTAGGCTCTGATTTAGCGGCCACCTCAGGCTGAAACAACCAATGTTTTTATGTCACAGTAAACAAGAGGGAAATGAACTGTAACATCTGATATGCAGTCAAGCTCTTTTATTTCCATAGAACTTCAAGAATGATTTATATAAATGAATAATAATAAACTTTCATAATGATTTTACAAAATAAACACGTCTGATTAGATTCATATGTGGCCTATAGTGTATGATGAGGAATTCTGCTTTTAGAATACACTCTCAGAAAAAAGGTACAAAACAGTCACTGGGGTGGTACCCCAGGATACAAAAGCTAAAAGATACATCTTTGTACCATATTTAACCCTAAATGGCACACTACAATATTTTAAAAGTACTTTATAAGTGCATACAAGCATGTAATATGTAATACAAAAATTATGTTCTTGTAATTAGATTTTATTACATTTTAAAATGCTCATAATCAGATTACAGTTACTTTTATTTTATACATTTGCTTTTATACATTTGTAAAGTCTTACAGCTTGTCCACAAACCCCTTGTAGTTCTTTGATGAACTCCAGTTTGGGAAAAACCTGGCATAATGTAATGTTTAATACACTTCATGATGTTGATAACAAAGAATGGAATATATTTAAGGTCAAAGGTAATCTAAAAGTAATCAAAAAGTAGTCAGAATACATTACTTAATAAGTGTAATCCAATAGATTGTTTCAAATGATAATTTCCGCCATGTAATTTGTAATCAGTAGCAGACTACAATTTGTAAGTAATCTGCCTAGTAGTACATCAAGTGTACATATACTTTTTAAAAGGTACCGCCCCAGTGACAGAGCTATGGAGTGAAAACACAGTGATCCTCTATAGATTTACATCAGTAAAGAACAATATTTAGTCTGTGAAAATGGCAGACAGCATTTTTTAAGGCAATGTTTAGGAAAGGGTCAGTTAGAAAGTATCTAGTGTTCTCTGTGGCTGAAAGTACTCAAATAGGCAGAGTGTTTGTTATTTTGTTTTATATTTGAGACTTTTAACTTGTGAAGCGCCAGTGACATTTACTGTTTGTTTGTTTGTTTTACAGGGACGGGGCCAATCCACATGAACTCAGTGCAGTGCACTGGCACAGAGCGCTCCATTTTGGATTGTTACTTCCAAGAAGTCCCTCCCTGGACATTCAAACACAGCCAGGATGCTTCTGTCAAATGTTATGTTCCTAAGACAGGCTTTGAGACCACGGTAAGCAAAATGATCACAGGTTACTCTATGATTCTACATACTGTGAAAAATATGCCGACTCTTGTCATTCATGTTAGCACAGCCTCCAAAGATGCTTGGATATTTAAGACTTTTACATTATATAATGCATTATATTGGGTTTATTGAGAATAAATATACACAATTGAAATGTCTTTGTATTATATAGTATTTGTTTTTAATAACTATGCAGACTAAAATGTCTTTATGCATTATAGGGTAATTATTTTAAAAATACACTAATATTTTTGCAATAAAGGGCATTCATTTTATATACATATACATATTTAAATCGTCTTTGGATTATATGATGCCTTTTGACATTTATTTTAAATATGCACACTTAAAATATCTTTGCATTATATAATGCATTATATGGAATTTATTTTAAATAAATATACAATCTTAAAATGTCTTTGCATTTATGTAATGCATTATATAGCAGTTACTGTACATATACACAGATAAATGTTTTTGCATTAAATGACATTTCATTAAAATAAATGTACAGACCTAAAATGCATTTGCGTTATATAATGCATTGTGTTGCCATTATTGTATTTTATATATTATATTATGTTTTAAATATACACAATTTAATGTTTTACATTAAATGCATGTATTTAAAATAAATATACAGACTTAATTATCTTTGCATTATATAGTGCAGTATATGGCAATTATTAATTTTTGCATTAAATTACATTTATTTTAAATAAATATACAAACTTAAAGGTCATAAGGCATTATATAACCCAAAAACATTTTATTTTAAATATTCACACTCTATGTCTTTGCATAATATAATGCATGATATGTCATTTATTTAAAATAAACGTACTGACTTAAAATGCATTTGCATTTATAATCATTACACGATGCAAATGAATTTTAAGTCTGCAGAGGCAATTTACTATGTTAAGGCATTTTAACGTTATTTGCAATGTATAATGCATTATTCATTCCTGGCATTCTTGGCCCTAGCAATGCCAAGGTCATGGCTTCAATTCCCAGGGAATGCATGGACTGATAAAATATATACCTTGAATGCAATGCAAGTTGTTTTGGATAAAAGTGTCTTCCAAATGCATAAATGTATGCATTTAAATATGTACCTTTAAATGAAATGTGTAAATTGTATAGCATTTATTTCAAATATACACACGTAATCCATTAAACCTCATCTTTAAACTAGTTTGTTAAAAAATGGCTCAAAAAAGTGAAGTCAGTTCTGAGAAAGGCTCTAGCATATGCCATGACATTTTGACATTTAAATGTGAGTTAAATGTCCAAAAGTGTTGAAATACTCCTTGAGGGCACTGTATGTGTAGTTTTGATGTCTGTGAGCGTGTTTGTGTTTCAGGTGCGGCTGGCGGGTGGCAGGGACCGGGCTGAGGGTCGTGTGGAGGTGCTCATGGAGGTGGGGGGCAGAAAGCGCTGGGGGACAATTTGCAGTGAGAACTGGGGAATAAATGAAGCCATGGTGGTATGCAGGCAGCTGGGCTTTGGTTTTGCCGCACGTGCCCATCAGGTGAGATTGCTGAAGAATGTTGTGTTTTCCAGTAATATCACTCTGAATATGTCTCTTGTCTTGTTTGCTTTGGTTGCCTCAGTTTGTGTGCATTTGAGAGCTTCCTGTGCATGTTTAGGGGCACAGGGCAGGATATTTCTGGATATTTATGTATATATTACTAGTACTTCATATGCAGACAAATAAGATGTGGCCTTTCTGCGTTTAGGACACATATTATTGGCAAGGAGACCCTGCAGCTGAAGAAGTGCTGTTGAGTGGTACTCACTGTGTGGGAACAGAAATGTCCATCCAGCAGTGCCGTCGTAACAGTTACGTCCACTGCCCTCGAGGAGGCGGAGCTAAAGCAGCTGGCGTCACCTGTTCTGAAAGTAAGTCATTGGAATGACAAAATCTGATGTATTTGACAATTTTCTCTGTACTAAATGATCCAAATGAATAAATCAACATCCTGTTTTAGCGGCACCTGACCTGGTTTTGGATGCGCAGCTCGTGCAGGAGAGCGCTTACCTGGAAGACAGGCCTCTGCACCTGCTCACCTGTGCGCATGAGGAGAACTGTCTCTCCTCCTCTGCCAACCGTATGCAGTGGCCATACGGGCACCGCCGCCTTCTGCGTTTCTCCTCCCGTATCATGAACTTGGGCAGAGCCGACTTCCGTCCGAGAACCTCAAGAGAGTCCTGGACCTGGCACCAGTGCCACAGGTGAGGGTTTTACTTCTTCCTTCTGTTTTAATGTTTATACAGAATGAAACAGGCGCCTGAGTGCTGCTAGAAAAATATTGTCATCTTATTTTATAAAAAGTTCCCCTTGTAAAGTGCATGATGCATAAAGGAACCTGCAAAATAGAAAAATAGTCATTCCACAATGAATTTATGATGTTTTGGTGCAAATCCTGCATCTTATTCATTGGCTTACCACTGGCTACCTGAAATCCAGTTTAACCAGGTGCTCAATGAACTCAAATAGTGCTGTGCAGTAAGTACTTAAATTTAGTTATTGTTAAAATATTATCGTTGTTGTAGTAGTTATTTTTAGTATTTTTATTATATATATATATATATATATATATATATATATATATATATATATATATATATATATATATATATATATATATATATATATATATATATATATATAATTTTTTTTAATTTATTTTTTTTTAACTTTTTTCTTTGTTTCTTCAATTAAATCCATCTTGAAATGACTTTTTATGTTTATAGTTATTTTTTATATATATCCAGTCATTGGGTGTAGCTTTCAGCATTTTAAAAAGACAATTTGGGTTATTATTATTATTATTATTATTATTATTATTATTGATGTTGTTTTTAATATTTTATAATATTATAATTTCTTGTTTGTTTTTCTTTTCTATTTATTCATTTACATCAGTTTTACATTTTTTTTTACTTTTTAATGAATATTTGTGTTTATTATTTTTATAAATATCCAGATATACGTTGTAGTAAAGTGCACATTCATTAAGCTACACAATTCAGGTTATTATTATTATTATCTTGTATTGTTTTTAATATTTTTATAATATTATAATTTTTTACCTTTTCTTTCATATTTATTTATTTAAATAAAAAATATTAAATGTATTTTTTATTATTATTTTCATATATATTTGCAGACATGGAGTGTAGTCAAGCGCACGTTCAGTACACCAGATCATAGCAGTAGTCTGCTGCATCCTCTACATCTGTAACACTTAGGATCAGCTTTTGCATATATTCTTTTAATTAATAGGGTACTTAAATAATGAGGACAGCACATGGATTTAAATAATTCAGGAATAACCCTGATGTATGACACTGTATTTTCTAGAAGAGTATTTGTGGTTACATTTCCTTTTAGTTTAGTCAGTCATTTCAGCTTGCAATGAAAAGAACGTCCACTTCTTTCTAAACCGGGTCATGGGTGGTCAGCAATCTTGCCGTCATCTTTCAGATTAATTAACTGTGTTGAGCACCTCCACTCCCTTTACATGTGTTCTGAAAATAATTGCAAACCCATTCTGTGGGAACAAGGCGCTCTGTTGTGGAGGAGTTGTGGGCTTTGCGTGTTCGCAGGCCAAACCTGTTTTATTAATCTTTTAAAACAACACCAGTGAAGTTGGCATTTGAAAGCATCTATTCAGATGAGCTGAATAAACAGTCCCGTCAGCATAACAACAACTTCCTGTAAAGGGTGTTGCCGTAGCGGCCAACAGCTTCATGTAGGAGCAGTGAGGTCATTAGGCAGTGGTCCATAGTAAACCTTTGTTCTTCCCATGTTCACTAGCCAGCATGAAATGTAAGATTTTTACACTTTCTGGAAAATATCAGCAAAACTGCTGCCATGACTCTAGGGTGTTGTGGGTGGTTCCCAGCAGTGCTGGGTAGATTAATTATTAGGTAACTAATTGCAAATTAAATGATGAGAATTGTAGTCTGTAATGTAATCTAGATTACTCAGTTTAGGTAATGTATTCTGACTGCTTTTGGATTACTTTTAGTTTAGTTTTGACTAGGGATGCACAATATTATCGGAAGGTTATCGGAATCGGCCGATAATGGCTTAAAATTTAAACATCGGCATTATTATAAATTATGCCGATATGCCTTGCCGATAAGACGGATAGCTCACATATGCTCAGGGTGTGATAGTGATAAGATCACGTCAGCAGTGTGATCATTCTTGAAGCGAACTTTTGCCTGAATGATTCACTGTTTTGGATCGCCGCATTTGATTTTAGAATGCACATACGACGCCTCCGATGTGTGATAGAGTCAACAGTCACTAGCTTGTGCAGTAGCAGCAGCAGCAGCTTCCCTCGGGTCCTAATCCCTGTCCGCATGGCGTTTTATTTACTTAGGGAGCGCTGTTGGCCTACTTGTAATAATGTAAAATACACCAGTATCATTAAGATACTTAATGTGTTTCTGAGTAAATAAAGCAGTATCAATAGCTATGTTTCCATCCAAAGATTCGAATTTAAATTATGCGCAAAACTGGAATATCGCATAAAACATATGCGAATAAAGCACTGTTTCCATCCAATGAGTCAAAGAGAACAAAATCGTCACTTCCTGGTAAACTGTGGCACTAAATATCACTAAGAATATAGGAGAAGCCATTGAATATAATAATTTTCATATATGATATAAATTACTTGCGCCTCAGAAAGAGCAGACGTAACACAATAAATGCTGTCACTGCGTTCTGATGCCAGCTGTTTGGGAACACAGTCGTGTAAGACAATTATACAGAAATACTTTGATGACAGACTTTGCTCAGGCTTTTCAGAGTGACTACAACAATTTATAGATGCTGTGAATGAGATCGGTCAGCTGGTTAATCAAGTTATCCCATCTCATAGCGCAAAGTCAGATGACTTTTTTGATGCGCATGGAGGAATTTATTCGGTAAATGTGTTTCCATCGTAGTTTATGCGCATTTTTTCTTATCGGATAAAAAGTTTATCCTACTCAGTTGTGCGCATAATTTTTTTATGCGCATTTTCAGAATTTATGCGCATCTTGGCGTTTCCATCCAGCGAATTGTTTATGCGATAGTCCAAAATGCGCATAAAAATAGGTGGATGGAAACATAGCTAATGTCATAAAATCACGAGTCTGTTTTGATTTACAGGCCAGAACCTATAGTTTACATGAACAAAAATCACAAACACTTGTAAATTAAATAATTTAATATATACTTTATACATTTATTCATTAATATGTAAAATATTTTTTCAAATGGATTATGAAAACGTATATATAATGTACTCCCATCAAAAAATAACTTTTAATAATGTTTATTAGTTCTAACGAATAAGTTTCTGTTAAAAAAAAAATAACCAAAATTAAAAAAAAATTGTTTATGATTTCTGCACAGGAGAGACTTGGTGTTTCAAAACAAATGGAAATATATATCGGCTATCGGGCAAAAAGATTTGAAAAATAACGGATATCGGCAAAAATCTAATATTGCGCACTCCTTACTTTTGACCTAACTTGTTTATAGATTTAAATGGGATTATTATTGTAAAAAAAAAAAAAAAAAAAAACTATGAGGAATAGTATTAATGATTTTTGTCTTGTAATCACCACTGAATCTACTGACATTCATCGATATGAATATGTTTGATTCAGGCATTATCACAGCATTGAAGTGTTCACGCATTATGACCTCCTCACACTCAACGGAAGCCGAGTGGCCGAAGGACACAAAGCCAGTTTCTGTCTGGAAGACACCTACTGCCCTGATGGTAAAAAACTAGTTGTGTTAAATCTTACATGAATCTGATTTGGTTTATATGGAAGCTCATTTCTATCACTTCATAAATATAAAAAGGTAACTGTGACTTTTTATTTCAAAGTTTTGACTTTTTTTTTTTTTTTTTTTTTTTTTTTGCAATTGCAAGTTCACATCTCAGAATTCTGACTTTTTTTTTCTTATAATTACATTATATAAACTCACAATTCTGACTTCTTTCTTTTGTTTGTCAGAATTGTGAGAAAAAAGCAAGAATTGTAAGTTTATAGCTTGCAATTCTGACTTTATTTCTCACAATTGCATGTTCATGTCAAACAGTTCTGACTTGGTAACTTGCAATTGAGTTTATATCTCACAATTCTGAGAAAAGAAGTCAGAACTGTGAGATATAAAATTGCAATTGCGAGAAAAAAGTCAAAATTGCCAGGTATAAACTCGCAATTAGGAGACAAAAGTCAGAATTGCGAGTTTATATCATGCAATTCTGAGAAAACAATTCAGAATTGCAAGATGTAAATCGCAATTGCAAGAAGAAAAGTCAGAATTGTGAGCTTAAAAATCGCAGCTACCTTTTTAAATTTTTTATTCAGTGTTAGAAACAGGCTTCCATAGGTTTACTAGTGCAACTACACATAACTGTTTTTTTTTTTCTTCAGGACTTCAAAAGCGCTTTTCATGTTACAATTACGGAGAGCAAGGCATTTCAGTGGGTTGCTGGGACACTTACCGCCACGATATCGACTGCCAGTGGATAGACATCACTGATGTCAGACCTGGAGACTACATCATGCAGGTGAAATGATTCAGAACATCTGAACTGTGGAAGATGGCAGTCACAGCACAAAACTTTTTTACACAGTAGAGTCTCTTTTCAAGATGCAGTTTAGCCACTTTTTCTCTGTCATTAACTTTGGAACGTGTTAATCGTCCAAATCACTGTGGGCACTGTGAGCACTTCCGCAGCTGAGCTTCACATGCAGAACCAGCCAATCAAAGAGCCGGTTTTAGGGGCCAATCAAGGGGCCTTTTATGCATCCCAGTCATAAAATATAGGTTGATGTGAAGCTTTGTTTTAATTACAGTGTACCTTTGTGCCTTGACCATTTTGAAGATTTATTTTTCCTCGAAATGTCGCCATGATAGATTTGCATGTATTTTAAGCACGTTTGGAAGATGCTAATTACAAACCGGCATCGAGCTGCTGCTATGTATGGCACAGCAGCGAGCCATAGTGATACTCAAAGGTCAGAGCTCCCATTTCCATGTAGAGAAATGGCAACTGTCCCATGTCAGCCCAACTGAGCAAAGACGCTGCGTAAATGAAGCTTCTATACATGATGATCCAAGCAAACCTGTTGCTTTTCTTTGAGTTGCTTGTCTTTAATTCTGCACCCAAAATAACCCAATGTTAAGCATTCCCTGCTGGAGGAGCAAGGCGTGCTATATTCTCGTCTATTAGACATGGTCAATTTGGTTCAGAGGAATTTACACCCGCCTGTTTTACAGGCACTTTCTCACTTAAACATATGGTCAGACAGACCCAGAGCTCCACAGTCCAAAGTAAAATTTGCACAGTGTCATTAAAAGCGCAAAGAAAAAAAGATAAGCGAGACTGCTCACAAAATAATTACCTTCGGCAAGAAAAATATTTCCAGAATAAAATAAAATAACTTGTTTCAGCATTTAAAAAGTTCTTAAGCCTTGTAGGTATAATCACATTACATTTCCATAGAATGATGTAGCTCAGAGTTGCTCATTTGACCCCATACTCTGCTTAAACAGCATGTTTTCATACTAATAAATTATTATATTGCGACTATATAACTATTTTGGGAGCCTGATTTGGTTGAACCAATTTGTAAAGTGGTTTGATGAGCAATCTGATTGCATAACATTTTCTTACAAGCTCCACATCCTTGTTGGTTCTGCATGTCTGCAACTGTGAAACTTTTATAGTGCTAAGATTAAATGACGCCAAATGACAAAATATTATTTCAGGCAGACATAATAAAACTGCTTGTATTTAATAATGTAATACTGTATGTATATATATATATATATATATATATATATATATATATATATATATATATATATATATATATATATATATGCTATTTTATATTTATTATTATTATTTTTAATATTAAATTAATTTTATTTAGATGGTCCTTGTGTAGCAAGTTGTTTGCAAACCTATATAAAAAAATTAAAATGTATTTTAAAAAAATTAAGCAGCTTCAAAATTCACATTTGAGGTATAATTGTTTTGATTTTTGGTGTAGAAAAAGTGAAAGTCTGTTAGTAATGTTAACCACACTTTTTTTTTTTTTTTTTTACCCATTAGTAATTCCTGAGGGATCCCAGGGCAAATTATCCTTCTGGGTCGCCCTACAAACTGACCTTATTACTAAACAGCTCTATTCTATCTTGTGTGTGTTTTGTCAGGTTGAGGTAAATCCGTCCCTGGACATGGCTGAATCAGACTTTATGAACAACGTCATGCGTTGTCGATGTAAATATGATGGACACAGAGTGTTTATGTATGGCTGTCATACAGGTATAATCCTCGTAACAATGAATGAACCATGACATATATGAATGTATACTCAAGCACGTATCTAAATTCCGATACACTGTTCTTTCACAGGTGATGCCTACAGTGCTGAAACTGAGGATTTATTTGAACATCAGCGTCAGATCAGCAATAACTTCATTTGAGCCTGGTAAAGAGAGGTGAGAGGAGAGGGTGTTCATTAATGGCTCCCAGAAATGCGGCTAATTGGGCAATAAACTGGGTGAAAGATAAGGAGATCTCAGCTGATCTCACAACAGTCTACCAGTAGCACTAATGAGTGGACATTACATCGCTAAATGATTTTCTCTATGGAACTGAATTAACTCTTCCAGATGTTTGGAAATCAAACAAAAGGCTTAGTTCACCTAAAATTAGATTCTGCCTTGATTTTTCTTAATATTTTGTATTTGACTTTTGTTTTTAAGTATAATAGCATACTGGTTGTCCTTTTCCACCCATTTGCAATGAATAGAGACTGGAGCTTGTTTTTAGGACCTATATTTAAGACAATGGATATCTGTATTCCTCTCTTGAGCTCTACTACGGATGTCAAAATTTTTAGTAAATAATAACTTAATTTTCAGCCAGTCTGCCTGGCACACATGGTTTTGTATCAGAAGATTTGGTATATACTATTATCATATATTTATAGTGCATTGTTTGTAATTTCGGAGTTTGATAGTTCCAGTCCTTTTTTACTATGATTTTATTGAAAAGAGTGTATATTATATTCCTCAAAAATTCTCATTTTGTATTTTATCATATGAGTCATATGAATCATATGAGTGTCTCTTAAGGCCAGTTCACACTGTACCGACAGATTGTAACAAATGGCAACAGATACGCTGGTCAAGTTTTGTCTGATCAGTGTGTCATCGTCTGTTGGCATTGGTTGGCGCTTGTTTTCGCCAATTGAATCTACATTTGTCGGCTCTTGGAATATCTGACGTACTGGTTGGCTGTCAGCGCTGGTCTGTGTCTGATGGTGTGGTGTGAACTGGCCTTTAGTGGTCACTGTTTTCCTAGTAGACTCTCTTATCAGATTAATGGCCAGAGCTTTGGAATGAGTGGTGTGCTTAGAAATCCTTTTCATTCCTTTCAAACTTTTACTGGCTTGTTTAGTTTGACATCCAATGAAACGCTATGCAGCAGAGGCCCTTGTTCAGAGCCACAGGAGTCAGTAAATAAAGCCAGAATCTGTATTTTTGGGTGAACTGTTCCTTTAATTATCATCCATTGAATAAATAGGACATTGTTTTCAGAGACTAAGTTGAGCTGCAGTTGTTGTTGATCATCTGGTTAAAAATAAAACATCATGTAAAATCTGTAGTTCTTGGGACCATGAGCATTAGAAAATAAAGATTTTTTTTTTATTGTTTTCATGTACCCATAAATTTATTTCTTGACATTATAGATTAATTATAGAATAAATGTGTCGTTATAGAATAAATATATTTGTACAATGTTGAATTTTTTTCATTTTTAACTAATTTGAACTACATTTTACAAAAAAAAAAAGAAAAAAAGGAAAAAAAAAAGAAAGAAAAGATAAAAACAAAGAAATCTTAGTAAGCCCTTTTCTGATCTGCTTTACCTGACATCAAAATGCAGTTTATTCACTTTTTCTGTTCGTTTATATCTAATTTCAATTATTCGGTTTGAGTTATGCACTTTATTGATGGAAGTCAGTATTCTGGAAGAAATAGGTCATTCACTACCATTTTTCAACACACACTTCTGTTTGTTTGTTTATAAACATGTTGAAGTATTTATGCCTTCTTTCCATTTTTTAATAGACCATTTTAATAATTTTTTGGTGAATTTCCTGAATCCTAAAGGGTAACAATGGCTGTTGTATATGCTGAAGATTAATTTATTTAATACATTGTTAAACAAATTTTCCGGATGAAAGTTTTATTAGTTCGATAATTCATTGTATTAATAAATGCTTGCTAAATGGTTGACTGCTTTAATATATTTAACATGTTCAAGGTTTGGAATTTGTTTAGTATGTACTTGAAGCTTTTTTTAACATCCATGAGTATAAAGAGTATGTTGTTACAATGTTGCAAACAGTCCTGAAAAGCATTCACAGTGTAAAGCAGTGATGCTGGGAATGAACATTTATGGCCCATAGCTTTAAATATATTCTTAAAGTAGTGAGCCCTTTTGAGCTGTACTGTATCAGTTTTTACTTTTGTAATTTTTGCACAGTACAAGACATTGTTTAACAACGGTTATTGTGCATGTGATGAACTGATGAACTGACTTTATACCTACTGTGTATCTTAAATCCTTGTGTTATTTATCTTAAGGACATCAACTTATGTACTTTCAATTTTCACAATAGTGTTTTTTTAAACATTTGTAAAATCATAAATATGACTTATTCTGTCCCTATATTGTGTA
Source organism: Spinibarbus caldwelli (assembly GCA_039654775.1). NCBI lineage: Eukaryota > Metazoa > Chordata > Actinopteri > Cypriniformes > Cyprinidae > Spinibarbus > Spinibarbus caldwelli. The sequence continues at coordinate 7,550,410 of CM077242.1, forward strand.
CTTTACTTTCACCATGTTACTCTTGATTTATTTCACCTATGCTTTTATTTATAATTCACATGTTATTGTATGCTCTTAGTACTAGTGGTGCATAAATTGATTTCAGTCCATTATTAACAGCAAACTTTTTTTTTATATAATCTTCTGGAGCTAATTGTGCACTTTTCTGGGAGTTTTCATGGAGTAGTTGAGAGTTTAAGCTCTTAATGTAATTTGCAATACTCTCAGGGATGAAATGTGTGTCTTTTCCAGTTTGTTCAAAATTATTTTTAAGATCAGCCAGGACAGATATAAATGGGAAAGTAATACCAAAATCATTCCAGAAACTGCAACATGATGTAAACTCTTGTTACTGTTTTGTGATGGGTGTTACAGTAGTAAGTCTATGCAAACAACTGATCTCAAATGTGAATAAATATCGCTCATCAGGTCTCATTTAGCTGCCTGTACTCTGTTTTTATGCTCACTGTGTACCATGATCCATTGCACAGGGACTCCATTAACAATAAATGTGTGTTTGTGAAAGACTTTTCTCTGGGTTTCTGTTTTTGTAAATTTAAATGGCTGCTTCAGATGAGAAACAAACCAACTGAAGCCAAAAAAGGCACAATATAAATAGTATAATATATTAAGCGTATAACGTTAGTTCTGGCAGGTCAAGTGAGTCAAGCTTGCATCAGTTGATCACATCTACCTATTGGAGTATGACACCTATCACGGAATTCCTATATAAGTTCTATTCATTATTATTCAGCAGCTTTTTCACTTGATCAGGAGCAAATTACCCTCCTCCATCCCCAGCTCCTCCTTTTGCCACAGTCAGGACTTGACTTTCTGATATTCCTTGTTGAATCAGACTCCTTTTATCTTGAATAATGTTACAATTAAATATCATTAAGTGCATTAATGATATCTGCTTTGTTCTGTTCTGTTTACCCTAGGGGGGTTATTATTGCTGCTCTCCCTGCTTATTCATGACAGGCTGCATGGATGGGCAGGTAGTTTTTGCCCAGAACAGATCCATACCGCCAAACCAAACTGTATGCTATGTGTCAATCATTTTGACGATAGTGGTCCTGACAGAAATATAAGCTAGTGATACGGTTTCATTCTAAATTTTCCCTAAAAGGTCATCTAGTTCCTACTGTATAAGATCTCTGGAGAAAGCTGTAACCGCCAACCTGAGGACATTGTGCACATTCAGCATGCCTGTCTAGCTAAAAGCATTAGACACTTATGAGACAAATCACAGTTCAGCCCTCATATCAATGTATTTGTCAATTCTGCACATGGGACAACTAGGTGGCACATTATATTTGATCAACAGAAGTGTGACACTTTTATGAGAGTATATAGCAGTTCTACAGTCATTTTTGTATGACTTTATGTTCACTGGGAAGGAACTGTTGTATTGCAGAGCAAAGCAATAAAAGAAGTGAAGCTTGGGTCAGGAATACATTACGAGCTGTTATATATTCACTTTTAGACTTGTTTATGAAGCCCAAGTTAGTTTGTTAAATTTTAACTCAATCATTATGAAAGTGTGTCAGGAAAACCTAAGAAGCAGGCCTTACACAAATAATTCTAATTATATTATTATACAATTAGAATTATAGCTCTATTAAAAATACACATTTAAATACATTCGTAAATACACTTTGTGCATCACAATCTTTATTAAAGAGGGAAAACAAATAATGATCGCTGACTTTTGAGAAATGGGACAGAATTTTATCTGCCGTTATTTTAGAAAATGGCAACACTGATGCTAGAAATGTACATTTTTTTTCCACTTAATTTTATCAAAATTGTGACATTACCTTATCACTCATTACCCATTAAATCATCAGTCTTCTGAACACATCATATTTATAAAAACATTATAAAAAATGAGGCGGTATCAATGCACCATCAAGAAATGTGTGTTTGTGAAAGCCTTTTAAGGTAATTTTATATTCATTTACACGGTTTGACATTTAGAATTGTATAAATGTCTTTTTGAATTATATTTACTAATTCCTATTTCAGAAAAATAAATGTTGGCTTTTGAGATTTTCCTAAGCAAACATTCAGATGATATATTGTCATACTGTGTGCAAGTTTTGTGTTATATGCGTTTGAGTAAATTTCTTTGGTTCCTCACAGTTCTGCTCTGACATTTACTGCAAATGGCAGAACATATGCATTGCCATGGGAGTATTGCCTGACAATTACAGTTATATATACAGCAGAAAATGAGAGCTGTTAAAAGCACTGATTATAGGGTGGAATCGGGACAGAGACATTTTTCTGCCCATGGCACAGAGACGAGCCAGGAAGCTTCCTCTGAGAGCTCCACAAACCGACACGCACAGAGGGATTATGGGATAGTAAAAGGACTGAATACTCTCTAGGTATGCTAATAACCTAGCATTGTTAGCATAGAAAGGTAGATTTGTGCTAACACTTTGTGGGATCCAGCAGGGGGCATGAGAGAGTAGCGAAGCTAAGGGTCTAATAGGCTATCTGAAGAAAGCAGTGTGTTAGCATTTCCATTCATATCAAAGGCTGCATACGAAATCGCGTACATCCCTACTATATAGCTGACGAAAAATAGTATGTGAACAGAATAGTATGTCCAAATTCACAGTATTATAGTCATACTACTCATTCATATTATAGAACATACTTTTTTAAGGGTTGCAAAGTAATTACTTATTCAATAGAAATACATACTCAGAGAGTATGGATGGCTGGTTCCAAAATTGCAAGCACATACTTGCATTCTGTCTATGAATAAAGACACACATACTGTTTTTAGCCTACTGTGTAGTAGGAAAGTATACAATTTTGGATGCAACCATTGATTTTTGTCTGCTATAAAGTAGAGAAGTATGTTTTTGTCTACTATATAGCAGAAGTATACATATCCAGATACAGCCATGATATCTGGACATAGGTATTGTTGAGCCAATCACATGAGCCATAAATGTCATGTGACTAATCACTGGAATAAAATGGCAGCCTAACAATGCTGATTGGCTGATGGCACAAAAAGAACATGCATTGTCCCAACCCCATTACTAGTGACTGTCCATTTCAAGCTTTTTTTTCAAAATTATGTGATTTATATGTAGCTTGCAAAATGTTTATTTTGTTAGAATGCATTATTTTTATCACACAAAGTTTTTTTTTTTTTTTTTTTGGTTTATTCCATTCACAGGTATTGTATTTGATCTCAATATGAGGTCACATGTTATGTGAGTATTTATCTTCACATTTTTCAAAAGTATTCTTCATGTATAACAGATTAAGCACACTTGCCAATTGATATTGTTTTACCTACACCACCATTATGGGGTAGACAGGCATAATTAAGGGTTGTAACTTAAAATGGGCAATTCATAAAACAACATTGTTCAAGACAAAATACATAATTGTATTTTGAGCAAGATGCTAACTTTATTTTGATAAAAGATTTGTTATTTATTTATTTTTTTTAGTTTGCTTTTGCCATGGTTTAAAAGTATAGTTGACTCAAATATGATTACAGTGTCATAATTTACTCACCCTCATGTTGTTCCAAACTTGTGTCACTTTCTTCAGTGGAACACAAAAGAAGATGTTTTGAAAAATGTTGGAAACCAAACAGTTTTGGTTCCCATTGACTTCCATTATATTTTTTGACCCTACAAGTCAATGGCAACCAAAACTGTTTGGGCATCTTTTGTGCTCCACAGAAGAAAGAAGTTGATACAGGTTTGGGATGACATGAGGGTGAGTAAATAAAGACAAAATTTTACTTTTTTAGTGGAATTTGCCTTTAAGTCACTGCTGTCATACTTGGATTGTATCTTGAGAGTCAGTACTTCATAAAGCAATGCCATTAAACAATTTGTGCTCTCCAGATGTGACTGTTGTTAATCTGACAGTGAGGGATAAACTCAATTTAAGAATATTATAAATGTGTGTCTCCACCTAGTGGTCATTGTTTTAAAATTCAAACTTTATGACAGCACCTGAGGGCAAGCAGAGATGTGGTGTGTTGGATGCACATGCCATGTACATAAACAGAGAGTGATTCTAATAAACACTGTGCTGCCACGATGCTATGGTATTTGCCGGTGCTATGCATTTGCTCAGATGTTCTGCTTGGTTGCTTGGGACTTCTAAACAAAGGATTCCCAAAAATGTACAGTTTTACCACTTCCACACATTTTGAGACAATATTGGAAAAGAAAAAATCTCCCCCAGAAATACCCAAATACACAAGTGTAAGGAGAACAGCAGGTGGTCTTTCCTTTAGTCGTGCTCTGTCACCTTAAATGTGTCACTGCAACAATATGAAATGACATATTTTCTCCTGCAGGCCTCCAAAAGTCCTATCTCATAACCCTGCTTCATCTCTGAACCTCACTCAGTGAAAGTTAATGGAAACGGCAGCCGTGGAGAGATTTCCCCTTTAACCATCTCTCAAGTGTGAAACTGTTCCCTCTAGGGTCCTGTAGGAACACGTTTTGTATAGGCTGGGTTTAAACTTTGGAAACGTCACACTCTGTCTCTCTCCACTGGCCTGCATAATTGAAAGTGCCTATGCATGAAGATATAGCCAAGATGGCATATCAATGGCAAATTATATCAAAGGCAGATATCTTAGAAAAGGGCTTTTCACATTTAACACATGATGTTAAAGGTGAAGTGTGCATTTTTTGATTTTTGATTAAAATGCTTTTTCCTATCCTAGTTTAATGTAAAAGACAACTTTAAAGAAGCCGTTAATAAACATTCTGACCAGCCCAACAAAGTAATCTGTATGAGTTTGAACCAGTAGTGTCTGTCCACCAATGGCAGATGAGAATATGGAAGTTTACTTCCACCATGAAATAAACAAAATAATTTTTTTTTAAATTATATTGAATGTATGCATTTTATACAATTGTGATTTTTTTTTTTTGCAATTCTGAGGCTATATCTCTCAATTAAATTATTTTCTTGTCATTTTGAGAAAAGATATATACAGTCAGAATAGTCTTTTGTGTTTACACCAGAAAAAAAAATAAAATAAAATAAATCAATATTTTCTATATTTTTACATCTCACAATTCAGTTTTCTTCTTGCAATTTTGAATTTTTATATAACAATTCAGACTTTTTTATCTCCGTTTTAAGAAAAAAACTGGTAAGAATTGTTTTTACACCACACAATAAATTATATAAAAAAGTAATATTTCTCACCAATTAAGTTTGTATCTTGCAGTTCTGAGTTTATAATTCAGACTTTTTTCTACCAACTTTGAGAAAAAAATGTTAGAATTAGGTTTTGTGTGTATGCCATGAAATGTAAAAATGAATAAATACATAATTGTATCTTTATTATTTATTTATAAATTATTATTATTTTTTTTACAATTGTGAGTTATGTCTCGCAATTCAGCATTTATATCTCACAATTCAGAATTTTTCTTGTAATTGTGAGAAAAAAAATGTCTGAATTGTGAGATATAAACTGAAAATTGCAAGAAAAAAGAATAAGAAAATAAGAAAAGTAGCAATTACCTTTTTAATATATATATAAATATATATATATATATATTTTTTTTTTGTGGTGGAAATAAACATATGAAGAAAGTGTTTTTAGAAACATGCTAGAGAAAAAAAAGACTTTTTGCAATTCTATTTGGTGATGGTCATGGGGCAAAACATACTTTTAACTGTTGCTTGACAAGGGCTTAATACGTCCTAAATGTTAATCAAAGGTAATAATTTATAAGGAAACAACAAACAAGGATGCCAGCTGAAGCCAGGAAATTAATCCAGGAAGTTTCTTAACTACAGTTTACACAGTCGACAGACATCTGAAGTATATGATTTATTGTTATTGCCTTTTAATTTCCAGCTGTGATTTTATGATTCAGAGTGATGGCGCTGTCACTTAACCATGAGAGGGCGGGGTTTTCTTAGCCCCTCGCCTGCTCTTTGGAGGAGTTGTGAGATCCAGTTGTGTTCTGCCCTGCTGCTGTACTGACCTCTCCCACGCAAAAATAAAACTCTCTACCTTACAGCTTTAAAACCCTCCATCCTTACCAAATGGTTATATCAATATTTTATTGGTGGGATCCTGTCACTTCCCCCACCAGCCTCAGTTCACTCCTGCTGTTTCCTCTTCCTTTCAATTAACTTGCAATGTGCCCACCTGCCCACACATATTACAATAACTACACTGAGTACAAACATTGTTGTAACTCACAATACCAAAGGTCATTCAGGCCTGATAAAATTTGGGTCATCATTATTATAATCTCAGCCTCAGATGGTCCACAGATCATCCACAGTCTGTTCACTGACCATCTGATGTATATTGCACACAAATCACTGGATTTACCAGAATTTTCAAATGGCATTAACTCTTTAAAAAATATTTTGTATCTGAAGTTCTGAACAATTACCCAAGAATAAAATGATAATATAATATAATATAATATAATATAATATAATGTAATGTAATGTAATGTAATGTAATATAATTGTCAGGATTTTGGACTGTGTTTGTTGTGTTTTTTGCTCCCCATGTAGTTCCGTGTCCCAGTTTCTCTCCAGTCTGATTGTTAATTGGTTTCCAGGTGTGTCTCCTTAGTTCCCTCGTTATCCTGTCTTTATAAGCCCCAGTCCATTCAGTTCATTTTTGTCAGTCCTTGAATGTCTTCATGTGCTCAACTCTCAGTTTGTGAATTCTCTGTGTCTCCTCGTTCCTGGCAATAATATAATAATTATAAATAAATTTAAAAATGTAATATTTATATAGATTCTCTACAATACCGTAGGCTATTCATTTTTTTAATAACATTTGCAAATATATAAAGGATATCCCAAATAATGCACTTTAATAAAATTACCAGATTAAAAATAGCCATTGCTCAGGCAGTCATCATCATTGCTTTAAGGACACTAGAAACCCAATGGCTACCTATATATATATATATATATATATATATATATATATATATATATATATATATATATATATACACGTATAATGTAATATAATAAACATATTTATATATTATATACATTTATCATTTATACAAATTCCATTTAGTACAGTGTTAATTTTTTTTTAAATAGCTCTACAAATGTTAACATTTGCAAAATTATAAATTTAACATTTATTATGCATTTTCCTAAAATGACTTTACCAGACTAAAAATAGCCATTGCTCAGGCAGTCATCATCATTGCTTTAAGGACACTAGGAACCTGCTCTTGAAACTTAAATGTTTAAGATGGGGATGATGCTATGCTATGTCTTCCAAGTATATGCGTGCCCTCCTGACCAAGATAAAGCACCATAGCCCTGTGTCTCAATTCATCTTAAGCACTGATAAGCTTAACTGTATGCAAACACTGAATAAAGTGACACATGGCTCCCTACAGCCTGTATTTACTGCATACTAACTAAACAGTGAGCAGAAACCCTCTGTGAGTGGAAAACAGATTGAACAAGTTACTCTCCAGAAGGCTGCCCTTCAGTTTAGCAACTAAATCTAGATCTAAATCTAGCAGCTAGATCTCTGACATTTTCTATTATGAATTAATTGTCTCTGCATATTAATTTGGATTGGACAATGCCTATCTGCAAAGAGAAAGGTTGCAGGAAAAGGTCAGTCAAATACCTTTTGTTCAGAAGTTTTATATTTCTATATAAACTAGAGAAAGATAAGAAATTATAATTATTTTATCATTGAAACAAAATCACATGTAAGGACTAATATATCAATTTATATCTGTATTTTTGCAGATTGTAGATGCTGTGCCCATATGGCACAATGACTTGCACTGATTCCCCCATTTTAACCGTGACTTCAGGAATAATTATATTAATGATATCAACCATAATTAACAAGCAGCCATCTGATTAATTTAAACCGCGGTGAATCTCCACACTCTAATGTGTTCTTAAACAAACAGATATCATGCAGGAAAAAGGCAAATTTATGGCTGATGGAGTGGAATCCATCAAGATCAGGGAAATGTGTAATTAAAAGCGAGGTTATGAGAGATGGACTCGAGTTCCCCTCCCTCACTCTCCTTGCTTCCTTCTGCTGTCTTATTAATCTCCTCTGTCGGTCTGTTGTTCTGATTATGGATGTCATACAGCAATAAAGCGAGTCAAGATCAATAATCCTGAAATTAAAAATGAAAGTGAATTTCCCCAGCAGGCCACACTGCTGCTGCTACGGTGCATGAATATTCATGTAGAGCAAAGCGAAGCAAAATCAGCATCTAAAGCTGATAATTCCCTGCAGGCAGGTGGAACCCGGAGGCATCCTTAGTCAAAGCATGCATACTTGTAAACATTTTAGTGGAACATAATTATCAGAGCCATAACAATGTTCTGTCTGGCACTGCTCATATTGTAGTGTTGATGCTTTTGGGTTTTTTATGATGTTGTTGCTTTTTTTCTATTCTATTCTATTCTATTCTATTCTATTCTATTCTATTCTATGGAATCCACATGTGAATTTTAAAATTGTTACACTGACCACTCCTTTCTAAAGTTCAGACGTTCTTGCTTGCATTGATGCATATAAACTCTGGAGCATTTTCAAATCATGCAGCTGTCATTTAAGCAAAAAGGCATAGTAATTCCTAAGACATTCTAAAATTAATTTAATAATGAAAAAATATTTTGTGTGACTGTTTATGCCTTTTTATGGAGTCAATAGTAAGTATTAATATTTTCAACAATTTTGTTCAATACACTGTGTGTATGCTAGTTACAAAGCAATGCTTTTACTCCATGTTTACATTCATTTTTAAAATGCATTTAATTTAACATTTCATTAATTACATAAAAAGTATTGCATGATGTGGCTCCAGAATATTGAGCAAAAATGACAAGAATAAATAATCATGAACAACTGGCCTTATTTCAAATCCTGTTTTGTCAGGGGGGTTATTTTTATTCATTTAATAATCAGTTTAACGTTACATAGTTGCTTCTGGCCAAAATACCAGTTCATTACTCATAATAATGCTTCTTCCAGTGGAAAAAGTGAAACCTCTGTTTTCCTCACATCAAAATCCACCAACATATTTGTTTAGAACTGTTTTGGACTGTTTTCGTTTGTAAACTGTGCTTGATCTGTGCATATTTCTCTACTGATTCCGACTTTTACACTGTAGAATGCAATATTATCGATAGAGGACATATTTTACTAGGAAGCAAAGGTTTGAAGTTAAAAACGTCTTAACAATGGATGTGTTTATTACAAACATGCAGTTTTTCACTTCACAAGATGTTAATTGATGGACTGGAGTCCTGTGGATTACTTGTGGATTATTGTGATGTTTTATCAGCTGTTTGGAATTTTATTCTGACGGCACCCATTCACTGCAGTGGATCCATTTGTGAGCAAGTGATGTAATGCTAAATTTCTCCAAATCTGTATGGATTAAGAAACAAACTCATCTACATCTTGGATGTCCTAAGGGTGAGTACATTTTCAGCAAATTTTCATTTTTGTGTGAACTATTCCTTTAATACTCTGTGTAAGAGTATTAAAGAAATAGTTCTGTTTATTTTTTGATTCATTGTCCATAGACTAAAAGAAAAGTTGAAGTTAAAGTTTGCAAATGTTGAAGTTTTCAAATAAAGCTTGTATCAAATAATCAAATAAAGATTGTATCGCTAATCTATAATCACTTTCATTCTAATCCTGGGAAACAACAGAGCATTTTCTGCATGCAAAACAGATTTCTAAAAGTAAAATCAGTTGATTTCTTGTTAGTCGGAATAATATGCATACTAGAGACAACATTTAACATGTAACATATTAATTGTATGTCCTGTCCTCCCACAAGAGTAGTCTGCAATGCAAACTTGTGCTGATCTAAAAAGGTCAGCAAAGGTCTTTGTAGACATTCTTGCTTTTCTATTCATCTTCTGTGAAAGACAGAGATTACAATGATTCATCAATGTCATGGATTCCCTCCACCAGACTTCACATGCGGTGGTATCCGTACGGATATCTAGCCTGCTACTGCATCACACTCCCCTTTCCCCGGAGATGGACATCATCCCCCCGTTTCCTCTCCGAGACCTCTGCAAATCGATGGAAAATTAATTTACAGGCATCAGTAGAGAGATGACACGCTAGAAAGTTCTTTACCTCATGCTGACAGCCCGCTTTGTCTAAACACAAGAAGTTATGTTTGGGTTAGCTGAAGGCGGGTCCATCGGTACGAGTGGCCGTCAGTAATTGTACTGATTTATCTGTTCTGACCCACCCACTTGCTCTGCTCCTGCACGTGAGCGAGTTTTCCAACGTGCGCTATATGAAAAGAAAAACATGTTATTTAGGCTAATTTTTCACTCTTCTAATGCATTACATTAGAAGCCACTTACACAGCTAAATTTGGTTGTCAGTTCACCTTTTAGTCACCTTTTTCTGTTTGTAGGCTACACACACTGTTCAGTAATTTACAGGATTGACAACCGCGTTCTACAATTGAATTGACCCCCGAAAAATTTATGCAATGACAACCACGTTGCAAAAATTCTACTCAATGCATGGAACCAACCTGGGGTGCGTTTCCCCAAAACAACTATGGTTGCAAGTTCCATCATTACCAATTGAGTTCATTGAAACTAACGACCATAGTTAGTTAATGATACTTTTGGAAAGCGCACCCCTGAACAATTAGTTGTTACTGACGTACCTAAACGCCTATCAAAATTGCAATGGAAGAAATCGCAGAGAACAACTGGTACTTCTTGAGTCATTAGACTTGCCAGATCTTGCTATACAAAACCCAGCAAATAAGAACAAGCCCATAATAAACTTAAATCCAAATGCGTTGTCTTCGAAATAAGCCACATACCAAAATATTGCGACCTGCAACTGTCTACTTTATTAACTCAGTAAAATGGATCGCTTTATGAACTGAGCCCAAACAACAAGCCCAAAGATGCTTAATAGGAGGACATGAGTGGACATATAAGTGGACATGGCAACACTTCAAGAGCACATTCTGCAAAGCAACCTAACAAACATGATGGTTCTGTTGATGATGGTTTATTTAAAATCACCAAACGTAATGAGTCTTTGATCGCTGTAATATTACTTATGGCAGATATCAAACATGCGAGATTACAAATTGTTGCTATGATGTGTCAGTCACTGCAATTTCGAGAGTGAGTTCTGTCAAAGTCCCTTTAAGCAAGTCATTTCACTCTGCGACCACATTTGAAATGCCTCTTGGGCAGCTATTTCAGTCATGCAAGTACAGCTCCTATCTCTTTGAATGGGGAAACATCAAATTCTCCAAAGCTGTTGGCCAAGATTGCAATTAAATTTCATATTTGATATTCACCAATGAAATCTGACAAAAACCGTCTCATAAATGTTGTTTGTTTTGCTCAAATTGCATTAAAAAAAAGCTTATTTTTTGGGACTATTCTGCCATATTATAATTGCGCATTACACTTTCTTCCATTTGTAAGTAATAGGAGTGGAGGGCACCATCTGATATATCTAAAGTCTTTGGTTCTGTTCTGTACACACACAAAACGATAATTTAGTGGATTTACTCCCGTATTTAAATGCGGTTGTCACTCTTGGAACTTTTCAGTGAGTACGTAGCCTTCAGGTAGTGACAAACCGCATTTACAAAAATTCTACACAGTGCATATGAAAACAATTAGTTGCATATTTAAATGTGTATCACAGTTGTGTGTCTTTGTTTTGTATGCGCAGTGCAAGAAGTTGACTCATTAGTGTTGCCAGATCATGCTAGAAAAAGTATTAAAGTAAATAAGAACAAGCCCATAATTAAATTAATTCCAAATGCCTAATTTTGGAAATAAGCCACAAACCAAGAAATCATGATGCGCACCTGCCTTAACTCCATAAACTGGATTGCTTTATGAGCCAAGCCCAAAGACATAATAAGTGGACATGGCAAAACTTCAAAAGAGTGCTCTGTGAAGCAGCCTTCCAAATATAAACAAAACACAATGGATCTATCAATAGTGGTTTAGTTAAAATGAGTCTGATGAGTCTTATGGTCACTTTAATGTTACTTTGGTTCAAAAATAGTGGATAACAAATGCGTGAGATGCCAGAACATTGCTATGATTACCACGGTGTCAAAAATGGCAATTTCGAAAGTAATGCTCCGTACACACACAAAATGATAATTTAGGGGACTGATTCACTCCCATATTTAAATGCAGTTGTCACTCCTGGATCTTTATAGTGTGTACGTTTGTGCTAAAGCCAACATTCATATTTAATTTAAAGTACAAATATAACAAACCTTTTATTGGTCAGCAAACATATAGTCCCACCCCAAATTATTATTATTGTCATTATTATATATTAAAATTGTTTTGTATTATTGTATATGAAAAATGTTACTGTATTGGGCTGGTCAGGATGGTCAGACCACAGAGTTAAACTTTTTGGGCTAATTAATCTACAAATGGTTTTCTTATAGTCTCTGCATTAAACTGGAATATTAATAGCAGAAATTACACATCACCTTTAGGGCATTTGACACAGGGTTTATCTGTGACTCTGATGTGCTGAGACATCTGAAACATTTCTATTCTTCACCAGCTTGTCTGTGCCATGACTGTGGGAATCACTCTTTGATTTCTCTTATTGATTTGACAGATCCTCAGGCCATGAAGCTCTGGCATGGAGAGCAGAGGCAGAATGATGGCCTTGTGTGTTTTATTTGTTCAACAAGCAGGATTTCAGGCAATAAAGTTAATGCAACAAACACAGAGAAAAATAATTAGGAAAGTTTGGAAGCTTGTAGGCCAATGGCAGAAAACTTTCTCCATCCATTTATCAAGCGCATGATGGTATAGCACTACCATGATAGATACAGAGTTCAATGGAGCAGATATGCCCCCTGAAATAAAATATTTGTCATAGACTATTTTTTCAGATTTAGAGATAACTAACAGAACACACAGAAGAGGCGGATATTTTACTGCTCCAGGAGAGCAGGACTGACATGCACCTGTTCTTGTTTTTAGGGATCTTTAAAGTGAAAGAACACATAGGTTCAAATCAGGGTTTTTGTCATTAAATAAAACCAAAAACTACAACTGAACTACAAAATGTTTTAATAACTTGAAATAAAATAAAATTTAAAATGTATTAAACTTCAGCTAGTTGCATGTGCAACATTTCAAATTTTTGTTTAGTTTAAGCTGAAGTACTAAAAATAACTAAAACTAAATAAACTAAAACTAAAAAGCACAGTTGAGACATTGTTGAGATTCTGAAACTTTAGTGATTTGAGTCTCTTTATTTCTCTTCTTTTATTTATGAAAAAATACTCTTCAGCATTTGCTTCAGCACTTTGAATTAAAGTTTACTTCTCTGAGAATATTCTTTTGCAGCACTGCCATATATTAAAATAATGCAGGGGGGGGTAAGTGTGTGTTGTTTCAGTGTAGCTCCATCCCTCTGCTGGATACCATGAGAGAGCTCATTCAAAACTATATATTCCCCTTATTTCCTGAGATCAGCTATAAAGAACAAACACTATTAAGCTCCCGATCAATATAGGGGACATCACCTCTGTTATCACACAGCAAAGTAGATTTATGCTCCATGCCATCGGAAAATAAATCACATATTCATACTTTAAATTAAAACAGTGAATGATAGTGTTTAGACAGAGAGGGTGAAAAAATGGGCATACAAGCAGATTAAATATTAGTGCAATAGACAGGAATGAGTATTAAAGATAAGTCTAATCCCATTTTTGGAGTTTTTTCCCTTTGGCAATTAAAGCGTATTTCTCATATCAGAGGAGGGTCCAGTTTAGAGTGCTTTACTTGCTGAAATCCTATAAAATAAGAATCTAATCAGTGCGTTTACATTTAGTAGACTAAAGGGCAAGCAAGGTGAGCCAAATACTTAAAGGGATAGTTCACCATAAAATGAAAATCCTGTCATCAATTACACATCCCAATGCCACTGCAAACCCATATGACTTTCTGTCTTCCTTGTAACATTGTGTAAGATAATTTTTTAAAGACTATCCTGGCCACCCTTTACTGACAAAAAGCACCATAAAAATATCATAAAAGTATTCATATGACTTGTGCTATATTTCAAGTGTTTTGGAGATATATAGAAAGTCTGTGAGTTCATATGGGAAAAAAAGAAAAAAAAGAAAAAACCTTTTCAATTTTAAAAAATATATTTTATTGAGTTTCACGGTTTACAATATACTTTTTTTTCAATATACTTTTATTTACATAAAAAGGCATATATTGGCATATATTGGCATATATTGATTGATTGATCAGTTTATATGAGACAGCTTGTGAACAGCACAATGTATATAAATCACTAAAATCTCCTTACGAAAATCAGCAGCATCTCATCCAAACAAAACAAATACATTAATTGCTTTTAGCAGAGAGTTTAGTTGCAGCTTACAGTGCACTAATTAACTCAAAGTGCTTTGTCACATTTCCTGGTTTCAGCCCAGCGGGACTCATTTTGCCAGTGATTCTTAATAGGATCTGTATAGATTAGGCCTGTAATGTCATGCGTTGTGGGAGCCAGTGATCATGGTGAGTTTGGGGAGAGCAGGAGACACATGATGGCATCCATCAGCTGTTTGGTACACTGAAAGCCCATGAGATTCTGCCAAGGACATTGTATTGTGCTGTCAGAGGAAGGTGATGCATGGATTTGCTAAAGGCTAAACCAAATTCTCGATCCAAGCAGGTGCTTTTCTCTTCCCAAATTTATGGAAATCTACAGAGAGCAAATCATAATGGAGCAGAAACCCAACATTGGAAAATTAGAACAGTAGTAAAGGACACTTTACACCACAAAGTAACCTGCTTGCTTCACAAAAGCAAGGTCAAATGGGGCACGTGAGGCAGTGGTGATGGCATGCTAACTTTGAATTTCATTGGCGATGGGATCACATCAGGTGTCTTCAGAAAAGTAATTGGCTTCGTTCAAGGATGGCTGAGCCATTGTGGATCATTTCTTGTGGGGGTTTAGAAGTTCTTCTTGGAGATAGAATAGGTCTCCACATGTATGCAGTCCCTGTAGTGTCAAATGATGCTGTGCTGGTCAAAATGTGTATATGCTTAAGTGCAACAAATGAAGAATGAAATGCAAAGGAAGACAGGACATATGGAGCCTTAATTGAAGTTTAATGATTTGAAAAGTCTTGCTTTGTTCAGAGAACAAGATACTAAACCTGAGAATAATTTAGTGTTAGCATTCCTTTCTGTGCTTAGTAATGCTGTTTTCATGTGGATAAATAAAATATCATCCACTTATTGTGTTAAAATGTAATTTTAAAGTCATAATTTAGTTTTTCATATAGTCATGTTCTCTCTCTGACACTTAGTGTTAAGACTATTATATCCTCTTGAGAAAAACTAAGCAATTGCTCTTGGATCTAATAAAGTTTTAACTAAAAAATGGGAAAATGAAAAAAAAAAAATCAGCTCATTGAATTTGACTTATATAATTTTACTTATACAGCTCACTGAATTTGAAATGGATTTTTACTTAAACCATTTGTGTTGAGATTACAGAAATAATTTTGTTGGTACTAACTGAAACTGTAAAGTGAAATTAATTCCCATCATGTGTAATGCAATTTTTGGTGTTTTTGAGCTAGATTAAAGAGGGCAAGACTTGTTGGTGTTTAATGTTGTGTAAACCATTTCTATTACTTTAGACTTTTGTGGTGAGTGGAGCTTGTGTGTAGCTAAAGCCAGGTATGTGTTTGATTGATTAATTGTTTGTTCTTTAATGTAAAAATCTGTTACTTGACAAATGCCAATAGAATGATTTTTCCTTTCTTGCATGTTCTACCAGTTGTTTTAGTAAGAACAGCTGCATTTATCTAGCATGCTAGCAACATGTGCCTGTTATTGTGAAATGTGCCACACAAACTGTTAAGATTAGAATGCAATAATTGTGGGTCTTATTGAAAACAATCTTCAGCCTCTTTTTCCTAACATTGGGATCTAAGGATATTCAGAGCTGCGTGTGCTATACACATCTTGGAACAGCTCAAGGTTTGATTAATTTTTACTGGTTCTTCTTTTGGTGTTGAGGTTTAATTTTTTTACACAGTTCTCTGGAATAAATGATTGTGATTGATGAATCGCTGCGTTTAGTGGTCAGATATTTCTGAAAAAATGACAATTGTCCAGGGCAGCACTGTAGGAAACCAGTGTTTCCTATATAGCTGTCCTTGTATCCTCTCCATCATCTGTATAAGTAAGCTAGTAAAGTAATTTCGACACAAATCAATATTTCATGCTCATGTATTATTTACATGGTACAAAGAGGGACAAAGTACATTCAGCCAGTGATTATCACAGAATATCACCACTTCAGTGTGAAACAAGTCCCCTTTGCTTTGCATTGATTTATTACTGTAAAGAAGATGGAGATACTGTAAATGTGGGCGGTCATATCTTAATATTTCAGGTTTCTAACACCAGAAATCCAGCGTTTTCAGAGTGAGAGTTTTTCAGCTGTCGATAATGAACTTTTCTGGACTAAGGAGGAAGTTTTGAGATCTAGGGTGCAGTATGTTTTTCATAGTAAAATCCTTTTTTATCTCAAAAGATCAAGGGACATTTGATTCCTTTTGATGTTACCTCATTTAAAGATGTATTTCTAGCTTGTTTGTGAGATTGTAAGTTTAAATGTGAGCCTGAGGTTTCTGTGTTGCTGTATGAGGTGTTGTTAATGAACATTTGTTAAACCAGTGGGAAAAAAAGGATTGGGAAGATGGACTTCTGCCAATGTCCAAGACAGCAGATGAGCCATCACTTTACTATAAATGGCATGGTTCCATAAAATGTTCTCATAAAATGGTTATATGAGTGGCAATCATTACTTTAATTAAAAAGAGCTCTTTTTAAAGAATATGGTCGAATGCACATAATGTAAGATAGCTTATTTATCTAAGTAACAGATTATTTAAGTCATTCTTTTTCTTTGTGTACGCTATTAATTATTCAAACTGAAAATATTTTGAATATTAAAATTATTTAAGTTCATGAAAATAAGTTCCTCTACTGTGCGTTTAACCCGTGCTTATGAATTATTAAGTAGGAAGCCTCAGGTAAGCGTCATTCAGCACGCATAGCTCCGCCTTCCAACGCAGGGATTGGCTGGCTCTTTTAAATATTCACCGCAGGGGCTTGTAATTGGATGGATTCTTACACAGCTGATTTCATAAAGCAAATTCTTGGGAAGTTGTGTAAAATCACTAAGAGACATACTCAAGGTCCACAGGGAATCTCTTAATCTATGAGGAAGGAAGTCATTTATGAGAGGCGCTGGACTTTCATTCATGTAAGTACCGGTGCTTTTATGTTTGCCGCAGCGTCTTTGAAGTTAAAACGGCTCCTTTGATCTGATCTTTCACTGCGCATCTAATTAAATGCTCTCAGCCGATCAGATGAGACGGGACAACTGTATTGATAAATAGTCGGGAGATCATAAGAGAATGCTCGGTTTCTGGTCCATTTGCTCTTTCATATTTTTCTTTATTTACTTCACTTGTTCTCCTCATCGGATTTTAAGACTTTTAAACAAATACGAAACATCACAAGAATGTTTTTCATTTGTTTCCAGTATAGTTTCAAGCATGAATTGCATGCGTGCTTTAATAATAATAATAATAATAATTGTAATTATAATAATAATATAATCATTATCATCACTATTATTATTATTATTATTATTATTATTATTAACAATTAGTATTAATAGTAATAGTTGGAGTACTATTATTACTATTATTAGTTTATTTTCAAATGAATTTAATTATTTTTCGTTAACCATATTTTGAAACTTTGTTCAATTCAGGAAACCTCCATCACCTTCATTTAGACCCAGATTTTTTTCTTTCTTACTTTTAAAGTTGAGAATCTGTATATTTTCTCTAAGTTTGCTTTAAAGCAGTGTCTTGTTGTAAGATGAGAGATGCTTGAGGGACTGACTGTGCTGGTGTTTGTCGCAGTCCGATCAGAGACCAGAAATGCATGAGTACACACTCAAGATGAGAGTAAATATTACTTTCAAGGTGAAGGTCACAGGCAAAGAGAGTTTACAGTTTAGTATTAAACACTGTAAATTTATATATATGATATTGTTTATATATATGGCATTACAAACTTTGATTTAATAGTTGTATGAAACATACAGGGAGAAATGTTCATATGAGATCATAATGCATATCCTCTAACATCTCTATTGTAACTGCAGTAAGTGTGTTGTGTGATGATAGCTGCAGTGAGATGAAGCTGATCGCATAATTTTTAGTCAAACTGCTTCCTCGAGATGCAGAGCTGCTGCAAGGACAGATTCACCTCTTCTTGTGGTTCCTCTGCCTGTCTGTGTCTGGATTTATGACCCCGTAGCTGTGAAGACTTTTTAGTTTGGAACACGTCCAGCTCTCACCTCATCCGAGAAGCTTTTACATCATCATATTACGATGACAGATGACAGTACATACAGTACACTCTGAGCACTGGTGTTCCACTGGCCTTATCCAGCCGTTTGGAATGTTGAAACTATAAACACTAAATAAATTACAATAAAATGACATGTTTACTCTGCTTTTACTGTTTTTGCCCTGGCTGAGTTATTAATATGAAAGAGGTAATGCTAGTAATATAGGACAGGATAGAACAAAGTGACAACCTCTGCTTAGGCCTTTAATCAGTCTGGCTATGTACATTCTGTCATCAACACTCAAATTATCATTGTGCTCAAACCTTTGGTCCAGTAATATGACTAATACAATGCTTATTTGAGTGCTTTGATTACACTTTCATCTCAAACAGCTGAGCATATATTAAGACAACCTTAATCTAAATTAATTACATGGCTTTGATGTTAGAGTTCAATGGGTTGATTAGTGGAGCAGAGACATGCATATTCCCAAAATTGTTGCTGCAAACACATACACTCATCTCTCTCCACTTTGTGTTTCTCACCAGTATGTCATCTCTCTTACTTTGCAACATACTGCACATATGGCTTTGTTGGAATCCATATTTTGGCTTTCCCCTACATTCTAAACTGAGAAAGAAAACTATATAACTCTAACTATATCTATATTAGTGTCTACACTACATTACAAACATTATAGGAATCTTGTTTTTGAATGTTCTCTTAACTATCTCAGATGAATATCCATCTAAAATCTTACAGAAAAACATTCCATGGAGGATGTAGAATGTTTTTGTTCTAACTTCTTGAGAACGCTATTAAAAAGACCCCATACATTTGAATGAACTTTCTAATAACAACTGGAAGAATGTTTGCTCTTAAGTTTGAGAGAACCTTTCCAGAACATTCTGAGAATGTTCCCTGTTTGCTGGGAAATGGATATTCTTCTGTAAATAACTACTTTTTGTGTTCCACTAAAAAGATATGAGGGTTTGTAAATTAAGGCAGAATTTTTACTTTTGGGTGGACTTATCCTTTTAGGATTAGGACTAATCCTTAGGACTCAATTAGGACTCAATTAGGTCTAAGGCCTTGTTGTCTATGGTTGTGCCTGCATTTACTTTCACATGTAGATAGACAGACAGATAGATAGATGGATGGGTGGCTGAATGGATAGATCATAAATGTGCAAGTGAGTTCTAAATTCTCTTAACAAATTTGATAGACAGACAGACAGACATACAGAGAGACAGACAGACAGACAGATACTTAAATGGATATATTGACGGACAGACAGATATATTGATAGAAAGATCACGTCCTCATACTCATTGTCACATATGGATTTTGCCATCTTAAATGTCTGTCTCATGTGCAGTGAAATGGCTTCTACTGTCAGATCTTAATTTGGTCCATTCTGACCTGTCACATGTCTGCAGTCTCTGTATTTATGTCTCTGTGCTTTGAGTGTAATGCTGGGAAGGTAATTGCCTCTTAACACTGTAGAAAGCAATTCAGTTTCCTAAAACTCAATGAAAGTGGAATATCTCGATTGTGTGGCTCAGTTCTGGATGTTTTACTACAGTTCCTCTCACTTCAGTGAGTCATAACCTCCTTGAAAGCATTTTTCACAGATCAGGAGGTGAGCATGACTATGATCTTGTCATAGTTTCCAAACCAAAGTGTGTTTTTTTTTCTTTAAAAACTTGATGAATTTCACAGGTGACAATGTCAGCGTGGATATTACTGCTCACTGTGGGTGTGTCTGTCCTCGGACTGTCCTGGGGTCAGCGGACTGAACCCATGTTTGCCTCAGTAACTCAGAATGTTTTCCCGCCGGACTATGAGAATAACCCTACTCAGCTCAACTACGGCATGGCTGTCACTGACGTGGATGGAGACGGAGATCTGGAGATGTTTGTGACAGGGTGAGTGTACTAGTCTTCAGATAACATGCTTCACTGTTTTCAGCAGAATAATGAAGTGAAGCATTTATGACATTATGTTTCTCTAGAGAAAATACTTTTATCAGTGTCTAGTTATATGGTGCTTTTGTGCTGTTTGATTGAGCTTACATTTTTGCGATATTGACACAGAACAGATGCACTGGCCAAGAACATTACCTCAGTTTGTGGCTTGAAAGTGATATTTTCTAGGAGAAACAGAAATGTCAAAGCAATTAATTGGGATTATTTGTAAACCATTTGTGAAATGATTTGTATCTTTGTGAATTTGTGTTTATGAAAATAGATGTAATTGGAGAGTTCAATGTTTTGTTTGAGTTGTGCTCAAGAATGAAATTAAGTGCAACTGACAGAATCGTATGTCTAGGGAAACTAGAATCTTTTTGTCTTTCCATTAAATGACAGCCGAGGTGGAATTGTGGGATTGCAGGTCAGTGAAATACACCAAGATGTGCCTTGTTGGAAACTGGAGACAAATAAATCGAATATGGTTATACATTAATCCTTCAAGGCATGTTTTTATTTGAGTTTAGTTTTCAGGGAACATATCTTGAATTAAATGTATTTCTCCTGCCCCACTAGCTTTGTTTTTTCTTGTTTTAAGCATAAATCTAACAACAACCATGCTTAAATAAAAGCAGATGGGATATTTTTGGATATTAAAGTAGATTATACTATTTTAAATATTACATTTTAATATTAAATATTTATATAATAAAATAGATTTATAGTATTACATATCTATATCTATCTATCTATCTATATATATATATATTTTTTTATTTTTTTATTTTTTTATTTTTTATTTTTATTTTTTTAATATTTAAATACTTTTTTTATGTGAAAGGTTTTACTGCAGAACAAGGTATACCAATTAAAGATTTTAAGCTGTGACCCTTTTTGTTTATTTGCTTGAAATATATAACTTAATATATAGCTCTTCCTTTTTTCTCTTTAGCTACAATGGCCCTAATCTGGTGTTGAAGTACGACAAGTTTAAGAAGAGGCTTGATAACATTGCGGTTGACAACCGCAGTTCTCCATATTATGCACTCAGAGATCGACAGGGCAATGCCATCGGAGTGACAGCATGTGACATAGATGGTGATGGGAGAGAGGAAATTTACGTCCTTAACACTAATAACGCCTTCTCAGGTATGAAACGGTTTCATAAACGAGGCTCTGAAGGAAATGCTAAATGGATGTTAGTTTCATGTAAATTGTTCATGTCGTTTCATGCAGGGAGAGCAACATACACTGACAAGCTCTTTAAGTTTCGTAATGGGCGGTTTGAGGATCTCCTGAACGATGACATAAATGAACATAGAGACGTTGCCAATCGCGTGGCTGGCCGGTCAGTTGCATGTGTGGACAGAAAGGTAACACCTCTACTAAGTGTGCTTCAAATGAAAGCTTTTGGGAAAGCTCAGTGGCAGAAACATTTTCCTCACTAAAACCAACCAGGTGGAAAAAGGAATAATTTGCATGTTTCCCTCAAACTAATTTTCTAAGATTCCCATCTATTTCAAGGTCAATCATTTCCAAGTATGGATTAAATGATATGGGAAATGTTTTCTTCTCCATTTTAAAAGCTGATAAGCTCAATTATTTTTCTACCTCTGCATTTTTATGTTTTCATTTACATTTGCTTTTAGTATTGTCCCAACTGTCCCTTCATTTTTAGATGGGGAACCACAGCTGTTGTTCTCAACACGTTCTCAGAACTTTGGCTCTTAAAGTTATGAACAAACATTTTTTTTTCCAGTAATGTTAATAGAACGTTCATTCAAAGTTATCTGGTCTTTAATAACCTTCTTAAAACATTAGCACAAAAATGTTTATACATCATTCATGGAATGTTTTCTTTTTTAGTTGGACAGTTGTGTAACATTTTTTTCAATATTACTATTTCAGAAGGTTCAGAGCACATTCAAAAGTAACGTTCCCATAATGTTTGAAAAATGATGAAATGATTCCCTTAACATTCCTATAACCAAGAAAAAAAGTTTTTAAAACATTAAAAAAACTGGACATTTTAAATGTTTAGAGAACATTCAAAAATAGTGTTTTCGTAACTTAATGGGAACGTTAGCATAATGTTCTTATAGAACATGCAATATGTTTCGGTTATTCTCAGCTCTAAAATATTGCACAGATTAGAAATTGCTCTTCTTGTGCATGCTGTATAAAATGATGTTTAGAAATGCTCATCCAGTAATCATGAATGACTGAAAATCATGGAAATTTCTTGCTCAAACCATTTGGGAAGACTGTTAGAGGAAAATGTGAATAGTAAGTTGCAGCCTGAGGTATGTATTGATCATCAACAGAATTGCAGAACATCAGCATGTGGAATCTGAGGGAAAGTGAGTTCTTGAGGGTGTTGAGTGTTTACATCTCGTTACTGTCTGATTATTTCACCCTGACAGACTCGAAATCCTCTGCGGCCATCATTTGCTGTCCGCCATTACCGTTGAGTCCTGCCCCCCTCAGCCAACCAATATGATTGTTCATTTCCAGCGTTCTGCAGTATTTGTCTCTGACATTGAATCATGTGCTGTGATAATTAGAAAACGCAAGGCCTCGTTTGTTTCTTTTTGTAAGGAGACATAATAGGTGGGAAGTGTCGCCTTCATTTGTCTCCCTGCATGTAGGTTATCAGAGCTCCCACCGTCTGACTGCGCTTCACTGGTACCTGTAATCCCAGACGGCATGATGAATGGCCAAACATGTCAATGATTTGTATTTAGTCCAAAACACAATAAGCTGAACAGCATATTTCTGCAATTACTTCTGGACTGCATGCTGTTGTGTGGTGCAGTCAGTGGTGAAGGATGCTCAGTAATCCTGGGGAAGAGCTTCAAGGGATTGAAATGGATTTTTTCCACTCGCAGTCATTTAACTGGGCTGATGATAGTGAGACGGTGCTGCTTAAAAGTCCTTCATCAATGATTTTATGATTTAAATGATTTAGGATCAGGCTTATAATAGGTTTGGAGAGAAACAAAACAAAATGTGTTTAGTCTTCTTAGAGTTCAGTTGGGAACCAAACAAAATCACCCTGTCATTTGATACTATGTCGATTCACAAAGAAACTTTCACAAGTTGAAATTAACTTTTTAATTTTAAAATTTTAAGATTTTAAAAAAAAAGTAACTAATAATTTACCAATGGGTGTCATGCTCTTTAATTGAATAGTTCACCCAAAAATGAACATTTGCTAAAAATTTACTCACCCTCAGGGCAAGATGTGGATGAGTATATTTCCTCTTTGGAAAAGATTTGAAGAAATTTAGCTTGACATCACTTGCTCACTATGAATCCTCTGTATTTAAGACATTTATAATTTCAAACCGTTTCTCCCTGCTAAAATACAACTCTATGCAAAATTTCACTTTCTCCAGTGAAAAAGTCATCACGTCTGAATCAGAAGAGAAATACGCACAGATCAAGCACCGTTTACGAGCAAAAACAGTCTAAAACAGTTCTGAACAAATATTTTGGTGGATTTTGATGTGAGAAGACAACAGGGGAAGGACTTTTTCACTGGAGAAAACATTATTATGGATTATAGACCCGTATTTTGGCCAGAAGCAATGGTTTAACACTATAATGCCTTATGGATTTGTTTCTTACAAATGCACAGCTTTTTGCTTCACAAGTGGAGTGGTGTGGATTACTTTTCTATTATTTAAATTTTTTTCATCAGCTGTTTGTCATTCAGATGGCACCCATTCACTGCAGAGGATCCATTGGTGAGGAAGTGATGTTAAATTTCTCAAAATCTCTTTCTATAAAGAAACAAACTCAACAATACTAGTGAACTATTCACTATTTGCTTTTAATGGGAACCTCAAATAATGGAGTTTCCCCAATGAGTTATAATTGTTTTATATAAATGATTTAATACAATATTTGTATTAAATAATACAGTTAAACAGTCTTAAAACATATACGGTTTTCTCTGGGAACTGTGTACATTGACTTTTTAAGTCTAAAAATGAGTGACAGCAGCTTCCACAGTTGTAAAATGACCCCTGTATTATATTGTATATTCCCTTCAGCTTCAGAGACATTAATATTCAAATGCACTGTGTAGTTTTTCTCTCCTTGAAACCAAAGCATTGTCATTTGTCACTTCAAAGTGGACAGGAAGACACATGGTCCTGTTTCTGTAAGAGATGGATTGATCCTCACATTCACCCATCTTCATGGGTTAGTGATTACCTGCGTCATGTGCTTATTGCAGCTTTCCCTCCCAATAATACATAAAATACCAAATTTTACAGTTTAGTCTGCAACAAAATAGTTTTCTCTCTATAAAATTGGTTTAAAAGTGCTAAAACAGCGTTGCCCCATATTTAATATTTAACCCATATGAATAGGTATTTATTTATTTATTTATTTATTTATTTAGTGCACAAATTACTAAATACTGACTAACAGCAACTCTTGTCAAAACTACAGTTGGTATAAAATATGCTTTGAAAGTATTAGTTTCGCATATTTTGCTGGCCCTTGTTACTGGCAAAATTTCTGTAAATCTAATTCTTTATTGATAAAAAGAGCATGAAAAACATGGAAATCATGACATTAAAACCTAAGCTGCTACTACATTCTGGGGCAGCATCTGTTTTAACTCCATTATGCTTTAATCTGTATTTTCTGACCTGAAGTGGCGGTTATGTAGAAACCAGAGAGCGTTTGACATTTTCATTGTTGTGCCTCATTAGGATTCTGGTCACGAGCTGCTGATATTTATGTACTTATGTATATATTTCTTTATTTCACCATTTCCATGCTGTTGGATCGTGGGTGTCTTTATTGAAACTGTGTGCGTAAGTTCATTTGCTTGGCTACTTCACTGACTTCATGTCCACAGGGAATCTTTCTGATAATGGGGTGTGAAATTAATATCCAAGGGGAGGCAGTTGAAATATGTGTGTGGTGTGTTCGTGTGTATGCAACTGTATGTGGATGAGTGTCTCAACTTATTTCTCTTATGTTATATGAAGATCACATCAATGTCTTTTTTTTTTTTTTGCTATGTTTTACAAATCTTTACTGTGAGAAAATGATTTACAGTATATTCGATTTTCCACAAATTACACGCCACTGCAACTAACGATTTTGCCCCTGATTAATTTTATACTTTATGGCCCCTAATAAAGTTAGTGTACTTGTTTACTAAGGAGACAGCAGTGTCCGTGAAGAAGAGCATTTTTGAGATGAAATATGAGTGTTTGTAATGTTTGTAAATCATGTTAAAACAAAGTGCCACCTATGAACAAAATCGTTATGTATATCAATGTCAATCAAGCTGGAATTTATGCAAAAAGTATGAAAATATTATTTAATACTTTTTGTAGTATAAATGAAATTAGCATTAGAAAAACATTTCATTTATTTATATTTTATTTCATTTGTTTTGTTTTGTTTTATTTTTTCAGTCTTAACCATTCTGCAACAACATAAAACATTACAATAATTTAATCCCAAAAATTACAAAATAAATGTGAAAAGTGTGGCATATTAAAGCATACAAAAATTAGTATATTTTGTGTTTGCTTTGCTTTAATTTTTTTAAAAGTTTTTTTTTTTTTTAAATGTTTATGAGATGAAACATTATTAGTTATCACTATACACTCAATGTTTTTAAATTTATTTATTTATTTTTTTTTTAGGGAATAGGCCGTTATTCCATCTACATTGCCAATTATGCCAGCGGAACTGTAGGTCCACATGCTCTGATTGAAATGGATGAAAGCTCAAGTGACCCTTCCAAGGGAATCATTGCACTGTCAAACGTGGCTGAGCAGGCCGGAGTCAACAAGTTCACAGGTGCGTGTCTGCTTATTTATGAATGCGTGAGCAGGAGTGTGTAAGTGTGCAATGATGTCAGTGAATATATTACCCAAGACTCTTTAATGGCCATGAGCTGTAGGATCCAGGTTTTTTGCCTTGTGGCTGATTTACAGTAGAGCTCAGTGCTCATATCAGCTTTGAATCACTGAGTTATAGACAGTGTTTATCAGCTAAAGCAGCCAGTAATAGAGAGAGCAGGGCCCTAGAAGGCAGCGCTGAATAAAGAGATGGAGGTTTTGGCCCACTCAGCTGTTTACTGCACTGAAAGTCATGTGAAGGCACAAGGACAAGTGAGCCGTATTTCAGCTCTGACTTACCCAATGAAGCAGCCATTCCATTAATCACTGCGGGGAGAGCAGGGCTTTGGACCACCGTTCAGAGCAGTTTCGGAGAGTGCTCTTGAGAAGGGTTCGAGCAGGACAGTCTCAGAAGGGAAAGCAACAAAATTAAACTTTCGTGATATTCTCGCCTCACTGTGGAGGATTCTGTCAAAGTCTTGGCAGACTTCACATTTGAGTGACACAAAACATGGAACAGCTTCAACCACAATATGTTAATAAAACTGAATTGAATTGAATTGAATTTTTTAATAATTATTTACTTTTTTATTTTATTCACATATTTTATATTTAATTCACATTATTCACATATTATCACACATTTAAATGACACAAAACATCGAATGGTTTCAACAACATGTTTAATTTCATTTAAATTTTATTTTATTTAATATTTTATTTTGTTTATTTTATGAACTTTTTTATTGTTTGAATGATACAAAACGTGGAATGATTTTAAACAATATTTTTGTTTCTTTTTAACCAATGCATATTTTGTTTTTATTTATTTATTTATTTATTTTCACATTTCACATGTTTTATTCACATTATTCAAATATTATCACGTTTAAATGACACAATCATGGAATGATTTCAACAACATGTTTTATTTGATTTATGTTACATGCAATTTTATTTTATTTATTTACTTCACATATTTCATATTTCACATTTTATTTACATTATTCACCTATTATTGCATGTATAAATGGCACAAAACTTGGAATGGTTTCAACTACAGTATGTTTTTATTTCATTTATATTATAAATGCATATTATAAAATATTTTTTTATTGATTTTATATTATTTTATCCACATATTCATATTTCTTTCACATTGTTTACATTATTCACATATTATCACACGTTTAAATGACACAAAACACTTTATTTTATTCTATTTTATTTTAATCTGTCTGTAACAGTACAAAAGGTTATAATAATTTAATCCAACAAATTAAAGTTGATCCCTCTCCCAAATTTCTGTTCAAATGTCTTTCATGCTCATATTTAGCATTAAGAAAAGCCTGGTCCTGCTGGTCTTTAAGAAATGAAAGCACACTTTTCTTTAAAGCTGCTTCGAAACATTGTTCATCATGAAAAGCGCTATACAAAATAAAGAATTACTTGCTGCTGTAATTCAACTAGAGGTCAGAGCTGTAGAATAGTGATTGCCGGGTAAGATGTGTGGATGTAAAGCTGGTTAAATGCACATGTTCACACTCCCTGTAATGTGATTATGGGCAGTCAGAGTCTGTGTCAGCAAAAGCAGCAGAGAGCCGCTGCTGGGGAAATGAGCTGGAAAGCCACTAACGATTTCTGCTGTGCGTTTGGTTATGATGGCCATCTCTGCTGTGTGTTACAGGGGGACGGGGGGTCGTGGTCGGTCCTATCCTCAGTCAGACCCTACCTGATATTTTCTGTGACAATGAGTACAGCCCTAACTTCCTATTTCGCAACAACGGAGACGGTACATTTACAGATGTGGCAGCACAAGCGGGTAAGTAACTTTCTTTCTTCTGCTGATTTTTATTTTTTATTTTTGGAAAGGTCAGTTTATTAGCCTTTCGCAGCAAACATGCAATGAAATATTTGTATTTGTTATCACAGGAGTTGATGACCCGATGCAGCATGGCCGTGGAGTGGCGTTAGCAGATTTTAATCGAGATGGGAAGACTGACATTGTCTATGGAAACTGGAATGGACCACATCGTTTATTCCTACAACTCAGCAATAATCGCAAGCAAAGGTTTAAGGTGCAGATTTTAAAATCACTATTTTCATACTTTTAGCTGTAATGGAAGTAAAAAAGTGTTTACTGCAGTGCTTGCCAGGCCTGAAACTTTAACACAGTTACTTAGCTGCCTTCAAAACACTGGTGTTTCCCACAGGAAATGCAAATCTAGTTGTTTTTTTTTAAATTAGATGTGAATATACTGAATGGTAGGTTTCATCTTTGTTATGCAGAACAAAACATGATCCCTACATTTTGATCTGTATAATTAAATCCTTCTGAGAGGAGACAGAGGATAAAATAATACCATCTGCTGTCTGATTAGAGTATTCAATTATTCTCTAATCATTGTTCTATTGTTTGCGCAGCGACCTGGCTCTCGTTTCATCTGGTGAAGCACAGTGATTGTAATTAGTCACAGTAAGATCGAAGAACCTCTTTATTTTCCTGAGACTTACCCAGGAAGTTTTATAAATCTGCTGATAGCTTGACTGAATCAAGTCTGAATGTTGTGAGAAATGTTTATTTTTTTATTTTTTGCATAACCTACTTTTCAAAAGTTTGGGGTCAGTAAGATTTTCTTTTTAAAGAAATTAATACGTTATTTCAGAAAGGATGCGTTAAATTGATCAAAAGTGGCGGAAAAGACTTAAATAATGACTTCTATTTCAAATAAAAGGTGTTCTTTTTACATTTATCAAAGTATCTTGAAAAAAAGTGTCATGGTTTTTCACAAAAAATAAATAAGCAGCACAACTGTTTTCAACATTGATAATAATGTTTCTTAACCATCAAATCAGCATATTAGAATGATTTCTGAAGGATCATGTGACACTGAAGACTAGAGTAATGATGCTGAAAATTCAGCTTTACCATAACAGGAATAAAGTATATTTAAAAATATATGAAAATAGAAAATGGTTATTTAAATGGAAATATTATTTTTGATTAATTAATTGATTATTTTGATTAATTAAATGCAGCCAGGAAAAAAGTGAACAGACCCTAAACTTTTGAACAGTATATATGGCTGATATTTGTTAACTTCTCTATGGTACAGTAAAATAAAACAATATAAGCTACAAGAGGTTGTGCATTATAGTGATTCTACCACAACTTTTATAAAGCAGTGGTAAGCTATGTAAGCAAGCCTGTTCTTAAAGAAATAATAATAATTAAAGAAGTAATGAACCCCAAATGTTATCTATTTATTTTCCAGCAGTAGTTAGTCATGAACCTTTGGATCTGTATAACCAGAGTGTGTCAGGTAATTGTGTTTGGTGTGGATGGATCAGCGCTGTGTTTAGGTCTTTCTCAGCTTTAGTTTGATCCCAGTGTTAGTGGCAGTGATTGACTTCTTTAGCACAGAGATAAATGTCAGCAGGAAGCTGTTTTATGGGGGTCAATTGTTGGGTTAATGTCTCGTGGGAGACCTTACAGAAGGATTTGTGCATCAGTGTAGGGCATTGTGACCTTTGCCATGTATAATTGCATTGTGATTAAGATGCTCTGTTATTCTGTGTGTTAATTAAACTTTGGCTGAACAAGCACACCAGCTAGTGGAAGATCATGTGTGAGTCATAATAAGGGACAAAATTTAGCAAATTCAGACGCTATCTATCTATCTATCTATCTATCTATCTATCTATCTATCTATCTATCTATCTATCTATCTATCTATCTATCTATCTATCTATCTATCTATCTATCTATCTATCTTTTGTTCTTTCGTTCTATCTATCCACTTATCTTTCCATCTATCTGAGATGATAAGTATTGTCTCATACCTCCTCTGCTGGTTCCTGTCCAGAGATGGCCATCACCTCTCCTTCAACCAGACAGCAGAAGGTCACTTCATGGGTTTTATGAGCCCTATAATTAAAATTGGGGTTAATACTTGAGAGAGTGCCAGCATGCTCAATAACTCTTCCATGACTCGTTGCTGCACTATTGAAGCACGACGATAGCAGTTACTTTTCTCTGCTCCCACTCCCTGAAGTTTTTAGACTGTGATTTACCTGCAGCTTAGATCTTTATGTCATAGATGTCATGCATCTGACACTCCAAATCTTAAAGCTGATGCTCTCCTTTCAGCGAAGGAAAAAATACTTTCCCATCCCAGATTAATCTGTAGAGACAACTGTATTATAAGGAAGACATTCTTCAGATGATTTTCCCAAGTGTAAAGAGTGTCAACACTGTGGCGTTTCAAATTTTGATATGCTGATATTCTCTATACCAGGACATTGCCACACAGAAGTTTTCCATGCCATCTCCTGTTCGCACTGTCATCACAGCTGACTTTGATAATGACAATGAACTGGAGGTTTTTTTCAACAACATTGCCTACAGAGGACCATCAGCCAACAGACTGTTCAGGTGTGTACTGTACTGATATGCAAAGGCTACATCTTAGAGTGGTGCAGAACACATAAAGGAGATATTTAGCAGGATGTTCACACAGATTTTTAAAAAAAAAAATATATATATATATAGTATTTAATAATATTTTGCTTTTATTTTAATTTATATAATAATAATTGCTTTAGCTTTTAAATTTATATATTTATTTTAATTTGTCATTTTGTTTTGTGCTTTTTTAATTTGTATTTTTTGTAATATTTCTATTTAGCTTGAATTGATTTTCATTTCAATTTTAGTTTTATAAATTATTTTCATTTTGCTCATTTTATACAGTTAGTTTAGAGGGTTTTTTTTAAATCTAAGTTTTATATTTATATTTTATTTTATTTTATTTCAGCTATAATTTTAATAACGTAAACATTTCTTATAGTTTTAGTTACCAATAAAAACTGCTGGTCACTATTCACTTCCATTGTATAGAAAAGAACAACAACTTTCTAATAAAACCTTTGTCTCATACAAGATATCAGTAGGATATAAACAAATTCTATTGTTTTATTAAAAATAATAACAATTAAAAAATTAATGTAACAATGAATGTACAGTAACCTGTCTTGGATCTTTTTATACATTTATACAATTGTCTACTTGATCAAAATGACCTGTATTATTATTATGTAACAGAGTTATTTCTTTAACTTTTACATTATAAAGTAGGAAATAATTATGGAAACTCTCTCTCTATTTTGGGAATTTGGTGGTAAGCCCAGGCGGCACGACAAGCCAACAAGTCCAACTGCCAGACCACAAACAAACCCAGTCCAACCACAACTCTACCTGATGGGAAATTCCCCCAACATCCGACCTCACCCGTTACACGATGGCTTTCTAATGAGAAGACTGGATGTAGCATTAAACAGAACATTGTTTCAAATTAGTTTCTAATCCTGTACTCAAACAGTCTGGACCTCGGTTCTCAGAAAGCAAAGATTTAAGCTTTTTATATAAAGAAACCTTTTAGTTAGCATTAAGAGTCATCAAAATATAAAGTATGAACTTCCAGCACTAGAAATGTTTTAAATGAATCAATATTGCGGGGGTTTCATGGTTTCACGTAAATGAATATCTCCTTTGAGACATGTTGTATAACATGCAGCTGACAAGGTACATTTGTCTTTGACTGTTCCTTTGTGTGGAGCTCTCTCAAGCCAAAAGGCAAAGTGAGTAAGTAATTAATCTTTACCATGGCAGAGTTTCTCGGAGAGAACACGGAGATCCACAGATTGAGGAGCTGAACGTCGGGGAGGCCGCCGAACCAGAGGGACGGGGAACCGGTATGAAGGGTTTGGCTGCTTCATTCCATGTAGGATTGTTTATTTTGTAAATCCATTTCATGAGTTTTACAAATGGAAAATTAAAAATTTACCCTTAAAATAACTTCAAAATGAACCAAAGCTTTTCATTTATTATTACTATTTTTATTTATTTTTTTTAGTTATGAAGGACTATTAATGTTCTCAACTTCATGTGGTGATATGCTTCGAAACAACATCACATTCATCGTGTAAAGGCTAGTATGTCCTGATGCATCAAAGTTTTTTTTTTTTTAAATTAATTTAAAATTAACTTTAGTTAATACTATGAGAGTCTCCAGTGTGCATCCTCTCTTTTTTCTGACATGGCTAGTGAAAAATGTACACTATTGTTCAAATGTTTGGGGTCATTAAGATTTTAGTTTTTTTGAAAGAAATTAATATTTTTATTCAGCATTAAACTGAACATTATATTTCACATATTTCTGAACTTCCTATTCATCAAAAAATCCTGAAAAAGGTGCGATGGTTTTCACAAAATATTTAGCAGTACAACTGTTTTCAAAATTGTTAATAATAAGAAATGTTTTTTTGAGCAGCAAATCAGCATATTAGAATGATTTCTGAAGGATCACGTGACACTGAAGACTGGAGTAATGGATGCTGAAAATTCAGCTTTACCATCACAGAAATAAATAACATTTTGAAAATATATTAAAACAGTTGTTTTAAATTGTAATAATATTCACTTTATTTTTTCATGTATTTTTTCCTTACAAGAAATTATGAGTTTTTGGTGTAGATGAACAAACAACTAGACTGTGCTGTGATGGGATGGATGGTTGAGTTTATCTCCAATCCTTAAACCTAGTTATCTCCTCTCTACCACTAGATGGCATTATAAATCCAGGCTTGTGTGTAACTGCATCTTGGGTCATGTACTGACATTTAGAATGGAGTGCAGTCACCACTCAATCTGAATTATAATCATCATCATCATCATCATCATCGTCAGAAAGCCATTGTATTAATGTAGAACTGGTCTAAAGTTAAAGATATATATATATATATATATATATATATATATATATATATATATATATATATATATATATATATATATATATATATATTTATATATATATATTTTTTTTTTGGAATTAATGTTGAGAACCAGAAACAACAGCTGTGTCTGAGCAGAATGATCTGTATTTCAGGGGCAGCTGTGACTGATTTTGATGGAGATGGACAGCTGGATCTTCTGGTGACTCACGGGGAAAGTGCAGCTCAACCTATCTCAGTGTATAGAGTCACTCAGGTTAGGACGTGTTTTAGGCCTGTCTGCTACTTTTAGGCAAAATACTAAAGGCTTCATGGAGAACTAAGCTACGCTTGGTTTTAGTATCAACTTCGTCTCAAATGTTAAGAGAAGTAAAACTGCGGTATTTACAAATGAAACAACTGTATAACGTAAAATCGGCCGTGGTAATTTGTAACTTGAATGCATGCTGCTTCCAGTGTCATTAGCTTCCATTTATTTTACTTGTAGGCCTACAAAAACAGTCCTTTATGCTGCTCATGCTACAAATTGGCATTATATATTACTGTAATTTATTATCATAGTCATAAACACACTGGTTTGTAGCGCCAATAGCTTTACCATATACTTAACTTTGATGTTCTTCTAGTTATTACTTATGGCAGCGTAAAGGGGTCCTGTTATGCTTTTTCACTTTTTGAATTTTAGTCAGTGTGTAGTGTGTATGTTTGGGCTTAAAAAAGATTTACAAAGTTACAAATCTCAAATTCCACTCCAAAGGGAGATATTTTGTTTTTAAAAAATCCCTTTTCAAGAACTACAACGAACGGCTCGTTTTTCCTGTATTTGTGACATCACAAATTGGTCCATTAGAATATCATTAAAATAAATCCCGCCTCCGGAAATGCAAATGCACGTTTCAAAATCTAAACCCAGTGCAGGTGGTTTTATATCACTGTATTTCTGATGGAAACCGACTGTCTTCAGAAAATTATGGATGTCATTTTCATTGGTTGGTTACTGCATGATGATTGAAATAGCGCAAATGCCCTTGAGCTATTACCTAAATAAACCGGGGAAAGATTGTTGTTGATTGTTGTGTAAAAGTGTTCAAATGATTCAAAGCGCCAGATACGAGTAGAATCAGCTGAAGCGACCTGGTGACTTTCTGTGAATGGCGGTGAGAATCTGAGATTGCTAGAGCTGTCACGGTTGTGATGTCTGCTGTTACAGTAGGCTACTGTTTTTAGTTTCGATTCACTGTTAGTGCCAGGGTTGCCAGGTTTTCACAGTAAAACCCGCCCAATTGCTACTCAAAACTAGGCCAAAACTAGCCCAATCGCTTTTCAGGGGGATTCCCTGTAAACATCGCGTTCCGGTGGGGTAAAATACACGTTTTTTGGCGGGGTTCTCCTGATAAAAGTCGCATTCCAGGGGCTAAATATCACGTTAATGGGTCGCTTCAACCTGTTTTCAACATCGATAATAATCAGAAATGTTTCCTGAGCGTCAACTAAATTGTAATGATGTCTAAAAGATCATGCGAAAACTGGAGTCGTGATGAAGAAAATTCTGCTTTGCATCACAGGAATAACATTACATTTTATAATATATTAAAACTGAAAACTTTTTTTTTATTTGTAATTGTATTTTTTTTTTACTTTAATCAAATAAATTCAGCCTTGATGAGCAGAAGATATTTATTTCAAAATCATTAATTGTAATGTATCCAAACTATATTTAATAATAATAACAATTCTATATACTATATACTTTACTATAATATATTATAGTACCTTATTATAATATATTATATATCATGATTATTAAGTGCTGCTTTTTATTGTTTTACAGGACAATAGTATGTATTCTTACATTATAAGATATATCTTTTAATGTGCTAAAATATATATTTTTAATAAGTGCTGGGGGCGTGGCTTGGGGCGTGGTCAGATTTTCCTTCTTTTTTTGTCTCTAGCTGATCACATGCCTGATATATATGCCTCTGACTCTGTGGGACTATGGTATAAATAAATTCAACTGTATAACAGTTTTTGCTGCAATTCATGTTATAATGTTAGAATTAAAGAACAATAAACATAATACATATTACCGTTGCACTTATCTGTACATAGTAAATACAGTTATTTTTAAGCTGTTGTTGACATCCTATCTAAAACATGATTTAGCCAAAAAAAAAAACAACAATAACGTTTCCACTTTAATATGTCTTGCAATATCCGTGCGTGCACAGGTTCTGCGCGATCATCTTGTTCAATATTCTCGGTGTCTGAATTGATATGGCAATATTGACTGAACTTGCTGTTTTGGCAAGGGGTGGGGCAGTACTGAAACACCGTCTAAGCTGTTCGCCAATCACAACACAGAGACAGCTAACCAATCACAATACATTTAGTTTTTCGGAAGGCGGGCCTTCATCAAACCTGGAACTAATCGAGCCGTTTGTGTCAGGCTGGGGAGAAAGGTATTGTAATAATGTAAATTATGTGAAAAATAATGCGATCTTCGAACCACCAAGCATGAGAGCATGTTCTAGTACACCCACAAAACAAAATCAAGACTTTGTAAAAGCATAATAGTACCTCCACATTGCAAGGATTGTTAGAAATAAAACCAACAAACAACAACAACAAAAATATAGAAATACAGTATAACATGTATGTGGATATGATAGATCAGATAATATGGTCTAGGAAGAATTTCAAGAAATAGAATTGAGTTCATTTCAAAATCTCATACATTTGGCGAATTATCTTGGAATTATTTCTGAGTGGAAAAAAATCTCCATTTGCTCTCCTTTTAATCTCATTGCTGTCTTGAAATTAATTAATTAATAGATCTAATTTGCCATTTTTAGGCATGCATCATGATAGCTTCGAAACAGTAGGGTGACCATGCTTCCTCTTTTCCCAGAATTCAAAATTTTGTAAAATGTCCAGGTTTTGGCTTCATTTTCCTGTTGACATGCTCTCTGCAGTCTTCATATATTACACGTACGCATAATTGCATTGCTTTGACCGTTCTCTGTAGATCCCACCTTCTCACACACCACTACTGGTTGATTGTGTACAATACTTGAACGCTATTGGTCGAACTACTTTTCAGTCATTACCTTCAGCAAGTATGAAAACAAAGCCGAAAGCCAGACATTGTAGGCAATTCCAGACCAGGGCATAAGCAAAAAGAGGATGCATGGTCTGGATGCAGAGGATGGAGGATGCAGAGTATTTTGCATTTCTGGATAAAGTTTAACAACTGAAAGTGCTGTTCTGACATGGAGTTTTAAGTTGTTGGTTTCTCATTACAGGGCTCATCTAATAAATGGCTCCGAGTGATTCCACGCACACAGTTTGGGGCTTTTGCTCGTGGGGCAAAGGTGATAGTCTACACCAAGCGAAACGGCCCTCACATGCGCATTATAGATGGAGGATCAGGGTACTTGTGTGAGATGGAGCCAGTGGCTCACTTTGGACTCGGTATGTATTTCTTTCCCACTCTCTTTCCCTAAAAAGCCTGCCTACAAAAATCTTTGCGGGAAAAATCACTTTAAGAAAGGAACAGCTATGAAATTGACCAGACCTGTAATATATCTATTTCATAAGTGCATCCACCGTCTCGGAAATGTTCAGGGTCGCCGAGCAGCGGGAAAACAAGCGGTCGCTCTGCTGACTCATTACAGAGAAACAATTATGATGTAACTCCAGGTCATGTTCAGTGGGGGGCTTCGGGTCTCAGAAACATAATCCTTTGTGTGGAGGCCGGTTCCTTGGATATCCTCATAGACTGAAGGCCCGGAGAGAAGCCTGCAGGTGCAGCAGCCGGTGGCAGCAGACCGGGACCTTTTCCCCACGGCTCGGCCGTGTTACAGATGCTTGGAGGCACATGGCTTCATCTGGGAGCTATTGGACAGATTTGTGGCAGGAATAGGCTGTCAGCTGGAAGCTCGGATTGTTCTGAATGTGCTGTGAAAAACAAAACAATAGCCATCAGTGGTCACTGGATCACCCTGAGGGCTCGTAAATGTGTGTACGTGTTCAGGCCTCTCATCAATGTTTCTTTCAGTAAGAGCGTTTGCAAATTGATATAAAATATCTGCTCTACATAATAAATCCATAGTACAGTTTATGGTATTGGATTATGGAAGTCCAATTTTTTTTTTTTTTTTAACACACATTTTTATCTCACAATTGCAGCTTTATTTCTTGAAATGGTGACTTTGTCTCAAAATACTGTATGACATAATATCTAACAATGGTACCTTATATCTCACAAATGCATCTTTATTTCTCACAGTTGCGACTGTACATTTCACATTTGTGAGTTTATATCTCATAATGCGACTTTATTTCTTAATAAAGTTCTGTTATGTTTTAGATTAAACAGGGTGTTACAAATTTGCTTAGTGACCTAATTAGTTAAATGGAGCATAATCTTAATTCTTTAAAATTAAGACTTTTAGATTTAGATTTTTTTTAATGTTTAAATTAATTCATTTTATTTTTTCAAAGAGTTTTGACTTTTTAGATTTCTTGAACAAAAACATACTATGGTATATAAAAATAAACAAATAAAATTTAACAATTGATCATGCCAAAAACAATTATTTTTATTTTTATATTTTCAGACTTAATTAATTATTAATTAATTAATTTTTTTAAATTAATTTATATGATTAGATATTTCAAATTCTCAGACAAAAAAGGTGCTTCATAAAATACGGACTTAAAAATAAATTATATATATATATATATATATATATATATATATATATATATATATATATATATATATATATATATTATTATTATTATTATTTTTTTTTTTATTTTTATTTTTTTTTTCATTTTAAATTTTTAGATTTTTCAGGCTAAAAATACCTTTATACACCGCAACAGAAAAATTCATTTTTTTATTCATTAATTTTTTTATTTATATTTTTTGATATTTTGAGCATTTTGATTTCTCAGACAAAAAAAAAAAAGATTTCATGGTAAAATCTAAATAAAACAAACAAACAATATATTAAATATAATACATAAAAATATATTATTTAAAAAAAAAACATTTTAGTTAGTGTACCATGGTACTTTTTGTTAGTGAATATTATCAGTATTACATGCAGTTACCTAAACCCTGCAATCATCAATCATTTTCCACATGCTGAATTTGAAGATTGCCTAAATAAAAACCCGACAGATGCTCAGTTGTCCTCTCCAACTAAACTGCGTCTTTCAGTAACCGCTGGTAAAATGTCATACTTTTTGTCTCGCGAGGCACCTGAGCCAGCCTTGGTCCTGCCAGGAGCGCTGTGGATCTGTTTACCTAAGAAATGTCGCTTTAATTAAGAACTGGGAAGGTAGTCAGCTTCTCTCCTGCTTGACTAAAGGCTATAATGGAAAGAAAGTCTAGCGTCCACCCTGTCCCTCCTCATTTGAACTCCTTTGAAGTTTTGCCTTCCTCTTCCACCACATTCATTTCCAATGGATGATCTCTCTGTTCATGATCACTACGGCAGTCTCCTCTAACGGCCGTGTTAATTACTGTCCCCGCCGTCTGTGAGAAAGTGTCTCTGACAATCAGATTGAAGGCAGTAAACGGATGCTTCTGTAAACCTTCTTAAATGAAGTGCTTTCCAACCACCCTGCCATTTATATGGTTCCTTATTTCAGCCACCGAACAACAGACAGATTTCATCGGTCTGGCATATGAGAACCTCATTGCTTTAATGCCTCAGTGACTGCTATGCCAGAAACTCTCTGGCCTGTGAACCCCACACACCGGCAGTCATGAGAAACCGGTTCTGCTGACATCAAATGAGACGTGTTCAGGCCTCGCTGCTCACGACGCTGCCCACAGCTGAGACTGAACGCATTCTTGTGCATTTGTTTAAGAGTCAATGTGGTCTGTGCCAAACCAGAGCCTATTCCAACCTGGCTTTTGCAGAGAAACTTCTTGGGAGGGCCCTTTCTCCAGAATGGTATTTTTCCATGGGGAGCTGTACATTAAGAAAAGAAATCATTCATTATGTCTCCTAAGCCTGAGGGGAAGTTATAAAGACGGACTGTTCGTGAAGTACTGAAAAGATTGCTGCTTTGCCGCCCTGACAGGGAAAGATGTGGCCACCAGTGTGGAAGTGTTCTGGCCAAATGGCCGTTCTGTGGCAAGAGCTCTGGAGCCCAGCGATATGAACAAAGTGATGGAAATCTATTACCCTGAGAATGAGGAAGAGGCGACCCAAATGGTGGAGATCGAGGTACGTACCCTACCTGTCATACTCACGTGTTCTTCTTTATTTGAGGGGTTTAATTGTTGTACAAATGCTCTTTCTTTTCACAGTGTGGACCAGGATTTGAGGTCAATGAAAATGGCCGTTGCACTGGTAAGTTTTTTGAGCGACGTGACCTTTAACTTCCCATAGGCCTAAATCCCATAAACATACACACACACACACACACACACACACACACACACACACACACACGTTAAATATAAAAATCAATATTTATAACCAGAACATATGACTTCTTATATGTAGATTTGTATATAAATAACAAATACTTAACATATAAATAAATGTTTATATATATATATATATATATATATATATAGAGAGAGAGAGAGAGAGAGAGATAAATAAATAAATAAATAAATAAATAATAACAATTATATATTGAATATTGCTATATATAAATAATATATAAATATATATAGAATATATGAATAATACTATGATCTGTTTTACCCAGTATCACTGTGAGCTGTAGACTCAGCACATGCTCAGGACATATATAAGTTGTTGGCTCTCAGGGACATAAGATTGAGTCCAGCCTGGATTATAGTGTGTCCCATCTACAATATATTCTCATGCAAGAATGAAAGCAAAAAAAGTCCTAAAATACAATAAAGGCATTGGGTCATTACTTTGGCAACATACTAATGGAAAACTGTGAGTCAAGTCTCCTTTGTGATTCACATATGAAACCCTGTTTGATAACGTGGTGCAAAGCAGTCCAAATCAGTCGCTCGTGAGGTTCCATTTCAGTTAGGATTTTGCCTTTAATAGAAATCTTTCTATATAGGCAGTAGACAGCATGGCAACTCGGCAGGTTTTTGAACAGAAGCTGTCAGTCATCATGAGTTTGGGGTATAGGAGCGACTTCTTTGTTCCATGCACACATACAGTATAAAGATATCTGAAAGTATTCACTCCCACAAATAAATGTGGTTGTCTCTTCTTAAACTTTGCATGTTTATTCCACTCCTCTTCATTGTCTAGACCAAGACGAGTGCACACAGTTCCCATCTGTCTGTCCCTCTGAGCGACCCGTCTGCACCAACACCTACGGGAGCTTCAAGTGCCGTGCAAACAAGAGATGTAACCAGGGATACGAGCCTAATGACGAAGGGACAGCATGTGTAGGTGAGTTGAGACTAAAGCCAGATGATTAGGGTGGATTGATGCAATAAGGAGCCCCTGAGAAAAGCTGTTTGCCCTCATTTCACATAGGTAGAGTTTCACTTTTGAGCTTTGGGGCAATAATGTCTCAAACTGTGCTCAGATTTGCAAAGATACCAAAGTTTGCAAGTCAGAAATTTCAATATGAACTCAAACATTTCTCACTTCCAAGACCTAATATCTATTAATATTCTTATTGTACATCAACTACTTAATTTCTCCCAATTCATTTTTGAAATTTGAGAATACACTGTAAAAAACTTTAGTGTAGGATTTTTCAGAAATAATTTTCACTCAGAATTTACTACTAAGTGATACAAAGTAAGACAAAGATACAGTAAGTAACACACTGAATTATATGTGAAATGTTGAAGTTATTTTTATTTAATCATACAACAGTAGGTTGACTTTCTTATGCTTGTGTACTACAATAGTTTTGATTTGAGTCTTGGTTGTTGCTTCAGCAGGTTGTGTTTTATTTGTTTGTTTGTTTTTTATGATCATGACCATGAGATCTCAAAAATGTGTCAGAACTGTGCACAGATTTACAAAGGTACCAAAGTGTGCAAGTCATAAATTTCATTATGAACTCAAACATTTGTCACTTCCAAGACCAAATGCAAAGTGAGTTTACAACTCTATATACTTATTTCACATCAGCTATTGTGTAATATCATTCTGTTTTCATTTCTCCCAATGATTGCTTAAAAAAAGTAGGATTAAGATGAATTTGAAACAGTTTTAATTCAGAAATTAATAGAAAATTTCAAAATTTCAAAGAAAAGGCAAGCAACTATTTTTTTTTTTTTTTTTTTGTAAAACATGCTTCAATAATCTTTATTTACAACGTCAAAAAATAAATTTTTACAGTGTGGTTTGCTTCTCTTTCCTTTATCTCTGCAGCCCAGGTGGCTTATTTTGGAGGAAACAGATCCTCAGCCTCCAAGCTCTTGGCTTCCCATCTTTGGCCTCTCGTACTAACTCTTCTTGCTGTCTTTGCTGCTTGCTTGGGGGCATGAAGGGCAGTGCCTTCCCTCTCCTGACATCTTTCACCCTGCTTGGTCTGCTTTCTTTTCGTTTTCGCACTGAGGTGTTTGGGAGTCAGCTGTAAAATGAACTCTCCATGGACCTGTCACTCTTGCAATGTCATCACTAACAGACCTGTATAAATAATGCTTCGGTTTCCAGTTGGGAACCACAAAAGATCCCTGTTTTTAAGATAAAACAAGTATTCCCACACAAAGATCTTCATGTTCATCAACTGTGATGTGGGATAAGATTGTGATTGTAATGATGTTTATGAAAGGCCGTGTCCCAGCGTGTTACAGGCGATTATGAGTTCTAGCGCATTCAGTCTCATATCGGCAGCAGCGTGTTAGCAGATTTTCCAGGAGAGCATATGCCCGACCATCTGTTTCACGCAAGGTTACATTCCTTGTGCTCTGAATAATACATTCACGAGAGATTCGTACTATACACTTTTGACCCTCACCAGTACTCACGACTGCCCTTGGGTTCGGTGCATGTTTTTGGAATGGATGAGTATTGCAAAACAGTTTCATTTAGCAAAATGTTGTTCAGATTTATACATGTGGGGTTTTACAGTGATCTAGCTGCAGAAACATAGACCCAGACCACATTGTGAAGTAAAACTTTTATTTTTAATCATATTTAATAGACTTTCTCAGCTTTAAATACAATTGCAATATGTCAAGGATTCATTTGAGTGTTGGTTTTTGCTTTGATAGGTATGATATGATGTCTTTTTATTTAATAATTTATCATGACCATAAGCAAAAATTACATTAAAATATTTTAACTTTAAAATATAGAGGTCAGTGCAGTCATTTTATATATATATATATATATATATATAAGTATCCGCGGCCATTGTCCAAAAAAGAGAGAGAGAAAAAAACACCTTAAAAGTAGTTCATACAACTTCAGTGCAGTCAAGACAAATAATAGTTTTGTGTGAGAAATAAGCAGAAATTTAAAGGAATGTTTCATGCATATTGTATAATATAAGTTGAAAATATGTAAATACAATGAAAAGAATTTGGTGTAGGATTTATTTGAAACAATTTTCACTCAGATATTCCTAGTAAATTTCACCAAAAAAAAAAAAAAAAACTCACTGAATTAAAATTGAAATTAGAAATATTAAAACTATTTTTTTTTCTCACGTGAACTACTCATTGTAAAATTGAATGTTTCATGCAAATATGAAAATTGTCACAATTGTCATTACACATCTTCATTTTATTTTTAGGCTTGTATGCTATTTATTTTTACAGAACATAGAAAAGAATCTTCACATAATTTTTTCCCCCCCTCATACATAGACATGACCATGCCTGTCCCCAAAATGCTAAAAAAAATAAATAAATAAATAAATAAACCTTAAAAGAAAACAAACCCTAAAATAGTTGAGCGTCTATAATCCATACAGTCTTTTTAAGAGATAAGTCTGCTTTGTGTGAAGAACAGACCAAAGTTTAGGTCATTTTTCAATGAAAATTATGGTCTGTTTCTCACACAAAGCTTGCCAGTGGCTTCAGAAGTCTGGAAAGAAAGCACACAAATCATATGGACCACTTTTATTGTGTTTTGTTTTGGTCCTTTTAGAGGATGAGAAAATACATAATGACAGAATTTTATTTGTAGATGAACTAACCTTTGAAGTCATTATTCACTGGTAATTGCTTTGAATTTGCCCCCTTATTCTAAACCGGTCAGCTTAGTAAATGCATCACTTTGTATTGTAGATATTTATTTTTTTATTCATTTTTATAAATTGATTTAATTTAGCCTTTTCAACTCTAGTTATTGGGAATATTACAGATTGCTATGCAGAATATTCACCCAAAGGTTAATGAACCGTGTGTGGCTCAATGAAAAAGGCATTTTAAAATGCAGTACGAGCCCCGTTTGCTTTGGATATAAATATTATTTCCTACAGAATGTCCTTGACTGAAATGAGACTGCTTATACAGGATCACTGATTTCAGTGCATCTGTGTTGCTACAGAGCTCAGAATCCACATTCGCTGCATTTTTAAAACATTGTGTATTGTCATAACTGGACTCAATGCTTTTGAACAGTCGCACCAGTAACATTTGATATGAATTCACTGTGGTCCTTGATGGAGGTGTTAAATAACTTCTGAACCGACTCATGATGTGTGCATTGGCTAAAGACCCCTCAGTCTCCGGGGCGAATAGATTCTCTTTATTTTATTACACTGTTCTAATTTTCCACGTCATGACTCAGATGAAACATGTGCTGACTGC
The DNA here is from genome assembly GCA_039654775.1 of Spinibarbus caldwelli. Classification (NCBI taxonomy): domain Eukaryota; kingdom Metazoa; phylum Chordata; class Actinopteri; order Cypriniformes; family Cyprinidae; genus Spinibarbus; species Spinibarbus caldwelli. The sequence goes on from CM077242.1 coordinate 7,594,255, forward strand.
TTCGGGAAAAATGTCAGATCTCACAAGAGCTGACAGATGCCACCTATAATTATTATTTAAATGATACATGTAGTTAGAGAGCAGATTAAATCAAGCTTACCTCAGTGTCATGGTTACAAGGAAAGGCACAGTGTGGAATCTTAATAAATGCATGTCATGGTAAAGGTATATGTGAAAATATGATCTGTCTTTGTAATTTCTGCCAAAGCGATTCTGTTGAAAATGCCAGCATGAGTTTCTGTGCTAGTCTAGAGTGGTTTGAGCTGGTTAACCAGCATGATTTTCCAGTAAAAGACTGGTTAAGCTAGTTAAGAAGCTTGGTGGGCAGCAGACCAGCATGCAAAACACAACACACACTGGTGTTTTCAACAGGGATGAATACTGAAGTACTGAATGATTAATCAGATTATATGATGAGTTGCTCCCGATGAAGATGTAATCTCCACTTTTATGTAGAAATGATTTATATGGAAATAGCACATAAGTCTATGCTTTCAGTGAAAAGTGTTCACTGAAAGTGTACTTGATCCCGTCTTTTGGTTTTTGAATGAATAGTTGTTCATTTTCTTTTGCAGAATTCGCTATAATTTGGGATCCATGTGTAAAATAAAGTCAAGACTTTTTTCTGTTTTGCTTATTGTCTTGTTTTTTGTCGCAGCAATGTTCAACATCTATGAGCCTCCCGAAGCCTGCTACCACCTCAAAGTAAAATAAAGAAAGAAAAATAATATATAATAAAATAATAATAATTTATACATGAGGCAGAAAGGGGCTTCCATTCTCCCTCTATGCAAGGCTAGCTTTTCTCAGTAACACTTTATAAACTAACAAATATTAACTAAAATTGCTATATTAAAATAAAACTTAGCTTATTAGAAAGTTCAAAATTAGTTACTTGTTAGAAATCATAAATGCTGGTTTGAATCATCCACACTACTGTTTGAAAATTGTCGGTAAGATCTTATTTTTTTATTTTTTATTCAGTAAGTTCACATTAAATTGATCAAAAGTGACAGTAAAAACTTTTACATTATTGATATAAAACAAACTAATTATTTTCTTTCAAACATGGTTTCATCAAAAAATAAGCATTTTCAACATTGATAAGAAGAATGTAGTTTCTGATAATAAAAATGCAGTGTTTCTTGATCAAATCAGCATGTTAAAATTCTTACTGAAGGATCGTGTGAGGCTGAAGACTGGAGTAATGCTATTGCTATCACAGGAATAAATCACTTTTTAAAATATATTCAAACATAATTTTATTTAATTTAATTTATTTTAATTTATTTGAGCAAATAAAATGTTTGAATGGTATAGTCGTAAAAATGACCTTAACCTGCTTGAAAACCTTATTTTTTAAGAACAGCTTTATTTGTTATGATTCTCACAAAATCATAAATTTTAAGCAAAACAAATATATGCATTCATGAACTAAGTTGTTTGAATGTTTATTCAGTGTCTCAACATCTCCAAAGCAAACACAAACGTCAGCAGGTGTATGGAGGGGTCACTTTAAGAAGAGCAGGGCACTTTGGGCACACGGGTTACCCGAGGCCGTTACAGCTTGCTTTCTTGCAGGGGCTCACTCAAGTATTCAAGACATATTTCAGATTTCAGCCTCCCAGTTAGCCCGAGAGACAAACAGATAAAGAAAGAGAATGAAAGGAAAAAAAAATGGAGCAAGATCAAATCTGGAAGAGGAAAGCAAACAGTCTGTTGAGATGTGAGATCCCTGTGTGTTTGTTGTGTTTGAATGCTACATTAGATCCCAGAGGCTGGGTCTGGGTTAAAAGGGTGAAGTGTAAGGAGGGCAGCACTGGGCCATGGGTCTCACGGTTCAGTACTAGCGGAACTCATACCACTGACTTACCTTTTTACCCTGGTGCTGTCCTCTGGCCATTGCTGGGCGACCAGCCAGCAAGGTAGACGAGAGACATTGTACCAGACACAACGCTGAAAGACATCTCACTCAGGTCAGCTTCTCATCAGGATGATTTTTATTAAAATTTTCCATTTATTAAAGGTATGCATGGTTTCTTGAGAAGTGAGAATGACCTAATGTTACAGAAAGAGATGAATATATCTCTCTGTGCTTTTTTTTCTCCACATTGTAAAGTATGGTTCTGTGACACTAGCAAAAGTGAGTTTTGACCTGTAGTTGACATTACTACAAAATGATATTGCATTGCTTTTCGCACATTTCACAGCACTTTCAAATGTCCAGTGAGAGGCGCTAAAAGCACTTATAGTTTTTTTTAGAAACTGATGACCGTGAATGTGGCAACATTTTATTACGTTGGTTGTTGTACATATTGTGGCAGGTGATTCGTGCTAAAAGGTTAATGCTCTACTGCATTTGAAAATAACGTACCATCTACGCTAAACCCACCTTAAACCTTTCCGATAGTGTGAACAAAAGCAAAATGATCAAAACACATTTGCAAATCTTTGAGCTCTTTTATTGAGCTTTGTTACTTGTGTTTCACAAAATTTGTACCCGAGTGCTATGCATTGCAAGTGCAGTGCTGTACCGGGTGAGCTACTGAGCAAGTTTCCTAATATCAGAAAAGCCATAAATATGGAGCTGTTTATTAGTTTACAAATCATTCACTATGGTAAAAGTGTTTTAAGGTCATAACATCTTTATTTATTGATAATCTGCCCCTGTAGTCATAATTTGTGTGAAAAGTTGTTGGTGTTTTATTGGCACTAGTGTTCATTTCAGCTGGAGAATTGTGTGTATAGGTACGTTTTCTAACAAAAAATGTTGGTGCTGTAGAGGCATTTTTTTTTTCAAACAAGCCTATGTTGCAGAAAAGCATAAAATACACCACAGTGCCAAAGTTATAAGAACACCATCTTCAAAAATAAATGGGAATAGCCCTTTAATTCCACTGAAAATGAGTTGTCTTATATTAATAACCATGTTATGATTTAATGTTTAAAAGCACATATGGGTGTGCTCTTTGGGTGTCCACATACTTTTAGCCATATACTGTATTTGGTGGAGGCAAGAATAGATTCATAGTCAAATTCAAATCTATTATTCATCTCCTGGCCAGTTCTTCGGTTCTCTCTCGCTGTTTTCTCCTGCTTCACTACTGTGCTGCACTGATAAACTATTGATGGGGTTGAAAAAGAGAAAAAGAACAACCACTTAGATGTTGAAGAGAATGGGAATAAAATTGGTACTGATAGCTTGTATTCTAGATGGAGGAATACAGTAACTCGGTTTGGGAGGTCTGAACATCACTGACTGCCATTGTTTGCTGCCATTGGCGTTCTTCACATTTTAAATAGGCCAAACCAAAATGTCTCCTTCTCATAAATGAAGCACTTGAGGACACTTGGCTATGATGGATTAAAGAATTAAATCTTCTGGACTTTTTCTTCTGATCTCTTTTGATTTGTTTGAGCATTTATGAAACACAATGGACTGATTAAAATAATTCAGGAATAGTTTTGGTCAGTTTTCATGTAATACTCTTGCTTGATGTTTTTGGATATTATTCATTCATTCTTTTTTGACCAATATTCACATTATTATCTGGTTAACATGAACGTTGTGAATTACAGGAGGGGTTAGGAATGTTTTAAGCAGTTTGTGCAATGTTTTTCAGTCTTGGTGTGTGGCCGAAAGATTGTTTTTGAATGGAAGTCAAAGGCATTGAACAGGTCAACGTCTTCCTCAGAAACAAACAACATGCTGTAGCCTTGAATTAGACCCTCCCTTTCATAACATTGCTAAATGTATCTGACAACAGAGCTTATTGCAAAAGCACATATTTAGATTCAGTGTACACTAGATGTTGCCTCCTACAACAGACACAACACATTCAGCACTAGTCTTTGAAGTCGAACACCATTAGCCAAAGCCAACATGGACGGCTTTTGAAAGGACTGATCCAAATTCAGCCAAACCATAATATTTGCAGACACTAAATCCAGCCAGAAATGAAAGAAACGTCATGGAGACTGTATTGTGTTCATCCTGTCTTATGAAAGCTCTGCAGGCTGAGTGTTTAAATAATAAATGAAATGTGCCATGAAGATTGAAAGGATCATGTTCACAATTAAACTGCCATGTAACAATCAGAAGCATGAAGAATTGTAGTTTCCCCTCTGTTAAGATCTCATTCACACTCTGTACTGAATGTTCTGCACATGTCAATGTGATCAGATCAAAATCAGCCACATTAAAGGGGGAAAATTAAACGGAGACATATTGTGCTTAGATCACTGGATTTGAAGATGGTGTAAATACATACGCGTGTAGTGTTGAGCAGTAAATAGTCATTATAATATTTTTATGTTAAATATAAATATTAAAAAGTATAATAAATATTTAAAATATATATTCTAAAAGAATATTTAAATATAAATATTTTAATAATATCTCTAAATAATATTATATTGTTAATTAAATTTTTTTATAAAGTTTTAATATTTAAAGAACTGAAATTATGGATGACTGACAAGTGTGAGCAAGATTTTATCTCATTTAATAAACTGTGTTCTTTAAAGTCAGTTGTTCAGTAAAATATTGTAAAATTTTGTATTTTTATTGTGACATTGATTTCACAGGATGATTTCTTGAACTTAATGAATTTAGTCAGGGCAGTTTTGTATATATTGAAACTGAAATTAGATCATTTATAATTTATATTGGAAAACAACAACAACAACAACAACAACAAATTGCAGTGCACTTCACTGGCTTATCCATCTCTGTTCCAGTCAGAAAAATCATTTTAGATCAACATTTCCTGGAAGTTTCAAAATGATTGTCACTTTATTTAAAGTGACCTTACAAGAATGTATAACAAAATTTGATCTGTTTAGCATATATGATGACGTCTGCTTGTTAGACAACAAGTCTTTCAGCCCCCGCCTGCTGTAGTCCTCCTATTTCATTCCTCTTTGTTTTTAAAAGTCCAGAACGCCAAGCTGGCCTGTGTTCTAACGCTGGATTGATTTTAATTTTCCCCTCGGTTGACAAAGAGGATGACGTTTGCTTTTTAAATGGGAAATCAACGGCATTTCAATAAGTCTCTCATCTGCTGACCCTGACATGCGTGTTTACCGCTGTGGAGAATATAAGTAAATACGCTTATGGAAAAACTCTTGCTCACATTGCACTTAGGCCTTGAATTCATTATAGCTGCTTATTTTGTTTCTTTTATCATTGTCCAAAACAATATGACTCCAGGGTTTTAAGTAACCTTTCTTTAAATGACCATAACAAAGATGTTTGATGAACGTTAGTGAATTTACACAATTCACAATTCATTGATGTTTGATAAACATTTGTGAATTTAAAGGTGTTTCATTTCTGCACCACTAGCATCATCAAATAGAAAAATAGTAACACTTTATTTTTAGTTTTTAAAGAGGCTTGGTAGGTTTCTTGAAGCATCTTGGAGACGTTGCCACAGTTCTTCTGGATTTAGAAAGCTAAATCCTGAAACAAATCATTTACTGAGTGATTTCATTTGTAGCATTTTTCCGAACAATCCTCATGGAACAAGTCATTTTTATTCATTGTTGCCGTTTGAAAATCACAAAGCTTGGTTTATCAGCAGGTGAATCTGTTCCTCTGCACTAATATCCTGGAGGAAGAACAGACCCAATGCAAATGCCCCATAAAACTGCAGAACCAAACGCAACCTGGGGTTGCCAAAGTCATAACTCTAATCCCCCGTCTCTGGCGCAGAATACTCGTCTGTCACATCAAGGGCAATACCATTTCCTCTCAAATAAGAATATATGACTTCTTCACGAGCCAGTAATGCTGCTTAATGTCTTATGGGAGAGAATGACTTTTTGGAGAGTGTGTGAGCTGGACCTTGAGTTAGCCTGTTGAGATTGAGCAAAATGATGAACCTGCTGTGTTTGTGAACCGAAGCTCACACATGCCCAGAAATCAGTCTGTTTTCATTTTAGCGCTGTCTGTGTATGTGAAGGGGAAAAAACTCAGCTGATCTCCGTTTCCAGAGGAACAACAAAACATTTTATTTCTGTTGGCATTCTGGATAAAAGCAGAAGACAATAGATCTTTTCAGAAACCTGCTCACATCCAGACATTTTGGGGATAAATATATTTTTTATATAAATGGTATAAAACTTTTTTGATACATTATTTGAATGCAACATAACAGTAATAAACAAACAGCAAACCAAATATTTGCTGCTTTTTTATATGTTCTTCATTTCAAGGTTTAATAGTACAGATACTAAAACACATTTGTCTCTGTAGCAGCAATGAGCCAGAGATTTTATAATATTCCTAACAAAAGTAATAAACAGTTAATGGAAAGTTATGGTTCTACATTAGGAAGACATGAGCATTTAACTTTTTTAAAATCATACTCCAGTGTTTTTGTTTTCTATACAATTGGATCAAAACAATATAATCCATAATACAAAACTAGTATTTACATTTCGCCATATCAAAGTACATTTTCAAACACAAATAATATTTTTCCTATAGGAGATTTTCCATCTTACCTATTCAGTCATACACATCCAATATTTGTTGATGTAAATGAAAAGTAGGTATTGTGGAAAACGCTAGACGTTCTCTGCCTGACACTTTATATGTATTATATACAACCTGTCTAAAATAGCAGGCTTGTCCATATAAACAAATGGTAAAATATGTCTTTTTAATGTAACTTACATTTTTATGTCATGTTTTACTGATTTGTATGGATCAGCCCGTTTTGTCAAACCGTACTGGCTGTGGGTGAAAGAGGTTTGGCAGATTTACTTGTAAAATCTTTCCTGAACAACTTGTCACTTTCCAGCCCAACAAACAATCAACATGAACTCAAAATCAAAATATACTTTCTTAAAACATGTTCCTAATGTTATTGTGTGCTATTCATTGCTGCTTGCAATTCCAAATAATAAAAAAATGCTGGAAAACCAAACCAGCTCTAATATAGAAAAGCCAATTTTTCATAATCCATTCAATTCTCAAAGGAGAGAATTAGGTCCCACAGTAAATTGTTCTCAAAAATATATCATATGACACAAAACAAAAGGGTTATGAACAGGTTCATGATGACTTAAACACATTTCTTCATAATCACCTTCCCAACTCCCAACAGCATCATTGTAATAGGACAACTACAGACATTCACTCACTAAAGACTGAAGTCCACATGTAGACAAAAAGACACTCATGCATTATTAGTGCAAGTCATGTACAATTTACAGAAGTCCACAGTCCTGATGGATCAGCGCCAGGGTGGGTATCGCCACAGCAGTGAAACATGAAGGCAGCAGCACAGGAGATCTATGAACGCTACCATATTACAGATCAGATGAGTGGCTGTCAGAACTGAGCTGAGGAGCTCACAGGTTGGTTACAGTAAGTTTGGACAGGTGGGGAACTGTTAACAAAATGGGGAAACGAATGACGATGAACAGATAGCTAAAGGGGTTGTATCATGAAGAATCAAATTTACCTTTAAAAAGTGGTTTCACTGAAAATGCAGTGGAAAACAGACCATTATGAAACCTTCTTAAACATCGACATATTACCACTCACTTTGAAATGGTAACGATACTCATTCAGCATTGAGAAATTTGCCTGTCCAGTCACAGTGAGGAATGATGGATGAAGTAGGATGGCTCAAGGAGGTTGTTTATTTCAATGGCAGTTATTCGTCGTTTTTTAACAAGGTCCCCAATAATTTCAGTCCAATTTTGCTATGATTGTTTATGTAATGTATTTTACGAATAGGCAGTTAAAAACTACAGTATATATTAGACAGCAAATCCACAAGCTTGCAGCAAATTGTTGTTGCTCGTTTTACATGCAAAAGTGTGTTTGCATGTCTTAAAGGCACAGCAGCAAAAAACAAAAACAAACAACAACAACAACAAAAAAAAAACAGCCAATTTAATTTTACAGGTCAGAAATGGTGGAAAATATGGACAGATACATTATGACAAAACGTTGTGGTGGTGGGGGGTGGGGGCAGGAATAAGAATGTACTTTAACAAACAGATAAATAAACTGAATCAACAGTGCTTGTTTGAGAAGAAAAGTGAACGTAAATGTGTGCAACAAACACTCTCAGTTGCCCTGATCATGGTTTTTTGCTTCTCATACTGTACACTTTGGGGTCAGTAAGATATTGTTTATTGACTGATTGAGAAATAAATTTATATTGTTTTTCAGCAACTATGTATTAAATTGATCAAAAGTAAAAGTAAAGACTTGTGACACTGAAAATTAAAGTAATGGCTGCTAAAAATTCAGCTTTACTCACACAGGAATAAATTACATTTTAAAATATATCAAATTAGGTGACAAGTTGTTTTAAATTGTAATAATATTTCAGAATATTACTGTTTTACTGTCTTTTTGATCAAATAAATGCTGTCTTGGTGAGCATAAGAGACTTCTTTCAAAGATATTTAAAAAAAAATAAAAAAAATCTTATCAAGCCCAGCCACTGCCAGAGTGTTGAGTTGATGAAAAACATGAAAAAAAAAAAAAAAAACTTTCAAACGGTATTCATAAAATTTTAATAATATTTTTTTAAAATAATAAAATAGTGGAAAAGCAAATGTGACCTGCATTCACAATACAAGCATGCCTGCTTTCCTTTAAACTGTGCATTTTCTCTTTATTCCAGAGCCATAATCACCACAGACACTGACTGCTAATCTCAATATTAGAGGGACTTGTCCTCAATCAATATGGTTGATGGTTATGGTTACCTTTAGTCGTATAATGAATGAATGTTACAAGATTACATTTGTTTGTGCAAATGAACAGTTGTGCTACTTTGCATGTGGTGTTTCAGTGCAAAATACTTCATTTGATTCCCTAAAAATAATAATTTACATATGATACCTCATTCATATGTAAATTAGTCTTAATATATACAAGTATTGCCTTATCTAGAAAGCTCATCACTACTTTCCTGGCACAGTTAATACTGCACTATTACTGCCCACTTTTTTTACTTAAACTCCTAAGTCAGTCATAGCAGACTATGAAAGGGGTCGTTATTTCTTTTAAGAAAATAATGAGTATGCGTTCTTGCATGAATTATGTCTGAGAGTCTAGCAAATATGCTTAACATGAAACCAACAAGAGCAATGAAAAATCTCACAGCTCATTCCGAACAGCTGGTGAGTCAGTCTTCTCTGAACCACATCAGTCAAAATAAACTTTATCTAAGGTGCATTTACATGTTGGAACTGATCCTGTCTACATTGGCTCCCTTGACTCCCTGCACAAGCACAAACCAGAGGTAGAGTTTATTATACAAAAAAATGATTACGTAAAAAATAAATAAATAAATACAATAATGAAACATGCTGCCAGAAGGGCTGCCATTTGTGATTAACCTCCACGAGCAGAGGAGATCTTTGCCCGGTTTGGGCATATTGTCCATGACACCAAACACTGAACCTCTGAGGTGCAGGTTTGTGGTGGAACTAACATAAGGAACATGAGCCTAGAGCGCTGCAAAGGGTCAAGCCTGCCAGTGAACTGAGACACTGCTGAATTTGGCCCCTGCGGTACATCATGGGGATGAATAGAGAGAGCTCAGTCACTGTCCAAACTAAATAAGCACCAAAGCCCTGCTGGAAACTCCAGCTTAAGCTGGTTGCTGTGTTATGGAACTTGGTAGCTGGTAAACCAGCTAATTGCTAGCTTTTTAACTGAATCAAATGTTTCAAAATTGACAAATTCTAATCATCGATATTGTTATTGAACTGAAACAACATTGAACTAACTTGAGCTCAATAATGACACTACTGACTTCTGTAGAGCTGCTTATAGCTGAAGGACTTTACAGTTATTGTATAGAACTAAATCAACACTGAACGAACTGGAGCTGAATAATGGCACTATCAACTTTTTTTTGGAATTTGAATCTGTCTAATATCTGAAGTTTGCATTATTGATTCTGTTATTTTTCATTTTATTACTATGAAGCTACTTTGAAACAATCTGTTATGTATAACGCGTAACATAAATAAAGGTTACTAGACCAAGGCTATTATAATTAACTAAAACTACAACCATAAAATAATTATTTGGAATAAAATGAATGTTAATTGAAAAAGGGTCAAATATAAAAAAAATAAATAAAAAGCTAGTTTCCAAGGCAACAATTCTCATTTTGATTTAGTTTAATTTGATGTACTAAATACTTAAAACTAAAATTGAATATAAACTGTCCTAAAAATAAAAAAAAATATAGAGACATAAAAAAAAAACTAATACAGAACACAACAAAAATTAACAGGAAAGCAGGAAATATCAAAATAAAATATAATTCAAAATATTTAAGGTACTGTATGTAATTTGTTTGACTGTGCTAAAGCATAAAAGTACCATAATATATTTTCCAGATTTTTTTTTTAAATATATTTGCAGATATTTCACATACTTGTTTCTCTGAAAAACAATGCTACAAGCCAGTTATTCTTGTGAAATGTGTGTTCTGTGTCAGAAAGTCTGTTTTTGTTTTGATTTTTGTGATTCCACCCACTGCCAATTTACCCAATAGTATTTTGACACCCCAGGTTGCCAGTTGGTTGAAAACACAGCGTATTGCAAAAGATCTGGGTCATAGATCACATTAGCATCAATCCTACTCAACCTAAAAAGCCTCAGCATCCATCTTCAAAGCTCTATGACCAGAGGTACATTAAAATGAGGATAAATCAGCTCATCAACTTACAGTGTCAGGCTCATCACCTTTCGTTGTCAATTGCGCTCGTTCATGTTTTGCGCCCTCAATCTAGCAACCCTCATGAACATAAAGTCTGAAAAGGAGGGACAGGAGAAACAACTCCCTCCAATATTTTGAATTTTAACCCATTAGCAGTACTCATTTCAACCACTAGCTGTCAATATTACATACTGCACCTTTAACAAAAACTATAATAGTAGGCTATTTTGTTTCAAAACCATCTTAATCTGGATTTTCCAGAGCTAACACACTGAGAAATCTGTAGGAAGCACTCTGTCCATTGTACCTGTCTGCTAGTCCTCTTTATTTCAGTATTGAGGGCATCTGATCAAAATGTGTCCGGAAATGCAGAGGAGGCTGAATTAAATGAGGTGGAGAAGGGGAGGTGTGTTTGTGAGTTAAAGCTCCTGGCTTTGCGCTTGTTGTTTGGAAGAAGCGAGCGAGCGAGCAGTACCTGTACTTCCTCTCTCTCTCTCTCTCTCTCTCTTTCTTTAAAATCTGGTGCTCTCATGTTTCAACATGCGGATTTTGGGGAGCGTACTGGCCCCCCTGTACCCGTACCCCTGGTGCTGCTCCTCCAGTCATTGAGCCGTGCTACTGGACGGAGAACTTCCAGTGGAGCTGGAGCTGGTGGAGGCACTGTCTTCAAAGATGGAGATTTCAATCTAGACAGCCACAGTCAAGGGTTAAATGCTGTGATGTTGAAATATAACAAACAGTGTATGAAAAATGTAAAGACCTCATTCAATTGTTTAATGACCCTTGTTTCTTGTGATGTCATATTTCCTTTTTTTAATCAGGACAATAGGAGGCGTCATCCAAAGCAATTTATATTGCATTCAAGTTACACATTTTATTAGTTCATGCAATCAAACCAATAAATTAGTCTTGCTTGCACCCTACTGTTTCCTTCATAAAATTGTATTTTTTAAAAATTATATTAAGCAAAATTGTTCATATATAATTTAGAATAATTTTGATTTTATTTTACAAATGTTATTAAATGAAAATATACGAACATGAGTTCAAGATCAGTATTCATTAATATTGTTGGTTTTTAATTGTTTTTTTTTTTAAATACAGAAATAAATACTTTTATTTAGCAAGCATTAAATTGATAATTGCTCAAATGTGACAATAAAGACAAATTATTTAAATTCTGTTCTTTTGACCGCTCTATTCAAAGAAAACATAACAGTTTCCACAAAAATATTAAGCAGAACAAACTGTTTTCAACATTGATAATAATAATAATAACAATAAATGTTTGTTGAGCACCAAATCAGCATATTAGAATAATTTCTGAAGGATCATGTGACACTGAAGACTAAAGTAATGATGCTGAAAATTCAGCCATGCATCGCATGAATAAATTACATTTTAAAAAATATTCAAATAGAAAACAGATATTTTAAATTGTAATAATATTAATATTAATATTACAGTTTTTACTGTATTTTTGATCAAACAAATGCAGCCTTGGTGAGCACAAGTGACTTCTTTCAAAGACATTAAAAAAATCTTACTGACACCAAACTTTTTAAAGGTAGTGTACGTACAATAAATGTTTGTTTTGTAAAGTACACATAACATTTAGATGGCCTTAACATTCATAGACATGCTTTAAAAGGCACAAAACCCAAATTTGGACCCTAAAAGAGGTTCTTAGATGAGAGTTGGACAGCTGTTAAAGGCATTCCGTCCTAACAAGAAACTTAGACCTAATCAGATGTTGAGAATATGCAATATTTTGAAAACGTGGTAGCATAGCAATAATGGAATTTAACCCATCAACCGGCTGATTTAATTTAAGTTGAAAATGTCTTTCCTATGAGCTAAACCAAAGCTCTGTGATGAGTTACTGGTGGTCAATGTGGTAGGAACTGAATGGCAACTATTGTTTGCCCATTGCTCCTAAGGTGACAGCTGGTTGGATTGTGCAGGACTGTGAGCTGACGATGGGTTGCCAAAGCCAGCCGGGCCTGCAGTCAGCGGGAAGATCGGGATTGCCAAGCTAGCTTGATGGTTCACTGGATAGATTTCCCAAAAGGAATCACCCAAAATTATGGGATCCAAAGAATAATATGTTCCTGGAGGATCTTTTGGGAGTGCGTTTACTGTCATACCTGAAGACTGTGGACATATAATAGACTTTGAGAGAAAAGGAACACACAATAGTTTCTTGAAAAATGCTGAAATTTCATTACGTATGACAATTTAATATATATTGAGAAAAAAAGTCAACCAAAATAATAATCAAAAAGGAAACGGGTTGCCAAGGCAACTAGCAGACTATTGGGGTACATGCAGTGCATTGAGCCTGATTTCTGCAAAGTGACAAGCATTCAGCCAGGCATCAAAAGACTTGACAGGAGCAATGCAGCAACATCTCATTAGGTGAGTTGCTTAGAAACAATTAGACTAGTTCACGCTGACCCAACAAATGACAACATTTTAAACTTCTACAGATGCATGTTGGATTTATAATGTGAGAAACATAAGCAGCTTTTTCAAAATGATTACACACTGACCCAACAAACTGTTACAATTGGGTCTAATTTGATTGTAATTTGTTGGAAAACAGTTTGAACTAGTCCCAAAGCTGTAACAACAAAAATACAGTAACAACAATAATACAGAGAAATATCATTACAATTTAAAATAATTTTCTATTTTTATATGGTTTAAAATGTAATTTTAAAACATGAAGCTGAATTTTTAGCAGTCATTACTCCAGGCTTATTTGTGAAAAAACAATTTTTAGTCAGAAATTACTAGTAAATAATTACAAAGTAAGGGCTAGTAATTAAACATGAATTTGTTTTTGGCAGAAAATCTTAAATAATACATATAATTTTTGGTTTATTTACAACTTCAATTGTGTACGTTTTATTTATTTTTTATTATTTTTTTTTATTTTTTTGCACAGTACAGTGTCACATGATCCTTCAGAAATCATTGTAATATGCTGATTTTTTTGCTCAAGAAACATTTCTTATAAGAATGTCAATAATGGTTGTGCTGCTTCATATCTTTGTGGGAATGCTGACACTTTTTTAGAATGCATATTTGCAGAATACAATTATTAATAAAAAAATAAAAAAAAATAAAATAAAAAGAATCTTACCGGCACAATCTTTAGAAACGGTAGTGCAACTACTTTATTTTAGCATGGCTCATGGGGATTCCCTCAATTTCCCTCTGCACCTTTTAAAAGGTACAATTTTGTACATTTTAGGTACTAATATGTTCCTTTAAGGTGGACCATTTATGTACAAAGGTGTACCTTTTGAAAAGGTACCACTACTGTCACGACTTTTGTACCTTTTGAGACTATACTTAATTATTTTGAGCTATTAACACTTAAAAAGAAGTTCAAACAATGTAGATATTTGAGTTATGGTTACAAACTTTGAATTTTTGATAATATTTAATTAGGACAACTTTGATTAATGACACAATTTGGGTTAAATGTGCACTGGAAGCAAATGGTGTATTGTGATGCAACAAAACTAGATTGTTCCCTTTTTATATTTTATTTTTTTCCTCTTCTATATAAAATCCCATTGATGGATGTTCAGTCTGAATTGGAATATTAATGGCTTCAAACTCCAGCTGTCAAACAGTTCAAGTGTATTTAACCTGCAAGTATCTTTTAATCGTCTTGACAAACATTCCTTTTCTAGTTATTCTTTAATCACACAGACAAAGTGTTTCCAGGTCTGGCCTCACACAGTTTCCTAGCTACAACCACAGAGCTGGAAAATGGAAAGAGACGCCTACAAATAAGGCTGATTTTCCATTCTGCTTTATATCAACATATCAAAGTGTCACCTCGGCGGGACGGCTGAAAGTGAAGTGATATTTTTTGTATAGATTGTGACTCTTATGAAAGTGTGACTTCTCATTTTGGAAAGAACAGCAGACACACAATCACAACAGTACGGACTTGTGTCATGCTTTGCCAAACCAATTATAAACCTTTTTTTTTTTTTTTTTTTTTTTTTGGAATATCAGAAGTGAAAGGACACCATGGCCATTGGAAAGAAATTTACCCTAAAGTGACAGCTAAACAATTTTTTTCAGTAAGCAAATAAGATAAGTCTTCAAAGTTCATAGATCATACTTAGTTCTTTTAAGGTGGTGCCAACACTAAAAAAAAAAAAAAAAAAAAAAATCATCCCGAGTGTTTGCAAAGGATACCACTCTCATGCCTCTCTCGATGGGGTCTGTGAGGAGCAAACCTCTGGGTGCATAGATCTTCTCATTCTGCTCCTGAATATACATGCTGATCTTTTTCAGGATCTGTGGGGGGTCACAGAAGAGACACAGTGAGGAGGAAAGTGAAAGGTTATTATGATTCTCCTAGTGATCCATTAAAGTAAGCATAAGATAAAAACTAAATTAATGCATAAAAAGGAATAAAAAAGCCACTTGATACATCAAAGTTGTTCTATAAGCTGAGGTGAATGCTAATAAATAGACTGTGTCATACATACAAATAAACACAAAATACCATTATGGTAACATGCATGACACTAAAATAATGCAATAAACATCAATTTAACAACATAAGATGTAACATAAAACAGCAGTACAGTTTTTAACCATGTAGTGTAAGGGAACTTACCATAAGATTTTTGCAGCCTTTTACCTTTAAAATTAGGATATTTTTTACTGTGCATTTAAAAAAAAAATATTTTTATATTTTATTTTTTTATTATTAGAATTAATAAGTAATATTTTAATGATTATAAAAAACAACTATAATATTTTATCTAAAAACAACACAAGTCTATAGTATTATAAATCTAAATAATGTGCATATTGTTATATTGTCAGATCCATTTGTGAAAACATCAAAGCAGTATTACAGTAGTTTATTATTTTAGATTACTCAAGCTTATTTGTTTGACTTTTCAAGTGAGCATTGTTAAGGCTGTCTGTGTTTCTCTACCCCAGTGGGGTGAAACTGTGCATCACTTTGCTTCGCTTTGCTTTCCACTCTACAGAACCGGCCATGAAAAGGGACGAGATGTTTGTAATAAGGGAAGAAAAACTGATCTGTTCTGAGTTCAGTGGCCATGAACAAACTTCAGGATGAGCAATGACTCACAGCAGTAAATCCAACACATGCTGTTAATATGCTACTTGGCGCAATCCAAAATGAAATATGTTTTTCCAGAACAAAGTGTACAAGCACACTTTTATCCAAAAACTTACATTCATTTATCATGATAAAAATTTCATGTAAATATGCAGTGAGCTCCAAAAGCCTGAGACCACCAGTGGAAATGCCTTTTCATTACAACTTATATATCAGCATAATATATTGAGTGGAAAGTTGAACTGAAAAATTAACATGAATATCTTAGTGTTTGATATGTTGACCTTTAGCTTTAATGACTTTAATGCACTTAGATTTACATTGATTCATTTAGCAGACTCTTTTATGCAAAGTAACTTGCATTGCATTTAAGGTAAACGCTGTATTGGTTCATGCATTCCTTTGGATTTAAACCCACGACATTGACATTGCTATTGCCATGCTAACTTTTTAACATCATAAATTGAAAAATAATAGTAAAGAAACTCTAAATTATAAAACCTCCTGTTTATTTACAGATTTAAATTGGATTTTGAATTCCAGATTTTCAATACAGTGATTATTGTCAGCAACAGAGCTGGTGCTTGCTGTGTCATTCTGGGTCTCACAGTGTTTTATTTTGATTTTATTTATTAAATGGCACGATAGCACAGATAAAGTAAAGTTGTCAACAGAGCGCAACAGTCAGATTTCAGAAAAGTAAAAATCTCATCTCATTTTCTCCATTAAGAAACTGATTTTTAGTGATATAACCATTCAAAAGGAGATGTACAATGAGATCTGAAGTTGTTAAGCAATGATTTATGCTTTTGGAGAAGCCAAAAGAGCTCAATGGTAACTGTCTATTCCCATAAAGCATTGCAGATGGCATGAAGTCATTATGTCTTTTGAATTTTTTAAAATGCCTAGGGAAGAAATGAATGTCAAATATATCACTGGAGGCAAGGCAACTTAAAAATTGGCTTGTGATTCCTGTACATATGTTTGAAATAATGACTGAAATAATTTAATAATTATAATAATAATAATAATAATAATAATAATAATATATACATTTTTTTATAGATTTATTCAGATTTTACATTGAAAATGTGAAATGTAGTCTGTAAAATTTCCAACTCGTGTACCACAGGTTGAGAACTGCAGCAGCTCAACAGAACTAAAGGTCATTTAGTGATTTACAGTTTCAAGCCTTGACGTGTGACACAGTGCAGCACGCTCTAAATCTTTGTCTCCACTGCCCTGACTTGTGTGTGTGTAATCACTCGTCTTTGATGAGGAAGATGCTTATCATGCTAGCCCAGGGCATGAGCGAACTCATCCGTGTCCACTCATGTGTGGCCTCCTGTCAGCTGGAGCGGCAAACAAAAGTGCTCATCATGGGTGGGTGCAGTTTATCAGAGTTTGCCATTAAGGTGGGCATTTTTACAGTCTGGAGTTTACAAATAACTCTCTGGAAAAGCCTGATGTGACCTCGGAGTTCAGGCATGAACGACATCACTTTTCAAACATGTTAAAGCATGAAGATGAATATAGTGTGAGAGAGACTTTCAACTTTACGTCCGCTCTATCTCAGTGCAGGTGAAGCACACCTGTGTGGAGTAATTTGCTGGCCTTTGGAAGTATATCACAGCACTGAATGCCGTGTTATGATTTGGTCAGATATGCCCACTGGTGGACAGGTGCTCACCACAAGGGAACGATTGTCTAAATAGGGCATATCTACGCATATCAAACCTTTATCTTGACTTCGTTTGCCTGCTATTCAAAGAAAGTGATTTCCATCTGCCTCTGCAAACGTGTGTGGTCAGATTCAAATGGGCTGGCACATCAAAATGTTCAAACTTTCTAATGTTTTGGTTCTGTGTGAATCCTTGGGTGACCAGGCCTGAATGCTCGTCTTTGATCTTCAAAGGTGTCCATGGGTTGGAGCTGTTCTCAATCTTACATCTCAGAACTGGCTTCTTGATGAATATTGAGTGTATTGCAAATTAAATAGGAGAAGACATTATCTTGATACCTTTTCATAGCGTGTCTCCATGCACAGGAAGATGATGTAGGCCGTAGCACAAGCCAGACAGCCTTCCAGGTAGGACTGACCGCCAATCTTTTCAGCCTCTGCATAATAGCAGTTGAGCGTCTTCACCGTTTCTTCAAACAGGCTCCTCTCGATCTGCACACAACAGTTAGGTTAAAATCATTCAATGGATCCTCTGTGCCATCAGAATGAAAGAGAACATCACAATAATCCACAAATAACTCACACAACTCCAGTCCATCAATTAACGTCTTGTGAAGTAAAAAGCTGCATTTTTCAAGAAACAAATCCATCAAGATGTTAAAACTTCAAACCATTGCTTGGTCCTCTATCCATAATACTGCTTACCACAATGAAAAGTTGTCTGGTTTGAATCAGGAGAGAAATCTGCACAGATCAAGCATTGTTTACTAGCGAAAACAGTCCAAAACGACTCTAAACAAATATGTAAGTGTATTTTGATCTGTGTGGACTACAAAGGGTGGAGTTTTTCATTGGAGGAAGCATTATTATTGATTATGGACCATATAACGATTACGGTATTTTAGCTAGAACAGTGATGGTTTGAAGTCAAAATGCCTTTATGATGGATTTGTTTCTCACAAACACAGTTTTTGACTACAAAAGATGTTAATTGATGGACTGGAGTCACTTGGATTACTTGTGGATTATTGTGATGTTTTTTATCAGATGTTTGGACTCTCATTCTGACGGCACCCATTCACTAGAGGAGATCTCTTTGTGAGCAAGTAATGTAATGCTAAATTTCTTCAAATGAAGAAACAAACTTAGTCTCAGCCTCAGACGTCACACCCACGGAACGTTGGCTAAACGTCTGATGCATATGGCACACAAAAGTGGAAACACTTCAGGAGTTTTGAAGTCGTCGTGTGTGTCGCGTTCTTTAATGTTCCGCCTGGAAACAAAGATACCGTGACGCCAAACCCCGTCGTGAAAGAAGAAAGTCATTGTGTTTACAACTGTGACGACAAACGATTATCGGGATCAAATAAATGCTGGATTTTCAAAAGTATGTGAAATATTTAAAGTTCGCAGCATAGAATCTTTAAAATACATCCGAGAGTTTTACACACCAGTCTGTTATTGTGGCGACATTTCCATGCCCGAAACGTGACGCTGAACGAAACAAACTGTGATTGGTTGTTTGACATGTCGGTCAAACGGCCTCATGGGCGGCCCTTGGCCAATGAAAGCTACCATAGATTCCAGACCTTCAGCCGTCAGTATGAAGGTCTGGCTATGCGAGACTAAAACAAACTTTTCCACATCTTGGACAGCCTGAGTGGAGTAAATAGCTAGAAAATTTTCATTTTTGAGTAAACTATTCCTTTAAGATTGAGGCAATCAAAAGTTTTAAGAAGAAAACAATGCATCATGGGATGTGCGACCGCATAAATGAAACTCACCCTGCTGTCCAGCTCTGCAGGGAACTTGGTCTGGAATTTGCAGATGGTGCCGTCACTGTAGTCTCTCTGAATGAAGACCTTGGTGGCCAGAGATGCACTGTGACGCAGCTCCTGAAGGTTGTGAAACTAACAAGAGGTGCAAAATACATCAGGAATGTACTCAATCAGGGGGCACTCATGAGCACACTTCTGAAACTTAAAATGACAAATGGCAGTCACTAGGCCAGTGACATGACTAGCGCCTTGTGTGTACATCATTTTAAACATTTTTCATGTAAATCATTACTTGCACTGTTAAATCATTGTACATGTGGATAAGAATTTGTGATTTGACACTTAAAATTGAGAGGGTCCTGACAGTATGACATTGTGTCAATTAATTTAATGATTTACGGTTTCTATCTCTTCCAAGACACACAGAAAACCTACAATATAAAATGATAGAGACTGGCCCTACATCAAGAGTCTATCAAAATGAAAAACGGACAGGGGCCTCTGAAGCAATAAAATTTTAAAATATGAAGGAATATGTATGCATGTTTATAAAATCCGGGCCAGAAAGAAGACAGAGCATCAATCAAAAGAAGGAAAAGAAACACTCAATGAGTTGTTTTAAGACTTTATGTGTAAAAACCATCTTCACCAGCTCTGGAAACATCATGAAATGAGCCAAGAGAGAGAATGAAACCTGATAGAACCAAGACACAAATCCAGCTCTAATGACCATTTGCTGTGTCCCATTTCTGCTGATTCTCTAATTGACAATCAGACAGACATATTCCAGCACTCAGTCTGTCTACAGTGGCTGCCGGCAAAAGTATGTTTCATAAATTTCATTTTCAAATAGTAATAACTGCATGAATTAAGAACAGACTGCACTTTTCTGTCTGAGCATATCACTTAACACACTGTAAGCAATGCATCAGTTTTTTTCTTTGGAGACCTTGTATCCCCCTTGTAAACAAATCCATATTTTAACAGATCAAGACATAAGACAAGGCTCACAGCTTTATTTTCAGCAAAAATGAATTGGCCTCACAGCTGCGGTCTCATTAGTGTAATTGCTGAAAGCTTTGATGCCAAAAATAAGTCTATTGTTAATTCTCTCTATTGCTAACATGGTAAAGTTACTTTGCAAGGCCAGTGCTGAAACATACAGAAAGAATGATAAAAGTTTAATGGTTCTTTAAAGGTGTTAAATATGACTTTATGGACATCTCGGACAAAAGTTGATAATTAAATGAGGCACAACTAAAAGATCCACCCCCGAGAAAGATTTCAAGAATATAGCAATAAATTCAACTACATGTTGTCACTATCCAGCACTGGAACAAATACAAAGAAAGTCAGAATTAGCAGCCAAAGCTTCATAAGGATGGATGTGAATGATAATTAGTCTTCACTGTTGCCACGACACACAAAGCCTTTTAGTTCACGCCAATGAGACGAGCCTAATTATCCCTGCACTCCTCCACGGAGGCATCGCTCAGAGAGACTCAGGTTGAGGATGCTCATAATAAAATCCCACAGCAGCTGTTAGCATAACCACAAGCAAGTGGCTTATCTGGCCACATGACTGTCCACAGTTGGATTTCTCCCAGAAGACTAAAGATAAATTATTCACACATGGGAGGTCATCTAAACTGTTATCTGCAAGTTATGCATGTTGTTCGAAACCTGTATGACTTTCTTTATTGTGCAGAGCACAAATAGAAGACAATTTAAAGGAATAGTTCAACCAAAAATGAAAATTTGGTGAAAACTGACTCACCCTCAGGCCATCCAAGATGTACTATGATTCTTCATGGGAAAAGATTTTAAGAAATTTAGCATGAAACCATGCTTACCTATGGATCCTCTGTAGTGAATGGGTGCCGGAGGAGGCAATATTATGGATTATGGGCTCATATGTTGTCCAGAAGTGATAGTTTAAAATTAAAATGTCTTAATGATTGATTTGTTTATTACAAACAAGCAGCTTTTCACTTCATAAGATGTTAACTGAAGGACTGGAGTCCTGTGGATTACTCAAGGATTACTGTGATGCTTTTATCAGCTGTTTGAACTATTCCTTTAAAGAACATTGAGGTTTAAACATTAGACCCATAGATTTTTAGATTTTTTTTTTTTCATAATATTTTTTCTGTGATCCAAAGAAGAAAGTAAGTCATACAGTTTTGGAGGATGAGAAAACGCTGGCTTTTTTTTTTTTTTTTTTGTATTGTATTGATTGATTGATTAATTGCTGAACTACCCCCTTTCATTTAAACAATTTTATATATTATATTATTTATTATTACATAGTATAATATTTAAAGAATTATTTCACAGATAAAATTAGTGGAACATACAGTAGTATATATTAAAAGTGGAATATATTTTGATTGTCGATATCTAGTACATATCAAACAAAACACTTTGATGGCACTATTTATCAATCTGTTACTATTTAGATGCAACTTTATTTCCATCTACATTTTCCATATACTGGCATGCCTCTCAAAGTTGTATAGCTTTGTATACACTGTAAAAAATAAATTGCAAATAAAACAAGGATTACTGAAGTACAATTCATAAGAAAATACAATTTCAGTCTTTCAAAATTTCATGATTAATTCAATGTTACTTTTGTGTATTTTTAATCAATTGTAAAAGTTACTAACAATGTCAGAGTAAAAACTGTTTTTACACCATTTTTTTCAGTGTACAACAGTAAAGTTTTATCAGCCAACGCAACTGGAAGTGGCAATTTCTGTAAGTTCTTGCCATTTTTGAGTCCAATTTGCATCAGACGGTCAGTAAACGGATTGTAGATGGTTAATGGGATTAGGCTATGACTATAAAAAGAGTAACCATCCGATTTCTCTGAATCCTGAACAGTCAAAGTCAGCATGGCTGTAATTGGTGAATAAGTCTGAAAGGTGAATGAGGGTACAGTGACATTCCTGAAGTGAGACCATTAGCATCAACGGCCATCACAACTCTCAGCAGTGAGATGGTCACGGCCAATTAAAATTCATCAGTTGAGGAAAAAGTTATGAATTTTAATGAAACGTCTGTCCAGCAGGAACATCTGAGGGGTCAGAGGTTGATTCTAGATGCTGCCAATATTGAGCTGCATTTCATAAGTAGCTGAGCAGATCTGCAGAGGCATTTTAGGAAGAAAGATGTATACATTCAAAACTTCACAGGCTCTCGGGGCATTTCCTCTTCCTTCCCTTGTGAATGGGGAAGATGATTTTAAACAGATGTGACAGATGCAGAACATTTACAGCTCTCGGGTTTCTTCCCACAGAAAAAGAGAAATGCTGATGCGCTCTCAAACCCTTGAGAGACACTGTAGGAAGCAAAAGATAGACTCGCTTCAGTTTAATGGTGGTTTATAGACCTACATGTTATAAGTGAATGAGTCCAATCGACTGAGAGCAAAAAAAAAAAAACCTCTTTTCTGCCCTGGAGGGCTGCATGTTTAGCAATATTTTGGACTCATTACACAGAGAATAAGTAAGTCAGCCAGCTTGTGAGCTCAGTTTTAAGCAGCACATAAAAGAGACTAAAACCAATCAAATGAAATATATCAATCATATCATGTTAGTACTCACTGATGCACAGGCCAGTTGTCCAATATCACTGAGCTCCTCACAACTAGCTACTGTAATACTGTATGGAGCTTTTTAAGTTAATTATCTATACTCATATACACAAGACCACCCCCCCCCCCCCCCCCCCCCCCCTTAAAGCAAGCAAGCAAGAAATTAATTAATTAAATACATACATACATACATACATACATAAATGCTTTTTATAGGATACTGAAAGGTATGGCTAAATAATAATAATAATAATAATAATAATAATAATAATAATAATAATAATAATAATATCCTAAACATTTTTTTTACAATAGATGTTTTTCAAAAGATAGATACAATGATACAATAGACAGTATGTTTTGCTAAAGAAATTAATATAATTAATACTGCTAAAAATTCTACTGAAAATCATTTTTTTTTTAAAATTTTTCTATTCATCTGTTGTTCTACTCAACTGTTTAACTCAAATGGTTTAAGCACACACACACACACACACACACACACACACACACACATATATATATTTATTTTATTTTATTTTATTTTTTTACTTTACTCACAAACAGATCAATAAGCATTTCATACCCATCCTGTGCACAGATGCCTTTATAATCTAACACTGCTGATCTTGAGCACATTTTGTTATCCATGTTAATTAAATACCAGGAGATTATAAACTGACTTTCCGGTCCCCCATGAGACTCATTTGCTTTTAAATAGAATGCGGCTGCCTTTTGAAGCTTGTTTATAAGTGAATGATTGTCATACCAAATAGATTTTCACAGAAAATCAGCTGAACAGTTCAGTACAGCTCAGGCAAAAATAAACTCATAGGAATTGCTTTGAATTTGTATTTAGCTTTAAGTACAGAAAAGTATTTGGACGCTTAATCACATTTAAAAATATCTGAATCTCATTGCATTAGATAGCAAATATTAATCCAAGCAGTATAAACTTTTAGCACAAGTACACAAGCAAAACCTTTCATAAATACTTATTTATTAAATGATATAACTATATTATGTTCAAATTTAACTATCTGGATCTGAAACTATTCCATAAAATGCAACAAACTCAATTTATGTCAAGTATTCTTGATTCTATTCTAAGTACCATTATGAAAAGCTATCATTGCATAATTGTGCAGGTTACATTCAGATTGTTAACTTGTAACCAGGGGCGGTTCTAGACCACAGTAACTGGGGGGGGCCAGACAGGGGCCAATACACACAGCAGCCACAGTACCACTGTATAACTGATATAGGCTTATGTCCCTACTGAAAAAACAAACAAACAAACAAACAAACAAAAACAATAAAACCAACACAGAAAATTTTAATGGTTTACACTACAAATACCATTACAAACCATCAACATTTAACCTTTAAAAAATGGTTTTCTGTAGTGTGTTTTAGGACATATTCCATTAGGATTTATTGGTTTTAACAAGCCACCAATAAAAGGCAACCAATTACCAGTAGAGACCCACAGGGTCCATTACAGTTTCCAGTAAAACCAATACAAGTCCCATTATAACCAGTAAAACCATTACTAATTTTGTAATGGTGTCTATTGTTTTTTTCAGCAGGGGTTTTATGTATTTATTTTTTTATTCAATATATCCCTAAAATATATCATGAAATATCTCGATTCTCAAATATGTGTAAGTAAATGCATTTTGCACCTTTATAGATTATGTTATTTGGTCTATAATGGGCGATGGGCAAAGTAGCCTAATACTGTAATCTATTAACTACACATTAAAGCCCGTCTTTTTACTTAAGTACCAGATATGGGTGTCATGCCATAAAATACTTTTAATATGACTGACTTTGTATTTAATGTGAATTTAATAAAAACATTGTAAGTTAATAATTAGCCTATAACATTTTCGGTGTACAAGAAGAGAGCAAAGAACGTTTACATTATCAAAGAATATTTTCACTTCAGTCCAGCGAGTTCAAGCACTCTCAAAAACGGTCATAATAATCTCTAAAGCTGTTTACACTGTGAAATTAATATCTTACTTACATTCATACTTCTTCACTTTGTTGTTTCTGATGAGAGAATTCAATCAGCTACAGCGTGCGCGGTGACGAAACAGCGTGTTTCAGCGATGACTCATCTGAACGCCTCTGATTGGTCATTGCATTCATAAGCTCAACAGAATTGTATGTGATTGGTTATAATGCGCAGTGCTTTAAAAACGTGCGTACCTCTGGCTCTGTGCCAGCCAGCGAATGCAGATTTGAATTTAGCAGCTGGTGATTTTTTTCTTTTTATATACATATAGTTTACAGGACAAACTCCGCATTTCACCCAAAATGGTTTGCTGTAAAATCATTCCAAATTTAGGGGGGCCAAAGGGGGGGCCAAGCTTGTTGACAGGGGGGCACTGGCCCCCCCTGGCCTCCCCCCCAGAATCGCTCCTGCTTGTAACTGACCTTGCATGTGCTAAACATCTGCCACCTACTAGAGACTGAACAGAAGGAGAACTTCAGAACGATTCATTGAGTGTAAATAGTGCATGGATGCCATGACTTTAGAAAATGAAGGAGCTCTTGAAAGGGCAGCATGTCGTTCTCTAACCACTAGCAGAGATGCTGAGTGCACATGGCCTCGGGGTCACATGAAACAAATTACAGGTTGCTTTAGCTGTGACACTTTAAGAGGGCTGTTACACAGTAGAACTGCTTTCTGTCGTGCTAGTTCATTGCTTCGCTTGTCCATCCTCTCTCACTCCCTTCTTTCTAGATGCAAATATCTTTTCACTAAACATTCAGCCTGTCTTATAATTTTAAATGCGTTTCAGATCAGCATACGTTTTCTGGTTAGGTCAGTTCAGTTCAGTACGAGCAATATGACTGCATTATTAAAATGTAGTTGTTTTACATTCTTGTTTTGTCATTCACTTCTAATGAACTCAAGATATTCTGGAGATCACAGTTATCAAGTAACACAAATCAAAAACAGTTTATTGTGTTGTATAGAATTAATTAGATTTGGCACAGGGTGTAAGTATCCAAAAGGAGATGGCTGTGTTTGGATTTACTTGGCAATAGGGGATAAAACAGTCCCAGAACATTTGCTAAATCTTAATAAAACCATCCTTTTGCCATTCTAAACATATCATTTACGCATATCATTTTATTTTTTCCACTTTTTGAGAATGATATAAATGCAAAATTTTATATTAAAAAAAGTGCAAAAAGTATATTATATATATAAAAGTAAAGAATATGTTTAGTGTAGCAAACTATTATTATTGTTTTTTATTATAACAGTTGTATCCTAATAATAATGCTAATTATAATGGTGGTCTGTGGGTTAGTCTGTAGTAAATAAGCTAAATATCACATAATAATAAATATATATATATATATATATACACACAGTGGGTACGGAAAGTATTCAGATCCCCTTAAATTTTTCACTCTTTGTTATATTGCAGCCATTTGCTAAAATGGCTGCAATTTGATAATAAAAAAAAAAAAAAAAAAAAAAAAAAAAAAAAAAATTAACAAATGGTTAAAAATTCTCAATGTACACACAGCACCCCATATTGACAGAAAAACACAGAATTGTTGACATTTTTGCAGATTTATTAAAAAAGAAAAACTGAAATATCACATGGTCCTAAGTATTCAGACCCTTTGCTCAGTATTTAGTAGAAGCACCCTTTTGATCTAATACAGCCATGAGTCTTTTTGGGAAAGATGCAACAAGTTTTTCACACCTGGATTTGGGGATCCTCTGCCATTCCTCCTTGCAGATCCTCTCCAGTTCTGTCAGGTTGGATGGTAAACGTTGGTGGACAGCCATTTTTAGGTCTCTCCAGAGATGCTCAATTGGGTTTAAGTCAGGGCTCTGGCTGGGCCATTCAAGAACAGTCACGGAGTTGTTGTGAAGCCACTCCTTCGTTATTTTAGCTGTGTGCTTAGGGTCATTGTCTTGTTGGAAGGTAAACCTTCGGCCCAGTCTGAGGTCCTGAGCACTCTGGAGAAGGTTTTCGTCCAGGATATCCCTGTACTTGGCCGCATTCATCTTTCCCTCGATTGCAACCAGTCGTCCTGTCTCTGCAGCTGAAAAACACCCCCACAGCATGATGCTGCCACCACCATGCTTCACTGTTGGGACTGTATTGGACAGGTGATGAGCAGTGCCTGGTTTTCTCCACACATACCGCTTAGAATTAAGGCCAAAAAGTTCTATCTTGGTCTCATCAGACCAGAGAATCTTATTTCTCACCATCTTAGAGTCCTTCATGCGGGCTTTCATGTGTATTGCACTGAGGAGAGGCTTCCGTCGGGCCACTCTGCCATAAAGCCCCGACTGGTGGAGGGCTGCAGTGATTGTTGACTTTCTACAACTTTCTCCCATCTCCTGACTGCATCTCTGGAGCTCAGCCACAGTGATCTTTGGGCTCTTCTCCCCCGATAGCTCAGTTTGGCTGGACGGCCAGCTCTAGGAAGGGTTCTGGTCGTCCCAAACGTCTTCCATTTAAGGATTATGTAGGCCACTGTGCTCTTAGGAACCTTAAGTGCAGCAGAAATTTTTTTGTAACCTTGGCCAGATCACAATTCTGTCTCTGAGCTCTTCAGGCAGTTCCTTTGACCTCATGATTCTCATTTGCTCTGACATGCACTGTGAGCTGTAAGGTCTTATATAGACAGGTGTGTGGCTTTCCTAATCAAGTCCAATCAGTATAATCAAACACAGCTGGACTCAAATGAAGGTGTAGAACCATCTCAAGGATGATCAGAAGAAATGGACAGCACCTGAGTGCTGTTTTTCTTTTTTAATAAATCTGCAAAAATGTCAACAATTCTGTGTTTTTCTGTCAATATGGGGTGCTGTGTGTACATTAATGAGGAAAAAAATGAACTTAAATGATTTTAGCAAATGGCTGCAATATAACAAAGAGTGAAAAATTTAAGGGGGTCTGAATACTTTCCGTACCCACTGTATATATATATATATATATATATATATATATATATATATATACATATATATATATATATATATACATATATATATATATATATATACATATATATATATATATATATATATATATATATATATATATATATATATATATATATATATATATATATTAGGGCTGCACGAAATATCGCATGCGATAGTCATGCGCATCTCATCAGCAAAGCCGGTTCTGTGATTACAAATAAATCTCTATCACCTGTTTTCAGATGGAGCAGCATTTAATACACAGAGCCATAGTTCACTGACAAGCTACGCAATATCACATTCACTATCGCATGCGATGCATCTGCGATTTTGAGCGCGAATTGCGTAGCTTGTCAATGAACTACAGCTCTGTGTATTAAATGCCGCTCCATCTGAAAACAGGTGATAGATATTTATTTGTAATCACAGAACTGGCTTTATTGATGAGATGCGCATGACTATCGCATGCAATATATCGTGCAGCCCTAATATATATATATATATATATATATATATATGTATATGTGTGTGTGTGTGTGTGTGTGTATACAGTGCCCTCCACTAATATTGGCACCCTTGAGAAATATGAGCAGAGGCGGCTGTGAAAATAAATCTGCATTTTTTTTATCCTTTTGATCTTTCATTCAAAAAATTCACAAAATTCCAACCTATCATTGAAGTAAAACAATTGAAATTGGGGAGAAAATCTCGTTGTGAAATAAATGCTTTCTCTAGTTCATGTTGGCCACAATTATTGGCACCCAATTATTGCAACGTCCTTTTCCCAGGGTAACAGCTCTGTGTTTTCTCCTATAATGCCTGAAGAGTTTGGAGAACACCTGATAAGAGATCAGAGGCCATTCAATCATACAGAATCTCTCCAGATCCTTCAGATTCACAGCTCCATGTTAGTACTTCTTCTCTTCAGTTCACCCCACTCATCTTCTGTAGGGTTCAGGTCAGAGGACAGGGACAGCCATGGTAAAAGATTCATTTTGTGCTCAGTGACCTATTTTTGTGTTTATTTTGATGTTTGTTTTGGATTGTTGTCCTGGTGGAAGATCCAAACACGACCCATTATAAGATTTCTAACAGAGGCAGTCAGGTTTTGATTTTTTATCTGTTGGTATTTGATAGAATCCATGATGCCATGCATCTGAACAAGATGTTCAGGACCTCTGGCAGAAAAACAGGCCCACAACATTAAAGATCCAGCAGTATATTTAACCGTGGACATGGGGTACTTTTTTATCCCTGTTTGTACTAAACTCATCTGGTGGGTTTGCTGCCAAAAAGCTCTTTTTTTCAGTTTCATCTGACCATAGAAGCCAGTGCCATTTGAAGTTCCAGTTGTGTCTGACAACTGAATATGCTGGAGTTTGTATTTGGATGAGCGAGGAGAATTTTCCTTGAAACCCTCCCGAGCAACATGTGGTGATGTAGGGGATGTTTGATCTATTTTTTTTTTAGGTGTCTGACCCCAAGACTCAAC
This sequence comes from Spinibarbus caldwelli, assembly GCA_039654775.1. Lineage (NCBI taxonomy): Eukaryota > Metazoa > Chordata > Actinopteri > Cypriniformes > Cyprinidae > Spinibarbus > Spinibarbus caldwelli. Next base: position 7,623,619 of record CM077242.1, read on the forward strand.
TAATCTCTACAATTCTCCAGCTGTAATCCTTGGAGAGTCTTTGGCCACTCAAACTCTCCTCCTCACTGTGCATTAGGACGATATAGACACACGTCCTCTTCCAGGCAGATTTTTAACATCTTTAGTTGATCGGAACCTCTTAATTATTACCCTGATGGTGGAAATGGGGATTTTCAATGCTTTAATTCTTTTCTTACAGCCACTTTCTATTTTGTGATGCTCAACAATCTTGTTCTGCACATCAGAACTATATTCTTAGGTTTTACTCCTTGTGATGGATGATTAAGGGAATTTGGCCTTTGTGTTCCTCATATTATAATCCTGTGGAACAGGAAGTCATGGCTGGAAAATGTCATGCTCCTAGTCACCCTGGTGTGCTAAAAAATGTAAATATGAATGGGAATATACTTCAGAGATATTTTACTCATAAGAATTTTTAGGGGTGCCAATAATTGTGGCCAACATTAATTGGAGAAAAACATTTCATCATGAGATTTTCTCCCCACTTTCAATTGTTTTACTTCAATTATAGGTTAGAATTTTGTGAATTTTTTGAGTGAAAGATCAAAAGGATAAACAATGCAGATTTTTCACAGCCGCCTTTGCTCATATTTATCAAGGGTGCCAATATTAGTGGAGAGCACTGTATATATATATATATATATATATATATATATATATACACAACAGTTCTTTCTGGTCCTTGAATCTGATTGGCTGATAAGAGTGCGATATTAGAGTGATAGCAGAACGCCAACAGCCGTTTCACCGTTTGTAATTGTATCACTCTACTTGCGGTACTTCTTACAGCGAGTGTCATGGCAGATGCCCAAATCTAGTATCATTTTATAAATTTGATTTATAATTTGATTGACAAAAAGGCCTCACCTCGGCCAGATATTTTAGAATTTACAGCTGGCTCAGATGTCTCTGTAATGGTTACACATGATATATAATTTGTTATGGGTAAATCTAATGGTTGTCTTTGGTCTCATTAATCTATTATTTGTTCCAGAGAGGATAGTTTTGGCAAAATCTCATGTTTATGTAAATTCAGTGCTGTATATCAGAGCGCTACCTTTGTACTTTTGACTGAATTGCCTAGCAACTTTTATGATGACTGTTGTTGTTGTTTATTAAATATTATTATTCAATAAATAATATTTTATATAAATAATAGTATTTAATAATAGTGTTTATATTGAGAAACGTCAGTCAGCTTGAGTCAGCAGTAAAGACTTTTACACTGAAAAGTTATAAATGCTATAAACGGAAGTTATTTTCAGTTTCAATAGCAGCTTGACGCAGCAGACAAATGCACTGAGTAGCAAAATCACCCTTAACATGAAAGGATATTAACATTACAACAAAGATAACACTTTCCTCAGCAGATATTCAAACTAATGTGTATTGTGAATACGAGACTGATCTGAAGAATGAATGCTGTATCAGATGCAGGTAATCACACTCGCCCAGTCTATCTCTCTCTCATAATACTCTACATAATACAGTGAGCTTTTAATACAGTAATACAATAAGCTGTCAATGAAGCAATTCAACGTTCCTTTGTTACTATCTCTAAAGTGATGTTTTGGAATTAGTAACGGAGGCTTGGGCTCAGCTGTTAAACTGTCAACTTTAGATTTGTATCCGTGGCGGAAGGAAGTAGTTCTGCACAAAAAAGGGCTTTTAAAGACACTCCGTTGTTATTTTGTTTATGTATTTACACACTTGTGCTGTTGAACTGTTGTATAAACGCAATATCACACTCGTAGATGTGAGATATGGCTGTATATCGGCACGCTGTGATTACCTACGGCACTTGGCCTGCCGATATTTAGCCATATCTCACGCCTACTCGTGTGATATTTCTTATATGAGATATGGCTGAATATGCATTAAGGATATATATATATATATATATATATATGTACGTATATATATATATATATATATATATATATATATATATATATATATATATATATATATATATATAAATATATATATATATATATATATATATATATATATATACACACACAAAAAATATATATTCCTTTAGGTAGGTTTATGGTTAATCTACATTGTTTAAAGCTGGCTTTATATAAAAGTGACTAAAAGCTATGGTAACCTTATGGTGTATGCACCTGATATTCCCTACATTATGGGGACCAAATGTCTCCACAAGGATAGAAATACGAGTAAATTTTGACCTTGTGGGGACATTCTTTTTTCCTCATGAGGAAAACAGCTTATAAATCATACAGAATAAAGATTTTTTATTTTTTTTTGTAGAAAGTTTTAAAAAGGAAAAAACAAAGCAATAAAAAGTAGAAGGTTTTGTGTGAGGGTTAGGTTTATGGGCAAGGTAAGGGTGTGGAGATAGAAAATACAGTTTGCACACTAAAAACCATAACGGAATGGAATGTCCTCATAAAACATGGTACCCAACACGTGTGTGTGTGTGTGTGTGTGTGTGTGTGTGTATGTGTGCGTGTGTGTATGTGTGTGCATGTGTATGCAGGCCCTTAAAACACAACAAATCAATGTGGGAGTCTTTAATAGCCATGCTATGTGGCCCTGCACAAGGGTAAAAACACTGTTGACTGTGGACTCTCATCTAGACAGATAAATAGCAAGCAAACCTCCAAGGACTGTCTAATGCAGCAGCTCTGCATAAAAACAGAAACACATCACATATCAGTTGTCACAGTAGCCCCAGAACATAAAACAACCTGATTTATTTCCAGCAGTAGTTATTTTAAGGATTAAATGCAGTTAATTTGAGGTGCATGTCAAAGAAAAAGCTAGAGAGCCATCTAAAGAAGCCTCAGAGTTTATGGCACCAAATGCTAAATTGACCAGTGAAGCGAAGGAAAGACTCTTGGAGCATTGCTGGAACATTCCCATGACTCATTACAATATTTTTTAATGAAAACTAACCGGATGCAGGACAAAAAGACCACAAGATGCCCAGAGCAAGTGCATGACAACTCTTCTTGTGACAGCAAAAACTTTTTTTTTTTTTTTGCCCAGCGAATGTTGGCTAGGTGAGAGTCAACAATCAATTTCAATATCCTAGTAAAAGTAAAATATAGGTTGCTGAGGGATACCATTGTTTCCCTGAATACATTGCAAACTGTGGAATCATTGTGTATTCTCACTGGAGGGATTTGTCTTGCCTACATTTTGAATAAATCTGTAAACAAGATGGCTGAGTAAACAGAAAGTGCATGCAATCTATACAGATGCCTAAATATAAACAATTTATTATGCTGTTTGGATAGGAGTTGATGATGCATTAAGGATAAAGGGCAGCAATACAGACATTATTCCTAAATAGAGAAAATAAATGGTATTTGGAAGATATGCCATTATAGAAAAGAGATGTGGATGCTTATGCATATTAAATATGCCCATCCATGCTTGCATTCTCTGTTTAATTATGCATAATGATGCATATGATGACAACAAGGATGAAAGAAAAAAACTTAATTTATGAAGTTGCTGAAACATGCTAGAGTATTGCACATGGTCGCCAGGGCGTTGCTATGCAGGTATTAACAATAGAAGTCAGAGAGGGATCTTAAAATAGTATTGATAGTGAAGCATTTGTCAGAATCTCTCCAATCACCAACACAAAATATATCAGTGAAAGAAATCTCACACCAGATAATCTAAAGACCGTGACCATTAAATTTGCACAACTGCTAATAGTGGAGGAAAGACACTGGTTGTTGTATTATGGTTTTTATATGCAAGGCGTAATACACTTAGCAGGTCATTATTGCAAAATAAACTGATCAACATATCCGTGTTTGTTTTGATGTCCTACTTTTACACAGCTTTTTACAAATTATAAACTGAAATAAATAAATAATAAAATAAATAAATAAACAGAAAATAATTTATTTATTTATTTTTTATTTATTTATTTTTTTTAAATAGATTACTTGGAGAAACAGTAGCACAGGAAACATGGGTTTGTTTCCTCGATCAGCTGTTAGTTATACTGTTACCACGGTCAGTAATCGAAAATATATGAATGGCGCAGCTGACCAATCAGAATCAAGTATTCCAAAGAGCCGCGTAATAAATTCTCTACTTCTGCATCTGTTGGTTCTTTATTCAGTCTGTATATTTGTGTCTCTGTCCAGGGTGCTGAATTACACATCAGTCTGTCTGTATCATTCACACTTTCTTCGGTAGATCCTCGTTTTTTGACCACAAAATATTGATGCTACACTTTTGGTTGGTTTCATTGGAAAACTCCGTGTCACATCGACCAAATCAACCTTTAAAGGAAATATCGTCTCCATTTCTTAATTGGCTTCTTTGAACGCGTCTCATCTAAAGCGTTTACAGAAAACATCGTGATTCAACCCCACAGCAGGTGTCAAAACAACTTCATCCAAACCACGCGAAAGAACCGGACCCGCTCTCCGCTGTCTGTTCATCTCGCACGAAGCTCAAACGAATGCGTTAATGATTCTTACCTCTGTCGCCATGATGCCTGAGACGGTGGTGGATCTGTCCCGGTGCTGAAATCCTCTCCACTCGTGGGACAGTGACGGACGGAGAGATGAACGCGCTGGAGAGGGTGGAGCAGCGTCCTACTGATGGAGGAGGAGTGACTGGTACAGAAAGTACAGATGTGCTTCACTTCTTGTCTGTAGATACACTGGATGTTCGTAGAGACACTGAGAGAGGGGGAGCAGGACCACCAGAGGAGTATATGACCACAAAAACACTGGGGATAAAAAGTACTTCATCAATAAAGAAAGGCTCTCCCTTTTCATTAGATGTCCAGACGTTTACAGTGACTACACTGTAGTAGTAGTAATAATAATAAATTAAAAATAAGTCATGTAACCCAGAAGGTGTTGAATGTAACATGTAATGTAACTCGTTTTATTCAAGTGAAAAAATATTTAAATCCTTGTTTATGAGACAAATTAAGTAGCGATGAGCTCCTGAAGGTTTACATTTTTACAGTATAGATGGTAGATTTATACATTGTTTACATACAAGTTTACAGTATCCAGCTAACAAAAAATATATTCTAAGAATGTTTTGATAGTGTCCCCTTTAAGTTATTTCTGAATAAAAACTTTACTTATTAATGTTCTCTAAATGTTCAAAATGTCAACATTTTTTGTGTTTATTTTTATTTTTTTCTTGGTTATGCAAATGTTAGAGAAATCATTAAGGGAAAGTTCCATTTAATCATTTTGCAAAAACATTACGGGAACATTAGTTTTAAATGTTCATTGAAAGTTCTGAAACATAGTTAAATAAATAAATATTACATCTAAGTAAAATGTAAAAAGGTAAAAGTTTTTTTTTTTTTTTAAATACCAGATAACACTGAACAAATGTTCAATTCTATTAACTTGTTCATAATATCTAGAGAATTTTGCCAGAACATTAGCCAAAATTTCTGATAACATATTTAAAAATGTACATTAATACAGTGACATTGCTTGACACTCAAAATTCAATATTCATGTTTTCCATGGTGAGTTTCAGCTACTGTACCTTCTGGAAGAAAATTCAGACTCCCCCAAGGCTGAACAGGTTCACTCATTCATTCTTGCCGTTAAGATCTCAAACACTAAGATATATATTAAATAAGGGTCTAATGGGTTGTGCAGGATTTGATGAAGGCGACCCATGAGTGTGTTCACAATGTACAGTACATGTGGATGGAGGACTGTACATACTGAGATGCAGGCATATTATATTGGATGGACTGATGTCTGATGTAACAATATTTTATCTTAGCCTAATAAACACTTAATATTCCATTTGAAATTAAATTATGAGAGGTTTATGTTGTGCTGGCATTTCCCTGCGTCTGTTTGTTGCAAAAATATCTTTCTCTGGCGATCATTGCGGTGGCTCAGCCTGAGTCATACATGCATGAAACAGGCTGCATAATTCACAGGAAAGGCAAAGACTCTTAAAAATTTATCGATTGTGCTGCTGATGTTTGGACGCTCATGGGCTTCGACCAGTACGTGGAGAGTAGTCATGTTTTAACCATGAGCATGCCAAATAAAAACAAGCAAGCCGCATGCAGCATATGCATGTTAAAGTTAGCTTTAAATGAACATTTCAAAGCACAAATCTGGTGGAATGCGCTGTGTAAGACTATTACAAAGCACACCTTAACTAACGGCCTTGACTTGACATGAAAATAAGATATTCTTGAACAAAACACACTTGCTCTCTCTCCAAACAGGAACAGTTGTCATTTTCGATAGCTGGAACTCAGAGATAGCTAATCTGAATCATATTGGACACAGGACAATACCATCTGCTCCTGTCTCTGACTGAAGACTGTAACTGCATGCTACATAATCATAGCAAAAGTACTTCGCCTTGCATCCAAACAGTAAAACAATTTGCATTACAGGCCCACGTGGGCTGACATAATCAAAAAAGCTTATTGCCCAAGGCGTGCACGCAATCACGCACACGTTCAGAGATTCAGAGATGATGCATCCGAGAAAAAACAGAGGAAGCGTATACACTAATCACAGTTTATTTGATTAGACAGCATAACGCCTTTGGGAATGTCAGATAATATAAGGCCAAATTTGAACAAACATGCAAAACGTGGGAAGCAAAGCTGCTTTATTTAATTTCCAAAATCATTTTTTCTCTTATATCAAAGGAGATTATAAATGACTCCAGTTTTTCATAATGGGTACTTTTGATTTCATAAATAGGAGAAATCTTTCATGAATGAAAATAGAATCGGAAAGCATGCCGAACTAAGAGCATTTACTTGATACTCACTCTCTTGATTGTGTGAATGAAAATCTCAGGCATGCCGACGAATGGGAATCTCCTCCTTTGTCTTTCATCTAGGCCAAAAATGTCTTGTGCAGATGTCACCATCCCTTGGCACAGAAACGTCTGTCTCTTAGGAGGGAACTGGAAAGAAAACAGAGGGTTTGATCTGTGATATAAATAAAACATTAAAACGTCTTGGTTTATTGTGTCTTTTTATAGAGGTGTTAAAAATAAATTGCATAATCTCACCATGCCTTGTTACTAACATTGCAGAAAGGGAGCTAAAAATAGAACTCCCTAAATAGATGCACACAGGCACCTTTCAGAAGAGATTTCTATAGCGGCAAAACCTACTATGCAGTGCATTTTTATGCCCTCATCATATGTCTTAATGCAATGGATAAAATATTAAACTAATCACAAGATCAAAAACATTAGAGAGTGAATTTGATATGTTCATTACTTAAGCTTGAGTGAATGTTTATAGAACTAGTCCAGATCTTTCTTTTTCTTTCTATCCTCTAATCAACATGCTTTCTTGGGAATATTGTTTTAATATGAAATAATGCAAAGGATTATGAAATCTGATGTGTGCTGATTTCTGAAAAAAATCTGGCAGTCTACACAAAGGAGTTCATAAATTTTTATATTCAGTCAAATACCACAGAACATCAAATCTTTCTTATGCATTTAAAAGAATAACATTTTAATTTTTTTTTTTTTTTCTCAAAATCCTAAAACCATCTGTTTATTTTCAGGTTTAAATACAGATTTTCATTGGGAACTCAGACTTTTGGAGCTCACTGTATATACTTGCTAGGAAGATGTGTCTAAGGGCAACGAGAACGTCACTGTTGCTAAGGAAACAGAACAAAAACAGATTCCTCTTTTTTTTATCTGACCACCTGGAATGATCTTTGGATCACACTAAACTCTCAATAGGATCCTTAGGCACATTCAGATGGAGAAACGTGTGAGAAAAACATATTGCAACACTTCACAGACCATGGAACTATTGACTTTGGTGTGTGAAGCACATTCCTAAGGTTGTTTCCATTCTCTTGGCATATTGTTTATGAAATCTGGCATTTCTTTTTGTAAGATAAGACTGGTGTTGACATGTACAGCTAGTGTTACTGTCTTTTAGTCGGAAGACATTATCATGACAAAGCACAATTATTCCTTTGAAAGGGAATGTTCACCAAATGTCTTTGACATCTTCCTGAGAAGTTGTACTTCAATATAAATCAGATTATAAATTTAAATATTTATAATGCAAATCTAATTGATTAAATATGAAAATGAAATGAAATGTAATTTTATTCCATTTATAATTTGTATTCATTGTTGATGTGAATAAAGCATTTCTAGTAAACTGCATGGTTTAAGCAAGTGTTTTATTTACTTTTTATTTCAAAAACTATATTTGGCATTATTTTAATGAAATGAAACCCAGTAACAAACTAGAGAGTGGTGCCAACGATAGTGTAAACGAGTTTTATTTTCATATGAAGTGAACTTTGTGCATCTGTTATTTGGTAACAACAGCAGTTTTGGCATTTTCCACAATGGAAAAACAAAATTGTAGACAGCACAAAAGTGTGTGGCCATTCAAACTATGCTGTCCAGCACATTTACTGTTTGCCTTTAGAAGGTTCAGGAAAACCTCAAAATGGCCTCTTTACCACTTTGAAAACATATGCCTTGTCAGATTTCTTAGGACTCATATGCTCATATGACTCAAGAGCACATTTTCTGATTTCAATTTATTTAGGGATTTTTGCAAGTCCGTGCAATTGTTATTTATGTATTTCTCTTTGTGTGTGTGTGTGTGTGTGTGTGTGTGTGTTCTGCAGGACTGGTCAGGCTCTTTGCCACCAAAAATATACTTCGCCTAAATGTTGACTTAACAACAGGAGGAGACAGCTGGAATGTGATCAAAATCATGTTCTGTTCCAGGAACGCAGGAAATCAGAATTATGAAAATGCAAAAATAAAATATTATTAACTTGGAATTGTTAGAAAAGCAAATAGACATTTATCATAGATTTAGAACACAGAGGTCAAGTGAACTTTGTCACTTTTTCACCCAGATGTACAGAACTGAATGCAACATATATTGGCAAAGCATGTGGTATTGCTTATAATATCTTATTACTCTGGTTGTTAATGTGTTTTAGGGAAATATGATGATTTAATGTTTCTCCTAAAATCCAGTGACAACAATGCATAGAAGCAAAGTAAAACAACATTCACTCTCAAAAGGAACACATATTCAACAAGAATGTATTTGATTAGTCAAAGTCAAGTCTGGCAGAATATATATACTGTTGCTAAAGTATCAGTGTAAGATGAAGAGAAGACATTTGGCAGGAATAAAACACTAGAGATAAATGGAGCAGTATAAACATATTACATGAGATATTAGATATTTTTAATGGCCTACCTGTCATTGCAGCAGCAATAATCACAAACATGACCTCTTACCTTAAGGAGAAGAGATTGGTTTGTGGATTATACGCTCTACTGTAATCTCTGCATGGAAAAGATCGCTCCACCTCTTCAAGATCTAAAAAAAGTTTCAATTATTTATTATTTATGAATAAAAATAATTCCAAAGTACAATTTTTTTTTTACAAATTTTAGTCTTAATGTATTATAACATATTGAACACACACACACACACACACACACACACACACACAAAATAAAATAAAAAAGCTTACTGACCCAAAACTTTTGAACTGGTGTTATATATATATTACACAGTTACTGAGCAACAAACTCAATAGGTATTCATAGTGTTTTTGTATTGCAACATTTACAAAATTTCAACTTCGACTGAATCATACCACTAAAAAGAAACACAGGAAAAGTGTTTATATGATGTCATGGTGTGCTTTATCCAGTCTATATAGGAGAAATTAGAAATATTTAATAATTTGCTTTGACAGCGTCCTTTGCACAATCCTGCTGCACCTTGTAAAATGCAAAAAGTCAATTACACATGTAAAGGTCTAGGAGGAACTTTGGCAGACATGCTAACATATTATATGGCAGCTGTAAACCTATCAAAATCAGCATTGACCAGACAGTGACAAGCATCTTTACCAGGAAAAATAATTCATCATTACATCTGCTGTGACTAGGGGAAAAAAAAAAAAAACCCTCAATGAACCGTGAATTCCTTCTGCAAAGCAGAGTTGTAGATGGTGAGGCAAAGCTGAGGCACCATAAAACTAAGGGCCTTTCATAGGCCCCTACGGCCCATTTAAAAGGGAACTCAAAGACTAACAGAACTGGCATGCAGGTTGCTGTATCTATTAGGCTGGAGGAAGGGGTTTAGATCAGAACATCTCCATACTTGTGCAGACAGACACCACGTCTCAAATATCTTTGTGCTGAGGTATTGGAACTCAGTGATAATAATAATTGCTACCGGTACAAAAATCAAATAAAAATGCTTCCATAAGTAGAACAGTGAGCAAATCATTTCTTTAATTGACATTACAAAAGCCAACACATGTGGACGCACACACTGTTTAGTGATTAGAAGCACGCTAATAGCAGGAAAGACAAGAAAAATGTGGTTAAAGAAATGACTTATACTGTTTTGATGAGTTTAGCCGTGGTTTAGCTGTGCTGGGACGCTATTGTGTTTGCTGCGGCTTTTGGCAGGCCAAACGGCTTCTTGTCTGTTTCTGATTAATCCAAACCGATGACTTCAGAACTCTATGTCCATTTGAATACTCAGACCGCAATCTTCTCTAGGATGGAAGTTTATGAAATGGCTCCGTTTTTGTCAAGACTGATTTTTAATCCTCATTGTATAACGTATAATTTATCCATTATATAAAAAAGAACAAAGATTTATTAGGATAAAAGTACTTTCAGGTTGCTACATTTTCATCAGATTTCGACAAATTACTTTGGTTTGAGTATCAGTATAAATTTTCAAGAAATATTGAGGCTCAAATGTTCAGCAGAAAGGACTATAGACCTTCTCAGTCTTTGGAGCTCAACATCTAAGTTTGGTCACTATATGCTTTCATTGCAAGTAAAAGAGCAGCAGGACTTCTCCTTTTGTGTTACACAGAAGAAAGTAAGTCATTTAGGTTTCAGAAGACATGAGACATGAGGAAGAGAAAATGATTACAGAATTGCATTTTCAGGGGATATAGTCTTTTAAAACAGAAAAATCTATATTCGGTGTCTTTGATGAGGCATTTGGTGTAGCTGTTCGAACGATTTCACAGTATGTGTCTCTATCACTAGTGGTCTCAACTCTGGAGGACAGACACTTCGCTTACAGATATCTGGCCAAACTTTCTGTATTATGATCTGTAAATTGGCTCACTAGGATCTTTTAAAAGCCAGTGCACCCCAGGCTCCTTTTTAGATTAAGAAATCATTATTTCATCAGGAGGTCATGTGCCAGATGCAGTTCACATGTAACACCACGGAACAATACCCTTAGCAGAACATATCATAAATCAGTCAAAAGCTAGAGTATCTGCACTGAGGCATCACTGCCAACCTGGTAAAGAGTGTGTTTTTTGGCCGATGAGAGCTTTTTAATGCAACAGAATCAAAGTACAATGTACCCCCCAAAAATGAGAAAATTATTTAATTATTTACTGACCTTCATGCTGTTCCATTTTATTCTGTAAACCACAAAAAAAGATGTTTGACAATGTTCACGCTGCACTATTCCATACACTTTCCATACAAAAGATAAATGCAACACACTACAGAGAAAATAAATATACATATACATATACAGTATGACTAAAACATTTTAGGATCAATACATATTTTGGTAACACTTTACAATAAGGTTCATTAGTTAACATTAGTTAACAACATTAGTAAACATGAACTAAGAATGAACAATACTTCTATAGAATTTATTAATCTTAGATAATTTCAGCATTTACTAATGCATTATTAAAATCACAAATTGTGTTTGTTAACATTAGTTAACGCACTGTGAACTAACATTAATAAACAATGAACAACTGTATTTTCATTAACTAACATTAACAAAGATTAATAAATAGTGTAATAAATGCATTGTTCATTGTTTGTTCATGTTAGTTAACACATAAACTAATGTTAACAAGTAACGTAAAGTGTTACCAGTTTTTTTTAAGAAATTAACACGTTGATAATAATAATTAAAAGAGAAAACTTTGTTGTTTTAAATTGTAATAATATTTCACTATATTACTTTTTATTTATTTATTACTATTTATTTATTTATTTATTTTACTCTGTATTTTTAGTTAAGTCATATTCAGCCAGAGAAAAAAATCTTACCCACTTCAAATTTGTTGAATGATAGTGTATGAGTGTCTTATTTTAATAAACAATTAATGAAATTAGCTGACTTATTTTTGACTTGTATCATGGAACATCTTTTCTATACCATTTTTTTTTCCAGAGTACTTTCTCTCTAATATTATTTTTAAAACATTTTTTATGTGACTTGTAATGCCAAAAATAAGTAAATAAATATAAATTAATAAATAAATACAAAATAAAATAAAAAAACCCATAAAATACCTTATAAGAATTTTAAATTGCTCGAGTTTCATAAGAATATATCATATTTTACCACCATTTTAAATATTTTTATCCTTCATTTGTAGTGTCTCTCGAACAGGTAAAATTACACACTACAAGTCCCAGGCAGCCATAATAATACGGATGTCACAATTGCAGTTGCACAATTCCAAGAAATCCTGCCCAAAATTTCAACATGAGCACAGTGTCAACAATAGCATCATTAATTTCCTGTCATCATATGGCAGGGCAGATGGACATGCCCTCCAGGCAGGAACGATGGACTGTGTTTCTCCTGACACCACAATGGCGGGTTTCCACTATCCCGTGCGGCATGGGTGATACTTCCTGTTTGACGAGTCAGTATGTCAGAGCTACAGTTTGTCCATTGTCCAGCAGTGACATAAGGACAACATGACAGAATCCAGGGAGTGACTAAATATATAGGGCAGATCAAAGGATGGGCACAGGGTGGGCTGGACATCGGTCTGTGAGAACAGCGCCCTCAAGTGGACTAAAACTATTTTAGCAAAGTTAAGAGCCAACAGTAAATTACACGCATGCTTAAAGGCAGTACAAGCGAGTTTTTTGATAACTTCTGTAACATTTAGATGAAGAAGTGTTAGTTAAATTGAATGTGTAAAATAACTGACAGGCAGAGAGCATTCTTGATTTGCTAGTATAGCTTGGGCCCCAACTTTTTTTTTTTTTTTTTGCTGCTTCCAGAAGGATGTCACAGATAAAGGCATAAGCTGACATAGAAAAAAAAAATAAATAAATAAATATAAATACTATAGTTATATCTGTTAGCTGTTAGCAAGGAGGGATATTTTATGTGTGGCAAATAAAATAAAGCAAATAAAACAGCTTCTTGTCTGCACTGTATGGGTGGTCCTAAGAATAGAATAAAATTAATTTATGTGTGGTAAATAAAATAAAATAAAATAAAATAAAATTAAATTAAAAGCTTATTCTCTGCATTGTATGTGTGGTCCTAAAAATAGAATAAAATACATGTATGTGTGGTAAATAAAATAAAATAAAATAAAATAAAATAAAATAAAATAAAATAAAATAAAATGTTATTATGTGTGGTCCTATGTGTTATGTGTTTATTAAAATCTGTATCACTGTAAATCTCCAGAGTGGCTAGACTATGAATAGAGGTCTTCATGCAAGCAACATGGAGGTTTTAACCTCCACATCCAGCCCTGGAACACATCCAAGCTGCCTACATCGAACTGCTTACCCTGCGGCGACAAACAGGCAGGGTCTTATTAATCTCATTCAGGCTGGTTGAAAAAACACTCATTATTCAAGTATAATGTAAAAGTGTAACACTGATATTCCCTCACCAGGGGAGTGAAATTACACCAATATATATTTAAAATCCATAGAAACTGCATACAACTGGAACAAACCAAATGTACAAGTTTTTGATCTTTACTAATTAGAACTGTCAGTTTAACCAGTTAATTTAGTGCAATTAATTATAAAATAAATCATGTGATAAATACATTAGACATAATTAATCATTTCTTTCTGACTTATATGTAAATTCCACCATTCATGCATAATACAAACTTTCACAGGATCTTGAAATAGTTTCTTAAAAAAAAAAAGTATTAAAAGAACACCTACTGTGCCAAAATGTGATAAAAATATGGAAATACAACATACAGTACATTGACGTCTAAAGCCCCTTTTTAATCGTTTACCATAAATGTATCTGCCATAATAATATATACATTGTCTATGCATTAATTTAATTTTGGTGTTTGTATTAAGAAAATGTTCATACATGAAATGAATTGTGATTAATTTGATTCATTATTTACATATCACATAATTAATTCAATGCAATTACAATAATTATTCTATTCAGTGTGACATGATTAATGGATTGCTGACAAAGCTTGGAGGTTGCATGCATTTCACAGTGTTTTTTGGTAATTCTGCAAATTATACTATCCAGAGAATATTAAGAGTTGGGATACAAACCTCTCAAACAAAACTATAGCAATATGAGCACAACTTTAGGGTCTTGTGCATCACAACAATGGAATGCTTTGTGTAGATTTTGAAATATGAAAAATTACATTCGTTCCACAGACTGATGGATCTAAACAAAAGGATCCACCCGGATACTCTCATTGAAAACGTATGGAAAATACTGTGCTAGAGCACGGATGAATTTACATCAAACAGAAACGACACCGTTTCAACGCCAACCCAGATGAGACAATTGTGAGTTGAAATTTTCAGTAATGAGGTACCAAGAGAACTTTGTGCTTTGCTCTCGAATCAGATGTCATATCCATTCCTTACAAAAGGTGTAAGTCATGGTGCATTAACTCAGAGCTGGACTTCACATCATGGATTCTAAACACTGAATCCTTGCGAGAGTTACACGAGGGCCAAATATCCTCCCTGTTCTCGGAAGCACCAGTGTTTTCTTTTTTACCTAATCAAGAGCTGAATACATTTTGCACACTCCTACTTCACTGGTCTTTTTGCACAAGAAGCCGCGTTCTTTCTCCTTTCGGGGGGGTGGGGGGGAATAGAGCAGGAACAGCCAAAATAATAATAACTCCCCCCTGCTCTGGATTAACTTGTCAGACATTCCCTTTCTTTCTCCCTCTCTCCATCTTATGAAAGATCTGCCAACGTCTTGATGCTTTGAAGTCATGTCTGTTTTCCAAACTGTTATAGCACATCCCACCCTGCTTTGGCCCTTTTCTGCACACGATGGGCCAGAATCTGTGGGGCCTCATTATGGTGAAATTGTTGATAATCACAGCAGTGTGAGTGCAGGAAAATAACACCAAGAAACCCTTATCCTGCTCTGTGAGCTCACACGACGATGTCCTATGTTCCTGACCAGCTAGAGACGCCCACAAAAGAAGATGTTGAAGGTATGCTGTCATCTCAAACATATTTTCTGACTAAACTTTCCTCTTTGCCGCTGTCTTTCCATCTGGAGGCCACACAGTAATCAATATCAGGAGTGCTATAACTCATTGATGTCAATGGACTAAGACTCTCCATACTATAATATGAGGGGAAGATCCAACGGTTTGCCAATTTTTATATCTGTTAAACATCTGCTTCAGCACAGCAAATTAGCTTTCTGCAGGAAATAGCCAAGATCTGGATGGGAAAGCATAAAAAAAACATGAAAAAATTTTATCAGGCTGTTTCGTTTTCAAACACTACTGCCAAGATTCCATAGCTGCAGGACTACCTGAGCATCTTTGCAAAGGGTTTGTCCTGCTTGCTGGAAAGTTAATGCCCTGAGCAGCGGTGAATAATTTTGTGATTTAACGGAGGCAAACCCCAGGCCAGTTACACAGGACTGGAGCGAAAGCCTTCTGTGTGGAGTGAGGGTGAGAATCACTGGAAATACTGAAATACTGGAACACCACAACACGGAAAAAAGGGGCTACTGAATCATTGGAGCACTGAAAAACTGGGAACACTGTCACTCTTATGAATTGAAACAGGAAAATGCATAAAATCACTGAATCATGGAAACGGTGACACACTGGAAACAGAAATACATAAAATTACTGAAACACTGCAAGCACTGGAAACATACTAACACTGAAACACTGAAAATACAAACAAAACTGAAACTGTTTCCATCACCTTGTTTTTATGTGCGTTTTGAAGTATCACATCAGAGACGAGTGATGGAAACGTTAAATTTCGGGGGAAAAAATCCCTTAATTCGCAAAAAAAAATTTAGGCTCACTTGAGGTGTTTTTTTTGACTTGTGTAAAAAAGAGTTAATACGAATGATGGGAGATGGAAACACATGGAACTACATGCGCATCAAAAAAGTCATGTGATTTTGTGCGATGGGATGGCATAACTTGACTAACCAGCAGATTGATCTCATTGCACAGCATCTCAAATGTTGTTGTGGTCATTCTGAAATGCCTGAGCAAAGTATTTCTGCATAATTGCCTACCAGAACTGTCTTCCATGACTGTGTTTCCAAACAACAGGCATCCACCTTCAAAAGCAGTGACTACATTTATTGTTTCATCTGCGCTCTGAGGTGCAAGTAATTTATTGTATATGAAAATTATAATATTGAGTGGATTCTCCTACTTTTCTTAGTGATATATATGCCAGTTTATCAGGAAGTCATATTCGCAGATGTTTTATGCAATATTCCAATTTTGCACAAGTTAAATTTGCAACTTTGGATGGAAACATAGCTATTAAATCAAAACTGGAAAATTGTGAGCATGGGAAACATGACAACACTGGGTTATTGACACACTGAAACATATAAAACTAAAAAAATGGATCACCAAGACACTGGAAACACATGAAACAAAACACTAGACTACTGGAAAGATAGAAAAGCATTAGATCATTGGAACACTAGGGAAACTGAAAACAAAAATCCTGAAACACTGAGAATACATAAACTGAAACACAAAGTCACTTCAACACTGAAAAAAATACTGAATCAATGACACTAGAAACATAAAATACTGCAACACTGGAAAGATAAAAACACTGGATCATTGGAAAAACACCAGAATTCTTACAAGTCTGAAACACTGAGAACAACACTAAATCACCAGATTACTGAAACACTGGAACCAATGCAAGACAAATAGTGATACATTAACATTTTAGTCACTACTACCTAAAACAGAAAAAAATGATTAACTAATTAACCAGTAGAATTAGTAAATTGATGACAGAAATGGTTTACTCCCAGTTTACTTACGCTAATCAATAATTACCGAATCTTATTTGACTCTTGAAGAACCATTAAATGTGGCTCATTGAAAATCACTGCAAATAAATTACAGTAATCAGCAACGATTTCTCAAAAATGTGTCTAAAATGTAAACAATCATATTCTCCTGACTTAAAACAAAGATGTGTCTTTAGAGAAGCATGACTCCCTCTCCTGTGTTCTACCAGGTGTCAACTTACACAAGGAATACCTGGTAGAGCATCAATACTAGCCAGACTCAAGGAAATATGGATCTATGTAAGTGTCTGTTTTCATAGGAGTATCTCTTCTAATCCTCAGTTATTTGTGTATGTTAGAGACTGACTGAGGTGTTAGAATTGCTTGTAACAGTAGAATGAACCCATTAGTCAAGGCCCCAGAGTTAGCACACAAAGTCTGTCTTGTTTACAACAAGATTTAATGTCCTGTGTAGCTCATTTCCCCTCACGGCACTGTCATCGCTTTATTCTGTGACTGCAAAATAGCATAGTGACATCAACTCAAAATCTCTATAATAATAATAAATTTGAACTCACTTAATTTTCAAAACATATACTGTACACTGGAATGCATAACCATGTGTCTAGAAGAAATTTTGCCATGGAAACAAAACATGTCATTAAGTTTCATTGTATTTGACAGCTTTTCAATGACATACTTACTGTAAACCCCCTGTTTTTGAACAATTATTAAATGGAATTGCAAATGAAGTGCTGAGAAAGAGCTGAAAGTCTAAATGGAAGTGGAACATGAACATGGGGCTAAAGACTGGATGAACAGTGTGCTTACTGAAGTTCAGATCCCCTTCTAATGAGGGAGTTTTTCTTTTAAACAGGAGGCTTATATAATAACCCTTGGGGCGTTTTAGAAAAAGACTGACAGAATGCAGCACCATCAGATTTAATAAACTCTCCTCTTCTAGAGGGAAAAAGTTTTGTTTTACTCTCCAAAAACATACTGGAAAGGCTTAAGCTAAGGCCTAAACTATTCTCTTTGGCGTTTTTAGCATATATAGACCTGATTACTTTTGGACAATTTGTACCCAAACAAGCGATTATTAGTTTAAGAAATCAATCTTCAAAATGCATTTTGGATGCTTGAGCAAAACAAAGCATTGATCGTCAAAGTAATTCTTGGTCCATTATAGTCATCCATCCATGTAGTTTATTTAATTTAGTACTCCGCAAAATTAAAATATGCTTTGCTGCCAATAGACAATACAGCCAAAAAAAAAAAAGATTCAAATATATAAAAATATATACATCCAATTCTGAAATTCCAAAAGAACAAAAACTCATCAGTACATGAGACATCTGCTTCTTCTGACAGTGTCATCCAGGACATTGGATCATCTTGTTGTCTCTGGGTTAATTCTTTATCTCAGAATATCCCATGGCCATTTTATGGACTATGTGTCCATTCCCACAGGTCAGATCTTTGATAAGATAAGCATACTTCCCAAACATGAACTTCTAGAATTTAGATGATTACAATGTTGAGCACAGATCCAGGTCTGATGGGGGAATGTGTGTTTGGGTTATATTGCAGTGCTTAACTCATTTTTTTTTCATGAAGAGCTCTAAATTAGGACCCCGTCTCAGTCATGGTCCTGCTGAGATACGAGACATTGACTGATGCACTCACTCCACAATAAGAGATTACATTACAGTTTCAGATCCCAGAAACACTTCATTCTGCAGGGAATATTTTTGAAATTTCATCAGATAAGAAAGACCTCAGACCGAGCAGTATGGGATAGCCATGTTATTGCGACAACAGTACAAGGCCTCAGCGCAGAGACTAGTTAGGGCTAGAATTCAAACTGTGAAACAAAATTTGATCTTGTAGATTTAACAATCTGTCAACAAAATACTTTTTAACATGGTTAAGGACTAAAACAGAACAGTGTGGGCAGTAGCATTGTTTCAAATTGTTATTACCCTTACCAAAAAGTAGTATACTTCAAGTTTATTTTATCAAGTATACTTAAGTAAAGTTCAAGTATATTTTTAAAGTATACTTTATGTAGTAAGTATACAAGTATCAGTGTACTAGTAGTATACTTGTTAGTGTACTATTTCAATACTTTATAGTATATAAAAGTATACTTTTAAGTATACTTTAAGTATAACAGTACACAACTAGTTTGCATCAATGTTTTTAGCTTGTACTGCAACTATACTAAAGGTGAACTTATAGGTATACTGATAGTTTACTAATTAAATACTTGTAGTAGCATTTTTAGTACACTTTGAAATATAGTCCCGGTAAACTACTAGTTTAGTATACTAAACTAGTTTAGTATACTAAACTTTTTTAGTATAGTTTAGTTTTATACTGCAAGTATACTCGTAAGTTTTCTTTAAGTGAACTTTACATAATACTTTAAGTATACTACTATGTCCCTATATAGGTATCAATTTGTATATATTTTGTTAAAAGAATATCTGAACATACAAAACATCAAAAGAAAGAACAAGAGTATCTGCTTGTAAACAAAAACATTTTATTCTAGCTTCATGCATTCTTTTTTTTAAACACTTGAATGTGGGTAAGTTTCATAAGAAATAAAGAAATAACATTTTAAATGAAAAGCTGAAAAAAGACTGAATTGGATTCAGAATGATAATCAAATCATAGATGGAGTCGATCAACACTCCAAAGCTTGACAGTCGTTATTACCTCTTCATTGGTCGACATTTTATTCCATAACGTTACACAGTTTTGATGCTGTTTTATGTCAGATGATCGTGTTAGATTACATGTGGAAGCATCTGTTGTTTCTTTTTCTTCTTCACTTGTTTTTTTTTTTTTTTTTGGAAATTCTGTACAGAAGATGTGTACTAGCACCCCCTACCGTATAACAATGAAAACATGGATTCTAGGAGCACAAGTATAGCTCAAATGTACAGTTGTGCTCAAAATTATTCATACCCTTGGTAAATATGATCAAAGAAGGCTGTGAAAATAAATCTGCATTGTTAATCCTTTTGATCTTTTATTTAAAAAAAAAAAAAATCACAAAAATCAAACCTTTCATTGAACTAAAACAACTGAAAATGGGGGAAAATCTCATGATGAAATAAATGTTTATCTCAAATACACGTTGGACACAATTATTGACACACCTAGAAATTCTTATGAGTAAAATATCTCTGAAGTATATTCCCACTCAAATTTACAATTCTGAGCACACCAGGGTGATTATGAACATAAAATGATCCAGCCATGGCTTCCTGTCGCACAGGATTATAAATATGAGGGGAAACAAAGGCCAGCTTCCCTTAATCATCCATCATAATGAGTAAAACCAAAGAATATAGTTCTGATGTGCAAAAAAAGCAAATTGAGCTTCACAAATTAGAAAGTGGCTGTAAGAAAAGAGCTAAAGCAGTGGAAATACCCATTTCCGCTATCAGGGCAATAAATAAGAGGTTCCAGTCAACATAAAATATTACAAAAGTGCCTGGAGGAGGATGTGTTTCTATATCGTCCTAATGCATGGTGAGAAGGAGAGTTTGAGTGGCTAAAGACTCTCCAAGGATAACAGCTGGAGAACTGCAGAAAATAGTTGAGTCTCAGGTTCAGAAAACCCTTAAAGAATGATCAAAGAGCCCCTACATCACCACATGTTGTTTGAGAGGGTTTCAAGAAAGAAATAAAGAAAAGAAAATGCTTTCATCAAAAAACAATCTCCAGTATATTCAGTTGTCAGACACGACTGGAACTTCAAATGGAACTGGCTTCTATGGTCCGATGAAACTAAAAAATAAAGAAGAGCTTTTTAGCAGCAAACACTCAAGATGAGTTTGGTGCACACAGGGATAAAAAAGTACCCCATGTGTACAATGAAATATACTGCTGTATTTTTGATGTTGTGGGTCTATATTTCTGCTGGAGATCCTGGACATCGATATATGGTATCACTGATTCTATAAAATACCATCAGATAAAATAAAAAAAATAAATTAAAAAAAGACTGTCCATGCTAGAAATCTTATAATGGGCCATTGTTGGATCTTCCAACAGGACAATGATCCACAAACAAACATCAAAATCAAAACAAAAATGGGTCACTAAGCACAAAATGAAGCTTTTGCCATGGCCAACCCAGTCTTCTGACCTGAACGCTATAGAAAATGAGTGGGGTGAACTAAAGAAGAGAAGCACCAACATGGAGTTGGGAATCTGAAGGGTCTGGAGTGATTCTGGATGAAGGAATGGTCTCAGATCTCTTATCAGGTGTTCTCCAAACTCTTCAGGCATTATAGGAGAAAACATCTCGGTTATGTATGTAACCCTCGTTCTCTGAAGGAGGGAACGGAGACGTAATGTCATAGTGACTGACGTAATGGGATCTCGCCAGAGAGCCCAATCACCTTCGAGTGTTAACAAAACAAGCCAATGACAGTTGGCGTGCGTGTTTCGCCACGCGCACCTCGCCCCGCAGCGTGGGTATAAAAGGAGAGTGCGTGCAAACGCACATCAGTTTTTCTCTGAGGAGCTGAGACTGTGTGCCCCGGCCGTACAGCGGTGGTACAGCAGCTGAGGCGACGGGACGTTACGTCTCCGTTCCCTACTTCAGGGAACGAGGGTTACATACGTAACCGAGACGTTCTCTATCAGTCAGTCACGTTCGACGTAATGTCATAGTGACTGACGTAATGGGATCCCTATGAAAACGCCACTATTGCTGACCCCCTCCAGTGCTCTGCGGAAGCCGGCAAGTCCCCCCACAGCAGTTGGGATGGAAGATAGGACAGGGCTTAGGCAGAGATGAGAGCCACTGCTGTTCCGTACAGTGGGTATGGATAACACTGAGAAAGCGTACCCAAGTAGGGGAACGCTACGGAAGCCACATCCTGCATAAAGGAGGTACCATGTGGAGATACACATATGGACTGGACAAGGGCAGTACTACATATGGAAGTCTCTGAGGTAGACTCAGCCAGCCTGGGGTGAGATCAATACACAGCAGAAGTCTCTGCCAGGGAAAGACACGGGCTCACTGTGAGGGGAGCCATGCCGTGGAAGAATACACATGTGGGATCACCCGAAGGGGAATCACTACACACGGGCACCTAGCCCAGCACAAGGGCTGACCTTGGGCAAACACACGAGTGCTGAACCTGGCGTCTGGTGCTCCGCCACGCCTGACTGTCGAGGGTGCAGGAGCAACTTCAACAGGGTTCGCCAAGGGGAACTGAACTGAGAAGCAGTAAAAGCGCATGTATCCAGTCCATAGAGGGGAATGGCGCAGCAAGCGTGATTGACACCGAGCAGGTCTGGTGTTACTGGCCATCTGAGGCAAGTACACGGAGGACACAGGCTGTACACGGAGATTACAGAATCTCGCAAACGTGTTACGTGTCGCCCAGCTGGCAGTTCTACAAATGTCTGCTATCGAGGTGCCCCGCGCCAAATCCCAGGAAGACGCCACACCTCTCGTAGAGTGTGCTCTTACACCGAGGGGGCACGATAAGCGCCAGGCCTGATACGCCAAGACTATAGCCTCCACTATCCACTGGGCAAGTCTCTGTTTGGAGACAGCCTTTCCTTTCTGCTGTCCTCCGAAGCAGACAAAGAGCTGGTCTGATGTCCTGAAGCTCTGCGTGCAGTCCACGTAAATGCGCAAGGCGCGGACGGGACAGAGCAGAGCAATGGCTGGGTCTGCCTCCTCCCGTGGCAGCGCTTGCAAGTTCACCACCTGGTCCCTAAAGGGCGTGGTGGGAACTTTGGGCACATATCCAGGCCGGGGTCTCAGGACAACGTGAGAGTCAGCCGGTCCGAATTCTAGGCACGAATCGTCGACCGAAAATGCCTGCAGGTCCCCTACCCTCTTGACTGAGGCCAGTGCAGTGAGGAGCACTGTCTTCAACGACAGAAACTTAAGCTCTACTGACTGCAGAGGCTCGAAGGGCTCCTCCTTCAAGGCCAACAGGACCGAGGGGAGATCCCAAGAGAGTACTAGATGAGGGGCCGGAGGATTTAACCTCCTCGCCCCTCTGAGGAACCTGACGACTACGTCGTGCTTCCCCACAGACTTACCGTCTACTGCATCGTGATGTGCGGCAATAGCGGCAACATACACTTTGAGGGTGGAGGGAGACAGCCTTCGCTCCAACCCATCCTGCAGGAAAGAGAGCACGACTGCGATCGGGCATCTACGGGGGTCTTCCTGGCGGGGAGAACACCAATCGACGAACAGGTTCCACTTCAGCCTGTAAGTGTGTCTTGTAGACGGGGCTCTAGCTGAAGTGATGGTGTTTACTACCGCTGGAGGTAGCCCACCTAGAACCTCCGCGTCCTGTCCAGAGACCACACGTGGAGATTCCACAAGTCTGGACGTGGGTGCCAGAGGGTGCCCCCTCTCTGAGAAAAGAGATCCCTCCTCAGAGGAATTTGCCAAGGAGGGGCTGTCCCGAGGAGCATCAGTTCGGGGAACCAAGTCTGATTGGGCCAGTACGGCGCCACCAAGAGTACCTGATCCTCGTCCTCCCTGACCTTGCACAGCGTCTGTGCGAGAAGGCTCACTGGGGGAAACGCATATTTGCGTAGGCCCCGAGGCCAGCTGTGTGCCAGTGCGTCCGTGCCGAGGGTCCCCTCGGACAGGGAGTAAAACAGCTGGCAGTGGGACATGTCCGGGGAGGCAAACAGCCCTACCCGAAGCATCTCCAAATCAGCTGGACTACCTCGGGGTGGAGTCGCCATTCTCCCGGAAGGGCGGGCTGATGTGAGAGCTCGTCAGGAGCGTAGACCGCCTTGGTGGTTGATGTACGCAACGGTCACAGTGTTGTCTGTACGGACCAGTACATGCTTGTCGTGTAGCAGCGATTTGAAGCGGTGCAGAGCAAGCCATACTACTAGCAACTCGAGGCAGTTAATATGCCACTGCAGTCAGGGCCCTGTCTGGAGCCCCGCAGCTGCATGCCCGTTGCACATGGCACCCCAGCCCATGGTAGAGGCATCTGTTGATACAACAACATGCCTGGACACTTGCGCTAGGGGAACTCCTGCCCGAAGAAAAGCAAGATCTGACCATGGGCTGAAGGTCTGACGGCAGTACGGGGTGACTGAGATCCGGTACGTGCCGCATCGCCATGCCCATCTCGGGACCCGGTCAAGAAGCCAACGCTGAAGCAGTTTCATATGAAGCAATCCGAGCGGCGTGACAGCAGCTGTGGATGCCATATGCCCCAGGAGCCTCTGAAACTGTTTCAGTGGAACCGCCCTCTTGCGCTGGAAAGACTCCAGGCAGTTCAGCATCGACTGAGCACGCCCTACTGAGAGACGTGCTGTGAGGTTGACCGAGTCCAACTCCATGACGAGAAAAGAGATCCTCTGCACAGGGGAGAGTTTGCTCTTTTCCCAGTTGACCCGAAGCCCCAAACGGCTGAGGTGGCCGAGCACCGTGTCCCTGTGTTTGCAAAACTGTGCTCAAGTCTAGGCCAGTATGAGCCAGTTGTCGAGGTAGTTGAGAATGGAACAAGGGCTGCCTCCACTACCTTGGTGAAGACACGAGGCGACAGGGACAGCCCGAAGGGGAGGACCTTGTACTAATATGCTCACCCTTCGAACGCAAAGCGAAGAAACAGTCTGTGTCGAGGGAGGAATGAGACATGAAAGTACGCGTCCTTTAGGTCGATTGCTGCGAACCAGTCGAAGGACGGGCGCATTGAAAGATGCGTTTCTGCATCAACATCCTGAACAGGAGCTTGTGAAGGGCCCGGTTCAGAACACGCAGGTCCAAGACTGGTCTTAACCCACCGCCTTTCTTGGGTACGATGAGGTAAGGGCTGTAAAACCCTGACCTCATCTCGGCTGGAGGGACTGGCTGTATCGCGTCCTTCGCCAGCAGGACCGCGATCTCTGCACGCAAGACAGGAGCATCTTTGTCCAACACAGAGGTGAACCGAATGCCCCTGAACTTGGGAGGATGCTGGGCAAACTGAATCGCATAGCCGAGTCTGATGGTTCTTAGTAGCCAGCGAGACGGCCTGGGGAGCACTAGCCAGGCCCCCAGAGACCGTACAAGCGGGACCAGGGGAGCCACTGATGTACCTGCAGTGGGGCAGCGAAGTGGAGCACAGGGACCCGACTCGGGAGGCAGTGCGTCCCGAAGTGGGGTCTGAGTGCGCGGTGCGACACTTACCTGGCTCCACGGCTGGGCAGGGGGCGCGGGAGAAGGCATCGCGTCGTCGAACCGGGCCCTGCTGCCCGCTGGCGAAAGGAGAGGGGGACGGGGGAGTCGAGACTGTGTCCCGAGCACTGCCGTCCTCGCCCTCTTGGGATCCGGAGACATTGGAACTGCTCTTTTTGAAAGTTTGAGTACCACTGGCCGAAAAGCCAGTGGCAGAACAACAAAAACAGTGAACAAAAGATTTTCCACCCGGCCCTCCACCGAGGGAAGGAGCGGACTCACCATC
Organism: Spinibarbus caldwelli; assembly: GCA_039654775.1. Taxonomy (NCBI): domain Eukaryota; kingdom Metazoa; phylum Chordata; class Actinopteri; order Cypriniformes; family Cyprinidae; genus Spinibarbus; species Spinibarbus caldwelli. Next base: position 7,649,176 of record CM077242.1, read on the forward strand.
TCCTGAAGAGCAGAATCCAGTGCCTCGAGTTTGCCCGTCCCAGAGATGCCGCTTGCCCTGGTGCTTCACGGGCCTGGCAGGGGCAGAGACGGACTGCGCCGCATCCCTGCTGCCCGCTCCAAGCTGCGGCCGGTATGAAGGCTGCTGCTGGGGTCGCGCTGGAGCGGAGGTGGAGGCAGCAGGAGGGCGCCCTCGGCGACGAGCAGGTGGAGGGGCTGCAGCTGGCGGCGGGGTGCGACAGCAGCGGGCCGCCAGGGCAGGATGCCCTCCGTCTGCTTCTGTGCGGCGGAGAACTGGGCCAGGCTCTCCACCGCGTCGTTGAAGAGGCCTGCCTGGGAGATCGGGGAGTCTAAGAAGCGATGCTTGTCAGCCTCTCTCATATCTGCCATGGTCAGTCATAGGTGGCGCTCCTGGACCACTACCGTGGACATCGTCTGACCCAGGGACCGCGCTGTGGCTTTCGTCGCCCCTAGGGCGAGGTCCGTCACTGTGCGCAGTTCCTGCATCACACCTGGGTCAGCACCACCCTCGTGCAACTGCTTTAATGCCTTGGCCTGGTGAATTTGCAGGAAGGCCATGGCGTGCAGGGCGGAAGCGGCCTGTCCAGCAGCACTGTAAGCCTTGGCTGTTAGAGCGGACGAAAACTTACAGGCCCTGGACGGAAGGCGTGGATTACCCCTCCAGGCGGCGGCGCTCTGCGGGCAGAGCGCACTCGACCGGGGGGGATTTCCACATACCCTTGGGCCGCCGAGGGTGGTGGGGACGGAGGAGGTGCCAGGCCTGTTTCGGGCAGAAAAAGGTGCCCTCCATGACCTAGTCACCTCCTCATGCACCTCCGGGAAGAATGGAACTGGAGGTGGCTGCCAGTGATCGGCGTGTGCCCCCAGGAACCAATCGTCCAGCCTCGAGCGTTCGGGAGAAGGAGGAGGCCTCCAGTGCAGCCCGACGCTCTCGGCGGCCCGGGAAAGCATAGCAGTCAGCTCTGGATCTGACTCGGGCAACGCCACTGTTCCTGATGGAGGCAGCGCAGCCGAATCATCCTTTCCAGAGCCTAGCTCGCCCTCTGATGCAGCGATCGACATCCTGTCATCCGCTGGCACTCCGAACGAGATGCTGGCCCCGCCCTGTCCGAGGAACCAGCAAACTCATCCGGAACACCAGATGGTGCGATGTGCTGGAGGAATGAGAGGCCCGCGGAGACGCACTCGATGGGGAAGCTCTCACCGTGGTCCTCAGATCACCCTGACCATGAGCCGAAGTAGCCCTCTGAGAGACGGAGGAACTAGAACGGGGCATGGCGAGGGGGATACCCCCTGGTTTGACGAGGAGGTATCTGGACCGCAACATCGCGATGGTCATGTTCCCACAATGAGAACATGACTCATCCACGAGCGCTGCTTTAGCGTGCTGAAAGCTCGAGCACGAGACACAGCAAACGTGACCATCGGATGAAGCCAGGAAATGACTACATCCAGAAACACACGAGCGGGAAGCCATCTTTAAAAAGACGCCCGTCGCTCGTGGAGCTCTTTTAGATTTGCTCTTTTAGAAAATAAAGTGTTGAAGCGCCCAGGAGAGGTCGCTGCGTGACCGCAGTTTGATGAGCTGCAGCACGCCTTCCAACCCGGAAGAAGAAGCAGCACTGAATCGGCAACCCCCGCTGACGCGCCGTAACGCCAACACAGTCGCCGTCTGTAGACACTCTCTTCGGTGACTGCACAAGCAGGAAGGCTCCGCTCCGAAGCGAAAAGCCGATGTGCATTTGCACGCGCTCTCCTTTTATACCCTTGCTGCGGGGCGGGGTGCGCGTGGCGAAACACGTACGCCAACTGTCATTGGCTTGTTTTGTTAACACTCGAAGGTGATTGGGCTCTCTGGCGAGATCCCATTACGTCAGTCACTATGACGTTACGTCGAACATGACTGACTGATAGGGAACTCAGAGCTGTTAGCTTGGCAAATAGAGGCTGCAAAAAGTATTGAATAAAAGGGTATGATTAATTGTGGCCAATGTGTATTAGAGAAAAACATATATTTCATAATGAGATTTCCCTCCCATTTTAAATTCTTTTTCTCCAATGAAAAGGTTCGATTTTTGTAAATTTTTAAAATAAAAGATCAGAAGGATGATGATTAATGATACAGATTTATTTTCAGAGCCTTCTTTGATCGTATTTACCAAAGGTATGAATAATTTTGAGCACAACTGTATTTAGACTTCTAGACTTTCTAGACTTTCTAGACTTTATTAGACTTTCTAAGTATAAGTCAAGTATACTTAAATGTCATTTTAAGTATATTTTCTGAGAAGTACATAAAGCTTATTTCTGAGAAGTACATAAAAAGTAAACTAAAAGTATACTTTCTTATTTTTAGTTTAAAAGAAGTATACAAATAGCACACTTGAATAACCTTCTTTTTCGTAAGGGTAGTTTAACTGCATTTCTCTGAAGCAAGGCTAATGTGTTCATTTTTTTTTCTGAGTCAGTTCTTTTCAGTGATCAAATAGGTTAGCAAAACATAAATCAGTAACAGGATATTACAGTCAGTGAATTCAAACCTGAATTCTGGCTGCCAGCGATGAAGAACACATGCATGTAAAGCTTCTGAACAGTTGTATATGTGAATATAAATACTAATACTAATAGTACACAAAAGCACTAAAAGTACCTAAGTGTCTTTGTATAATCTATAGACCTTCAAGCTTCAAATAGACTGTCAAACCAACATTCAAAGTTTGATAGAAAAAAATAAATAAATCACAGAATATGAATTTCTATATATATATATATATATATATATATATATATATATATATATATATATATATATATATATATATGTATATATATATATATATATATATATATATATAGTATATGACGTAGCGTAGAAGTAGCAAGCTATTTACACTAAAAAAAATGGTTCTTCAGCGGAGGTTGAGGTGCTATATAGCACCGCTACCGTATAAAGAACCTGTTAAACACCTATGGTTCTTCAGTAGTTCTTCAGTGGTTCTTTGGTGTGGTTAATGTGCTATAGAGCACCACTGCTGTACATAAAGAAGCCATTAAGCCAGACATTAAGTTTTTTTAACTGTGTTTGCACTTGGATGGGATTAATGCAGAACACAAATTCCAAGTATGGGTTACCATACTTACCCACATCAGATTGTACATCAGATTTTAATTTATAATTAAAATTTTAATTATAAAAAATCTGATGATTTTAATCATCAGATTTTAATTTATAATATATATATATATATATATATATATATATATATATATATATATATATATATATATATGTATACAGTATATATATATATATACAGTGGGTACGGAAAGTATTCAGACCCCCTTAAATTTTTCACTCTTTGTTATATTGCAGCCATTTGCTAAAATCATTTAAGTTTTTTTTTTTTCCTCATTAATGTACACACAGCACCCCATATTGACAGAAAAACACTGAATTGTTGACATTTTTGCAGATTTATTAAAAAAGAAAAACTGAAATATCACATGGTCCTAAGTATTCAGACCCTTTGCTGTGACACTCATATATTTAACTCAGGTACTGTCATTTCTTCTGATCATCCTTGAGATGGTTCTACACCTTCATTTGAGTCCAGCTGTGTTTGATTATACTGATTGGACTTGAATAGGAAAGCCACACACCTGTCTATATAAGACCTTACAGCTCACAGTGCATGTCAGAGCAAATGAGAATCATGAGGTCAAAGGAACTGCCTGAAGAGCTCAGAGACAGAATTGTGGCAAGGCACAGATCTGGCCAAGGTTACAAAAAAATTTCTGCTGCACTTAAGGTTCCTAAGAGCACAGTGGCCTCCATAATCCTTAAATGGAAGATGTTTGGGACGACCAGAACCCTTCCTAGAGCTGGCTGTCTGGCCAAACTGAGCTATCGGGGAGAAGAGCCATGGTGAGAGAGGTAAAGAAGAACCCAAAGATCACTGTGGCTGAGCTCCAGAGATGCAGTCGGGAGATGGGAGAAAGTTGTAGAAAGTCAACCATCACTGCAGCCCTCCACCAGTCGGGGCTTTATGGCAGAGTGGCCCGACGGAAGCCTCTCCTCAGTGCAAGACACATGAAAGCCTGCATGAAAGACTCCAAGATGGTGAGAAATAAGATTCTCTGGTCTGATGAGACCAAGATAGAACTTTTTGGCCTTAATTCTAAGCGGTATGTGTGGAGAAAACCAGGCACTGCTCATCACCTGTCCAATACAGTCCCAACAGTGAAGCATGGTGGTGGCAGAATCATGCTGTGGGGGTGTTTTTCAGCTGCAGGGACAGGACGACTGGTTGCAATCGAGGGAAAGATGAATGCGGCCAAGTACAGGGATATCCTGGATGAAAACCTTCTCCAGAGTGCTCAGGACCTCAGACTGGGCCGAAGGTTTACCTTCCAACAAGACAATGACCCTAAGCACACAGCTAAAATAACGAAGGAGTGGCTTCACAACAACTCCGTGACTGTTCTTGAATGGCCCAGCCAGAGCCCTGACTTAAACCCAATTGAGCATCTCTGGAGAGACCTAAAAATGGCTGTCCACCAACGTTTACCATCCAACCTGACAGAACTGGAGAGGATCTGCAAGGAGGAATGGCAGAGGATCCCCAAATCCAGGTGTGAAAAACTTGTTGCATCTTTCCCAAAAAGACTCATGGCTGTATTAGATCAAAAGGGTGCTTCTACTAAATACTGAGCAAAGGGTCTGAATACTTAGGACCATGTGATATTTCAGTTTTTCTTTTTTAATAAATCTGCAAAAATGTCAACAATTCTGTGTTTTCTGTCAATATGGGGTGCTGTGTGTACATTAATGAGGAAAAAAAAATGAACTTAAATGATTTTAGCAAATGGCTGCAATATAACAAAGAGCGAAAAATTTAAGGGGGTCTGAATACTTTCCGTACCCACTGTATATATATATATATATATATATATATATATATATATATAAATATACACACAGACAGACACATACAATATTTTTTTATTTAATGATCACTGTTGCCAATCACTGTCATATTTGCTGAGCGCGTGAAAACTATGGCCAGTCAGCTGTGTTTAAGAATCCGCTCAACAGTGCTCAAATGTTAGCGGGAAATGGACGTTTTTAAAATGACAATACCGAATGGTACCGAAGTCTGTACTTTTGACAACACTACCATGAACAGTTGATTACAGTGTGTTAAACACAATCTAATCAAAGCACTACACTTATTGCACATTTTGTTATTCAGATGATTTCAATGCAAACATTAGTTTTTTGTTTGTTGGTCTACACAAACTATGCTATCAAACTGAAGAGAAATTTTGTTAATTTTCAGTTCATGACCAAAAGTATTTGAGACACAGAATAGTGTACGTAGTTTGCATCCAGCTGTATTCTCCAAAATGGCGCTACGCTGACACAGAGAGACAGAGAGGAGATGAATTATTGAATAAAGTCGTTATTTTTATTTTCTTTGCGTACAGAAAGTATTATCGTCACTTCATAAAATTCAGATTGAACCACTGATAGCAGATGGACTATTTTGACAATGTTTTTTTCACTTTTCTGTGCCTTGACAGTGTAATTTACTTGGCAGTCAATGGGACAGTCACAAGCCTCCCGGTTTTCATCTAAAATATCTTAAATTGTGTTCCGAGGACGAACGAAGCTTTTACGGGTTTGGAACGACATGGGGGTAAGTGATTAATGACAAAATTTTCATTTTGGGGTGGAGTATCCCTTTAATGTTAAAAAGACTAGATTTTCCAAATAAAGTAAAGAACTAATGTAGGCCTAAGACCGTAGGCGAAAAAGTTACCTGATTACAGGGCTACAGTATATTTATGTAAACCAGGACTCTCTCTTCTTCAAAAATGTACATATTTCAAACTTGTTGCATTATTTTGTATGTGTATAAAACATCAACTCCCCGTATACTGTGATGTTGTATATGTATATTCCCTGGCTTGTCAGCACTCATTTTATTTGCTGCTGAAAGAAATAAATTAAAAGGTTTTGAAAGTGTGATGCATTTTGTTTCTCAGTAAGCATTTAGTACAAGATTTTTAATCTTTAAAGCCGCAATTTGGTAAGAAACGATTAGTTATCATTCATCTATTAAGTAAAAGTGTCATTTAGAACCATATTGTCTCATCTATGGTGGTCATATATGGCACCTCTAATGGTTCAGTATCACAAAATTTGACAAATGTGCTATAAAGCTTCTTATCTTTAAGAATATGTGCCATATAGTACCAAACGAGGTGTCCCTATGATTAAAAGCCAAAGAACCACTGTTGAACACCATTTTTGAGAAAAAGTGCTATATGGCACCTCTTATGGTTCTAAATAGCACCATTTGACAAAGTGCTATATGGCACCTCTAATGGTTCTATATACCACCTCTTATGGTGCTATATAGCACCATTTGAAAAAGGTGTTATATAGCACCTTTAAGAATAGGTGCTATATAGCACCAAAAGTGGTTCCCTTATGATTACGAGCCAAAGAACCACTTTTGGTGCTATATAGCACCTTTTTTTTTAGAGTGTAGCTTTCAGCTTGTAGTGTAACTAGACTATGCAAACTAGTGTAAATATTGATCGGCTAATTTCTTTTGGTGAAATCCAGTTATTTCAATAGGAATCCTTGCAAACGGAAGTTCCGTGTGAGGGTGCAAAAGGGTCCACATGCAGTTTTTCCTTTGCTTTTCTGAAAACTTTCATGTACCGACGAAAACAATGTCACAACGATAAAGCTTAGCTAACTTTCATGTTAGTGGCAGAGCTAGCTACATATTTTGAGTAGCACATCCAAAACTGACTAACAATAGCTAAAAAGCATCATTCTCTGGATAATGTCCAGTGAAAGTATTTGATTCTACATTTTTATAGATCATAAAACATGACTGCAATTGCTTCAAATATAGCTCAGAGTATTCTCCTCTAAAAGTCCATACATCAACCTCTGCAGTTGCTGCTCTTGGAAAGTGTTGCATTTTGAAAAGGAAAAGGATAATTGAAACACAAGGCCACACATCCCGAAGACAAAAACATCATCCTGAAGGTGGCCAGTTTATCAAAGCAAAGGGAAAAATAAAAGAGCATTCACATTTTCATCAATAAGGTCCTATGTCTTCTGAATATAAGCTGTCAGAATGGAGTTTAGAACAGCCATCAGAACAGGCTGGTTTGGTTTGGGTCCAGTTTCCTGCTGGTGTTGAAGAAAAACTACACCGAATGTTGGTTCTCGGCGCACATGATTGCACAGCAGCTGTGACTGATCAAATGCTGTATGAAAGCATATTCGGTAATTATACGTAAGAGTTCCTATGCTGATGTTCAAGGGGACAGATCCTGTTGCACACCCCTGGATTATGTCAAACGGGCTTCAGCCAGTCTTGGGACATAATAGATTCAGTAGAGGTTTATGACTTCATATGCAGTAACCTGCTCTGGAACCTGACCAAATTTAATCTCAATTTATGCAAAAGTTCTGTCCAGCACATGAACCTTGCCTTGAAGGAGCAGCCGTCCCTTGGTAATGTCAAGAAAGTTCTGCTATATCCGTCCTGTTTCCCTTCATGCTGTCGACCCCCTCTTGTGGTCGGGACGTGTATTCGGTAATCTCAAATAGCTAGACTTGTGACTAATGGCACAATATTTGGTCCAAACTGCATGTTACTCTGTCCAAGAAAAGCTTACTTGCACAAAAATTACCAATGTTTAAAGCAACCAGTCACAGTTCACTTTGTTTTTATGTTCCATTTATATAATATGGTTGACGCCATAATAATAGACTAGCGTTGAAAAAAACCTTCAAAGAACTCTCTATAATAAGTTGTACTAAAAACCCTACTAATTAGCAAACATGAGTGCAAACATTATGATCAGAATTTATGTCCGCTCGTTAATGTCTAGTTAACTGGCAACTAAACACCTCAAACAAAACTAAACATCGGCCAAGTATTTTATGCCGCTAATCTGGCAAAATTATCAAAAAGTACTTGTATAAACCAAGTACCTTGTAAACATGGCTTTTCCAGTTAGACTGGATCCGATTTGCCAGAAATTGCATAAACGCTAGCCAATCAAATTGTAGCTGCCTATTTTCTTATAGTACTTGCCAGTTTTCTGCAAAATATGCATCATATGGTTAGTGAACACACCGTGGGCTGTACCATCTGGGGCTAAATCTATTTATTCTGGTGTTGAGTGCATAATGCTTGTGACTTAATACGAAAGTGCAACTTGAAATCATCCTCACTGCCGTTTTCTGGCTCCTCACACCACAGGCAACTGCGTGATCTTGTTTCACCTGGCAGCTGCACCGAAACACCTCAAGAAAAAAAAAGAGAGTGAAAAGGAAAAGAACGACATTAGTAATACAATAGAATGAGAGTGATTCTGTGTGGCGAAGGGAAACAGATGAGATCTGGCAGACCTCTGGGCATCTGTAATTGCTCAGCAAACAGGGAGGTTTAATTGTATTGGAGCTCATAGCAGAGTATGACAGCCATGTATAGAACAAGGATGTCTCCCTCAAACAAATGTTCCAACACCTTTCCAACAAGGACATACCTGTATTAGTAGGCGATATACTATAATCAGAATCAAAAGGCGATTTATCCTTATACAAAAATAAAATAAAAAAAAAAAACAACTATTTTCCATTCACAATTCCATCATATATATATTAATAACAATAACATAATATCTTTGGTGGAAAACAAAATTCATTATTTTGCAGAAGGACTTCTGCTGCTGTTTTCATATCATAAAGGTAACTTCAACAATTAACAAAAAAAAAATAAAAAATGCTGAGAATAAGAAGAATAAGCTTCATATTTAAGAAAAAATATTTTCAACTGGTTCTAAATAGACACCCGCAAACATAAGTTCCCTATCTGTCAGTCACTACGAGTTATGTCGTGACGACATAGGTGGATTTACTTGGAAGCCCCAATCATCTCTGACTTTAAGAGAAAATGCCAATGAATATTGGCTAGTGGATTTTGCATACCTGAGCCACTCCCCGTGCACATGGGTATAAATAGGCGGCAGGTGCATCCACTCATTAGATTTTTGCTTCAGAGCTGAGTGGATGAACGTGTTGATATCCACAAAGCCTTTCATCATCTGTCTGGAAGCTGTTCTGGTTGGCGTCACGGTGCGAACAGCGATGTCCATGTCTGCAGCGATTCCCCTGGGCACTTCAACTAAAAGAGCAGATTTCCTAAAAGAGCAAATCACGGTCGGTTCGCGTCTTTTTAAAGATGCTGTTCCGGCCGTGTCCTCTTGGTTGCAGTCGTTTCCTATCCTCCGTCGACAGCCACGATCGTTGTCTTCAGTGTCTGGGCATCCAGCACGCTGAAGCTGCGATCGTGGATGGTTTATGCGTTCGTTTTGAGCATGTAACCACAGCAGCGCTGCGATCACGCCTCTCTCTCCTCACGGGGATAGGAGGGGCTCCCTCTGTCACTACCCGTGCTGGCTTCTCTGCTACGAGCAGAGAACCATCGGCTAGTGCTCTGGGTGATCTGAGGGTTACAGTGAGAGCCTTTCCGCTGGGTCAGTCCCCATGGACCTTTCACTCCTCCCACAGCAGCTGTTCTGTGCGGCTCCCCGGTGATTCTGCGGTGCCGTCTTACGGCGTGCTCAGCGTTTCATTCGGCGTGCCGATAGAGGATCAGATGTCAATAGCAGCATTGCGGTGCACCTGTGCTTGCAAAACGCCGCCACTTGGCGGAATCGTCCTCGTCTCCTGTCCAAAGCCTGTAAGCTGACGGCCGCTCTCGCGGCCAAAGCTTACAATGCTGCGGGCCAAGCTGCCTCTGCTCGGCATGCCATGGTTATCCTGCGAGTACACCAAGCCAAGGCATTAAAATGCACGAGGGTAATACCAACCCGAGGTTGAAGCAGGAACTGTGCTTGGTGACTGACCGCGCCCTACGGGCGACGGAAGTCACAGCGCAGTCCCTCGGGAAGGTGATGTCCACACTTGTGGTCCAAGAGCGCCATCTATGGTTCAGCCCTGCTGAGACGAGCGATGTCGACAAAGTATGCTTTCTCGACGCTCCCGTCTCCCAGGCTGGACTGTTCGGCGACACTGTCGAGGACTGTCCCCAGCAGTTCTCGGCAGTACAGAGGCAGACCGAGGCCATCCAACACATCTTGCCCCGGCGTGATGCACCATCTGCCACTGCTTCGCCGCAGGGCAATCCCCAGTCTGCTTGTCGCCGTGGGCGCCCTCCTGTGTCCCCCAGAGCCGCTCCGCCCCGTGCTGAGGTAACGCCTAGGCCGGCGTGTCGAGCCTCTCGCAGGAGCGCGGCACCCCTCGTGTCCCAGCTGGCCCCTAAATCATCCAGGAAGGCCACAATGCGGCCCTGACACGGGCAACCCGGAGATGTGGGAAGCTGATCTTTCTTGGGAGATGGCGAGGACAGCGTCGCTCCTTACCGCTCCTTACCCCGGAGGAGGGCCGGGTGGAGAATCTTCATTGTCAAAGAAAGAGCAATTTCCTTTTCCTCCAGGTCCTCAGGCTCGCGGGTCGACAATAAGTCATGCAATGCCTCCTCACTCTCGCCCACGAGCCCCCCCCCTAGCCAAGAAGTTGCAGTTGGGAGACGCATTGCCTCTCCACGCATCTCTGGCCAGTCCCTCCGGGGATGCGGAGAGTTCTGTTGTGATCAGTCAGAATGCGATGCCTTCTGGCCTATCCGGCTCAACTCCCCTCCGCTGCACCACCGCGGGTACGTCGATTGTCCCTTCGGTGCTACTCGTACGGAGTTTGGGAGCATGGCTTGCACTGCCCAACCCATCCTGCTGGCTCATTCGCACAATCCGACTCGGCTATGCGATTCAGTTCGCCAGGCGACCTCCCAAGTTCAACGGCGTTCTCGAGACTTCGGTGGCAGACCGAGATGCACCTGTCTTGCGTGAGGGGATTGCTGTCCTCCTGGCAAAGGATGCAATTGAGCTGGTCCCTCCAGCCGAGATGAGGAAGGGGTTTTACAGCCTCTACCTCATCGTACCCAAGAAAGGCGGTGGCCTTTGGCCAATCCTGGATCTGCGAGTCTCGAATCGGGCCATTCTCAAGCTCCCATTCAAGATGACGGGCAGAAGCACATCATTAGATGCATCCAGCCCCAGGATTGGTTTGCAGTGGTCGACCTGAAGGACACTTACTTTCATGTCTTGATGTGCCCTCGACACAGGTCGTTTCTACTGTTTGCGCTCGAGGGTCAGACAAGGAAGCACAGTGTTCTCCCCTTCTGGCTGTTCCTGTCCCCCCGTGTCTTTTCGAAGGTCATGGAGGGTGCCCTTGCCCCGCTACGGGAAGTGGGCATCAGGATCCTCAACTATCTCGAGCATGGCCCGCGTGCGAGAACAGTTGTGTGATGACAGGGACCCAGTGCTCCGGCACTTAGCCAGCTGGGGCTTCAGGTTAACTGGGAAAAGAACAAGCTCTCCCTCGTGCAGAGAATCTCTTTTCTCGGTGTGGAGTTAGACTCGGTGAGTATGATGGCACGTCTCACTAACGAGCGTGCCCAAGTCCGTGCCCAGTCCGACAAGTGTCGGCATTTCGTTGTCACGATGGATGCCTCCAGTGCGGGCTGGTGCGCTACATGCAACGGGAAGGCAGCCTCGGGGTTCTGGACAGGGCCTCGACTGCTTTGGCACATCAACTGCCTCAAGTTGCTGGCAGTGCTACTAGCCTTGCGGCGGGCCGGCCGCTGCTGCTTGGCTAGCACATGTTGGTCCGCATGGCCAACACTGCAACCGTTTTGTAGATCAACTGACAGGGTTGTCTACGATCAAGTCGCATGTTTCGCAACTCGCCCGCCATCTCCTCCTCCTCTGGAGTCAGACGTGGTGCAAGTCACTGCGCAACGTCCATATCCTGGGGAAGCTCAATCGTGCGGCCGAGGTGTTCTCACGACAGCCCACATTCCCCAGGGAATGGCAACTCCATCCCAAGATGATCCAGCTGTTCTGGAGTCGATTCGAGGAAGCTCAGGTAAGCCTGTTGTCTTCCTCGAGTCCTCCTGCGGCCAGTTGTATGACTCCCTGACCGAGGGCCCCTCGGATTGGACGCACTGGCGCACAGCTGGCCTCCAATCCGATCAGTCAGAATGCGATGCCCTCTGGCCTATCCGGCTCAACTCCCCTCCGCTGCACCACTGCTTCACGCAGGCATGTGTTCCCCAGTGAGCCTTCTCGCACGAACACTGTGCAAGGTCAGCGAGGACGATGAACAGGTCCTGCCGGTTGCGCCACTTTGGCCCACCCAGACCTGGCTTTCGGAATTCACGCTCCTCGTGACAGCCCCTCCTGGTGCATCCCTCTGAGGAAGGATCTCCTTTCTCAGGGGCCCGGCACCATGCGGCACCCGCGTCCACTTCTTGGAGCCTCCATGTGTGGCTCCTGGACGAGAAGCGGCAGACTCCCTCTACGAGGCAAGCCTACGCCCTGTATGAAGTCTGTTCGCAAACTGGTGTTCTTCTAGCTGAGAAGACCCCCGAAGATGCACGATTAGAGTAGTGCTTTCTGTCTTACAAGCAGGGTTGGAACGTAGGCTGTCACCCTCCACCTTGGAAGTGTATGTGGATGCTATCGCAGCACATCACGATGCGGTGGACGGCCGGTCCCTGGGAAAGCACGATGTCATCGTGAGGTCTCTGAGGGGTGCCAGGGGGTTACATCCTCCTAGGCCACCCCCGGTGCCCTCCTGGGATCTCTCTGTTGTCCAGGCTGGACTACAGAGGGGTCCCTCTGAGCTGCTGGGTTCAGTCGAGCTTAAATTCCTGTCTGCTAGAAGACAGCACTCCTGACTGTGCTCTCATCCATCAAGAGGGTCGGGGACCTCCTAGCATTTTCGGCGAGCAAAGAGTGCCTTGTGTTCGGGTCGGCCTACTCTCACATTGTCCTGAGACCCCGGCCTGGATATGTGCCCAAGGTTCCCACCATGCTTTTTCGTGATCAGGTGGTGAACCTGCAAGCACTGCCCTTAAAGGAGGCAGATCCAGCCTTGGTGTTGCTGTGTCCCGTAAGAGCATTGCGCATATATGTCGACCACACCCCGGATCTTCAGAAGCTCTGAGCAGCTCTCTGTCTGTTACAGAGGTCAGCAGAAAGGGTAAGCTGTCTCCAAGCAGAGGTTGGCCCACTGGATAGTGGATGCCATCGCCTTGACGTACCAATCCCAAGACGAGCCGTGCCCCCTGGGGGTGAGTGCTCACTCCACATGGAGTGTTGCCTTCTCCTATGCGCTGGCGCATGGCGCCTCTCTGGCAGACATCTGTTGAGCTGCGGGCTGGGCAACACCGAACACCTTGGCGAGACAGGCTTCGCGTTGAGTCAGTTTCTTCCCGTGTTTTGGGTAACAGGTAAGTGGTGGGAAGAGCTGGCCGGTGTCACGCTTGCTGCGTCATTCCCCCTCATCCGGGGATGCGAGCGCCTTTTTCCTCCTCCAGTAAGTTCCCCAGACGGCGAACCCTGGTTGACTATCCTCCAGCACCGCCGGCAGTCAGACTGGGCGGAGCAGTCTGACTGCCGAGCAGTCAGTAAAATCCACTAGCCGATATTCATTGGCATGTTGTCTTAAAGTCAGAGATGATTGGGGCTTCCAAGTAAATCCCCCTATGTCGTCACGACATAAGTCTCCGTTCCCTCCATCAGGGAACGAGGGTTACGTAAGTAACCGAGACGTTGTGTTTGCCATAGGGAGAAAGGATTTTTTCATTGCTATTAATAAGAAAATTAACTCTTTATGAAACACATTGTAACATTCTAGTTAGTTTATATATACATATATATATATATATATATATATATATATTACACAAAGTCTCAAGTTCTTCTGTTACAGCAACTTTTCTGTAAAACTTTTAAGCTAGGGGCCTCAAAAAAATTAGGAAACGAACCTGAACTCAACTTATAAAATTTCTTTTAAAATAGTTTGCCCCATATAATTTTATAATCTGCCTACTGGAACAGAGGTACGTGCGAAGGTGGTCAGTATGGATCAGTATAGATATAGGGCACAAGGGTTACACACAGAGTAAATAATTCACATGGTTTGCGTTCTTGCTATGCTGGAACACTCTTAGGAAAACTATGAATCATATGAGAAGAATCTTCCCAGCAGGCACCAGACGTCTATGTAACGTCAGGTTGAAGTTGGACATGACGTCGGACCAACGTTGCATTTTGGTTGAAAATGAAAATCGGTTTGACGTCAATATTTGATGTCAATTTGACGTTGACTTAACGTTGGATTTTGGTTGTGCAACCTAAACACAACAAAATCTCAGAATCAGCTGACGTCGGTATTGGACATCAATTTAACATTGACATTAGACGTTGAATTTACGTTGAATTTTGGCCACCCGACGTCGTAACCGAAATTTAACCAAATATCAACGTCTTATGACGTTGTGTGCCTGTTTTGTGCCTGCTGGGTTGAGAAGATTCATGAAGACAAGTCACCAAGTTCCTTAACACCTCTTGGAGTCGATTCTCCACATGGGTAACACCACATAGCCTACTGAGCAAATGCAAACAGAGCAGAAGCAAGCTGCCGATCATAATAAGAAACAGAATTCTGTTTAAGGTCAGATGAAGACTGCATGCGGAAAGAGAAGAAAAACCGAGCAGCCAAAACAAGACTAGAACCATCCAAAACTTGTCGACTGGGTTTTCATCACTTTGCTTTCTTATAGCTATACGATTCTGTGAGCATATTTTATGTAACAGCACAGAAAAAAAAACACATATTTCCTGACATGTTGAATTGTTTGCAATATCACATCAGTCTTTGTAACAGCGATTTGACAGTTTATTTGTTTAGCCAATAAAAAGAATTTGAGGCGCGTTCTGCCTGTCAGTCGTTTTGCGCACAGACCACATCGAATCGTCAGTTTGCCACAAGGCCCAGAACATGTTATTTTGGTTCGGCTACTTTGCTAACTTACGTCATTGTACCTGTACAGGGTCAGCTTTAAGCAGAGTTCAGTTAAAGTTTGCTGATGCTGACATCAAAATTGCGTGTTTTATCTTTTCTTACCTGTGACATTTCTCGCTGATTATCGCGGTCTCCAAACACGTTTCTCTGCACGTTCATGTCTTGAGGCAGGGCTTTGAGAAGAGTGGGAGTATCTAATTCAGTAGATACAGGTACGGTTGCACTTTTACATACAGTTACATACAATCATTAGAACAAGAAAAAAAGTGGGGTAATAATGACATATCAAAAATCATATTATGAACATTTTCTTTTTTGTACTCAAATATGCAATTTTGATATACAATATAAATATAGGGCCTACAGTTTCCTCTAAAGTTGGGATCTAAACACCCAGATAGCACACGTACGTCTGCAAGATGTCTGTTAAAGATCTCTTGATCTGGAAAGCATCTGCCATCTACAAACATCTGACAGACGTCTTTCAGATGTCAGTTTTACATACAATTTAAATCATAAACATCTTAAAGACATCTAATAGACATCTATTTGACATCTAAAAGGAAACGTCCTATAGACGTCCTAACACTCTAAAAAAATACGTCTTGCAGATGTAAATGCAGACGTCAAATAGACATCTCTGAGATGTACATGTAGTATCAGGGCAAACTACAGTAAGGTCGCATGACTTCAGTGTCACCACTAAGCTTCTGACAAATCTTTCAATCTTTATTTAAGCTAATCTTTATTAAAACTACGAGTTGAAAAGTTTGAAAGAAAGTAAAAGAACAGTTTGAAGAGTTCAAGAGTGTGTGCGTATAAACATAAACTAGTGAGTAGATGATTTTACATGCTTGGTGGGATAATATTTAATATCAGTGACAACTTTTGTAGTACCATTTATCAACTTGTTAGCAACCACCTTTTTCAAAACATCTAAAATGACGAGTGGGTATTGATGAAGCCTATTACCGGAAGTTCAAAAATTCACACAATCACAAGTCACTAGTCTAGCTATTTGAGTTTCTGGGTTTTGGGACTCTGAGGACTGTTAGAACTGAGCTTAGAGGTCAGTCTGTGACATTTAAATTCTCCTTTGGTCAAATGTCGTTCCGACATACAAATTTTCAAGTCAGAGTTCACCAAACTTTGGTATGCAGCAGAAGTCAAAACTTTTCTGCATGTGCTTGCATTTCTTCTCTCCCACACTGACATGCCTATGAATGGAAGTGAAGGGAGTACTAAGACTAGTGTTAAAGCTTCTTTTGGTGGAGTTCCTGAATAGCTAACATTGCTTAAAGCACATTTAAAGCCCTCTCCGTTCCTCTGCTGTAGACTGTTATGGCAGCTGAGCCACGGGCATCCTTGCAGGGCATATAAGATGATTAAGAAAATCCTCTGGAGGGAATTCGAGTCTGCCTGTTCAAAAGCCACATTTTGCAGAAACATTTTGCCAGCGAGAAGTCTGGAATTGTCTGAATACCCGTTTTGTTTCAATACTGCTGACACTTGCCATGTGAAAAGAAGTCTGAGAACTTCATAATTACTCTAGGTTTGGCCTTAATCAGTTGACACATGCTAGACTATTAGATATCAGAGATTTTGCCCAACACAAACTGTCATTTGTTTGCTAAGTTAGTTTGCTATTATAAGCAGAAGCAACATGCAAACTAGCATTAAGAAGTGATGGATTGATCTGTAGGGACTGTGTGTGTATTTCCTAAATATCTTCAGCTTCCAATGGCATGTCATTTGGAAACCCGATTTTATTATGATAACATTACATAAATGTTAAATATGCACAGGAAATGGCAGTAGTGTGATTTAGTACAGTACTCCAATTCTTCCACCTTGTGCTGACAAAGTAACACAGATGCCAAGCTAATGGAAGCTTGTTTCAGCCAAAGTATTAAAAAAAAAAGATAATTGTGACTTTATCTCACACTTCTTCTTTTTTTTTTTCTTACAATTCTGATTTTACATCTTACAATTCAGATTTTTTTGAGATATCTGAGAAAAAAAAAAATTGGAAGTTGGAATTGTGAGAAAAAGATTCACATTTACCTTTTTTTATTCAGTGTCATAAATTATTAAAAACACACACAAATCAGAATTTAGAATTTAGAGTAAAAAGTCAAAATTGCCAAATGTAAACTCAAAATGCTGAGGAAACAAAGTCTCAATTTCAAAATGTAAACTTAGAATTAAAAAACTCAAGACTGAGATGTAAACTCAGAATTTCAAGAAAAAAAAAAACATGAAATTGTGAGATGTTAACGGTCCGTGTACGTTGCGTTCATTCGTTTTTTGATTTAAAATTGAAAACAGAAACATGAGAAAACGGCACCATTTTAGTTAAAAAAAAAAAAAAAACAACAAATCGCCTTGCTTTTCCGTTTTTACACTCAGGGGTAGAAAATGGATAAACAGCTTGAATGTTTGATTTCCACGTGTGGGCAGAAATGAAACGCCCCTTTTCTCTGATTGGTCAAGCAATGATCAAATGGTGCCTTCAACATGTCGTCTTCAGTTTTGTGCAACAGAATAAGTGTCCTCCACTGTTAAAGCGTTTATTGCGACTCCTGCGTTCATCTCCCTCTCATCAAACAACCAGACTAACAAATGGCTTGACACAAACCATACTGGGGCAGTGCCTAGACAGGGCTTACTTCTGTGTAGGCATAGATTCTATATGGCAAATATTAGGTGCTTATTGCAGAAATATGTATGTACCTCGGATCTGCTGCCACATTACTCTTTTAGTCTATTTCTTTGGCGCACCGCAAATTTTATTTACCTGTCCAGTTATCAAAATCTGTGTGGCAAAGCTGCCCATTTGTTAGTCTGGTTGTTTGATGAGAGAGAGACGAAATGCAGGAGTTGCAATAAATGCTTTAACAACGGAAGACTCTTATTCTTTTGCACGGAACTGAAGACGACATGATGATGACACCGTTTCATTTTTGCTTGACCAATCAGTGAAAAGGGGCGTTTAATTCCCTCCCACATGTGGAAATCAAACATTCAAGCTGTTTATCCATTTTCTACCCCTGAATGTAAAAAGGAAAAATTAAGGCGAATTCTTGTCTTTTCATGTTTTTGATAAAACAAAAAATGAAAATGGTGCCGTTTTCTCATGTTTCTGTTTTCAATATTAAATCAAAAAATTAATGAACGCGACATGCATGGACCAACTTAGAATTCTGAGAAAAAAAATTCGAATTGCAAGATGAAAAAAGAATTTCAAGAAAAAAAGTCAAAGTTGCAAGATGCCACTGAGGGAAAAAAAATCAAAAAGATATAAATTCATAATTTTGAGAAAAAAATGGCAAATTGTGAGATATAAACTAACAATAGCAAGGAAAACTGAATTACGAGAGTTTTTTCGCAATTTGCAATTCCCTTTTTTTTTTTTTTTTCTATGGCAAAACAAGCTTCCATACAAGCTGAACTGTGGCACATTTTATTATATTCTGGAGGTTCTCCATAAAACCTCCTTGTGCGAGTCCACTAAGCCTTTTTATAAATGTTTTATTATTATTATTATTAATTCCTTTGACATATAAATCTTGAATACACTTCAACTGTACTTCATTTTCATCTCTTTTAATGTTTTGTTTCTCGCGTGGCAGCTCGGCCATGTCAGTGGAAGTTTCACATCATCGCCTACATTTGCAGACCCCCAGGACTCCCGGACCCCTCCATCCTCTGCAGAACCTGGCTTTGAGGGCCCTTTATTCTCTGATCTGTCCCTTTGAATTCTGTTCCATGACCACAATCTTTTCAAGGGTCTCTTAAAGACCCGCCTGTGATTGGGGGAAGCGCAATCCAAACTGAAGTGCGTTTCCTGCAAGCATGCCTGACTCCATGGCTGCCTTGCAAGTGTGGCGTCCCTTCAGCCGTGCCAGGTAGTGAGCCTAATACAGTGAAAATGTGATCTTGCATTTCCAGGGATAATAAATAAACTGATTTACAATCCGGTGTGTCCAAGTGGTTTTTGTGGAACTCATTTGCCAGCGAAAGTACTTATTTTGTATCTATCTCAAGTCAAATCTGCAGTAAGAAATGTACCCCTGTATTTCATCACATTTCAGCGACTATGTGATTTTCTAATAAACTTCCCTTTAGATATGATGTCGGTGGAAATGCATTTTGTGATTCAATCCTTAAACTCCAAACATAAATTTGTAACATCGTCAGGCCGTGTATAAGAGGTCAGAGGCCTCGTAGACATGAAAACCAAACATCTTTTAGATCTTGATTTTCACTTATAAACAACATACTATAAGACTTAACGTAAAGAAAATTTAAGGAATAAATTGAAAGGAACACAATTCATCAACAAGTTCAAAATGTAAATGTTTAGAGAACACACAATATTAGAAAACACTTCAAAGTTTGAAAATCATTTTAATAATAAAAAAGCTAAAACTTAAGCTCTACTCCCAATATGGAAACTGTAACTTTTGCACTGCAAAAAAACGCTGTTCTTCCTCAGAATTTTTTGTCTTGTTTTCCAGTGCAAATGCCTAGAGATTCTTAAATCTTGATACATCTACTTGAGAAACACAATGACATGAGATAAGAAGTCTTGTGGATCTACCAATGGGCTCATAAAAATATACTTAATTCAAAGGGAATAAGTTTTCATACCTCATTGATAGACATTTGGTCTTGTTTTAAGACCGAATAGCTGTTTAGATATTTGTATTGGATAACAAGACAAAAATACTGTGAAAGAGTTTAATTTTTAGCAATGCATGCAGCATTTACCATGCCATGACTTTCTGAATTTAAAACGTTTTAGTCTCTTTAAGCCCTTAATTTGTGGACCCTTCCATTTTTGCACAAGACCTTCAGAAACTCTGTATACAAACAAGCATTGGATTTACCTGGTCATGTGGCAGATAATTAAAAACAGTCATTAAGCAAAACATGTAGGTAGTGGATGCAAGAAAATCTGACCTTTTGCACAAAGGAGTTCACATGCTACAAATTTGCTTATTAGATTAGTGACCTAGAAATAGTGATTTTTCTAATTCATTTTATGACCCAGTGCTCCTTTGTTTTAAATTTGTAAAAAGCACAAAACAAAAATGTTTATTTTCATGCTTTAAAGTAGACTGTGGACCCCAAAATCTGTCCAATCCAGAAACTCCAATAGTTTTCAGATGTATAAACATGTTATGGTTATTATGTGCGTTTGAAAACGTTCACAAAACTTTGAAATGCACAAAACCCATTGGATCATTTGTGACATTTCACAATATCAGTTTGTAAGGAATGTAAAGGCAAACCAAATTATAAAGCACATGCAGCAATGCATATGGCATTTGAAGTGCTTTATAAGCTAATGTTTTTACTAACATGGCAGATATGAACTAACATTCTTATATCACAGTCATTCTGTTAGGATTGTTTGCCCATCACAACCAAATGACATTAACTTTACCTCAGAGCAGAGAATTTCCATCTAAAACACAGAAAACAATCTCCATGGATATTATTTTTCCCAACCGAAACAAATTTGGCCCTGTTTGTACACATATTTCTGTTGTGCACTGTTTACATTTCCTTTTAAAATAACATTTACTGTGAAGAAATAAACATCCCGTGCCCTTATTTGACCAGAGCGTTCTCTCCATTCTTCAGGGTTTCCTTGCCCGGCTTATCAAGAATTTACTGAGCATATCTGGGCATTGGGCCACCTCTCCAGCACCCTGAAACTAACTCTTTTAATAGTCACTTCAAATCCTTTCTTTAAGCGTTTGGCTGAAAGTGCACTTCCAGCAGTGCTTGAACTTAATCTCTAAATGCTGAGCCAATCACAAAGCTGGAGAAAGTTGAAGTGTAGAGTTGAATAGCCAATTAACACAGCCCTGCATGCTGATGAAGCCTGCTGAAGGAGTTTGTCTTTTACTGAACTACAATGAAAAGCATGTCCATCTAATGAGAACCTGCTCACACAGCAGTTTCCACTAACTACATCTGATAGTAAGAAGCTATATTCAACTATGGATTATTTATTATTATATTGAAATTAAATTACAGCCATATAGTTTTTATAAATATCCTTTTGACCACAAAAAATAGGAAAAAGAAAATAAATGCCAGTTGATTATAATTGCTATTATACACTAATTCATTAAATAAATCCAAATCGCATTTGTAATAAAAAATAAATGAATGAATGATTTAATGCATGCCAAAAATTGTAAAAAATAAATAAATAAATAAATAAATACAAAAAAAAAAAAAAAAACACGTGACCTTGTCTTGGTGAAGTAAGAGTGAATGATATATTGTTTTTGATTTGTTATTATGTCTTTGTGTATCAAATGCCACAAAGTATTATTCCTATCACTGCATAAACCGCACAAAGTTGACTTTTTTGGGATCTCTTGGTATCAAGATTTATATCCTGATTTCTGAAAATTCCTCATGGTCACAAAATATAATCAGAATATTTGCCCCAATAACATTCTTCATCATCACTATAATCTCATTTATATCCACTGCGGTGATTATTGATCTCTAAAGAGCATAAAATTGTGCTTCTTTCAGTCTTTGACACAATCTGGGCAACACACAACAGGACAGAACGAGTTTCCATTTCTAGAGAGCGAGTGATTATAGTTCAGTCCCACAGAGATCAGTCCTGGATGAAAAATTTTATGAACTTCGTAAAGAACCAGCTATGGAAGTCTATCAGACAAAATTTCAACCGTCATTCTACAATAATAAGCATTTCTGTATTTTTTGCAGCATTTGCTGTCACATATAAAACACTAATGCAATGGTCTGACACTCTCTGCCAGCTTGTAAAACTCCAAGAAGTAAACATTCATTGAGCCTGCTAACCACATTTTGTTAGCTTTCTAGATTCACTGTAACCACCATTTGCTGTGTCATTTGTATGCCACCCATTTGATGCACTATTCCTGGTCTGTTTCCTTTTCCTCTCCACTGCACTAATGTCTAAAGATAACTCATCAAAACCAGACAACTTTGGAGGTTTTTTGAAAAAAACATTTTTCATAATTCATTATATCATCCCATCTATGGAAAAAAAAAAAAAAAAAATCTAACAAATATGTGAAATACATTGTGGACAATAAAGGTTTTTGGCCAAAATATATTTCAAATATATGACAAATTCATCTGCTTTTGCCAACACAGACATTACAAAAAGAAAATCAAACCAAAATGCACATTCAGAAAAATGTATAAAACCTGAGTTAATAGATAAAGATCTATCAGTGTTTGCTCAATTTGGGCGGCTGTAATATGGCAGCACGGCCCCCTGCTGCTGGGTTGCTGTGGGTTGAATTTTGGGCCCCACGGTGTGACAGCGAATGATAGAAGGGGACAGAGAGAAAGCCGGTTTCTATTCACATCCAGCGGCAGCATTAGCATATCTCAAACAGCACAGCCCAAAAGCCCTGACCACCTGTAGATGAATCTTTTTTCTGCCTTCTGATTATTTCCTAATAAAGTGGAATGTGAAAGGCTGGGGCAGAAGATGTGTGTGGAAAATGTGTGTGTGTTCTCTTCTCTAAAGATAAACTGAATGAGCCCAGTGCACTCCACACACGCATTGTGCTGCAGGACAGCGCGTGGTCTGCCTGTAGAAGTGTCTGCAAGGGGGGTGGGCTGCAGGGGTGCCGCCCACTGCGCAGCAGTTGGCTGTGGCTAGGAAGGGGGTGGGGCTTATAGTGGACAGGGGAAACCAGTGGGAGGTGGGTGGGCGAGATTTACTCAGGGGTTGTCAGCTCATAGGGCCCTGAGTCCACTGGCTTTTATACACTAGGTGCACTTGAGTCAAGCTAGAGAAGAGCTCAGCCCTGAGATCTGCCACTACTGCCTGCTACCAGGAGTTTAAGTGCATTAAACTGCAGGACAACCAGAAGGAAACAGGGAAAACCCAGCACTTTTTGTCCTTTTTCTTTTCAAACACAACAACAAAAAAAGGATTAAAATTCATCTTTTTGAACCACCTCCCCCAATTCCTCTTCTGAATTACACCAGGACTTTAAAAGCATGGCAGAGCAGAAGAGGCAGGTGTCTCTGACCCAGGCTGTGACCCTAGCGCTAGTTCTGCTCAACTCAGCCGCTTCGGCAGAGGAGTATGACTACTACAGCTGGCAATCGGACAATTTCCACAACGGCCGCTTCTATGCCAAGCAGCCACAGTGTGTGGATATTCCAGCCGACCTGCGGCTCTGCTACAATGTGGGCTACAAAAAGATGCGCCTGCCCAACCTACTGGACCACGAGACCATGCCTGAGGTCAAGCAGCAGGCGGGCAGCTGGGTGCCCCTTCTGGCAAAGCGATGCCACGCTGACACGCAGGTGTTCCTCTGCTCTCTTTTTGCTCCAGTGTGCCTGGACCGGCCCATCTACCCCTGCCGGTCTTTGTGTGAGGCGGTGCGGGACAGCTGCGCTCCGGTCATGGAGACCTACGGCTTTCCCTGGCCGGAGATGCTGCAGTGCGAGAAGTTTCCCATCGACAATGATCTGTGCATTCCCATGCAGTTCTCCGCGGGTCACGCCACTCAGACTCCAGGTAGGACATAAAAGAACATTATATTATTGATTCAAATGTTATTGATTCATTCAAAGAAAAGCAGAAATTAATTTACACAGGGGACATTTCATAAGTAGGAAAAAAAACCTAAACATCTATTATTTAACAGCATCACACTGATCCGCAACCAAATGTGCCAGTATTTTTTCTACAACACAGAAATATCAAAGTTATATTTCATCTTATCCATTAGGCATCGTTACTTAATTCAATTTTTTTATGTGCTATAAAAAAGGATCAGTGCTTCATTCTTGCTGATTTCAAAATCTCCCCTTTTTGTTCAAAAACTGGAAAAATTATAATCATTAAGTCTCCATAAATCTATACAATAGGGCCCATTGGTGGATTTCCTCTTGCTTTATTTAGCCTGAGGCTCTTGAGAAAGTAAAATTAAGGAAAGCTCTCGGAAGGACAAAAAACTTTCACTATCTAAAGCAAACATCTCATGTGGAATGTGGAGAGGAGCATTCCTGCAGCGTCCTGCCTCTCTCTCTTTGTTTAATCGTGCATTTAGGTTTCCAATTAGCTGGGCAGCCAAACCCTTTGGATCACTAATTAGTCTGAAAAGTTGTACATTACTTTGTCTCACTGAGATGAGAAGGACTATTGTAACAGACAGAGGAAGGACAAGAGTAGTTAGTACTCAAGGGAAGTTTGAGGATGGCGTTGAGCCTTATTAATAGGACAACACATTATTAAAAAAATACCTAAATAATTAAATAAAGTGGAGCCAAAGAAATAAAATTATATATATATATATATATATATATATATATATATATATTATTTTCTGAATTTTTTAAAAATTTTAATACAAAAAAAGTGTTCATATTTTTCTCATTGTTTTGTATAGGGATGTATCATTTGTGCAACAAGTGATTCACAAATGACACATCCCTTTACAAAAGAATGAGAAAAACATGAACGCATCATAATGCATGCTGTATACACAATGAATCACATTTACTGCACAGTGCAGCTTTTCGTTTTGAATTAAAAATATATAAATAAAAACTAACATAACAGTTGGACTAATAGCATCTAATGAAACTTTATTCAAAAAACATTACACAGAACAGAAAACCTATAGGTTTTATTTAAAAAAAATACTAAAAATACTAAAAACTAAAGAAAATTAAATTAAAGCTAATTTTATTATTATTATTATTATTATTATTATTATTATTATTATTATTATTATTATTATTATTATTATTATTATCATTCTAAAAATGCAAAATGATTAGAGGTTAAATGAAGGGTTTTGGTTAGTCTGTAGTCATAGTCAGCTTTGTATAAAAGCAACATAAGTCTGGTATGCCTCCAAGTAAATGTGTGTAAACATACACACAGCTTCTCTTTTCACTACTAAGATTTGATGGATTACAATGTTCTCAAAGAAGAAAAAAAGTGGCTTTTGAAAAAATGTGACTCCACAACACTGTTTTCATATTTCCAAGTTAAGTAGCTAGGCTTCTGTTGGAAAAATAAGCTCTTTAAAATTGCAGCAAACTCAAGAGCAAATACAGAAAGAGCGGGACCTTTGAGACAATATCAATTACAAACCATAGCCATTCTGAAATGACATGATACTGAAAGCTTGAAAACTAGCAGAAGTCAAATGTGCTTTCCACATCGCAGCTGGATGGGAAAGTAGCTCATGGCCAAGCGTTTCTAGCGATGTGTGTTATCGACGTGAAACAGGACTCTAGAGATAACATGACAGCACAAACCCTCGCTTGACACAGCCAGCCGCTCCGGCCTGCAGCCGTCAGCTCCGGCACACATGAGCGGCAAACCAGGGACATGAAGAGCTGTTTTTTCCCCTGTGGTTTGAGGTGAAATCCTGGGACGGGGCCCGTTCACAGCCAGAGCCATAGACATGCATCATAGGCTGTTTCTGGAGACTGACAGTAAATGATACATTCCAGTAAATCACATTGGACAGAGCAGCAAAAAGCCTCTTTAAACAATATTGTTCATTCTACAAATAGAAGACTTTTTCTTAACAGACAAATAGCAAAACAAAAACAATCCCACTGGCTCCTCAGAAAATATGGAAATATTTTAACATTAATTATAAAAAGTGACATATTTCATGATAGTTTAATACGCAGAGACAACTAGCAGTGACATTGGTTCAACCAATGGTGTGAGTTTGGGGTGGGGCTATTTGTTAGCTGACCAATAACAGATGAGGGAATTGTCTGTGGAAACTTGTTTGAAAATCATTATTTTTGCAGCTCTGCTTGATGACACTGGCGGGTTAGAAAGTATACATTTTACAGAAATGATTACATTTTATTATAAGAGCAGGACTGAGACAATTAATTCAGCTAGACGTAACAAGTACAAGATAAAACAAACTTACCGGTTCAGATCGAGTGAATGTGTATTCCATTGTTTGCAGTATTCTGGTGAATGCAGAGGCACTGCTGCCTGAGGGGCAACTCCAAGAGACATGTAAACCTGTCTCTGTCTCCGCTCATTGCACATTTAAACAGACATAAATCACAGCAGTTTTTCATCCTGATTAACGTTTTATGTCCAAAGTGTTGCTGCTCATAACTTCAAGGGTCCAAATGAGCCATAAAATTATGACCTGTGCATAGTTTAAACAGAACATTTCCCTCATAAACTGTGATACAGAAAGTCAGTGATGCAGAAATCGTTCAGACAAGGAAACACATGTAGGAAGTCTCTCTGAGGAAACTGTGAGGACTTGCAATGCCCTCGTATATCCAACATGACAAACTGTGAGAACATCGGTTAAGGTTTTAGTCAAGCTCTTTTCAGTAATAAGGAAGACCATAGCTAGTTGTCGCAATTAATATTTACTCCTGTAAAAAGTTCTCAATGTGAGTATATTATAGCAACATACTTTAAAAGTCATGGATAAAAAAAAACAAAAAAACAAAAAAAACAACAACTATGACTAACATTTCCAGAATTATTACCCAGGAAAAAAGACACAGCGTTCAAATGATAGTTTCCAACAACATAGTGGGGCATGTTGTCACAATGAGTACAGTAAAACCAGGCATTAAAAGGTTAGTTCACCCAAAAAAAAAATATGAAAAGATAAGATATTTTTGATGAAATCCGAGAGCTCTCAGACCCTCTATAGAAAGCAATACAACTGAAATGTTCTCAGGTCCAGAAACATAGCAAGGATATTGGTAAAATAGTCCATGTGACATCAGGGGTTCAACTGTAATTTTACGAAGCTACGAGAATACTTTTTGTGCGCAAAGAAAACAAAAATAACGACTTTATTCAACAAGCTCTCAGATTTCATCAAAAACATCTTAATTTGTGTTACAAAGATGAAAGGTCTTATGGGCTTGGAATGACATAAGGGTGAGTAATTAATGACAGAATTTTCAGTTTTGGGTGAACTATCCTTTTAAATCACCCATTATAGGATTTTTTTCTGGCCAGTTTTAACCAGTAAAACAATTTTGTAACAGCAAAAAAAAAAAAGGTATTGTAAATATCAAACCATTCTTTTGACCAATAATTTATGAAAATACCCTTGTTGCAAAAACACAATACAACCTTTTATATTTTAATTAAATCATTAATTAAATCTTACTTAAATGTGTAGTTACATGTGGCCACAAAAGTTGTCACTAATCACTAAATAAAAAACCCCAACTAAATCTAAATAAATAAATAATGAATAGATGCCATTCAGTCATAAATAATATGACTGAATCAGCTGAATCAGTACAGTAGGATATATAACTTTTAGGTTAAACTTTTCTAGTCAGTAAACTTTCTAGGTGAGTAAACTTGAATAAAAACAGCTCGATGTTCCCACGTAAACTACATTTTTAAGTTACCTGACAACATGTTTTACATTGCAGAAACCAGTTTAGGACTGAGCTGTTAAGCATGTCACTAAAGCATTCTTTCTGATTAAAATGTTTCCTTTCAGAAGCAGTTCTGTTGAGTCCTTACACATTTTAAAAGAACATGAGAAGAAATTCAACAGGAAATTTAGGGAATAGATTACAAAAAAAAAGCCAGTATTGCTCTGATATAACTCAATCTCTGAATTGGCACTTCTTGCAGAAACTCAGTTTGCAGAATTACCCTCGCTCAGTCTCCTGACACATGCTTTGGCTCAGATTCCACCGGGCATCCCGCCAGCAAGCCACCCTGCAAAACAGAATAAATAGCTCTGCAGTGCAAATAAGACATTTCAGCTTCAAGAATGCAGTTCGCTATGTTCTGCGAGTCTAAAACAAAGTTTCTTCCACAACACGCTCAGTGTGCGCAAGTCGCCGCACACGTCACGTCTCCGACTCGCTGAATATTGAATGGATGGGAATGTCTGCTCAGGGACCAATTGACGGTTGAAACTTACAGAGGGGTTCAACTCCCCACGACCTGTGCACTGAAGCCTGGTGAACTTTGACCCCTCTCCTCATTATCTACCGCTATGGCTGTGCTCGAGGCTGGGGTGATAAACTCTGACCCTTGGGTTTTAACATGGAAGGGGGAGTCTGGAGACAAGCCATGTAAGTTCTTGTAACCAGATGCTTTTGTTTTGTGAACTCGTGGGAGGACCTGTGCTGAGTAAATGACAAAATCATATTCGTCACCTCAGAGATCAGATCTAACACACATCATTGTGTGGGTGATGTCAGTGGAGAATTTCAAACTTCAGCCAATCTGGTCACAGTTTGTTCTGTTAGAACCACCACACAGGGATCAAACAGAGCTTTCTGTATTTTTAGCTGAACAAATGAATGACTTTTCCAAACCTTATAAGCCACATCCTGCATTCTTCCTAATTACTCAGTTAAGTGGATCGATGATGTGATCCCCCCGAGGCCCAGAGGCTTTTGCAACTAGAAAATACATCTTATATTTTGCTTGCAAAAATTACAAAAATAATTAAATCCTATAGAAAACAAAAACCAATATCAAAAGAACTGTTACCAGTTGTCAAAGAGATGTAGGTAAATATTTGTCGAAAATCTAATTAAAAAAATACATTTGATCAAAAATACTGAAAAACAGTAATATTGTGAAATATTAAACATTAACTTAAATTAAATAACTCCAAAAACTCCAAACTCCAGTCTTCAGTGTCAGGTGATCCTTCAGAAAACCTAATAATATGCTTATTTTGTGCTTTAATTTTTTTTGTGAAAACCATGATACGTTTTTTTTTTTTCAGAATAGAAATAGAATAGACATTTGAAATGTCACTTCGAAAAAATTTAATACATTATGTGTGAATGAAATCACATATTTCTTTAAAAAAAAAAAGAAATAAAAGAAAAAAAAATCTTACTCACCCCAAAATTCCCCTGGTTTTCCAGTAAAAATACACATCCGTTAAAAGATTTAAACATTCATGCAAAGTAAAATGATGAAGATATTATCATCAAGTTTAATTTGATTAATATAAGAAAAACATTATCCGTTATTGTTGTCAATTAAGTGAGGGTTGTGCAAGAAAAACTATTTGCCAGTGGGGTATAAGAAAATTCACAAATTAGCTTCTCACATAAATTAATCATGTTTTAATGATGTTTATCACTGAAAAACAGGGAAAAAATACTAATTAGTAATGTTTTTTTTTTTTTGTACTGATAAATGTGAAATTGTGTATGTGTACAGTAAGCGTGTTATACAGTAAAATAAAAGTCCACTGAACAGAAAGCTGATACCCCAGTAGGTGTCACAATAAACATCCGTAGCTTCACTCTTTGTGTGTGACGTCTACAGTTAAAAATAAGATCAGCAAATAACTATCAGCTCCAAGGAGGTCACGTACAGCTGTTTGCATGTTCCAGTGAACATTTTCACTGTCAAACTGCTGAGAAGTATGTTTTCACAGTGACCTATTAAAAGTTTACCCATGCATTTGTCTTCGTACGTCTGCGGTGAGTGTGAAATACTTTGGTTTCTATAACATCCTGAGACATCCTGTGTTGGAGAGGCCAAAAATATTTTCTCAGGTCCAGTGATATGCAATTGTACATACACTAGTGACACTACAGATCTGTAGGGATGTGATTTCACAGTGATAAACCACTGAAAGTCTTAATCTTGTTTTAAAACTTCCCTTCCTCTGCAAGGAAATAAAACTAGCAGCTGCCAAACCTCTCCCTCTCATGGCTTCAGACGTTGTGGATTAAGCTCTATTAGCACTGGCCTGCTGCCCCCGCATAAGTCCAGCACTGCAATGAAACTGCACGAAACCAAACCCCCATTAGAGCTGTTAGGATTAACATAATCACATCATTTTAGTAAATATGAAACATTCCACCCTTTGTTTGTTTGTTTGTTTGTTTGTCTCCAGTGGTTAACCGAAGATAGGCCTCACCGAGTACATCTTTCACTGTACTCATGTATCATTGCTACTCACCTCACATAACAGTTCAGTGCACCAATAAAGAAACAAAATAATAATTAACTTATTCACAACTAATGGCACAAGTGGCATGAGGCATGACTTTTTGTTAGACAAAAATACATGTAGTAAGGTTGAATTAGTCATTACAGGTAAATTATATTTCTGACTTGAATGATGTTACCACTTGAAGCATGCAATATTTTCAGATTTCCCAAAAACAACAGTCTTCTTTAAATGCCAAAATGTTTTGGATAAATGCTCTAGACACTAACTTTCCCCTTCTTTACCCTGTAGTTTCAAAAGTGTGTCCACCCTGTGACAACGAGTTGAAAGCCGACACCATAATGGAGCACTACTGCGCCAGTGATTTTGGTAAGATATTAACTTTTATTGAGACATTAAATTTGACAACTTCAGTAACTTGTCTCTAGAGGAATGATCTCTTCATAATGACATAAATATATGTGATGAAAAAAATTGTTGAGAAAGGCTGCGGTTTGCTTGCATGAGAAAGTGGCCACATTAATATTCAGGGTGAACATAAAAAAATGACCTAATGAGAAAAAACAGATACAATATGAGGTGGTTCTGCTATGCATTGCATTATCATTACTGTGCAATAATATGAAATTATTATTATTATAAAAAATAATAAAATAATAATAAAATAATTTTATTATTAATAATAATACTAAATTCATTCATATATATATATATATATATATATATATATATATATATATATATATATATATATATATATATATATATATATATATATATATATATATATATTCATTTATTTTTATTAATAAAAATAAAAAATATATAATTGTATTATTATTTTTGATAATAATAATGTCATATTGCATGGTAATGTTAATGCAATGCATTGCAGAGCCACTTCATACTGTATCTGAATTATCTCATTTATATATATATATATATATATATATATATATATATACAAAAAATTTTATTAACAGTTTTCAAAGCATGGGACACATTCACGTGTTTGGAATGGACATCCAGTTTTAAACGTTATCGGAGGATTCCTGTTGTAATAGTTTTGGATTCTTTATGGTTCATTTAAAGTGATGTATTCTGATTGGAGTTCCATTGATCTGTCAAAGGTGAATCTCTAGAATGAGTCTCTGGCATTGAATAAAAGAGTTTCAAGGTTAAAAGTCATTTGAAATCCTTCCCTATGGAGAGCAGAGGATTACAGCACAGTAGAGCCACACATACGCCTGACTTATCTTTGGCTGTGAGGCCTATTGCTCTTGGATGTGCATGTATTTTCCTTAATAACTATGACAGATGACACTAGAAAATATTGTTAGTGGTAGCCTGAGTGTTCAGTGTTGTAGATTATATACATTAAAGTCAGAAAGCGAAGTCCAGGCATCACAAAAAGAATTATGTTTAAAAAAACTCCACTATTTCTGGCTCTTGAGATCTAATACTCCACATACTGAAAGCATAATGCATGGCAGGATATTACCGCTTGATTCATTTCTTCCCCTGATCGCCATCTCATGCCATTTTACTGATCTACCTGCTCACATGACTTGTTTGTTGACTAGTGCTGTACAGTTTATTATGATTGTAAGCTTAATTGCATGCGCTATTAGTCTTTCTTGATGTTATGGCCAGTGTAGCAGTAATCAGTGTATCAACACATACTTGACAGCAACACATTTATCAAACAATTTAAGGTTTGTGCAGTTTGCTTTTAAGTTTGTTTTTGAGATTTTAAATGGCTCAGTTTCTCCTTTTTTAGAGAGCCTTTTTATGTCACTGAAAAGTTCTCAGGTCCTCAAATAACAAATTAAAAATGTGAAAATAATTCATGTAATAAAATTCCTTCAAATTATTGTTATTTAGTATTTTCAGTACAAGGACTAAATAATGACTGAATTTAAAAAGTTGGTGATCTATTTATTTTAGGACAACAGAGTATCCCACTATAAAATGAAATGAAATGAAATAAAATAAAATAAAATAAAATAAAATCTGTCATGTTGTTCCACCCTCAAGTTGTTCCAAACGTCTATAGCTTTTCTTTCTTTTCTGGAACAAAAAAGTAGATATTTTTGAACAATGTCTTTTTTTTTTCCCCTCCATACATTAAAAAACATTGTGGTCCAATGTAAATCATTATTGTTAAAAAAAAAGACAAACTCTAATCTTTAATCAAACCAAATACACATTACACAATTGTATTATTTTTTTGTCATTCATTCATTCATTCATTCATTCATTTAATTTATTTTTATTTTAAAAATCTTCTTTCACTTTTGCAGTATTAGGGTGGGCAACAACTCTTTAAACCTAGTATGTATAAGCACCATTTTACAAGAGTATTTAAAGGGGGAAAAAAGTGCAGCAATAGAGACTCTTTTCTTTAAAGATTCATCACAGCTCTGCACTGACAGGCCTTTGCGCTGAACAAAAGCCAGTATAATTAGAGCATTACCCTGAATTAGCTAATTGTATATACAGTATATATAACTTCTAACATTATAAATGCTATTAAAATTGTCCAGAATGACTTCAGTGTTTATGTCGGCCTACCATTTTAATAGTTTTTGCAGGCTAGACTAAAATTTGTTCCAGTGCAGTTAGAAAATAGAGTATAGTAATTATTGTTTAATAATGCAAAACAATAATGTGAATTGTATGAATTGACGTTACCTGCCAATACAGAATATTTTCAACACTAAATGTTATTCCATCGGTCTCTACTGATAAACCTTCACCCCCAAAGCCCTATTCAAGTCTATTGCTTTGGCTCTGGCTTTGCACATATATAGGCAAGGTTTGGTTTCTGAATTATTGAAAGAAGGCTGCAAATGCTCAAGGTGACACTTTTCCTCCTTGCCTTCCTTCATTTGCTGTCAGACCTACTGCCAGCAATTTAAAGCAGCTCTTGTGGTTTCGGCTTGTTACCACGATACTGCCCAGGCGTGCTCACTCCCCACAAGCATTATGGGTCATGAGTGATCACCTGAATCAGAGAGAAAAACCCCATGTCCAGCTGAACTACAGTTAGCAGTTACAGTTATTTTGTGGTTTTGCAAGTACTTAGTTGCGACTTAAAGTTAATGTGTGCCTTTTTACAGTGAAATCTTTTAAAATACATTAAATCTATCTGCTATATAAAGAGAGACAGCTATAAACATCATTCATTTGAATTTCAATTTTCCCAAAAAGTGTAAATAAACACTGTGGCTCTGGGAGACTTCAAACCTTTTTGTTTGTTTGAGTGGCCTGACACAGCAACAGCACTACTTTCTAGACAACAAGACTTCTTATAGACTTACACTGAAGGAGGGACCTTTCTATAGGCACAAGAAATTAATTCTTTTGATTTGACAAAGCAATCACCAAAACACCCTAGCAAACACAATGCATTAAAAAGGTCCTAGAATTGTGGCATCATGTACTCACATTTTCTTTCGGCCTTTCTCCATCTTTAATTTACTTATTTACTTATCTTGTCATACACTCTTTTCAGTTTCATTTTTTTTTAAATTCAAGTTTAATACTTTCCATTCAGATATTTAATCTTTTTCCTGTAAGAAATTTGATAAGATTTAAAATAATATTTATGCCAATAACAAACAACCCCATGCGGATGAACTAAAACTGTTATCAGTGAGACCATTTAAATGTTCACTTCCAGAGATGCTTGAATGTTTATGATAGTAGACAAAAGAGCAAAGCTTACCCTGATAATGCTTTCAAATTCTCTAGATGTTTCAGACAAATGCTGTCATTGATTAATGTGTTTTAAACAAGCTTGCAGCATGAGTTCTGTTCCACAGCATCAATTACAGATTTTACTTATCACTTTCATATTTAATGTCAAATGCAACTCTTTTTTTTTATATTTGAAGCAGAGCTGCATTTTTAAGATGGTTTCTAATTGATTAAATTTATTAAATTGTTGCAAATCACGTTTATTAATTAATCTGATCACATTTTTAATAAATAACAAGCAGATAAGTTCAGTTACAATAATGAAAATTACATGTGAAATTTTAAAACAATTTAATAAAATAAAATAAAATATGGAGAATGCCACAGCCATGAAATAGTGCTAAAGATTATTACGTTCATCTGAAATGGGATCTCGTATCTCGTATGGGATCTTAGTAATACTTTCAAAAAGAAAATGAATATGCTTCCAGCATGATGTTTTTGGTGATTTTTTTTTAATTACTAAAACCAAATAATTATTTGTAAAATGTAAAAAAAAAAAAAAAAAAAAAAAAAATTCAAAGAAAAAAAAAAAGGTGGCTTATGTGCTCAGCTACTGAAGGGGTGTTTGCTTTTCACATCTGTCTTTGAAACTTTCCGTTCTACTCTCCGTCCTCTCCCGGGTGAGTGCAATTAGTGCCGTCCATGTTTAAATGATGCTCCTCCGGGGAGGTGTAAACTATTCCAGCATTCTGGATAGCCTTGGTTCTTCCTGTGTGCTCGCTGTCAAAGGACTTGTTGCTTGAGACAGCAGAAATATATGGGAGAACTGGAGTGTGACCAAGGGTCCCATGAGAAGATTTTCCATTGTTTCCAATGGATAAAGTTCATAGTGACAAATAGAACCCTTTTTTTTTTTACAAAAGGTCTCTCTGGTCTTTCCTTGATGTTTTTAAAGTGACAGTTCACTCAAAAATGAAAATTCTGTCATCATTTACTCACCCTCATGTTGTTTCAAACCCATATGCTGTTAGTTTTTCTGTGGAACACAAAAGCAGAAATTTTTGAAGAATCTGATACAAGTGAATAATGGCAAACATTTAATTTTATATTTCCCAAACTGGGGTTCAAAAGAGAACTGCAGAGGGTTTATGAATTTATGAAAAGCTTATTTTTTAAATCATAAAAATGTAAAAAATAAAACATTTAAACACCATTTAACTTGTTTACCTGCTTGTCATGTGACCATTAACCGACATCAGAGAACCGTGAACATGCAAATGTGTTGTAAATTACTCATAATTATCTATATTTTATCTACAGCACTCAAGATGAAGATTAAAGAGGTGAAAAAGGAAAAAGGCGACCGCAAGCTCATCGCAGCACAAAAGAAGAAGAAGGTTCTGAAGATGGGAATACTGAGGAAGAAAGACCTGAAGAAGCTCACGCTATACATCAAGAATGGAGCAAACTGTCCCTGCTCGCAACTTGACAATCTCGGGAGCAACTTCCTCATCATGGGCCGCAAAGTGGACCAACAGTTACTGCTCATGTCCATCCACAAGTGGGACAAAAAGAGCAAGGAACTCAAGTTTGCCATTAAATATATGAAGTCTCATCAGTGTCCCACCTATCACACGGTCTTCCAGTGACCGATGACTCTTCTGTCTATAGCGGACCCTGCATCTTCCAATAACTCTTTCAGAGACCGTATCCATGCCTAATTCCGACAGTTAGTACAGATGTATTTCATTACTCAAGAAATGGCTTTTGGAAACTGCTTAGGACTTAATTCATCATCAAGTACAGCTACATTCTGTTGGCAACTGTATCTACATAAAATGTATTGTTTATGCAGCAATCAGTACACTTATGATGCTCATGCATATTTTAGTGATACTTTCCTGGTTCCCTCATTCAGAGCACAAGTTATGAGACTTTTCGGAAAGACATTGACAACCCTTTCAATCAATGTGAGAAAAGAAAATTGTGAACAAGAGCTTTAAAGAGTGCACTCGGTTAATGAGGGCGTATTTGATTTCAATGGCCAGATCCCATTCAAACAAATGAAAAAGAACAAACGTAGTGCCAACTGGTTTTTATTTGTATCTTTTATTTTGTAGATAAGGAATAAAAAGTTTTTATTATATACTACGAAGATACAGTCGTGATCATTAGTGCCAGGATGGGACACGATTCCAGTTGTGGCTTGAATCGTGGGAGGTAAGAAAGCTGATGGATTGTACTCCAACCGCAGCCCTGTGACCAAGTCCGGACCATTTCTCTCCTCAACATATCAGCCAAGCTTATGACAGACTCTGGACTCATTCAAGCAGTTTGGTTGGTGAGGTGTTTGTTCATGTTTTCTATACAGTATGCAACATTATTTTTTACTAAAATTATTATATATTGCTACAAATATACATACATGGTATGGAAAAAGCCTTCCAACATTACATCTGAGTTCACTGTAATAAAAGTTAAAATCTAACTATGCTAGTTCTGTTTAATCAGAGATCTGGAACCTTTTTAACAATATTATCTTCTGTTATTGGTGACATTTGCACATCCCACGGATTTTGTCAGTTTGTTATTTATCTTCAGGAATTAATAATAGTTCACCCAAAAATGAAATACCTGTCATTTACTCTCCCTCTAGTCATCTCAAACATCTGAATTTCACATAAAATGAGAAATTTACAGTGGAAAATTACTTATATTTTGGCTCTGTCTGATATTAGGAGACTTTAAAAATAGCATAACATTTGTACAAACTACTTTTATAATAATTTTATGGTGCTTTATTGTCATTTTTGAGTTTGACAGCATAAATACCACATTCACTTTCACCGCATGGAATAGAGCATCTCCAAAACATTCCCTGATGATGACAGAATTTTTGTTTTTGGCTAAACTAACCCTAAGGCAAAGTGCTATTCATTTAAACGACACTGCACAACATAAATTCACACCAAAACCACAAATGGAGATGGGAATGTTCAAAATCAGATATAGACTTACATGCATTTCCTTTTGCCACCAGTTGCTCTTAAGAACAAACCTAAGTGCCAACCTGTTTAAACAAGTGAGGCAAATTGAAAGTTCAGTTCTATTGAAAAATTGATGTTCAGAAATGTGTTTTTTTGCCAAACAAATTCAGAAAAACAGCCGCATACAACACTGAATCAGATTGTACAACCTATGTACAAATTTGAAAGTAATGGAGACGTGCTCAATTAGACTGAAAAGAAAGAGAGGAAAGATCCATTGAGACGTGAACATGAGATAACAGTGCAGGAGAGAGAGACAGGACACCAGAAGAGAAAGAGTCTTCTCATAGAAGCTTATCAGATGGACAGTCCTGGCCCCTCACTCTCATCCTTCTGTCAGCAACACCGCAAAGGTCACTTACCGTAATTAAAAAAGGCCTGACGGCAGCAGACAGGGGGAACAGGGCTCTGCTTTGTGCCAGATGACTGATGATATAAACAGCCCACCACACCAGCAATCAAAAGATAATTTAGACCCTCTGTCAGCTTCTGTGTCATACTGATTTCCTTGAAAGGTTAATATCACCGGGAATGCAGAGCCCAGCCAAGCGCGGCCCCCAAACCCTCACTCTCTCTGGTTTTATCTCACCCCAGTAATCTTGGATCTATCAGCAGGGATGGAGAATGGCGCCTTTGTGTTGTTCAATTGCTGCTACTGTGCTTGCAGGCACGTTGTTGATTAAAAACTGGCTGAGAGATCAGCAGACCCACCAGTGTCTTAGCAGACATGGAGGGGCAAATTTAACGTACCCGTTGCGACACTTTTTCGGGTACTTCAGAGCAAAAACTAATGTTTTAATCACAAACCATCTGCAGTCTTTTTAAAACCAGGCACTAAATGCAATCAAGGCTCATTGTCTGTGGCGAAAACTTTGATATTATAATGTTGCTTCCTGAATGTTTCGCAATACATTCAAAGTGAAATGTCCAGCAAGTGGCGTTAAAAGTGTGTTTGGTTTTCTCTGAAATAGAGGAACATGAATCTGGCAACAGTTTATTACATTGGTTATCGTACGTATTTTGATTTTTGGAAATTAAACATCTGGTAAGTGGTGCTAAAAGGTTAATGCTCTACCATATTTGAAAGTATTGTACCACTTACAGTAAACTCTACCATAAACATAACTGATAATGTGAACAAAAGTATAAGTAAGATAAAAACGCATTTTCTGAAGCAAGTATGACATTCACGCTTGCTTCTACAAGTCTTTGAGTTCCTTAATTATGATTCGTGTTTCACAGGACTTGTACACAAGTGATTCGCATCGCAAGTGCAATGCTGTACCAGGTGATCTACTAAGCAAGTTTACAACGACAGAAAAGCCATATATATATATAATACATGTAAAATTATAAAAATACATATAAAAATATGTTAGTTGTTTTGAAGTAAAAATACAGTATTTCTCAAAGAACCACATGAAAAAAGTCTTTATTATTTGATAATCTGCTCTGAAATTATAACGTATGTATAGGTTCATTTTTGTAGATGCAGGCACATTTTTCCAAATGTGCTGAAATTGTCATTCTTTTTACCTCATACGCTCATTAAAATGCAGAATAATAAAAAAGACTAGAATGACAAAATACGGAGCCAAATGACAAAATACAGAATCACTTAATTGAGATGATTTGCCTGACTTGCTTCTCGAAAAACAACAACCATACAAACAAAAACAGGTCAGCATCAGGTTCTACAGCACTGGCAGCTTTTAGTAAAATGATTTAAACCTTTTAAATATGCACACAATACCACACACATTGGGCCTCATTCATGAAACATGAGCACGACTAATTTTTGTGCAATTCGTTCATAAATACATCCTTACACAAATTGTTGCATTGAATTGAATGCAACAATTTAAGTAAGAATGTTTTTACGGATGATTTGCACAGAAATTCGTTCTGCTCATGTTTCATGAATGAGGCCTGATGAGTACATGTAAGACAGGGAATTACAGAGACAGAATGCTTTTGAGTCCTGGCACCAGATTTTAGCTGAAGGAAAGCTCAAGAAACAGTGAGATCAGATCTTTTCCATCAAACGTTTTAACACAGCATGTTTGGAGAGCTCTAGGCTAAGCATCTCTCAAAGAAATGATGGTCAGTGTTGGGGAGTAACAAACTTAATAAAAA
Organism: Spinibarbus caldwelli; assembly: GCA_039654775.1. Classification (NCBI taxonomy): domain Eukaryota; kingdom Metazoa; phylum Chordata; class Actinopteri; order Cypriniformes; family Cyprinidae; genus Spinibarbus; species Spinibarbus caldwelli. Next base: position 7,688,018 of record CM077242.1, read on the forward strand.
CAATGCTACATTTTTTTTTTTTCAGAAGCATGAAAGTAGTGTATCTATTTCGAACTTTACTGTATCCTAAAATGCAATCCACTTGACTCAACCTTCCATTGTCATGTAATGCATGAACCACATACAGTATAAGGCAATTTTTTTTAAACATTTATTCATAATTTTTTAATCCTACATATTACCTAATGGAACTTTTACACAAAAAAATAAATTAAAATTTAATTAAAAGTTTTTTTTTTTTTTTTTTAATTTATTTATAGCTGGAAAGTTAACTGGACTGTCACTCATATGCAATGTGATAACCACATGAAATACAAACAGAAAAATGCATTTTCACTTGCTTTTTTATAATTTTATATTAATCAATCAATCAATCAATCTATCTATCTATCTATCTATCATTTTTAATAAATGAGTAAAATTCATAAACAGAAAGCAGTATACAGTATGGCTGATAAAAATGAATGTTACTCAGCCTTTTGATGAATATATGTGGATTTCATATATATTCGAATATATGTGAAATTACAATAAATAGAATAGAAAATGCCACATGGACACTTCAGTGAACTTTTTTGAGTAATATGCAAATAGATCATTCACTCCTGAACCAATTCACATAAAAAGGGCAGTTTGAACTGATTCATTAAAAATAATCAAACAAACCAAACCTGAATTAGTGTAATGAAGCATTATTTAGGAAACCTAATGGGCAAACAAAAACCACATTAAACACTGCCGTTTAATTTTATAAATTATTTATAAATATTTGATGTATACACTTGAAAAGGCAAGACCTTGCACTCATTCCTGATGTAAACTACACTATAGAGACATGAACGTGTCTGCATTCCTGGACAAACGGGATGTGCGGTGAGACAGCTCTGCTTGGAGAGATGGGTGTTAATGGGAGCTCTGTTCCACAGGATACAGCGAGACCCTCCGCAGTGGAAGCGCTCATGGCTTCTGACTTGAAAAATCATTTGAGGCAGACACATCGGTCGACTCTCATCAGCAGTGCAGAATTAATTGCGAGCACGGGAGCTCATAATTTAAGAGCGCAGCATCTGTAAAGTCCATCATGCCGCTGCAGTCCCACCAACTGCCTCGCAGAACAAACACGTCCACCGGGGAGATTTACGCCTCTGCGGAAAAACAACAGAATCTGATAAATAAATCCATTTCCCTTGCGAATCGTCGACAGCAAGGCTTCTCTGTCACTGCTTTGTGAGAGGAACCAACACGGGGGCCCCCGAGGGGTCAAGGTTATTGGAAAGGTCACATATAGCGACAAGCCTCTGTGTTTTGGCAGCAGGGTCACAAACTTTGACCTCTGGGCCCTGAGAGCCCTAGCCTGGGAGGGTTGCACAGGCAAGAGTTAAACGGAGACCACCGTCTCTCGCTAATTGACATAATCTGTAAACTCCAGTATCTGCCCCCGTTTCTCAGCCGAGCGGGTGGGTTAATCAATAGAGCTGAGACAGTGGAGGGTGAGAGTGGGCCAGCGGTCTGAAGCCATTCATCCTTTCTTAAAAGCTCCTCTATATACGGCTTGAAGAAACCTTGACAAATAAAGCTATTCTCTGGCATTGTTCATTGGGAATGGCTGACTGCCATGTCTGGCTCTTGCGACCCGCTCCTTACAGCACACACTCAAAGTAAGTTCCCATGAGGCAAGTGGAGGGAAAGCACAAAGCCCCTTTAGCAAGAGAAATACAGCTTTTTATCAGGGTGGTAGAATTGGGGTCATTAGGGTTGTGCCACCCCCTCACTAACCTTTACCTCCCTCATTGCTGTAGTCGAGCCCACCCTCCTTCCTCCAGAGGTCCCTCATTCATATGCATAAGTGGCTTGAGAAAAGCTGCTGGGGAGCTCAGCCACTGATGACCTGCCAATCAATGTCACTCACAACTGTCAAACAGCGTGTATATATGATGGGCTATTGGACTAAATCGCTATGCTGGAAACCTGTGTTGGGCAGATGCGTCTACAAATACTAAAGCTATTAGATGAGCTGTGTTAAAAGTGAACTGGTAGGAACACTCAGTTTTAACACTTATGTTCTTTTTGAGATGGATTGAAATTATATTAGAAATTAAAAATGAACAAACTTTGAAATTAAAATTATTCTAATATTTATATACTACTCTTTAAAAATAGGGATTTTTTTTTTTTTTAGGAAGTCTCTTATGCTCACCAAGGCTGCATTTATTTGATCAAAAACAGGGTAAAAACAGCAGTATTGTAAAATATGATTACAACTGTTTTCTATTTTAACATATTTTAAAATGTAATTCCAAATGAATAGAAAGTCCAAATGAACAGCGTTTGAAATAGATGAAATAGAAATATAAAAATCCTGTCACTTATGATGACCTTTAAGGCATCATTGCTAAATTAAAGTTAAAATAATAAATCTTATTGACGCTAAAACTTTGAACAGTAGTGTATGGTTCACTGGCATAAATCAAGCCAAAACGCATTCAAAAATTGCAATAACAATAAATACTTGGGTGAAACCTCAAACACAACATTTTTCACAAGATGGATAGTCTGTAAGTAGTTTTAAAATAAGAATAAGACATGAAGTATCAAATTAACACTTCAATGTTAAGAAAATTTAAGCTATTGAAATGGCTGAACAAAATACGAGGATTATTTATTTATATATTTTTTGGTCAAATACAAAAGCAGTTTGAATTATTCTAATAGATCACCAATGCACTAAACTTTTTGGAGATGTTTCTAACTCTGTAACAGTAACAAGATTTAGAACACAGAAAACAATAGAGTGGATATGCATCTACAATCAGCTAAAACCAAACCTGGATCTTATTGTTAGCCAACAACAAAGAGGTTTAAATTCAACACCTGAATGTAGAACTCGTGATTGAGCATTTCAGGTGACTCTTTTAACACAATACAGTAGCAAAATGCCATGACAAGGCAAAAAGTAGCTTGCCAGTTTTACATTGTGATACTGATATGCTTTCTCTACAGGGTTGTTTTCATCTTATCTTACCTCATTTTTCTGTAGAGTATTTGTTAGCACAGCTAGCTGCACTTTTTGAGTAGCTTGCCCAACACTGACTGGCACTGTAATCTATGCCTGCTGTCTGAACTATGAGTCCAATGTCAGAGAAAATCACAAGGAACACTGACGATGGCAATGATTCAAACAGATGGTCTAAACAGATGGTTTCAGCCAGACACAAAGCTGTAACACATTTAATCTGTGGTAAATATCATGATGAGCATGTGACACCACATCTACATAACTGGAAACGGAAGATAAAATCAAGTCACCACAAAAAAATAAGATGTTGATGTGTCACATTAAAGAGAAACATCTATTTGCTAACAGTAAATACTGTCTGCATCTGTACAGTCTTCCAGAGCAAAAACAAATCACAAATGAGGTCTGTTAAGCATCTCAATTGTTTCTCCTAGACAGTAATGAGATTAATTACATTTTTGGCTGAAATCACTTAAAAGGATTTGTCTCCTGAAAAAAAGATAATGACTCTCAGTTATAATAATCTCAGTTGTCTCCACTTTGTATGTCTCAAATTTTCCAGGATACCAAAGACTGCGATCAAGTCACCAATTTTATTTTATTTTTTTTTAAATTTGCCATTGAAAAGCACATCTTGGTCAACCACTCACTAATGGATATGTTTTTCTATTTATTACAGACATAATTGCATGAATGCCTTTTTCAACCCATTCCCTCAAACCGCCTACTTCCCACCCTACGTTTTTTCTAGTTAAATATCCTGTTTCACTTAAAAATACATCAGATTACATAAGCAAAATCACTTGCGAAGAGCATGACTTTAATTTTATAGCTCTATACTCTCACTCTATGCCAACAATTGTCTCATTTATTAAAGAAATAAAGGAATTCCATGAGATTCTCTGTGAGCACCTGGTTCTGTGGGACCAGCATGAATCTGTCCGCTGACCCCAGAGAGAGGAAAGCACATCCACCTGGCTCTCGCCCAGTAACACTCCTCAATGCCTGTATTCAAGTGCACAGCTGAAAGTAACTGACAGAACAGCCATAATGCTGTCATCCCACACTTCACATACTGTAGGTGTTCCCCTGGACTCTATCTGTAGCACTGAGCTCAGGTCGCTCATGCCCACAGGAAACAGGCTGACAAACAGGAAGAGAGCCTTAAAGAACTTTGCAAACTTTAAGAAAAAAAAAAAAAAAAGAAAGAAAGAAAAAGATTTGAAGAAAAAAGTTGCATTTTATCACATTTACATTTACAGTGGTGGCCAAAATTATTAGAACACTAGTATTTTCACCAGCTAAAAAATGGTTTTATGGTCATTTCTATCTTTTGCTGTAGTGTGTCAATAAGAAATATCAGTTTACATTTCCAAAAATTCATTTTGCCATTAATTGTAATAATCCAGTGAGATTTTTGTTTGTTCAAGTAATCTAACAACAGCCAGCGCTCAACAAAGAGATCTGATCTCATCATCATCCAGTCTGTCTGGAATAACATGAAGAAACAGAACAAATAGAGACAAACTAAATCCACAAGAACTGTGGCAACGTCTCCAAGATGCTTCAAGAATCATATCTGCAATGCTACAGTACTGTTAAAAGTTTTAGACACTTGCGTAAAAAATGCTGTAAATTGAGGATGCTGTCAAAAATAATGTCATAAATATATTTTCTTTATCAATTAACTTTAATCAACATTTGGTGTGACCATCCTTTGCGTTTAAACCAGCTTTTGCCCTACAATTGGTGCACTTGCGCATAGTTTTTCAGGCAGCTTTGCAGGTAGGTTTCTTGAAGCAAATTGGAGACGTTGCCACAGTTTTTCTGGATTTAGTCTGTCTCAGTTTGTTCTGTTTCTTCATGTCTTTCCAGACAGACTGGATGATGATGAGATCAGATCTCTGTGTGGAGCGCTGGCTGTTGTCTGACTGCTTGTGCAAACAAAAATCTCACTGGATTATTACAATTAATGGCAAAATGAATGGAAATGTAAACTGATATTTCCTACTGACACACTACAGCAAAAGATAAAAATAACTGACTTAAAGGGGTCATATGATGCAATTTCAAGTTTTCCTTTCTCTTTGGAGTGTTACAAGCTGTTTGTGCATAGATAAGATCCCTGAAGTTGCAAATACTGAAGTCTCAAAACCAAAGAAATATTCTTTACAAAAGTTAAGACTCGACCACGCCCCCCTAAAACGGCTCGTTTAAACACGCCCCCACATGTCTACATCACGGTGTGGGGAAATTTACAAAACACCGTCCAAATGTATACGCAATGAAAGAGGGCGGGACTTTTATTCTCGCTGTAGTGTTGTTGCTGCCGCTGGCGCCATGTCCTGGAGATACTGTGTTTCATTGTGAAAGCGAAACTACTTTGTTTGGGCTTCCAAAAGAGGACACAACTAGAAATCAGTGGTTAAGTTGTATTTACAACACTGTTCTAGAACAGTTCAACCCAAATATTCGAGTGTGTGCAGCACATTTTACGGAGGACTAATTTCCTGGGAGTAGCCTGTCAGCTGCTCAAAGACTGTTTCTATAAAGTGGGGCAATTCCAACTTTGCAAGGACAGTCTGGTGCTTCTGACTCACAGCCTGTTAGTATGTTTTCATATTTAAAGAATTTGCCACTGACTATTCAAATGCGAGTTTTGAGCTGTGTAGAGTATTGCTTGTTGTTTGTCGTTTCTCCGATCACAAATGCAGACATGGTAATGTTTACGTAAAAAGACATAAGTCATTATAATCAGTAATTATGTCCCCACTGGATGCAACAAATGCCTCGTTTGTAATGGGTTTTATTGTTTTAGTCTCGTCGCGCCAGGACACAGCATCACAATATGGTAAGGGGCGTAACATTTCCGTCACACGCTTGAGGTATTCAGCCAATCACAACGCACTGGATAGCTGGCCAATCAGAGCACGCCTCGCTTCTCATAACGATGAGCTTTGTAAAAATCGATGAGTTTCAGAAAGGCAGGGCATAGAGGAGCAACAATAATGTACAGTATGTGGAAAATAATGTGTTTTTTGAACCTTAAACTGCATAAACACATTGCATTACACCAAATACACAAAATAATGTTCTTTTTAGCAACGTCATATGACCCCTTTAAAACCATTTTTTAGCTGGTGGAAATAGTGTTCTAATAATTTTGGCCCCCACTGTACTATTGAGTTTAAAATGAAATGAAAATGAGGCTGTGAGGCAAAAACTCCATGAAATAGTTTTGAAAGTTGTGAAAATTACGTGACCTTTATACAACGTGTGCCACTTGAAAACTGTAAGTCTATCCTTCACTGCTGTATTTTTATCCGCGTTAAATTTAATATGGTGTCTAACTTTACTAAGGTGTATAAAAGCATGCATATAACAGAACTCATATTAAACCCAAGCTAAAACAAAACATGCAGACCTGATATATTGGCAATATCTTTGTTCTGAATCAGGGGCTCCACCTGGAGGAATCTTGCAGCCCAAATTTGCTGGCAAATCTATCTGGTACGATGGGAAGAGCAGGTTTTATGATTCACAACCTTTCATTACAAGCTCAATCACTGTCACAATATCTCCCTCTCACTATTTAATTTACATCCCTGCGCCTTACCCAAACACATCCATCCATTCGGTTGTGTCACTTCAAGGTTATCAGCTGCCAAGTCATAGCAAGTCATGATTACTTCCCTTGCCCATTCGAAGGTGGACCGTGGAAACTTCCAAGGAGAGTGTGTTAGATTCTTGGACCGACCAATCTGAGAAAATGTTGCAATTATATTTCCCTATATCGTGGCGTTTCTTGCTTTTGAAACTTTATAGGCAAGACAAAAGTTTTTTTTTTACCTGTGAATGTGAGCAGTCAGTGTGAAATGTGATGCAGTAAAAAAGATAGTTAAACACCCATCTGTTCTATCTATTGTGACTAGTAGCCACCTTAGTCTTCAGGTAAAATTGGGCACGGCCATTTGTAAATTTTATGGGTCTTGCTGCCGGTCTTATTTGCTTCCAGCTATTTTTAGCTGTCCAAAACCGCTTGTTTTGCTGCTTGATACTGCAAATTGGTGTATCTTACCATATTATTTTAGTGTATTAACTTAAAGGTGGGGTAAGTGATTTCTGGTAGCCAATGTTGACATTTGAAATCACCAACACACCCCTACCCTAAAAGGGTCTCGCCCCTATTTTGATAGCTCCGCCCCACACATACGTATGGCAATAATTAGTTCTGTGAAACAAAGCAAAACTAATTTTGCTCACCTATCGAGAAGAAACAAAGCAACCTTGGTGCCCGATCGCAGGCCTTCCCGCTCCTTGAGTTCTCTCCAGCGCTGGAAAGCTGATCCGATATTTACACGATTCCTACTTCTTGCTTTATTGTAACACCGTGTCTACACTGGACGCGAGCGGCGTGACAAAATACTATAGAACTCATTATAATCAGTGATGCTGTCTACACTGGTTGCTGCGCCGTGACACAAGTCCCCGGCAGTAAACTGCTGCCGCGTTCTATTTATGACATATTGACACAAATTTCAAATGTTTATTTTTTATTTTTTGTTCTGCAGATGTTTTCCTCTTTTGTTTTTTATCCACCATCCATATCTTTCTGTCATCGCTCTGCTCAGCTAATGTCCGTCTTGTGCACCGATGAGCGCTCTCTCCTCACGTCATGAGTAGACATGCCCCTTACTGCTGATTGGCTAGAAGTTTGTTTTGGTACTGGCCTGACTCAGTTTTCTAAAGCGTTTTTGAAAAAATGCATACCCCACCTTTAATTATTAACACACTGGTTTGTAATGCAAACAGTTTTACCGTTTACTTCATGCTGTTATTCTTCTTGTTATTTCCCTATCAGTGTGGTCTGATTCCCGAACTAATGACTCATATGAGCCGGTTCAATTAATCTTGTTCAACAAGACAAGTTACCGTTTGAAGCAGTCTGATGAATCATCCATTGAACTGAATCAATCAGAATGGTTACTGAATCAACATCTGATTAGCACAGGGAACTGCAAGTTATCATTAGAATCACCTAAGTATGAAATACATTTTAAAGGAATGCTGTCCTACTGAATTTCCATGTTAGCCAAACTTAGTTTTGCTGGTTAGTGCTAGCTTAACATATAACAGTCCAAATCATTAGTGAATTGATTCGTCCAAATGGCTCTCTATAGCTTTGGAAAGTCTGAATCATTCTAATTAATTGTTTTCTCCTTTATGGTTCTTTCTCATATAAAGCACTGGAAAGTCTGATTCTTTCTACTGAATGAATTTATACAGACAGTTGTTTTAAATACGATTTGAAAACATCTCTGGATGACATGCTTTTTGAATAGCTTAATTTTTTAAACTAAGTTTTAAATTATAGTGCATTACACTGTATTGCATTCTTGTATTGTTCTAAAGTTTAAATGTTGATTAAAACTGTTCATTAATTTAAAACCTATTTAATATCTGATTAAATTATGAGCAATATAATTAAACATTTATACCCTTATTTAGCTTCATTGTAACAAATTTTTGTGAACCATAGGAGGGAAAGATGGATTTGGGAACCACTTGGCTTGTGCTGTTGTGGTCATATCTAATTCAGTGGCATTACAGTAATAGAATAGGACCTATTTTGAAAGGGTAAGAAAAAAATGAGGCACAAATATTGAGCTCTTGTGTTTGTACAGCAGAGCCAAGTCACAGATTGAAATGATTTATGTGCGACTATGTTGTTCTCTCTCTCTTTTTTTTTTTTTCTGCTCAGCTTTCAGAGGTTTGGAAGTCCAATACCCCAATCACTCTCTCTGACAACATACACTCGACTCTCTCTATGTCTACACAAATTATGAATTTGAGATCTCTATTCATACATGCCATGATCTCTTTCCAAGACGAGTAGGTGCACTTCAAAGGAATCAGAAGGGCTTATCACAGTTCCAGTGTGCCCCTCTTTTTATGAGGCAGGCAAGAAATCATGCGACACATTTTAAGTGCCAAGAGAGACATTTACAGCAGCAACCCAAGCCAGATCTGAGAGATCTGAGGTTTAGCTGATATCCTTGGCAAAAGAGCACTGCGAAACATCTAACACCTCACGTTCCTGGTGCTCGATCTAATGAGCAGTTGGCACAAATTGAGCAAGCCTTTCTTTCTCAACACAGGAAAGATTTTTTACTGTCATGTATGGGAGTGGAGAAAATGTGGTGGTGGTGAGTTGGACATTCGGGCACGTGTAGCTCTGAAATGAAAACGAATTCATATTTTATTTCTGTTTTGTTCATTTATGCTCTCATGCAACGTGACACAAAAAGAATCCCCACACACACACACACAAACACACACACACACACACACACACACACACACACACACACACACACACACACACAAATATACTTGCTCACCACACCAGTCACAGAAAAGTAATGGTTTTCAAATGCTGATGAGTGAATCCTGTAGTCAACATAAAAATATAGCTCACCCTACAATACATATAGATATGAAATCAGTTTTAGATTATGTTCATTGGCATATGTCCCAAAGTTTGAAGGGGCCAAATTTCTGAACTTTCTTTAACTTTGTGCACAGTATTTCACAAAAAAAAAAAGAAAAGAAAAAAGAAACTCTTCTGTTTTACTTGTTTTATTATATCTCTTTGAGTGCTTCTCTAATAATACTTTAATTGGTGCTTCCTGCTTTTCTTGTTCCTCTTTCCTCTAGCAGCCCATGATCTGAAAATCATTAAAAAAGTCTGCCATCATGAAAGATATACAGATTCTCTAAATGCACTGCCCTAAATGAATTCTCATTCACTGCTTCTTCACAGTGCATTAGACATTTAGCTTCTTTAGTAATTAACAACTTGTCACAAATGCTGAAAATTTGCTCACCATCATGCCATCCAAGATTTAGATGAGTTTGTTAACATTATGTTACTTGCTCACCAATGAATTCTCTGCAGTGAATGGGTGCCATCAGAATAAGAGTCCAAACAGCTGATAAACACATCACAATAATCCACAAGTACTGTAATCCACATGACTCCAGTCCATCAATTAATGTCTTGTGATGCAAAAATATGTGTGTTTGTAATTAATGGGCAGGAGTCATGTGGATTATTGGGATGTTTTTGGACTCTCATTCTGACGGCACCCATTCACTGCAGAGGATCCACTGGTGAGCAAGTGATGTAATGCTAAACTTCTCCAAATCTGTTCTGATGATGAAACAAACTCATCTACATTGTGGATGACCAGAGGGTAAGTAAATTTTCAGCTAATTTTCATATCTGGTGAACTATTCCTTTAAATGAACAAGATTAACAAGATTTACAGAAAAATTACGTCCTTGATGTTCACATAAATGTTGCCATATTTTTCACAACTAATCAGATCTTCATATAGGTATTCAGGAACTTCACTAAGGTCACGAGTAATTATGAGCTTCTGCAAATGATGAACAAATGAATTCTGAACCTTATGCTTTCAAAGTTTTCTGAAGTCGGGTGAAGACTAATGAACTCTTGTGTTTAACTCGGAAGTCCAGCGTTCACTTGAAATGTTTAATTAGTCTGTTGTTTCAGCTTTGGGTGTTGTCTAATAGATCAAGTCAAAAATGCAAAGACACAGCACATTTGATCCATGCACTTTAATTAACAAATAGCGCTATAAAAACAAGCAGTTTTAGGGCTGCAGGTCCAAATGGGATGAGCTATTAGTTTAAATCAATAGCCACCTCATTCAATCATTCTGTACATATACAGTACGATGTGCTAAACAACACCAGCAGCCACATTTTGTGTGTGTGTGTGTGTGTGTGTGTGTGTGTGTGTGTCTATTCATTCCTATACTGTAAATGACATCAACTGAAAACAGCACAGATACTGCATTCACATGTACTCTACTGTGTGGTCTGAAAACTTCTCTATGTAGCAGCATGTGACTGTGATGTCATACTACAAACATTTAGCATAAGAAAAAACAAATGTTCTGAACACACCTCACACAGGCCCTCTTCATTTAGACTGACACAGTAATGGGCCATTACTTTCATGTGTAATATGCATGACTGTTCATATAAACTTTAGACATGTCAGTTGATTGTATTAATCGAATGAATTACATGATATGCTAAATAATCAAATTCATTGCAAGCATATATCAATACTCACTGAGAAAATTCTCAAATTAAAATATCTTTATTATTATAGCAGATAAAATCTTAATGAAAAGTGGCATTATATTGTTTTGTTTTGGGGTTAATTAATATATTATTTTGTTTGCTGTACTTCCATTTGAATGATCTGGTCTACAGTTCGAAGCGATACATTTTCAGAAATCCAGCTTTAACAGAACCCAAGGCTGCTTCACAGAGCATGATAAATAAACTAATAAATAATAATAATAAATAATAATTTAAAAAAACAGCATGACAAGCTATTAATTACAGAAAACAAGACAAATCGAAAGAAATAAATTGGATACAGAAAGGGAACAATATGACTCAGAAGGAAACTTAATGCAGATAAATGCACTCTGGCAAGAAAAACAGGAAAATAAAAACTGAAGAATCAGAATATTTCAGTAAATCAAATCAGATGTGAGAGGAATCATTAATCTGATGTTTTCCGAATACAAATCATGAGTTTTCAAATGCTTTTTTTCTGGCAGAGAGGAGAAAAAGCTTCAATGAGCTTCTGGGCAATTTGTTAACCATTACTTAACATGCATTCTTGCGTTGCTGGATGGTAACAAACCTTAAGGTGGTGATAGTTACCTTCTATTTTTGGCATTCAGCTGAATGTTTATTACTAAGGAAGCTAGCTATAAACATACCAATTTTAACTTGATCAGCATGAGAGATGTCCTCAATATGAAGTGTGCGGTTTTGGAAACACATGAAGATGAGTAAATAATAACAGATTTTACATTTTTTAATTAAATATTCCTTTAAAAGAAGCTATTTTTGACACACCAATGTTTCTCAGAAACTCATCAAATGGAATTTCCAAACAGGTTTCCTGAACACTCTTCCTATCTTGCACTGGTCACGCAACTCAGATAGTCCTGCTCCAAACTTGAGTCTGAAATACTAGAATGTAGAATTTTACCACTGAAAAATGAGTTTTTAAAATATGGATCTGAACCGCTTGGAATTTCCTCTGTGATCCAGGAACAACCAACGCCTTTTAAAAAGGTTATCTGAAATTCACCACTGCGCTCAAACCAGAGGTGATTCATCTTAATTTATACCAAAGTATCTGTCATGAACTACTTTTTTTTTTCCTTATGCCGAAACCCTGTTTGTAGGTCTGCTGCATAGATAGCGCTGCCTCTGTTCCCTGGATCTTAAATCACCGGCTCTTCGTTTTGTCTCCAGCACTCAACACCTCCATATAAAGTGAGAGCGATATTCTGCTGGCAGCCAGAAGCCGCTGAGCTGATGGCCTCTTTATTTGCTCAAAGCAGTTCATCAGTCCCCGGGCTAAACGTCTGTCTGCACGTGGACGTCACGTACAGGTAAAGTCGACTCTGAATCATTTATGAGTCCACATGTGAGGGATCAGAGCCAAGGACGATGTCCAACCTGCATTTGTATTGTGCTTTAGACTGAGCTCAGCCCAGGAGTTTATAGACGAGTGATTCCACCAGGTGATGTAATTCCTTGGAGAAATCAGCTGATTGCTGAATGTGACAGCAGTGTGTCTTTTGGAAGTTCATTTCTGGATCACACCTGGGGGAATTAGTGGGCGGCAGAGGAGCCGTCATTTCCAGGAAACATAGAACATGATGAATTCCATCACAATAACCGCATTTCCACATCCCGGGTTAAGTTTGTGACACATGAGACTTGAGTCAAAGCTCAGGGGTGAGTGGAGACATGTCCAGATCTGGAGACACTGTGTCCAGGCAGGGCGTGACAGCTTCACTGTGTTATCTACGGTCAGGCCTGGCTCTCTGTCTTGGAATGTTTGGGAATGTCCTCACCTCAAGGGGATATTTCAAGTTAATTTGGAATGATCTGAGGGGATGAGAGGGGGCACTTCCAGTTCATAACCACGAAAAATCACCTACTGCACAAGAACGCATTACTGGTTTAAGACAATCTCAAGACCTACTGTATGATCACTGTAAACTTATATAATAATTATATATGCATAAACACACACACACACACACACACACACACACACACACACACGTGTGTGTGTGTGTTATTAAATTACAAAATGCCTATTAAACCAAAATGCCCTGGTGAGCATTTCATACGCTCACCAAGACTGTATTTACAGTGAAAAATATAATAGTATAATAAATATAATTTAAAATAACTATTTTCTAAATTAATATATTTTAAAATGCAATTAATTCCTGTGATGTCAAAGCTGAGTTTTCAGTAAAAATTACATTTTTAAATATATAATTTATATACAACTATTATAATTATTAATAATTATATTGATTTTTTAAAACTACTGCTCAAAAATTGAATTCAAAAGGGCCTAGTTGTGTTTCTGTGCATGTATTTCTTCTCAGTTGTATTATTGACACCCAGTGATTAAGTGGCTGTGGACAAATTCAAGCAAAATGGTAAAATATGGATTTTATCTCATAACCAGCTGTTTGGGACTGAGTGAATAAAAATCAGTTTCTCTGTAAAGACAACTACGTTTTTTTCTCGAAAACGATTCTCCAGTGCATTCCATGATGCTTCCACTATCACCATTAAATCACCAGTCCCTCAGCTCGGTGACCCTTCCTCAGTCTCCATAAATCAGAGACTAATGAGATCTGACCTGCTGATGACTGGCACAGCAGCAACTGAAAAATGCTCTCTTTTGTCTCACCTGCTCTCACCTCACGGCTATAAATCTTCTGCTCCGTGTCTGTGCTGACTGTCTCTCTGATGACCTGACTGACGGGCTCCACAGAGACTCCGGCGGCAGCAGGGGCAACTGGGCTGAGAGAACGAGGGTGAGAGAGGGAGAGATTAAAGACTTCTGCTGTCCATGTGTAACTATCTGGCTGACAGGATAATACATGAACATTCATCATGAAAGAGAAGCATTCTGGAGAGATATTACAGGAAGAGGAATGAGGTGTGCCTGTTGGGTTAGACAGCAAAGAGAACCTAAGATTCAAAGAAGATGACATCATCAGGAACTGGGATGGACTAAATCAAACAATAACACCTTCAAAACTAAACTTCCTGCTTGATGCATGCACCGCTGCAAGTTTTCAATCCTTATGGAAAACTAGGTTAAAAATAAAGATGCAGGGACATCTGGGAAATTTTGACTGCATTAATAAGAAACCATTTAAACAATATTTTACTGTACAAGTACAAAATGTACATCACAGCATAATATTTGCTGAATGAAATGATTTCTTTCTTACTCTTCTTGCTAATTTTGGGGTGCTGCTAGTATAAAAAATAGTGCCTATTTTGCTCTAGAAAACAAAACATGATGTGCATTTCATAGCATTTTTGCTTTTGGTAAAAATCAATAAACATAACTTTTCCTCTTGTTCTCTCACATCAAAATCCACTGACACATTGGTTTCGAACAGTTTTGGACCTTTTTTTTTTGCTTGTAAACAGTGCTTAATCTATGCATATTTCTCTCCTGATTCAGACAGTATATGACTTTTTTACTGGAGAAAGCAATATTATGGATAGAAGAGCTGTATTTTAGCCAGAAGCAACAGCTTAAAGTTAAAAATGTCTTAATTGATGCACTGGAGTTGTGTGGATTATGCTGCCTTCACGTGCTATCGGAATTATCGTAAATACGAGTTTCCTAATCGGAAATTGGACGTGAACGGCCTCTCAAGTCGTATTTACTACTGGGAAGTTCTGAAATAATTTTGATACCCGAGTTTCCGAGTTGGGCGGGTCATAAACTTTAAACATGGTGGAGGAGACAACCATTACTGCTGTCAATGCTGTTCTCACAACAACTACATCCCTTTGTGTTGTCGCTAAACTAGTATATTTATAGGCTAGATATGAACAATCATGCGAAGCATACTGTGTGTTTTATAAGCAGTGAAATAAGCATGTATTTGACCGAAATTCCAGAATTTTCAGCGAACTGCATGTATAGCGCGGTGAATGTTTATAAGATTGTCAACCAATGGGATGCTACATTTTATTCTTTCAGACATTAAAGCACATGAATACGACAAGCTCGTAATCACGACTTCATAAGTGGGAAATAGGAAATTTCCGATAGCACGTGAAGGCAGCATTAGTGCAATGTTTTTATCAGCTGTTTGGACTGTCATTCTGACGGCACCCATTCACTCAGTCCAAACAACTGATAAAAACATTGCAATAATCCACAAGTACTATAATCCACATGGCTCCAGTCCATCAATTAATGTCTTGTGAAGCAAAAAAAAAAAAAAATGTGTGTTTATAGTTTATGGTCTGGAGCCATGTGGATTATTGTGATGTTTTTATCAGCTCTTTGGACTCTCGTTCTGACGGCACCCATTCTCTGTAGAGGATCCTTTGGTGAGCAAGTGAAGTAAATACATTTCTCCACATCTGTTCCGATAAAGAAACAAACTAATCTACGTTTTGGATGGCCTGAGGTTGAGCACATTTTCATTTGTGGTTGAACTATTCCTTTAAAACTTACATTTGTCTACATAATTTGAAAAATCGTAGTTCTTATTTTGTGAACAATTAGGCAATATTAGTCCTTTTTTGCAAATCAACAGAAATCTTTCACAAGATGCAAGGTTGTGTATTTATACAACAACTGACGTGTATATGAGATTAAATTTCTTTCTTTCTTGTAACATTCATATGAACCACACTGATGCTTTTGAATCCATCAGTCTTGAGCTGGACTTCCATCAGTGTATGGCTCTCTTGTGCCTGCTGACTGCTGGCTGGCCTGGACGAGTAGTTGACAGCGATTTAATCGTGTCGTCTAGTTAATCATCTCAGAGTGAAAGCTCAACAGATCTGTTGATGGAGAGGCACATGTAAACAAATCCGCTGCTTCCTGTGAAAGCTGACTACACCGCCAAAAATATGTGTACAAGCCTGCACGCTTTCATCCTCACACACTCAGACTCTCACACACAAACAGACAGTGCACACACACGCACATAGAACAGTTTCGGTTTATTCCAATTTTGTGCAGCGTCTTCCAGTTTTACTTTGGAGGGGCTAAAAATATGTTTTCAGATACTCGTCAGCCAAGGCAAATATGAAAACATAAACATGAAAACAAGAGTTGTGAAAGGCACACAGACAGACTTTCTGCTGATGCTGAACGTCTGCTAGTGCTGAACTCATCTAAAAAAAGTTTAGGGTGTTGAATGAAATTAGTTTGGGCCATCAAACTAACAAAATAATTTAGTACAATAAATATATTTTTAAAAAAAAAGTTAAAAACTAATACATTTTTTCATGCTCTTCATCCGTATGTATTGTAAATTCCATTATAAGGAATTTTTCATCTTTAATGTACCTTTAAAATGTTGTTCACACGACACATTCTTGCTTGTTTTAAAAGTTTTGAGACACATTTTAACAATTAAAAATAGCATATAACAAAACAAAACTTTTTAAGCATTGGATAGGCTTATGTTCAATGATATGGAAATAAATAAACAAACAACATATTTGTATATATTACAATATATTAGCCACAATACAATATATTAGCCACTTAAGTCACTTTTCGTCTATTAAATGCCTTTGTTTGTTACAATAGAGTAATGTGTTTGACATATATATATATATATATATACATATATATATGTGTGTGTGTGTGTGTGTGTGTGTGTGTGTGTGTGTGTATGTATGTATGTATGTATGTATATGTATATACACACACACACACACACACACACACACACACACACAAACAATATCAAATTTACAGATGTATATTCCAGTAAGAAATATTGGCTGGTATAATTAAAGTTGGGACAGATCACATTTTTTAACATCAGACTGTCTTTAACATCTCGCCTGTGGCCCAGACAGTAACTGTTCAAAGAATGTTCCAGGCTTGTTTTTGTAGCACAGTTCAATCAAGATAATAATTCCAGTGATGATTTTTGTTCTGCCTCAAGGGGTTTGTTTCCGCCGGCTGATTATTGACTGTCTGTTTTTGGTCTCTCTCCTTTCGTGCTGTCGTCTGTCACCAGTAAATGGCCTCTCTAAAACAGGAATTAGGAAAACTAGGCTGCTTTGCTGTAGTAGTGTGTAACATTCAATGCATGGCTAATCTTTATGAACCGCTCTTGTGAAATAATGCTCCAGCATTTGACCCAGTCATTCAGATCTGCCATTTCAAAGCATTTCCCATCCTGCACATTTTTCAGTGGATTAAACCTACTAAGTTACACAACCTTATTTGCTGCAGCAACCATTTCGACTAGACAGCTAAAAGCTATAAATTATGAAATATGCATCTCATAACCCAAACTGATTGAAAAATGCATCTGAACTTTGTCGCCACGTTGCAAGATATTGCAGGCACCATACACGAAGACTGATGGCATATTTTGTCTGCAAATGCAATATTAAAGGGATCACATCATGAGGAATTACATTTCATTAATACTGAGATAAAATAATACTAGAAGGCTAACAAAGTTACTTTCAGAACTCTAAACTCTCTATCCAGTTTAA
This sequence comes from Spinibarbus caldwelli, assembly GCA_039654775.1. NCBI lineage: Eukaryota > Metazoa > Chordata > Actinopteri > Cypriniformes > Cyprinidae > Spinibarbus > Spinibarbus caldwelli. The sequence goes on from CM077242.1 coordinate 7,705,692, forward strand.
AAAGACCATTCATTGAAGCTAAAATTCTAAAATTCATACTTTTGAAATGCATACAGATGAATGCATTTCAACAAATAGCCACTCACATTCAACTAAGACTTTTATTCACAATGTAATGCAGCTTTGCAAAATAAGATCCAGTGTAGATCTCATCCATCAAAAACAGTCCAGTGTTAAAACTATACTGGACTCAACAGCAAACCTGCAGCTTGTGAATTAGTGCAGCACAGCACTGTATCTTATTTCGCATGCAAAGAGGGTGTTTACATAAAAGTCTACAGCTAACTTTCATAACTAAAGGTCAGACACAGAGTGGAAAATGGTCTAAATGATGACTTTCTGGTGCAAAAACAAACGTACTAGCATTTTAAGTGGACCTCAGGGAAAAAAAATTAGCTGTTGCAATATTTGCCATTTGAACTAGATGACTGAATGCTTTATGAAATATGCAACACATAGCACTGACTAATCAATGTGTTTAGGCTCTGCAATATTACTGGGAAATAAATTTTGGTGGGCTTTTTATTTCATTTATTTATTTCAATTTACTACATGCCAAAAGAGCCTAATTAAATTTACAAATATTTACACTCTCTTTCTTATCCTCTGTCTTTCCTGCTTAACTTTCCATCACTGAGAGTTTCGAGTCTGTACATCGTATTATTGATGGAGATGATGAACTTGCTCAGAGAGAAACACCAATGAGAACACCACCTGCATCCATAAACAGGTCAAGGGGGGTTTAGTGGATGTATCGATGACAAACACTTCCGCCAGTATCCTAATTGTTTTACTACCCAGCTTAAGGGAAAGGTATTGACTCCTTTATCAAGAGGCTGTTGCGTAACGCCCAGGCGCTGTGAAAGCCAACACACCTCCTAACAGCTCCTGGGGTGAAGGGGCCTCAAGGAGAGCCAGGTCTGCAGTAATCATCGACTTATGGCTTTATTGGTTTCCTGTCAAGAGCCAGAGCCTTTGAGCTGGATTTATCTTTTTCTGAAGTAACCAGCAGATAAGATATCTGTGAAAGCACCATCTCTACATGACTAGTGATGTGTACACATCACTATGTTTTTGTGTTATGAGACATTCAGAGCTTTTAATAACTCTTTTGTGTCAGTGACGACACTGTCCTGAGGTTAATCAACAGCAGGAATTGATCAGAAAGTGTTTGGAGCTCAAAAGACATAAAATGAATGGCTTACCTTGACACGCTGATGGTAAGAAGGGCTTTTCAAGCGAATAATGATACAATAGGTTATATGTTAAAAATGGAGCACCAATAGACAATTTCAGTCATCATTTAAATATCCTCATGTCTCTACAGACCAGTACATCCCCCAAAAATTTATGACTTTTGTGCATTTTGAGGATTTTTTTCCCACCGTGACACACTTGTGGTGTTCCTAGTCAAAAACGACCTGCCTACAAAAATTTATTTGCTTATACTATAAATATCTTGTATTTCTTGTCATAAAACTAAACTTGCTAGTTTTTTGTTCTTGTTTTCTTTTAATTAGCACAGATTTCTTTTTGGAAATCTTTTTTTTTTTTGTGATCTCAGCTTTCATGCACCTCAGTTGAGTGAATATTGCCAAAATTACCTACAAATAATGTGTTTTTCAACCCAAAACTAGGGTAAAAAAAATCAGATCAATCAGTCAGCTCAAAATTGAAATAGAAAATCTATATTAACTGAAAGAAAACAATGTGATAAAAAAAAAAAAAAAAACTAAATCCAAGATTTGGTAATAGCATAATGAGTGATTTACAAGGCCACCAACACAAAATTAGGTAAAGAATGTATTTATATTTTCTAACATATATCCTCTAACATATAACAGGCCATGGTTTTACTGACCATAGTAAACTCCATACATTAATACACTGAGTGCATTCTACTCTATGCACGCTTTTGTGCATGACCACAGAACAACAACTTTCATGTTATCTCGGGTAATACAGTACAAATGCTGCTGGTCTTTAAAATCTGCAGGGCTGATATTGTAGTATGTTTATAAAGAGATTTAGAACAGCACTGAAGCAGATATACTGCTGAGATCATGATAACCACAATAATCTCTGTGCAAACTCATTACCTCCACGGCCCAGTATGAACCTCATATAGAACACAGGCTGCATACAGACCATGAGTCTTATTAATCTATGAGAAAATTAGCCACTGTACATGTGCAATATCAAGCATAAACAGAGTTGCAGTTCAGTGAACATATCCAGTCACTATTTCATAAAATAACACCCTTTCTCCTTCTGTGGTCTATTCTGTTTTGTTTTTTCCTCTCCATAATTTAGTTTTTCACCGTATACATTTTTGCCCTTGTGCCTTTAACCCTATAAAGCCGAAAAAATTGTGTTAAAATGTATCAAATATGATATATCGGCTTTTGAGGAACATTTAATTGTTCATATCTTAATCATCATTGCATTGAATTGCATTATATAATTTGCCCCCCATAATAAAATTTGCTTTGATCATAAAACTAAGCATGTAAATATCATCTTACGAAGATATACTATTCAGATACATAGTGACAACATTTATATGCATTTTAAGTAGTCTGCTAAAATGTTAATAAAGCTATCAGAATTTCATCTTACTTTTTGGACATAAATAACAGCAACTGCTTCAAATTGCATAATTTTGCTCAGTTTGGGCCTCTGAATAAAACTGAAGTGTTTTTTTTCCCTCCTTGAGTATGAGATCCATATTCTTAATATATCCACTAAATGTAGCATAAAAGCCTGATGTATCAAAAATGATACCGAACAAAAAACACACATGCAAACTTCTTTTTAAAAGTTTGACTGAACCTTCAAAAATTTATATTTTTTTTGTTTTTTTTCCTGACTATTCTTTAATATGTCAGGTATTACAGGGTTAAAGCAAAAATTACACACTTTACCATTAAATCATTCATCTGATTTAGAAAGTGCCAAATGAGTATTTTTGCAGCTTAGTTTCAATAAAAGTCTTTTTGGACTGGGGAGGAAGTTTTCAGTTACACAGTATTTCTTTTTTACAGTACATTTGATCTCTTACTGCAAAAGACCAAGGAAAATTTGATTTCTCATGATATGACCCCTTTAAGTCATGATGCTTTTTTATGCCCTTTTAGCCTTTTAACAAGGACTCCGTGAGGCCTAGTGCAAGAGAAACAGGAATTTTAATCCTCTTTGTGCCTCTCTCAGCTATGATTAATCTTTTCAATATTAGGCACGATGAGAAATAATCGGTCTGAAAGGGCCCACGTCTACACAGAAGGAGGAAAATAAATTTTTTGAGCTAGCTGTGGATGAAAGTCATACTTTAAGCTGAAGGGGGGGAAAAACAGCAGGTTTGGTGGGCCTCCACAGTAGTAGAAGCAAAGACCTCTTAGCATTTATTTTCTAATTCATCTTAAGAAAATCCAAGAAGTTACTTTAATGGTTTGGATATCTGGAAGTGTTCACTCTTGCAATGCATGGATAAACTGAGTGTCAAATCAATTGAAAGGAAATAGCCTCCATTCCTGTAAGTGTTGCTGGCTGCCTTCAAAAAGTACTGGCAAAATAATCTAGACTAATTTGCGAAGTCAAAGAACAAAGGCCGTGTTGATGAGACCATGCCAGAATTCTGAATGAGTCTGTATTTCCCGCTCACACAAGGTTATTGGATGGACACCTGCGTGTAGGCTGCCACTGAGCTGTTGAGATCCAAAGCTAAAGTCCCAGACACTTAGCGGATCCGCAGTCATGATGATTGTTCAAAGGCCACAGAGGACTGTGTTCTTAACCTCAGCATTTCCTGGAATGTGTTTGGGAGCTGAAGGCAAGCACATTTTTTCCATGGCCCTGAAATTCCATGGCTTTGTCATATCTCCCATTGCAATTGGTGAGAGCGGCTGAGCACAGTAAATGCAAACAAACCCAAACACTCAGTTACATGTCTTTAAAGTCAGAACATTATTATACAACTACATAGTACAGTCCATCAAAAACAGAACAGCCCACGATCCGGAACACTCTGACACGGAATGGTATTCATAAGGCTGGTCGCTTGAGACCTCTAGCTATATCAGCCCTCACCCGATTACAGTATACTGACATGAAGGAGGTGGGTAACAGCACACCTCAGGGTCTGGAGAGATATTAGAGGCTCTCAAACAATGTGTTGATTGACCGCTTCCAGTTCTGAGGGTGTAAATCCTTCTTGTAATGCATAAGGGTGACGGGGGAATCAGAGGGCTGGAGGTCGACTGAGGAAGTGTCATTTGGTACTAATCCAAACCAACAGGGAAGACGTGAGAAGACAGACAGAAAATTTGCTGAATGGTTGCATGCATTTTTTCTTTTAGAACCTTTTAGTTTATTCACACTTGTTGTGTTAGGTGTTGTTAATAGGGTTGCCATTTTGATTTTGAACCAAATTAATTACTTTCTGATCAATCAAAATAATCTCAATGATTATATATTCAAATTTGTTTATAAAAGCTTCTGTTAGACAGATTGCGTGAATATGGCAAAGGAAAATAAATATGTAAAATTTAAAAATAAAAATGCATTTATTTCATCAGATGCAAAATTCACTTTACATGTTGTTTGAACAAAAATGTGTGTTGGAAGTGTGTGTACACAACCACCCTATAATGATAAAAATCCACCCAGTGGTTTCTGTAAAATCCCTATTTTAAATTCCCCTTTCTCAAATCAGGCTGTTCTGAGATTCCTGTCAGAATGACATAGTTCTGCGCTGGCCGCTCCCACGATAGTTGATTGACAAGGCCATCTTATCTTAGACCCGCCCTGAGTGAGCTATGAGCTGTCCGCCATTGTGTCAACTCCGGTGCAGGGGAAGACAAGAATGTCTCCGATTAAGCGATTGAGGTGTTTTGTTGTTGGATGTAATAATGAACATCGCAGTCGTCATTTACTCCCGACATCTGAGCCGCTGAAGACGCAGAGGATTAACGTTAAGTTCGTTTTTGAGGGGAATGCGCCGATCCCAGATCTACCTAAATGTTCGCGCGAATCATTCGTGATCCAGCTTCATCTATGAAGAAGTGAGTATAAGGGTTTTTTATGAATCTCTGCAAATTGCGTTTCCTAACAACATGCTAGTTAGCAAGTTTTGTGGCTAAAGTACACTGTACATGTAAGGTTGGGAAGGCGCGAGCAGGTAAGTTTGTCGCGCGACATACATCGTACAACACGTAGGTCAACTTTGATGTATTAGACACACCAGGTTAGGAGGAAGTGCCACCCACTGTACGTTTTGTTTTTCCTCTTAGTTGGAGTAGTTTAGTTAGGGCGTTGTAACACCGAAGACATTTTTTTTCTACATTTTCTTTTTGGTAGTTAGCTTAGACCATAAAACTAGCTAGCTGTGTTTTGTTTTGTTTATTTCTTTTATTTGGCACCTCTCGTGCTTCCCCCTTCCCACCTTCTTTCTGTTTCGTCGATGTTTTGTGGTTTATCCCGTTTTTCTTGTACATATTGTAAATACTGTCTCTCCACTTTTGCACTAAGTACTGCACAATAAATTGTATAAGTAGAGTGTTTGGCAAAATCTTGCTCTTTATTTTGCCTGCCGGCATTCTGGCATATGCATACACACATCTAAATGTTGCCTCCCCATTTTCCCCTAGTCCAGCTAACTCTAAAAACCTAAAGGATGTAACAGCTACCATTGAGAAATTTAAACCAAAGTATGTTATAGACTTTTCATTAAGACCCTAAAGAATCATATCAACTTGTGGAAAATGGGCATCCGATTCCCCTTTAATAAAAGTACACTGTGGGATATTACTAAAATTTAAAATAGTTGTTTTCTATTTAATATGTCATTTATTCCTGTGCTGGCAAAGCTGAATTTTCAGCATCATTACTCCAGTCTTCAGTGTCACATGATTTTTTGAATTTTGATTAAAAGTAAAAATCCAAAGAACAGCATCCATTTGAAATAAAAATCTTATAAATGTATCATATTAACATTATAAATGAATGAATTTAATGCATCCTTTCTGAATGCAAGGGTTAATTTTATAAAAGAAAGAAAACCATGTTAACCCCATGCTTTTGAATTTCTTGTATCAGTGATTTTTTTAGTATAATTTTGATACTATTATAATTTGTATTAATATATTAAATAGTTTTATTTTTATATTATTGTAGTTTTGTTGATTGTTTTTGTCATTTTTTTAAAATGTCTATATAGTTTTTATAAATTTTTATTTCAGTTTCAGTTTTAGTTATTATCACATCAAGCTAAAATAAAATTAACATGATAAATGTCCCCATGGCAACTCGCTGAAAGGATGATGTCCCACTGAACTTTACCCTAAACGTGACTGTCCTCTACTGGCCACAGCCACCTTGAGAATCATTGATGTTTTTTTTTTTTGTTTTTTTTCTTAGCTTAGGCAATCTTTGGATGACTTTCTAAGCAAAATTATATGGGGAAATGAGTAATTATGATGCTGATCTTTTGATATGCTTAAAATATTTCTGAATGACTTCATTATTCAACTTTACTATACATTTTACAGGAAATGCTATCCAGTGAGGTTTTGGCTTGATTAATTTTCTCTCAAGTGAGGACTGAGCGACTGATCTGAAAGTCTAGTATTACACCACAGGATGAAATGAGCTGGAAAGAGCGACATTTTGTAGTCTACAAAAAAACACACTGCACAGAATACGGGATCCCATAATGCATTGCACTTAACTTGAACTAAAATTTAATACATTTTTGCTGCTTTTTCATGCTGATTCTCGGGCATGACAAAATTCCTGGCCAGTTTTGCAAACCGTATTCATCCATATCACTTTTTCTCCATTTCAAGTCACTACTTGCACAGCCATAATATCACTGATACCCATATAAAATCAAAAAAGAAACCAGGTGGCCTTTTTTCCAGGATTTTTTTTAAATGTCCAACCATTAATGGAGCGATAGAGTTTCAAATGGAAGTGTGTGCATTGGTGCAATGCATCAGGATGGCTTGCAGAGAGCATTTTATTTTCTGGTTTTAATGCTTTACATTCTGCTTGGCCACTGAACTGAACAATATTCCCTCTAATATTCATTTGGAGAAACATAAATTGTGATTTATAGTTAGCTTGAGTTTGGTTACATTCGAATTGGATGGCAAAGATAATTGCATCCAAGCTTACATTTCCATGGTAACATGTCTATGAAGTCAACAAATCAACAATAACTCACTCTGTGGTTTCAGTGCTGTCAGCTCCTGTCCAGCCCTCCTCTCCCCTCACACCTCAGGGTCCAGCTGGGAAAGTCATTACCTGCCCGCTGTATTGACCAGCATGCTCAGTGCTTCAGAGAGGAGCACAGTGACAGCCCACACAAGAGACCCAGCAGGCCAGAGGCTAATTCACAGCACAGTGTGACACACAGAACAAATCCACAGGCAGAGGATCTGTGCTGCCGAAAGTTGAATGCGGCATTTTAGACTAATACGTAAGAGCTAAGAGGTCTGCTGATCTGAAATACCACTGCGGCTGACCAGTATTGTCATATAACAGCAGTTATATTTTATTGTATTATATTTATTATTTTACAGTGACACCCTATTAACACTTAAGCCACAATGAAACTGATAAATTGTATTTTTGTTTTATAAATTATTTTTTACAATACGTATTGTATTTGCATAGCTCCAGTATGCATTGTACAAATGTAACAAGTCTCTTTTCATCACAAAAAAAATAAAATAAAATAAAATAAAAAAATCTAAATATTTCCAATACCAATTATTTGGCTAATTATAATACAAATAGTTCAACTTACAAGCAGTGTTATTTTAGTATCACTGATTTTCTGTTATAGTTTTTTGTTAATACTATGAGTTAAATTTTATTTTTGTGCTATTTTATACTATTGTACTACTATTCCATTTATGTATATATAGTTATCATTATGTTTTGGGGCAGTTGGAGCAGTCGTGGCCTAATGGATAGTCGGACTTGTAACCCAAAATTCAGGGGTTCGAGTCTCAGGTCCGGCAGGAATTGTCGGTGGGGGGAGTAAATAACCAACGCTCTCTCCACCTTCAATACCACGACTGAGGTGAGACCCTTGAGCAAGGCACCGAACCCCCAACTGCTCCCCGGGCGCCGCAGCATTGGCTGCCCACTGCTCCGGGTGTGTGTTCACGGTGTGTGTGTGTGTGTGTGTGTGTGTGTTCACTACTGTGTGTTTGCACTTGGATGGGTTAAATGCAGAGCACAAATTCCGAGTATGGGTCACCATACTTGGCCACATTCATTTTTACTTTTTCACTTTTAGTTTATATAGTTTTTGTTACTTTTGTACTTCGACTTAAACTAAACAAAACTGAGAAATACTGCCATGGCAAATAGTTGAAACAAAATAAGTCTTTTCTTATGCATTTCATTTCATTTCAGTTAATGTTTATTTTATGCCAAGTAAGAAGTAATGAAAATGTTTTCTATGGTTTTAGTTTTAGTTAACAATAACATCCCTGGTACAAGCAGACTTTCAATCAAAACATTACATAAAAAAAGCTTGTTAGAATTCAAAATATGAAATAATAAAAGGAATATTGTTTAAAACAAAGATAGTCTTGAATACTTTTTGGTTGTCAAAATTTGTGGTACATGATCAAGTGTTAAAATAATGAACTACACCAGTGAACATTCATAGGACACCTGTGTGAACTGACTTCATATATCTATGTAAAATTACCCCCAGAACAACTGGTTAAAAAAATAATTTAAAATGGTAGTTCTGAGAGAAGCTCAAGAAACATCTGTTTGCAGATGCCACTTAGTTTCATGTTTTGTATCTAATACAATGAAAATCCATTTTAAAAGTGTGACTTTAGTGTCCAAATACAGTAATTTTTGGGGCCACTATATATAAATTTGCCTATAAATGATACATTTGGGCAGCAAGTGGAGACTCAGCATTACCTCTTATTCCTAGTGCGTCTTTACTATAACGGGACAAGATCATGTAGTTTCAATAATGACGAGCATCAGTTTATTCAGACTCACTGGACACATTCGATCCTGCTGCTGCTGCGGTTTCCACCGTCTGGCTCTGATCTCTGGAGAGCTCACACTTCTGGTTGCGCACAGATGGCAGGCTGCAGTCAGCCCTGGAGACACACACATGTGCGGTCTAGTGTGAGTGAAGATAGCCAGAACAGGCAGTGTGTTGAATCACAGGTGTTTTTACCTCATGTGCTCATGGCTGCTCATTCATTTCAAAGATTAAAATAGCAATGAATAGCCAATTTATGGTTATTTTTAGAATTAAAAATTACTTTGACAAGATGATAAAAGACGCAGGTGGATTGTGGAATTTCCCGTCACAAACGTGACACAGTCTAAAGGCTGCGTTCACACCATGTTGTAATTACCGTAATTCCGAGATGACAACAGGTGACGTTCTACTCAGACTCGAAATTATGCTTTTCTATGGCAACACTTTCAATGTCACAGTGTTCACTTACTCGCAGAACTCGTAATTACAATTTGTAACCTAGGAATGTTCTAAGAGCCATGCTGCTCCGAGACGCACGACAAACAAAAACAAGTTCTAAAATCTGTTCAAAATATCAAACGTGTTTTAGACTGGATTAAACTAAAGTCTGAAGCTAAAAAAGTAATCTGTAGCCATCATACATTGAAATCTAGCGTCAACTCATCAAGACTGCAAACTGGGGGAGAATTTTGTACATTTCATTTAGTTCAGCTGAATCATGGAAATATAGGAAATATTTAAGACACTCATGACTTTAAAGCCCCCAAAGAGAGGTCGAGGAAACGCAGACATTTTTCCTTTCATCCACTTTATTGAACGCCATTAATCATTAGCTTACATATGACCCCCAAAGAGCCAATTCAAACACAGAAACCAGAGAAAGATTTACTGCTGGGTCATTAGAAAGACATGCAACATAAGGAAAAATTTCTCAGTGAAACAAGTGTTAAAAAATGAGCTCCAAAAGAACAATTCCCAATCATCAAGAGAAAGATGGATGTTAAGAGTGAATTTGTCATTGGATGTTCTTGTATTTTCATGACGTTTGAGCTGTTTATCTTGTCTAATTATTCTACATTGACTTAAAATTCTCTTTGGTCCAGAAAGAGAGAATTATGGGTACTGTGGACCATGTCCACGTGACTCTCATTGTTCTTACTACTTGCTTGATTTTAAGGTTATTGATTTAAGAATGTTCACATGTTTGTCTGCCTTAAAGTTCCATCACGTTCAACGTGCCACCACAACTGGGCACAAGAAGCCTGAATTGTGAACGTTGCTTTTGGTCTAAACAACTAAACATATTGGGTTAAACACAATCCAGAAATGGAAAACTATGTGAATTCTGTTAATGAAGAACAGACAGTTTAGCCTCGATATTCGGTAAACAGAAAACAGGAAACTTCACATGAAAATTCAAAAGCATACAATAAATTCAACCATACTTCTACTGTAGCCGGATTGTTGCTGGGAGTTTTGTTTTTGTTTTTTTGGTGACAACCTGAAGAGAACCTATACAGGGCATTCTCAAATGTTTATATTTACACTTTATTTTATAACCAATAACTAATGTTCCCAGAATGTTCTGGGAACTAATTTTTTTTTAGCTGGTATTATGCATTCATCTGGTGTGGGATTGTCAAACAACAAGGAGAGGTCAATATTATAATTCGTTCAAGGCCTAAAGGGAACCTCAAAGCCTGGGTCAACTAAACAGGACCAAATTGACTCTTTTAAAAGGGTTAGAGTCCAAAGTCCAGGCTTATCAAGGCCATTAACACTAGAGGCTGCGCTTTATAATTGACTTGGGGCTCACTGGAAAAAATCAAAATCATACTTTGCCTGCCTGGTGCGACAACGAGGTCCAAATCCTATTGCTTTTACGTGGCTTCAGAGGGCCGTTGACTCTAGCTAAGGCTCGTAGAACCGTGAGGCCCGAGCACATAGATCAAGCGTGTAAGGACAGCATTGAGACGCTTTGCCACCTTACTGGGATAATTATTTGACTCGTTCTTCAAAATAATGATGGTCTTATCCTTAGAGCAGGGCCAGTGATGATTTAAACAGGGGAAGAAAACCCTCTGTATGGTGGAATAGAAGGCCAGCACATTTACTGCTATGAAAACACAAAATCCCTCACAGAAAGAGCTCTATTGTTGTGCAGGATGGAGAGTGTGCCATATATACGGTGCTCTAATGAGACTGCTGACAGCACAGGCAGGAGAAATCAAAGAGCGCTGAAGGTGTTGAACTCATTGAGCAGTAAAGGGACAAGCAGAACTGAACAGGTGCAGAGCTGACTGTTACTCTTACTCTTTACTTTTTACTGTCCAAAAATCAAACAGAATACAGAAAGTTATTATTGTTTGTCACTTCATTTTGTGAAATCCATAATTTAGGTTGAAGTGTGTCACAAAAAATGCAACTGTATAAAAAAAGACACTATCTATATTACTATATCAACATATTGCATCTATCAGTTTGTAGCCTATTTATTTATTTTATTTATTTCAATTAAACATTTTCTGAACATGTACAACTGCAGTAAAATGTTGCTTTTTATATTGCTTTCAAATAAAATTTTAATAAATTGCAAACTGGCAGATGCAACTGAATAAAATTGACACATTACTTAACATGATATATTCATATACATTAATAATATATATTAATAATATGTTATTGTTTAAAAATACAGTTGCATCTATTAGGTTATATCAATTTATTGTAAAATTGCAATGAAATGTTTCAATTTATATTGCATGCGTCTGCGAAATAAAATTAAGTTTTGAATAAAATATAAAATTCAAGGCATTAATGTTTGCCTACAAAACCACCACTGGCTCTGCACCCCTTTACCTAAATTCATTACTTCAGTCTTATGTGCCCTCTAGTGAACGTCACTTTATTTTGTCATCTCAAAGAGGCACAAAATCACTTTCACAGACTGTTAAATGAAATGTTCCCTCCTGGTGGAATGACCTGCCCAACTCAATCCGAGCAGCTGAGTCCTTAGCCATCTTCAAGATTTGGCTAAAAACACATCTCTTCCATCTTTATTTGACCCTCTAACTCTAGCTCTCTCTATTCTAATTCTATTCTTATTTTATTTTATTTTATTTTATTTTTTTAATTACATTAGCTTTTCTAGTCTTTTTGTATTCTATCTATTTGTTTTCTTTTTATTTATTATACAATTAACAAAAGCAAAAAAGGCCTCTAACACTAGCTTGCTCTATTCTTTTTCTATTCTATCTGTTTTCTTTTTATTATATAATTTAAAAAAAAACAAACAAAAAAAAAACCTTGCTACCTGTACTGCGTTAAACGAACTGAGACTTGTTGTAGCACTTGCATATCATTGCTCTTTTGTTGATTTTGATTGCTTCCATTGTCCTCATTTGTAAGTAACTTTGGATAAAAGCGTCTGCTAAATGACTAAATGTAAATGTAAATATGAATGGACTGATGTAACTATATATATAAAAAATATACATATCTATTATATTAATATTACACTGCAATTGCATCTATCAGTTATATCAACATATTTTATATTTCTTAAAAATAAAATAATTTTGTATTTTTATATTACTTGCCAAAATACAGTAAATTGTGAACTGACAAAGATGCAATTGTATACAATAAATAATATAAATCACAAAAAAAAAATATTACTGAAATTTCACTGCATTTTTACATGTCATATGGAGAAAAAGGAGTGCTTTGGGAAACTTATCATTTATGCCTTTCATTTGGTGTCATGCATACATGGCATAATTCATATTTAACATGGAATAATCTTTCTAGTGCAGGAATGCACTTGGTCATTAGTTTATCATAAAAAAGTAATGTCACCAAAAATCTGCCTTTTAACAAAAATTATCCTGGAATCCATACGTGCAGATCATCTCATCCTTGGGATTTGATCCTGACTGTAAAGAGTATTTTGTGGACAGTGTTCTGATGTTACCACCTACACTCCATCACTCAAAAACATTGACGCAGATTTGCGCTGTTAATATTCAGGCAGTCAGGTTTTTAGTTCCTGTGAGATGCTCCATAAGCTTCCCATTAATATAGCACATAAGCAATCCACACTTCTTACATTACCAGAGTGAAGACACACACACAAATCCCTAAATGCTAAATTTTCAATCATCTCCATGCAAGGAAATCCCAGTAAAATGGTCTCTGAAAATGATGGCTATTGAATTAAGAGAAAAAACAGTCTTAGCACTCACCGGTAATCAAGTTTGATGGTTTTACCAAGCAAACTGAGCAGCATCCTGCTGAAGCATTCAAGGCCTTCACCTCCAACCAAAGAGCTGTTGACCCAAACATCAACCCCAGAGAATTCGCTTCCCCAAACCACTAATGCAATTAGAGTCGCAGGCAAACAGAGGTGTTGAGGCCACGTCAAAACGTCCATGCCCAACATGGGTAAGCTAGCGTGAGCAACAATAGATGCAGCACTATAAAGAACCCTCATAAATGTCTGTCTTTCTCCAACCACAGAATAACGCTTTATGATTTGTAAAATGAAACCTTTGCACAACTGGACGAAAAGCCAGGGGTGACGAAATGCATGCTTTTGCCCCTTTTTCATTAGTTTGTTGTTTTATAGTCTGGTTTTATAGAAAGTCCTCTTTGGGTCATTATTTCTGAAATGCTCCCAGAAACAATGCAGCAAAGATTCAGAGACACAAAATCAGTATATGAGAATTTCTGAAATGGAAAAGACGGCAGTCAAACGATGCACTCAAGAGAACCATAAAAGAACTGTAAAAATACACGTTCACTTCACCTTTAACTGTTCCACGGGTCCATTCTGAGGTCTGCGCCACTGTTTCCAGATATATCGGCTCATAACTTCATCCTCCAGCGGCCCAGATTCTGATCGTGGAAGAACTTAGGTAACAAGGGTGACCTATGTTCAGGACAGCAGCAAGTGGAAGCATGTACTTCTTGTCTGAAACATTAAGAACAGCCTATCAACGATCTCATTAGACAACTTGAAACATCGCTTTTTGGTCTTAAAACATCTGAATAATAATATTTCTTGGTACATTAAATCGACTGGAATGGCCAATATTCTCCAAAGGATGTCTGAGCTTGGCTCCCACGCTGCATTTTTTAAAAGTACTGATTATTGGATGGGATTTGAGTCAGGATTATTGGCTGAGTTCTGTTTCATGAAGGGTGGAAATATTTGACTCACTTCAACAGATCTGAAAATTATGTTTAATTTTAATGACAGAACCCAGTGGAACGCCAAACTGCTGTTCTGTATCAGGATTTTTGCTTTTTACCAATCAGACATGTCCGAACTGAGTGTTATGCAAAGCTCTCTAGTTCCCCCCAGTGATTAGAAAAGTTAAGTGCATTTTTATTCTAACAATAAAATGCAAAATAGCCAATGTTTCATTACTAAACATATTCCACTGCTGCTGTTAGAAGCATAAAATGGAGCTGAGTAACAGCTGTTAACCCTATAAAACCTATTGTATCATATTTGATATGGACATTTCTAAGGCCTCTAAATTTGATCATAAAAGTATTTTAAGCATTTGATAATCATCTTACTAAAACATTATTGGGACATATAGAGTGACAACTGATATTTATATGCATTTCATTGATGTACTGTACGTTACAAGCTTTGTAACAGCATCCTACTTTTTAGTCACATACAGTGCACAGCATAAATGAGTACAGCCCCTCTGAATAAATATAAAGATGTATTTTCTTAATGATCACTAATATAATTCATGGAAAGATGGCAAAATTGAAATGTATTAAACATATACTTAATAAAAACAACAAAATATATGCCAATATTTTCTGTAAGATAAGTAAATTAACCAATTTTGTTTAAATGAAGGATTGCAGAAATAAGTACACCCTAGATTTAATTCAGCAAATGTATAATATTCTAGTACTTATTATGTCCTCCAGAACTTTAAGTATACTGTTCTGACCTTCTTGGCACTGAGTGTACAAGCTCATGACAAATTTTCACATCTGTCCCGTTTAACTCCTGGAGGACGACCTCCTTAAATGCTCTGGTCTTTAATGGGAGCTTTGCTGAGCTTGTCTCTACAGAATCCCCCACAGCTGCTCAAGAGCGTTAAGATTGAGTGAAATACATCTCCACTGAAGGATTTTCACCTTGGGAGAATGAATATCTTCATTGTCATGCTGAAAAAATGCCCAACAATGCAGGGAATGAGGGGAGGGTAGTATCTTCTGTTTCAAGTTTTTGTATTCCATCACACAGTAGTGTGTGATTTCATGACAGCACTGATAAAGCACAACTCCCTCACACCTTCAGCACTCATTCATCCCTATATAAAAGCTTTACTACCACTGAACGTCACTGTGGGTACCAAGCACTTCTCACTGTACTCCTCCTCTAGCAACACCAGAACATTTTGGATGCTTTTGGATCCGAAATGATTGACTTGGTCTCTTGAGACCAGAGTATGGATTCCCAGAATCTCTATTTTGTAAATATGGGCCTTGGAAGAGGTTAAATGAGTTTATTTAGCTTTGGCTACAGTAGGTAATTCTAGTGATGAAAACAACCATGCATGTCATTTCTGCAGGCTGCGTCATACTCTGTGAGATAAAGTGTCACTCTTTTCATAGCTTTTGCCGGCTCTGAGACACTTGCATGTTATTTCTCGTGCTCTTTTTCTAGCAAAAATTGACTCATCACTAAATGAAAACTTAAAGTGAAGACCTGATTATTTCAGGAGGCTTGTCACAAGTCCATTGTTTTTGAATGTCGGTGCTACTTCTGCTATATTTTCACACATTTTCTCACACGATAATTTGGTATTCCTCTTGTACCATTGTCCATTTGTCCTCTTTTATGCTAAGAAATAATTCACCTGGCAGTTCTCTCCCAAGTGGTTCCACTGCTGCCAGCATTAAGTCTTAGTATGAATCAGTGGGCTATATAACACTTTTAATTGTCAGGAAATTACTTGTCTTTAAAAGTTTTGGTTCAATATACTTACCTGTTGATCAAAAATAACCTTAAACCTATACACCTTTTTTTTTCTTTCTCTTTTTTTAGTTTTATTTAGTAACTTTCAGGAGGGTGTACTCATTTTTGCAAAACAAGATTTTATCACTTTGATAAGAAAATCTTATTTTGCTGAATAATTTTGACATTCTTCTTTGATAATTGATCAAGCAGGCTTGTTGCTCTCCAAAGAACCCTAACATGTCATATAAGTAAAGAGCAATTGCTGAATTTGTTAAGTTTTAGAGGGAGTGTACTCATTTATGCTGTGCACTGTAGATATGAGCAGCTGCACCATTTCATTTTATTTTTATTTATTTACTTTCTTTTTATTTATTTTTGGCTGTTTGGGCCTCTGAATACAAACATGCTATTTTTTAGGCTATATGAGCAATAATAGCCAAACACGTCAAAAGGCCAAAAAACAAAATAAAAAATAAATAAATAAAAATTATGTGTGAGTCTCATTAGTGTAATTTTACAGCCCTGAGATGACTGGATGTTTTCAACTGATTTCCTATTGAACTGTCACCAACTAATTTGCAATGGTCAAACTATATACAGTGGGGAAAATAATTATTTGATACCCTGCTGATTTTGTAAGTTTGCCCACTTTAAAAAAAAAAAGAAGGGTTTATCATTTTTATGGTAGGTTTATTTTAACTGATAGAGATAGAAAATCAAACAAAAAAATCCAGAAAAAAGCAGCATACAAATGTTAAAAAAAGATTTACATTTTAGTAAGTCAAATAAGTATTTGATCCCTAAGCAAAACATGACTTAGTACTTGGTGCAGAAACCCTTGCTGGCAAGCACAGAGGTAAGACGTTTCTTGTAGCTGGTCACCAGGTACAAGAAATGTCTTACCTCTGTGCTTCAGAAGGGATTTTGGTCCACTCCTCTTTACAGATCCTCTCTAAATCATTAAGGTTTCATAGCTGTCTCTTGGAAACTCGAAGTTTCAGCTCTGTCCACAGATTTTCTATAGGATTAAGGTCTGGAGACTGGCTAGGCCACTCCATAACCTTAATGTGCTTCTTCTTGAGCCACTCCTTTGTTGCCTTGGCGGTATGTTTCGGGTCACTGTCATGCTGGAAAAACCATCCATGACCCATCTTCAGTGTTCTGGCTGAGGTTTTCGTCCAAGATTTTACAGTACATGGCCCCGTCCATTTGCCCCTCAATGCAGTGAAGTCGTCCTGTACCCTTAGCAGAAAAACAGCCCCAAAGCATAATGTTTCCACCTGGGAAGGTGTTCTTGGGGTGATAGTCAGCATTTCTCTTCCTCCAAACACGACGCGTCGAGTTGATGCCAAAGAGCTCAGTTTTGGTCTCATCTGACCACAGCACATTCTCCCAAGCCTTCTCTAAATCATTTAGATGTTCATTGGCAGACTTCAGACGGGCCTGTACATGTGACTTCTTGAGCAGAGGGACTTTGCGGGCACTGCAGGATTTCAATCCATTGTGTCATAGTGTGTTACCAATGTTTTGCTTGGTGACTGTAGTCCCAACTGCCTTGAGATCATTAACAAGCTCCTCCCGTGTATTTCTGAGCTGATCCCTCACCTTTCTCCTGATCATCCTTACCCCACAAGGTGAGATCTTGCATGGAGCTCCAGAACGAGGGCTATTGATGGTTTTGTATTTCTTCCATTTCCGAATACTCGCACCAACAGTTGTCTCCTTCTCACCAAACTTCTTGCTGATGGTTTTGTAGCCCATTCCAGCCTTGTGCAGATCTACAATCTTGTCCCTGATGTCCTTTAACAGCTCTTTGTTCTTGCCCATGGTAGTGGAGCGGTTGGAATGGAAGATACAGATTCATTGAACAAGAGTCTTTTATACACACAGCGAGCTGAAATTAGGAGTATCTTCTTAAAGTGACAGGACTAATCTGTGTTCCACATGTGCACATAACCAATCTGTGGGAGCCGAAATTCCTGCTGGTTGGTAGGGGATCAAATACTTATTTGACTTACTAAAATGTAAATCTTTTTTTAACATTTGTATGCTGCTTTTTTTCTGGATTTTTTGTTTGATATTCTGTCTCTATCAGTTAAAATAAACCTACCATAAAAATGATAAACCCTTCTTTTTTTTTAAGTGGGCAAACTTACAAAATCAGCAGGGGATTAAATAATTATTTTCCCCACTGTAAAATATAGTGAATTAAGCTACGAACTTGATCATAATGCACAATGTTTCCATCTAACATGCATTTTTGAGGTGCAGAGTAATATTAATGGAGTGTTTTACTTGTTAGCAGCACAGTAAACAGGTTAGCCTGAATCTCACCTGAATATGTTCGATTCGATTTCATTGGATGTTATCTTTGGAATAGAATTATGGCTATTTTATTTGTAAACATCCTACTTTTTCGCTTATTTCAGTTAATGTCATAAAACTAGCGAGCATAATAATAACAATAATAATAATTTGTTACATTTATATAGCACTTTTCTAGACACTCAAAGCGCTTTACATTGTAAGGGGGGATCTCCTCAACCACCACCAATGTGCAGCATCCACCTGGATGATGTGACGGCAGCCATAGTGCGCCAGAACGTCCACCACACACCAGCTTATTGGTGGAGAGTGATGAAGCCAATCAGCAGATATGGTCAGAGGGCAATGGGCGAATTTGGCCAGGATGCCGGGGTAACACCCCTACTCTTTTTTGAAGGACATCCTGGGATTTTTAATGACCACAGAGAGTCAGGACCTCGGTTTAACGTCTCATCTTGTTGTGCTTGTTGATAGTATAGTGTCCCCGTCACTATACTGGGGCGCTAGGACCCACACAGACCACAGGGCGAGCACCCCCTGCTGGTCTCACTAACACCTCTTCCAGCAGCAACCTAGCTTTCCCAGGAGGTCTCCCATCCAGGTACTGACCAGGCTGAACCCTGCTTAGCTTCTGTGGACAACCAGTCTTGGGCTACAGGGTGATATGGCTGCTAAACATGGCTGAAGACCCGAAAAGCGTAGGAAGGAACAGACAAACCGATTCAATTGAGTGAATGATTCGCAAACCGCGCTCCTCCACTCCGAAATCCCGATCCGATATTATGGCTCGCAAAACATTATTCAGATCAGGAGTACGGAGCACAGATCGCGAATCATTTGATTCAGATTGGGACTTTTTTTATTTTTACTTTTAATTCTGATGATGATGATGATGACGATGATCATCATTATTATTATCCTTATTATTATTATTAAACAGTACAAAACATCAAACCATTAGGCTAAGGCAGTACAGTTATAAAAACAAAACAAAGGCAAGAAAGAAAGAAAGAAAGAAAGAAAGAAAGAAAGAAAGAAAGAAAGAAAGAAAGAAAGAAAGGCTACAAATCCCTTAAGAAAATTAAAGTCCCCCTGTGGTGAAAATCAACTTTTTATGTTGTTTATTTGTCTGTATGGTGTTTTTAATATGCTTTTAAACAAACCATGTGCCAAGCCATTTATCAACACCATTGCTGAGTATTTCCTCTTTAAAACTGTAGTCTCTACGCGGCAGTCAAAGAAATGCGGTTTGAAACAGCCTAGGTTTGCTACGTCACAAAATTCAATAACCAATCGCGTCAAGGGATCCTATCCTCAGCATATCATTAACTGTGCTGCAAAGCAGAGGGTCAAGTGAGAAGGCAGCGAGGTTAATCCGGTAACAGTTATATTTTTTTTTCTATAGATATTTCGCTAACTGTTAATATTTCCCCAATGTCATGTGCTGTTAGCGCTTATTTGTATTTAGAACCGCTAACTTGAATAATAACCCGCGGCAACAGTGTTAAAGTAGCCCGGAGTCAGGCGCACCTCTCCCGCATCGGCGGCCGCTCTTCACACGCGTATGATCGCGCGCGCGATTTGGAATCACAAATTTGGCTGCATTTGAGTCTTCAAGGCATTTTGAGGACACAACATCGTCAAGTAGGTAAATTTAACGAATGTTACAGTATCCACTGTAGTTGTCCGCTTGTAAAAACATAGCTTTATCAGATCATTATCCGTGTACGAACCAGCGCAAACAGAAAATGTTACCTTAGGAAGTTAGTCATCAGTCTCCTTGCTTACGTTGAGCATACCAGCTTATTTCTGGTTCAAACATATATGGCTTAATTAAAGAAACATTTCCACTTGCCATTGTATCGCGTTTACTACAGTTCAGTTAGTGGATCAGCAGGCCCTGGCTGGAGTGTGACTGAGTGGAGCCGGGGCTAATTTGCGTATTCATAGATCTGCGTATAGTAAATGAGGCGAGGGTGTAGAGTTACATTCAAGCTATTTTAAGGCATGAGAAAATTATTTTCACAAGAAAAAAAAAACATTTAAATGTCATTTTGATGATCAAAGATGAGTTTTAAAGGATCAAATTTTTGACTACAGGGGGACTTTAACTATGGTTTTATTTAAAACGTAGCCTAAGTCACCTTTTTTTTTCTTTACTTTATGAGGACACATACAGTAGGCTTAATATAACAAAAATGCAGTTTTCACTGTTTTAGGATTAACAGAACTTTGGATAGTTTCCAAAGTCGGACATAACTTATGATTTTAAGGGCATATAATTTAGTATGGACGCTATAGCATGTCCCTACCAATATCCAGCGACAAATTGTCCCTTGCAATAACTTTGATCAAACAATTAAATGTCTGTTGTCTGGCGTTAGCCGATGTCCCCCATAAAATGCCAAAATCAAACCTGTCATTACAGTGCAAAAAAACAAAAACAAAAAAACATCTTGTCATCCAGTAAAATAAAATCCTAAACTTAAAACAAGAGATACTTACTTTAAGCAAAATTTCATTAAATATTGAAACTTTTATTTTCAAATATACCATTATATTACTTAGATGTAATCTGGCATTGCTGTATCTCTCCACTAGATGGCAGAAGACACCGGTACTTATTGAGCAGCACTACAGCAATCCAATACAGTACCCTCATTAATATCTGACAATCTAATGTGTGCACCTCAAAGTGCACCTAAGGTCAGCATTGGCCTTGTTTACTCTATTGTTCCTTGTCTTGTTATGCATAAAGTCCATCAGTGCATTTTTTTTTTTTTTTTTTTGTATGACATTACTACTGTGGATAGCCAAAAAACTTTGTGGTCATTGCAATGTCATGCAAGTTAGTGTTAATAATAATTGTTAAAGTAATAATACAAAATAAAATTAAAAAAAAAAAAAAAAAAAAACTGATATACACTGAAATACTCAGGAGGGTAAACTTTACCTACAGATTCCTAAAAAAAAATGGGTGTCAATGGTGTTTCAAGAGGGTAGTAGTTGTTTACACAATCTCATGCCACTCAGAAATTATTACAATTATTATTTTGTTTACTTGTACAACTAAAGTAATTTTTATCAAAATGTCAGTTACTCCTTTCCATTAAACAAAAATGAATAGTGATCAATATAAAATACAAGTGATTAAAATTAAATAAAATTATAAGTGTTTTAATGTCTAGTGATTAGCTGTGCAAATGACAGACTTTATGTTAGGATGGGATTTGAAACCAGGACTCCTTGCAAGTGCTTGAAACCCCTAGTTAGGGTCAGTAAAAGACTTAATAGACAATGCTTTTCAACTGAAAATTAATATTTCACACTAATGGGTGTAACTGGAATCATAAGACTTGCATTTGCATTACTGTGAGAGTCCTGAAACTCACAGCGTGAGTTGAAATCTTGTTCATTTCTCTCCTCGCTACATGTTTATCACCCAGTGTGAGAAAACAGAACTTAATGAATCGCTTTATTTATTTTTTTTCCTTTAAATGCGTCTCACACTTTGATGAAGGCCTGAAGCTTGAATTACATATCACACTCCTTCAGTACAAACACAGACACTTACTCACTCAGCACAGCGTCATATCTCAGAGCTCAGGTAGTTTCTATGCAGACAGGTGATTGACAGGTCTCATTCCTGTATCAGGTGTCTGTTGGAGTGGGACATTCTCCATGTGTGTTGTCAAGAGTGGTAAACCCAAACAGCTGATAGAGATTAATGCATTAGATTTATCACAGCTCTCAATGACCACACTATGACAGACAATCACTTTTGGGCCAGAGGTGTCAAGAAGTACTAACATAAACCTCTCATATTTCAAATTTACAGACGGATGAAAGTGTTGGTTGGTAATTGATATGCAATGTCATCACCATCCACTGTACACTTCAATCCAATATCAGCCTCAGTGAATTTTCACTAGAAATAAGCCTCGAACAAAATGTATTTACTGACATCTTATTTTATTTCAGTTTGACAAACACAATTTTACCTTCAATTAATTAAAAAAAAAAAAATTCAAAAGACTAAAAATGGTTAAAAATTATAAACTTTACATATTTTGAAGAAAATCTGAGAGGTGCTTGCATGAGCAATTTTCAATTATGTTTTTTATTACATAAAGACTGACATTGCGAAAGTCTTTATAAGAAAGAAAAAATCTCAATAGATAAATAAATTACAATCTAATCTAATCTATAACAGCTGTAAGCCAATAAACAGGCAGCTGCACCAAACAAAGCATCATGATGTTAGTGCCCTCAAGAGAGTTAATTTGCTAAAACTGCTAAAAATTAAAATAGAACTGTGCATGGTGTTGAGTTCAAATACAATTGATTAAAATAAGTTAATTAAATTATAAGCATTTCAATGCCCAGAATAAGCTGTGCAAATGACAAATAAACCAACTTTACTTGAAGTTAGGTCAGGATTCAAACTCCTAGTTAGGGTCATAAAGGAGTTAATAGACAATCATGCATTCTGACTGAAAATTAATGACAACTACTGAATTACAGATTTTCTGAATTACAAATTAAACTAAATATGGTCAAAAAATTATAAGCTGCTTTTTTTACTTTTTTGGAAAAAGTTTAGAAAATTTGAGAAGTGTTTGCATGGTGCTTTACTTACACTTGATCTATTTTTTTTTTAGTTACAAAGACTGAATCATGCAAAAGTCTTTATGAAAAAATATATTTAAAAAAGATTCTCAAAAAAACAAACAATCTAAACTAATCTAAACAGCTTCAGCCAAAAAACAAGCAGATGCACCACACAGGCACTGAGATGTCAGCGCTATCAAAGGAATTCATTTGCTAAAACTGCTAAAAATGAAAATAGATGTGTGCATTCGACAGTAGTGTGCTTCAGCCCTGCAGCTATTACACAGAGTCCATTAAGCACACTGGCTCACTGTTTTTAGAGGCCAGACGGGAACGGGTGGGAACTCATTCTCTCTCTCCTGCAGTCTAATGAGCTGTGCCTGGATCCTTGTCTTGTCAGATCTGAGGAACGTAAGGCGGGATACAAGCAGTGCGTAACGAGTCCTGTTTGACCTCGTCTCGGCGGCGGGCCGGCGTTTGGCAGCACCTGCTCTCAGAGGCTGTCATCAGATTTCAGCCACTGTCCAGACAGCCTGGCTTCCACCTCCGGCTCTGTCCTGCGGCACAGTCACGTGAGAGACCCACGGCCTCATCCCTGCTGATTCAGAGACACCAGGAGAGAGAAAGAGTAAATGCCAAAGACATTTCAGGTTGCAAACCAACATGCATGTGCACACATATACTTGTAAAGAAGTAATACAACTTCTTTACAAGTATAATAAAGCCTTAACAAGTATAACAAAGCCAAACTGTATATTAAATATATTTCTCACCCTTATGCCAACCAATATGTAGATGAGTTTATTTCTTATTGCTCACCAATGGGTCCTCTGCAGTGTAAATGGGTGCCGTCAGAATGAGCTGATAAAAACATCACAATAATCCATAAGTAATCCACACGACTCCAGTCCATCAGTTAATGTCTGGGTCCAGTGAAAAGTCATCTTATCCGAATCAGGAGAGAAATATGCACAGATCAAGCACCGTCAACAAGCAAAAACCATTCTAAACAAATATGTCAGTGGATTTTTAAGTGAAATGACAACATGAGATAGACTTTTTCACTGGAGAAATTATGGATTATGGACTTGTATTTTGGTGAAAAGCACTGGTTTAAAGTTAAAATGCCTCAATGACGGATATTTTAGTCACTTCACAAGACATTGTTTTACTGACTGGAATAATTGTGATTGTGGAGTCCACTTGTGGATTATTGTGATCGTTTTATCAGCTGTTTGGACTCTCATTCTGATGGCACCCATTCACTGAGGATCCATTGATGAACAAGTGATGTAATGCTACATTTCAGAAAAGTCTCTGCTAAAGTTGCATCAAATCAAATATTGCCAGTACTGGAAATGGAATCACATCCATGTTTTGGGGACGTTCCAATTCCATGACAACATAGGCTAAAAATCATCTCCTAACTATTCTTTATCTCTCTCTTTTTTAAACAGATTTCTCTCTATACAAAAAAAGCAGTTTATACTGATTTGATTTGCTGGTCTTAGGTGGTTTAAGCTGCTCTGTCTAGTCTCCCAGTCTGTCCAAACTGGTGTTTAGCTGTTCAGCTATCTGATTCCAGCTTGACTAGCTGAAAGGCTACACAACCTGCAAACCAATATACAAGTCTTGTTTTGCAACATTTAAGTCTTGTTGTATAACTCAGCATGTATGACTGACAAGGCGAGGACTTTTAAAATAATACACACCCTCATAAAACACATTTTGTCTAGTCTTGTGCAGTTCAACATTGAAAAAGAGTCTGAGAGAGCAAATGTGCACAGTTCAATGTGAAATATAACAAAATGAAAAGCATCTGCTTGTGCCAGAATGTGGTCCTACACATGACTCTTGAGACAAATGAACAGCGACATCACCGATTACCAGGCGCTCAGATGAACTGGCTTCCTCTGTCTTCTTTGCATGTGCATTGTGATGGGATGGAAGTGTTTGGATGCTCAACAAAAGCAGCTGTCATATCTGCTGAGACACTATAATAGGACATTCATTTCTAAGATTAAATGCCATCTTTTGTGTTCAGCAAAAAAAAAAAAAAAGTGACAATTTCATGAACAGATTTTGTGTGATTAAACCATAGACTGTAAAAAAAGATGGACAACGTGTCTCCACTTCCTTCCACTGTAGGAAAGTGAAGCCAATGCATCTCAGTATTGCCGCTTCCATCTTGAGTAAATAACGTCATTTGGAGCCAGAGTCTGCGCAGTAGAGATTCGTTTGGAGCCAGAGTCTGCGCAGTAGAGATTCATTTGGAGCCCAAGTCTGCGCAGTAGAGATTCGTTTGGAGCCAGAGTCTGCGCACTAGAGATTCATTTGGAGCCCGAGTCTTCGCAGTAGAGATTCGTTTGGAGCCAGAGTCTGCGCAGTAGAGATTCGTTTGGAGCCAGAGTCTGCGCAGTAGAGATTCGTTTGGAGCCCGAGTCTGCGCAGTAGAGATTCGTTTGGAGCCCGAGTCTGCGCAGTAGAGATTCGTTTGGAGCCATAATCTGCGCACTAGAGATTCGTTTGGAGCCCGAGTCTTCGCAGTAGAGATTCGTTTGGAGCCAGAGTCTGCGCAGTAGAGATTCGTTTGGAGCCAGAGTCTGCGCAGTAGAGATTCGTTTGGAGCCCGAGTCTGCGCAGTAGAGATTCGTTTGGAGCCCGAGTCTGCGCAGTAGAGATTCATTTGGAGCCCGAGTCTTCGCAGTAGAGATTCGTTTGGAGCCAGAGTCTGCGCAGTAGAGATTCGTTTGGAGCCAGAGTCTGCGCAGTAGAGATTCGTTTGGAGCCCGAGTCTGCGCAGTAGAGATTCGTTTGGAGCCCGAGTCTGCGCACTAGAGATTCGTTTGGAGCCCGAGTCTTCGCAGTAGAGATTCGTTTGGAGCCAGAGTCTGCGCAGTAGAGATTCGTTTGGAGCCAGAGTCTGCGCAGTAGAGATTCGTTTGGAGCCCGAGTCTGCGCAGTAGAGATTCGTTTGGAGCCCGAGTCTGCGCAGTAGAGATTCGTTTGGAGCCAGAATCTGCGCAGTAGAGATTCGTTTGGAGCCAGAGTCTGCGCAGTAGTGTCGTGAGGTGGAGCCGCGGAATCAAACTCTCAAACTCCCGCAGACCCAATCAACCATAACGACACACCCCATTTATATAGCATCAAATTACTAGCTAAAATCAAACTTATCACAAAAACGAACAATTGAACATATATAAGCGTGATAACAACTACCTTAAAAGACCAAAACCATATTTCGGAAAATTGTATTGGAAGTGTAATTTATTTTTTTTTATTTTGACTCAAGCTCCATTGGTTTACATGGAGAGGGCGGGGTTTATGACCTGTACTGCAGCCAGCCACCAGGGGGCGATCAAAGAGCCCGCAGATTCACTTTTCAGAAAGTGTGAGGCGCACCCGGATTAAACAGTGCTGTCTCAATATGGAGTTAAACTGTGAAGACAGAAACACATTTAGGCCTGTATAATATGCTCCATTTAGAGGCAGTCACACTTCTGATTTAGAGTCTGAATTAAAGAGGGAAATACCTGTGTGTGTGTGTGTGTGTGTGTGTGTGTGTGTGTGTGTGTGTGTGTGTGTGTGTACAAGATTATAATAGCTAGTATATAAATAACAATGGGAATAGAATAGAATAGTTTTCAGTTGGTATTCTTTCAAAGCATTGTGAGTTCAGAAAAATGCATAAGGTAAAATGGGAGTTCAATGATCAATTGCCATTTAAATATCAGGAGACAATCAAATCAAAGACAGTCAGTCTTAAATTGTATTAATTTGCCTAACATTGGATGTCAAGCTTCAACATCCAAATGCTCTCAGCAAACACATGAAAATCTACTCACAAATGAAATTAGAATACTTCTCTCATAAACACCTATAAAGAATGCAAATCAATTACATAAAGAGATCATTGCATTAATGTAACCATAAATGCAGTCACTGAATCCAGAATTGTGGAAACTGTGAAAAAAAAAAAAAATCTTGTAATAGAAGAAACACATTCTTGAAGTGAGAAGAATCCCTTTCTACATTTTTGAAAACATAACAAACATTACAAAAATGCAGCAAAATAAAACATGCCAGGACAAGTCTTTCCTGTATTTTTAGACATAACTTTGGAACATTTTTAATTTGTAATTTAATGAAGTGTAAATACTGTGACTGTCAATATGGTCATTGGGACTAAAATTGCACTACTATGGTTTTACGCAACTGTATTCCTTGGAGAACCATGTACTGTAAATACCCAGGTAAATACCAAGTACCATGCGATACATCTGGTACACCATATGCTGCCATCAATGTACCATGGTTCCGTCACGCAGTAACAGATTTACAACACCACACACCACAAAAGTAACCCGTTACAGTCACTTCCCAAGAGGGACGCCCAGTACTGCAAACGAGCTGTGAGAATGATATGTGCAGTGTAATCCATATCTCTGCTAGTAGTATCTCTGAATTACTGACGTGTGTGCCCGCGCTCTTATATCTGTGCGCTCTCGCTTTACGCGCAGTTTGATGGCGTCGCCGCGCGCTCTTCTCTGCGTTCTCCGATCATCGCTTACCATATCACGGTTTATGGACGGCGAGGACGAGATAATATGATAGCACATTGTCGGGGTTGGTTCTACAATATTTTCGCCAAAGTGTTCTGTGGAAACTGTGTCACCGCTTGAGCTCCGAACCGAGCCGTGAGAGATAAGAGAAGTTTGCCGGATACAGGTGCGATCTCTCTCTAACTCCAGCTGATGATCACAGACACAGATCTGGACTGCCGGTTTCCAGTAGATCATATCAGATCTAGCACAAGGTGAGCTCAGACACACACTATTATAATGATGATGGTGATGTTCTTTAGAGTTGACTCAGTGCAGGAGATTCCTTACAGCAACAACGATGCTCTTTACAGAAATAGAGAAGACTGGGACTAGTTGTCACACTTCTTACTCCAGTAGGCTAAATATTTCTTAGGTTTGATTTGGGAAGCATCAGAATTTACGCATTTTTTAAAAGTGTTGGATACACAAAGCTGCTGAACGTTTCCATTATTGCACAGGAAAAAAAGATCGTTGAACGCACTTAGAAGCGGGGCATGTTGTCACACATACAGTAGTTGCCACGATCCGAACCAGCTGTTTATTGACACAGATTTGAGAAGAATACCTTTTTTTTTTTTTCTTCTGATTAGCTATGGCATAAACATATGTGGCAGCAAAATGTAAACACCATAACAATTATCACACAAAAATGACCAAAAAAAAAAAAAAAAGATTTAGCCAACAAACAGTTAAAAATTTCACTTTGTTTGTACAATGCATTAAAATATCCTTATTTACAACAACTTTAAACTTAGTGTTTGAAACCAACATACTAAACCACTGTTACAGAAAAGAAGTAGCCTATTATAACCGGAGTTCTGAGTTTTTCATCTCATTCAGATAAAACTTACTCCTCCATTATTTGTATATTCTTTAATATATTAGACTATATTTTTCTTCAAACCAGTATCAGTGTGTTAAAGTGTCAAGACTGTCTAAGCTGAAGTTTTAGCACAATCGGCAGGTGCTTGTGAAACCTGAGATTGTTCAAGTTTAAGTTGCATTGATCTTTATCCATTAAGACTCTTATAAGAGCATCCACAGATAAGAGCTGCCTTTCAGTGTTATGTTGCCTTAGTCCTGAGAACATGTTCATGTTAACAAGATGCAAAATATATCTCGTAACTGTCAACATAAGCTGTTGACTGGTAACTGTGAGCATTACCATTTATCACAGGACACGGAATATGCAGGCAGAAATAGATAATGTTAGAGTGCTGTAAGGTCTTTTTTATGAGCATTTGAAACTAATTGAAAGAATAGAAGCGTGCTGACATCTTCAGCCTCTGCCACCTTGATTCATACTGTACACAGAGAGCACTATGCTGCCAACACTACACACACGTGTTATTTACAACACACTATGCTCTCACTCTAACACCCCTGCTTTTCCAGCCCTGTCTTTTGCTTTTAAACTGAAATTTATTAGAAGCGTGTCCAGTGTGGGTGTTTTGTTTTGTTTGGTTCAGGTCAGAATTCTGTTACAGTCCTGTAGGACCCGCTGTCTGCTGCTTATACCATCTGTGATATATTTCCATAAACTTTCACACTGTCTTATGTAGTATTCAAAGAGCAGAGCAGATTTATAGCTAGGGATAAACTGACTTACATTTTAATTTTGTAGATGCTTAAATATAATCCAACTGTACGCTAACTGTATCCCATCATCTGCGAAAACACAAAAATATACACCATAACACAAAACTCTGATTGGTTGAGCCATGTTCAAAGCCTTTGTAGAATGCTAATAAACATATACCTATCAACACATATTCTGTATTAATACACTAATTTGCTATGTTGCTTTTTAAGCATAAACAGGCATTCAGGTATTATTTATCATATTGCTGTTGCTACCATTTTATAAAAGTAGCATATTGTGTAACATAAACATCATCCAAAAGTGCTCGCAAGGTCAGTATTTCCAAAAACAACAACAACAAACTTTGGTAGATTTTAAGCTGATAATGAACTAAAGTGCTAAAATAGTCAGTCAAGGGCAGAAATATTCAGTCTCTGGATCTGTAGCACATTTATAGGAATGCTCTGGGTCAAATATAACTGAAGCTGTATTGACTGCATGTGTGTAATGTTATCGATTACCACAAAGTAGTTTAGACTCGTCCCTGAGCAAACGTGTGAAAGGTAATGCACTTACAATTGAACATTCTTTGACTTCACCTTAATCCAGTTGCTTCATAATTATGTTTTCCCTCTCTCGTCTCATTGTGCTGGGTAAGGATTTCAGCTTTTCCTGTTTATTTGAGACAACAACAACAACAAAAAACAGCATGAAACAATAGATCATATATACAGTGCAAGAATGTTACAAGAGGAGTTCCCCCCAAAATGACAATTCTGTCATTATTTACTCACACTCGTATTGTTCTAAACCTGCATGCTGTAATTTTGTTCCTATGGAATGCAAAAGTGAACAAAATGAAAAATTTCTGAAAATGTATTCAGCCTTAGGTGAATAAGATAAGATATAGAAGAGTTTGTTTATTTGTCAGAACCAATTTGGAAAAAAATTAGCATTACATCACTTGCTCACCAGTGGATCCCCTGTAGTGAATGGGAGCCGTCAGAATGAGAGTCCAAACAGCTGATAAACGCATCACAATAATCTACACCACTCCAGTCCATCAATTAACGTCCTGTGAAGTGAAAAGCTGCGTGTTCATAAATAAACAAATCCATCAAGACATTTTTAACTTCAAATCATTGCTTACAGGCTAAATGAGTCCTCTGTCCATAATATTGCTTTTCCAGCTGTTTGGACTCTCATTCTGATGGCACCCATTCACTGTAGAGCAAGTGATGTATTGCTAAATTTCTCCATATCTGTTCAGATGAAGAAACAAACTCCATCTTGTATTACCTGAGGGTGAGTAAATTTCTGCAAATTTTAATTTTTGGGTGAACTATTCCTTTAAGCTTCAAAAAATGACTAACAAACACTGTAAAATTGTCAGTGATCCACGCACTGTATTGTATAACTATAAAGTGTTCTGATCAGTCAGAAAATAACTTTCTATAAGGAACAGATTAATATTCTAATCTACAAATTTAGTCTACACTTTAAACCCTTTTACCATTTCAGTGCTGGAATGTACAGCAGGTTCATACTGTATGCTTTGTTCAACAGTCCATTCTTCTATAATCTGCTTAGTTTTTTCTGGGTTTGGCTGTATTGTTTAATACTTTACACCTCTGGGTGGCAAGTGCATGGGGCTTTCTCTAAAGAAGATATATTTGTCCTGTGCCCTCTGTGCTTTATCTCTGGTGAGCAGGGATTCTCTCGCAGCTGTGACACCCGTCAGTGCTGAATGATAGATATGGTGCCGGTGCACAGGGGAAGTTTATGGAGCAAATTATTTGCTGTACCGTGCAATACACGAGCCACTGATTCTCCTGCGCAGAGATTCAATGCAAGAAATAACAACAGACCTAAAATAGACCTTTAATATGTGTGTGTGTGTGTGTGTGTGTGTGTGTGTGTGTGTGCATGTGTGCACGCAGCTTGTTAGGATGTGCAAAACAACATTTTCTATATCAACTAGTAGGTTAAAGGATAATTAGGCTGTTAGTCCTTTGTTTTATGACTTGTAAACTAGTTGACCACTATAACCCATTCCTATGTGTGCTAAAACGAAGTTCAGATAACAACAATATTATTATCCTTGATTATTCTTAATGCGAGTGGAGTCAAAACCCATGTGGCCTCCTTTAAATAACATATTTTTGCCTAATCAACATAATTGCTCCGTTTCAGAGGGAATTATAATTATGTGCCTCTTCCTTTCTTTCTTCCTTTTTTTTTTTTTTTTTTGTCTAAGACAGGCTGATCTTTTGACCATGTACTCTAGTTGTGTTTTTTTCTCAACACTGCTCCATGGCAACAGGCATGACGATCCATCAGGGAAAGAAAAAAAAAACATGCATCTTTGGTATATCTCCAGAACTGCATTAATTGCTTTTCACACTTTAATCCTATGCAAACCCCCCATGTCATCATTATGAGATATGTTGTTGTAGATGTAATGAAAATACCAATTTTGAGACAAAAAGACAGTAAATTCTGAGGGTTGCCAGTGTAAATGATAGATCTGATCTCTTCTCCTTGAATGTGCAATCCGAGCTTGCACATTAAACAACATCTATTTTAAAACTAATGCTCTCATATCATGGTGAAAAGCTTTTCTGTGGTTTTTGACAGTGTGCTGGTGTGTAGAAGATCTTTGGAAATGCTGTTAACCAGAGACATAAAAGTGTCTGTCTCTCTGCTTCAGCTGTAAGTTCCTTTGGTAACTAAGATGAACATACTGATACATTCGTTGTGTATGTGTATGTGTGTGTGTGTTTGAGTGTGTAAGCTGAACAACATACACCTGACAGGAATATCGGCTGAAAATGTGAGCCAACATGCCAAAAGCTTCAAGAGGTGACAGAATTCTGTGGTGAATGTTTTCCCGTTCCTCAAACATGTTTCCTGTGCTATTTTATATTTTACATCTCTTTCATATTTATATATTTTTGGAGAGAATAGGTATTGTTAGGAAATTCTAGGTTGTTTCTAGGATGTTTTTGGAGGTCTAGGCGGTTGCCTACCAATCCAAGTCAAAAGACTCTGACTCATATTGTCTGTACATCCTTCCTTGTTAATCATTGGGATTTTTTGCCCATTTTATCCACTAGGGGCAATATAGCTAAAATCTATTACAGTATAAGTGATTTTAGAATTGTAATAAATATAAATGATATAAATAATAAATAATATAAATTATTAAGTTGTAAAGTGACAGTGAAGACTGGAGTAATTGCTGCTGAAAATTCAGCTTTTTATCCACTAGGGGCAGTATAACCAAACTCTATTACAGTATAAGTAATTTTAGAATGGTATATATGAAATAATAATACATTTTTAAGTTGTAATGTGACACTAAAGACTGGAGTATTGGCTGCTGAAAATTCAGCTTATTTTGTTGCTCAAATTGTAATAACATTTCTCAATATTCCATTAAAGTGATCCCATAGTCGCAACAGTAGAGAAATTTTCCAACCCCATATTTTTATACATCACATAACTATGCATTAATGTCTATTAATCATAATCTAGTGACTTAGATGCTTTAATGAAATGGACATGATCATATATGATTCATTATAACTTAATGAATGCAAATCAAAAAGGAAGATTATTCATATCAGATGAATGATAAGTCAGTAAAATGAAAATTATGACTGGAAGAGACACGTTTGAAGCCACTGTAAAAAAGCCAATGTATGCAAAGACATAGCAGATTATATGATGGTATGACCTTACATCAGTTGAATTCTATATTAGTGCATGAAGTTAGATGTAACAATAAACATCCTGCAGCAAATCTCTCCTAATCAAAGAAGCTATCTACACTGAAAGACCTGTTTTGCATGCAATATAAATTAAATTGCACTGTGGTATAAATGATACACAACCCGAATTCCGGAAATGTTGGGACGTTTTTTTTGGGTTTTTTTTTTTTTTTTTTAATAAAATGAAAACTAAAAGACTTTCACATCACATGAGCCAATTCTTTTATTCATAATAGAACATAGATAACATAACAATTGTTTAAACAGAAATTTTTTAAAAAATTTTGCACAAAATGAGCTCATTTCAAATTTGATGCCAGCTACAGGTCTCAAAATAGTTGGGACAGGGGCATGTTTACCATGGTGTAGCATCTCCTCCTCTTTTCAAAACAGTTTGAAGACGTCTGGGCATCAAGGTTATGAGTTTCTGGAGTTTTAGTGTTGGAATTTGGTCCCATTCTTGCCTGATATAGGTTTCCAGCTGCTGAAGAGTTCGTGGTCATCTTTGACGTATTTTTCGTTTAATGGTGCGGCAAATGTTCTCTATACAGTAGGTGAAAGATCTGGACTGCAGGCAGGCATTGCACCCGGACTCTTCTACTACGAAGCCATGCTGTTGTAATAGCTGCAGTATGTGGTTTTGCATTGTACTGCTGAAATACATGTCGTCTGGAGGAGAGCATATGTTGCTCTAAGACCTTTATATACCTTTCAGCATTCATAGTGCCTTCCAAAACATGCAAGCTGCCCATACCGTATGCACTTATGCACCCCCATACCATCAGAGATGCTGGCTTTTGAACTGAACGCTGATGACATGCTGGAAGATCTCCCTCCTCTTTAGCCCAGAGGACACGGCGTCCGTGATTTCCAACAAAAATGTCAAATTTGGACTCGTCTGACCATAGAACACTTTTCCACTTTGAAAAAGTCAAAACCTAGTCTAAAGTCAATGGCGCAATATTTTTTTGTTATTTAAAGAGCGCGTTAGTAGAAAATGCGCCTCTGGGCGGGTCCACAACGCACGTTCACTTTGCTTATTACAGACAGGGACATGCAGCAGCACACAAACATGCCAAATATTAAAAATTAAAGGATTACAGTGTAAAAGAATATTATTGTGTAGGCTACATAAATATAAAAATGTCATACATGTCATAATGGATAGTCATTGCGTGTATCAGAATTAGCCTACCTATTTGCTCGCGCATGAGCAGATACGTTTGCTCTCTGGAGACGCGTTCAGTCTGTGCGCCTTAAAATTCTGCGGTTTAAATAGCGAATCCGCCATGGCGCGAGCGCAACTCGCTCTTAAAGGGAATGGGAGATGAGACTCTGATTGGTTTATTGCACGTTATGCCCAAAAACACACCCATTACTCATTAAGAGAATAGGGACAACCCTTTTAGACCATGCACCGGGAGCGCCGACCATTTTTCCCGTCGTTATGCAAGCAAAAGTGGATTCGGAAACATCCTAAGTGCACCTGTGCCGTGCGCTTTAGACCATGCACTTAGATCGTTAAAATAGGGCCCAGAGATTTCTCCAGTTTCTCTGAATCTTTTGATGATGTTTTGCACTGTAGATGATGAGTTTTGTATCGTAAAAAGCGCTATACAAATAAACTTGAATTGAATTTAATTGAATTTGCAAAGCCTTTGCAATTTGACATTGAGGAACGTTGTTTTTAAAGTATTCCACAATCTTTTTATGCACACTTTCACAGATTGGAGAGCCTCTGCCCATCTTTACTTCTGAGAGACTCTGCCTCTCTAAAGCCCAATTCGGACGGTAATTGTTTCTCATATGGATGTCTGTAAAAATAAATTTACATATCACCTCAGTGATAAAACTCATGGATTCGGACAGCGATTTATTCACAGTGGACGAGAGAGTTCTGTGATCCTACAAACCCGGGATTGCGCTGCTCATGTGGCCAGTCACATGACTGTCTGCTGTAAATAAAATTAATTTTAATAACAAATTTATTCTTATTATTTTGTAAAATGTTTAAAAATATTTATTATTATGTCAAATGTATTCTTATTATTCAAAGCATATTTTATAATATATAATCCTATTTATTATCTGTTTAAAAATAGGAAAATAGACGCGCTATAGTTATATATAATTATACGCAATATATATCTATTTATAATATACATTTTAAAATTCTGTTGCATACTGCTGCCATAATAAAGACCCATTTCGAATGTTTACGTGCTTTTCTTCTCTTTCTGCTCTCACTCGCTGTAGTGGAGCAGTTATGAAGTATTGTTCTTTTAAATACTATCCAGCATTTCAGAAATAAATATGTATGCAAATTACACCGAAGTACAATGTTACCTTACGGTGTTCGGGAATGCTCAAAAAGGGTTTAAACAGTGAATTTTGAATTGATTTCTTCTCATAAACTCAGAGATGTGGATTCGGACAGCAATTAAATTACCACACGACCTCGGTGTTTGTCCAAAAACAGTAGGTAATTCGGCCGGGGATTTTTACAGGGGTGGTGAGAGAAAAACACTGACATCCTGGATTCGGACGGCATTAAAATCACCAACTACCCCCTGTAAATGGTGAAAATCACTTACATCCCCCTGAGAAACAATTACCGTCCGAATAGGGCTAAAGACATCCCTTTTATAGCTAATCATGTTACAGACCTGATGTCAGTTACCTTAATTAGTTGCTAGATGTTCTCCCAGCTGAATCTTTTCAAAATTTCTTGCTTTTTCAGCCTTTTGTTGCCCCCGTGCCAACTTTTTTGAGACCTGTAGCAGGCATCAAATTTGAAATGAGCTCATTTAGTGGATAAAAGTGTAAAATTTCTCTGTTTAAACATTTATTTTCTCTATGTTCTATTGTAAATAAAATAATGGCTCATGTGATTTGAAAGTCTTTTAGTTTTCGTTTTATTCAAATTTAAAAAACGTCCCAACATTTCCAGAATTCGGGTTGTAGAAGAATTTATCTTCAACAAGCCACACAATTTGATATCATTCATTTCCATTATACAAACAGTTCAGGTTGAGTTACACAGTGTTACACAGCATTTAACCCTTAAGACATTGCAAGAACCACTAGAAATGTACATATACAGACTATTCAGCTTCTCTGAATATAATTTTGTTTCAGCAGTGCTTTAAACACATCTTAGTGTATTTGAATTTGAGTCTACAGCGGTGATGTCTCTCATGCTACTGGGTTGACGGCTCTGTCTGCTATCTTTCTTCTGTCACTTGTGTTTCAAATGTCCAATAAGAGTCGGAGCTCATAGGGCTGTGAGTCATAGACCGCATGCTCTGGTGTGAACGAACCAACAGGATGAAAGGAATGCGAGTCTGCCTTTGTTACAGGATTTTGTTTGTTCTCTCTCCATCTCACTCTCTCTCTAATGTTTTGTTTACGCTTTTAATGATATCACCTCAAGGTAAGCCACACCACAGCTGCTGGCGGAAAAGGACATCACTTTGTTCTTGTAGAAATTTGAGCAGCGAATGCTAAAAAGGCAATGAAAAAGGAAGAAAAAGCCCTTATCTATCTCTTTTGAAATGGCCAGGCGCTTAAAGGAATAACTGAATTGAAAATTATTATTTACTCACCCTTATGTTGTTTCAAACTTCTATGATCTTTCTTTTTTTCTCTGTAAAACAAAGGGAGAAATGTTACAGAATGTACTGGCTATTTTTTTTTTTCATTTAATAAAAGTGAATAGGGATTTGAGCAACAAAAGCACCATAAAAGTGTAATAAAATCAGACCATACATACACAAAAAAGGCATTGATGGTTCCATGAAGAACTTTTAACATTCATAGAACATTTTCATTGCACCAAATATACTTTATAGTGAAAAAGGTACTTCCGATTGTTGAGATATTTTTCACACTAAGAAAAAAAATGGTACTTTTAACTTTGGGGAATCCAAAATGGTTCTTATAATGCATAGTACAACCTTCTTCTGGATACTTTATTTATAAAGGAATAGGTCACCCAAAAATGAAAATTTGATGAACATTAACTCACCCTCAAGCCATTGTTTCTTCATCGGAACAGTTTTGGAGAAATTTAGCAGTACTCACCAATAGATCCTCGCAGTGAATGGGTTCTGTCAGAATGAGAGCCCAAACAGCTGATAAAAAATGGGTGCCGTCAGAATTGGAGTTCAAACTGCTGATAAAAAAAAAATAAAACATCACAATCCACAAGAAATCCACACAAATCCAGTTCATCAATTAACATAGCGTGAAGTGAAAAGCTGCAAGTTTGTAAGAAACAAAACAAGACGTTTTTAATTTCCGGCTAAAATACGTGTCATCTATCCATAATATTGCTTTCTCCAGTGAAAAAGGTGTCTTGTCTGAATCAGGGGAGAAATATGCACAGATCAAGCATTCTTTAGAAGTGAAAACAGTCCAGAACAGTTTTAAACAAATATAATGGTGTATTTTTTAAATGTGAGGACAACAGGCTGAAGGACTTTTTATCTGGAGAAAGCATGATTATGGAGTTTTGGATAATGGTATTTTGGCGAGAAACAACAGTTTAAAATTAAATTGCCTT
The DNA here is from genome assembly GCA_039654775.1 of Spinibarbus caldwelli. NCBI lineage: Eukaryota > Metazoa > Chordata > Actinopteri > Cypriniformes > Cyprinidae > Spinibarbus > Spinibarbus caldwelli. Next base: position 7,743,176 of record CM077242.1, read on the forward strand.
AATGGTCAATTTGTTTTTTTGTTTAGTTTTTTTTTACAAACACACAGCTTTTCACTTCATAAGACATTAATTGATGGACTGAAGTCATGTAGATTATGATTATTGTGATGTTTTTTATCAGCTGTTTAGACCCATTCACTGCAGAGGATTCATTGGTGAGAGAGTGATGTCATGCTAAATTTCTCCAAATCTGTTACCATAAAGAAACAAACTCATCTACATTTTGGATTGCCTGAGGGTGAATAAATTTTAAGTACATTTTTGGGTGTTCCTTGAGCATATGACTTGTATTCCAGGAAAGAAAGCGATTTCTATGGGTTTGGAAAGACATGAGAGTGAGTAAATGATAACAGAATTGTCATTTGTAGGCGAATTATCTCTTTAACCCAGGTACAAGTAAGGGTAACCATGGAGGTGCCAAAGCCAATGACGTGGAGCTTCAGGGCCGCTCCATGCTTCCTGGCACACAAGGAGCCCGATGCGCCAGCGCCCCAGCAGGAGACGCAGTCTTTCTGCTCTCGCTACATCATGGAATCGGTCCTCATATGCTGGTATCCTGTAGGCATAACTGGTTCATCCCCACATGCCTTTCCAAGAATTACATAGAAGGGAAACGCAAATTCACAAAATGCCCTGCAGGAAGTGACGCACATGACTGTGGTTTTTCTTTACAGGCATCTGGCAGTCATATATTTGGCTTTATGGTGTGAAATGAGGAGGGGAAAATGAAAAACTGTTATTGACAGGTTTGCAAACAAGGACATGGCAAGGTGCTTCAGTGAAGAACAGAAAATGACATTTTTACTGAAATGCATCTCTGCAGTTATTGCTTCTCAGCTATTCTTGGTCTTATTGCTGACTGAGGCCATATTCTCATGACATTTAGTATTATAGCACGTTCAGTTAAGACGTGTGTAAGGTCATTCTAAAATAACAGCCTGGTGTAAAGGACAAAGTACAGTATGTGTGAAAACGAGTGGCCGTAATTGTTCTTTAATGATGGCTGTAGGAATAAAGCATGCTCTTGCTTTAATCCTAATTAGGATAAATCCCTAACAATAACTGACCGTTGTTATTATTTGTCATCTCTCAAAGCCTGTACCAGGCAGATAGTGAATAGTTTGCACTTCCTGAATGAAATACCAGTTCTTGCAAGGCAGCAAAAGTATAGTGTTAAAGGTTTTAGGCTTTGGTTCTGCGTAGATAAAATGCCACATCAGAGCCGCTTTTAAAAATCAGCATTTTAAAGCACATTATGACATTCAGTGCACATCTTGTTTTCTATCAGCTATGCATGAAAATCAATGCAGGAAGCAGTAGCTAAGATGGTTAAAGAGCTGTAAAATAGCTGGCAAAGACCAAATCTTGCATGCAAACAAAAGCAGTTTCTTAAAAAAAAAGGTGTGGTACAGGTTCGAGATGCTTAAAATTACACAACCACAATAATAAAGGCAAAGGCACTTCCTATACTGCATATATCATAAAATCATAAAAGAAATAAAAATATAATATAAGTCAATAAAAATATAGTAACATATGTGTGTGTTTTTTATCATTACTATGAATAATATTAATATAGGTGATTTTATTTCAATACTAATACAGGCTAATTATACTAATACAGTTATTATAATACTAAAATATTAAATGAATACCTAATAATTAATTATTAAAAATATAAATGTGTGTATATATATATATATATATATATATATATATATAATGCATATATAAAACAAAATGTATATTTGTACATAAATACATATGTGTGTGTGTGTGTGTGTGTATACATCTAATGAACTAAATCAGTAGCTGCTGAATAAATGTCAGTGTAAGCGTAAAGTAAAATTGTATTGAAGATGATGAAAAATGAATATCAGTACAGACTTGGGAGGCACTTTAAAAAAATCAAAAAGCACAAACTTGTTGGAAGGACATCTCTGATTTAATACCTGTAAAAGCATGATGTGACCCAGTGACTTTGAATAAACCATTCAGCTGTCATTGTGCATAAACTAAACTGAGCATTTTAAAGCACAAGAGATATCACAGAATGTGAACTGTATAACAGTACAGATGGGTGTAAAGACTGCTCCTGGAGTCTCAAAAGGATAGCATATTCATAACACATATAATATAAGAATTTTAATGTGCAGTCAAAAGTGTTGTGATTTTCTTCTGGAATATCACACACCAAAATAAGTGTCCTGAGATATCACACCTGTCAAAAAAAGACTGCAGGAAGCTGTTGTTTAGCCAATCAGTCTCTGCATGTCAGTCATTTTAAGCATTCGGTTTTGCTGACCGGTTCAGAGGATGCATTTTTAAGGGAATATGGTCTAATTCAGTGGCCAAGTCAGTGGAAGTTAGCGAAACAGCTTAGATCGACTTGCGCGTAGGATTGAAGGTTGCGTCTCAAGAGACGTGTGGTAGAGAAAGAGCGTGGCATTTTAGAGTGTCCAACTCTCGGTGAACAGAAGTCAGCGTTGAATATGAAAATCAATATTTGTATAATCTAGAGGGCTGAGGTTTCACGACCCCCTCAGAAGCACCTGCCTTGGTTTTTCTCAGCTTGTTTCTCTGTCATTATTATGACATTATTATATCAGAATCTAATGAACAAACCCTTTGACTAAAGTGCAAGTAAACAGCTTCCTTTTAGGAAACACATGAATAAACAGGATTTCAGCGTTATCGTTTGAGAGCATGTATCTAATATACAGCGGATGTGTGCGTCCCATCATTCCTAGAGAGGGTTTAGGAAGCAGGGCTAATCCTCTGTCATCTTGAAAGTGGGGTAAATAGGCATTTATTCAAAGACTTTTCTTGGAAGCTCCGATATCAGCTGCAGCCCACATTTAGCCCCAGACCGTATCCAGGGCATTGTGAAATGAACCAAAAAACCCTGGAGAGCGGAGGTTTTTGTGCGATAGCTCACACACAAACTGAATAATGGACGAGATCGTGGAAAATATATCTGTGCTACACACTAACAGCCTGCACAAAACATTAAGGCGCAAGTTTAACAAAGCGGCATTAGCTCTTTGGTGTCTCTAGCTGTTTGAAAGAGTGTTTCTCATGGCTCTGATTCCTATTTGGACTGACATGCTGTAACTCTGCGGTTGGGGGTTGTTCATCCAGTTTGGAGGCTTTTGTTGCCGTGCCATCCTCATCTCTGCTAGAAATGACCAATCTCACCGAGAGCTTCCACTGATAGGCGTGATGAATTTGGCAGGTGTAAGGATAGTGGGATGCTCCCAAAGGTCAACGACTTTGGACTGTCTGTAGCAGTGATGTGTGGGAGACTTCTGAAATGAAGAGGCAAAGTCCCTCTCTGGGTTTGAGCTTTATTTCAGTCCAATTTAAATTCATGTTCCAGCTCCAATTGATGTTTACACAGTTTTATGGAACATAACTTACACTATAAAAAAGTAATAATGTTTATAGCCTATAATAATTTACATGCACACTATATTTATACATGCACTTAAAATACTAGTTAAATACTATAATCATAATTAAATAATAATTCGTTACATTCATATAGCGCTTTTCTGGGTACTCAAAGCGCTTTACATGGAAGGAGGAATCTCTTCAACCACCCCCAATGTATAGCATCCACCTGGATGATGCGACGGCAGCCATATTGCGCCAGAACGCCCACCACACACCTCTAGCTAACACTAGTGACTAGTTTAAAGTACTAGTTAAAATACATTTTAAAGTAAAGTTTTATTTGCTAACATTAGTAAACTACTATCAGTTAATTAGAACTTACAATGCATTGTACTTCTACAGCAAAGCATTTTTCTCAACATTTACTAATACATTTTAAGATCAAATTTTTTTTAACTATGGAATATTATTTCTGCCATGGGATATATAAAAGTAACTGCGAGTTTGTATCGTACAATTCTGACTTTTCTTTTCAATTCTTGCAAAAAGTCAGAATTGCAAGATATAAACTGACCAAGTTTTCATATCGCAATTCTGAGTTTTTATTTTTATCCTCTCAATTCTGAGTTCTTACAATCTTGCTATTCATTTTTTTCTTTCTGTTTTTACAGAAAAGGGTAATTGCAATTCTGAGAAAAAATAGAAGAAAAGCCGGAACTGTGAGATATGAACTTGCAATTGGCAGAAAAAATTAAGAATTGTGATATAAATAGTTGCAATTACCTTTTTTATTTAAAACAAGCTTCCATAGTTAACATTAGTTAATGCACTGTTGAGTAATGTGAACATGAACAATTTTAACTAAGATTAACAAAGGGTAATAATGTTTTATATTGCTCATTGTTAATAGTTAATGCATTAACTAATTATTGTAAAGTGTTACCAAATACTATTTATTCAAACCAGTTGCATCACATTTCTGCATTTTTAATAGGGTTTGTTAATAAATTGTTCTATTTATTTTCAATATTGTTATTTAATATATAATCTGTAGTCTGTACATGAGCTTGTGATGCTAATGTTCTGGTCCATTACCCTCTGAAATGGAAGCATACAGTAGCTCACTGCTCGCTGGAGTCCTCAGTTAATACAGTGCTGTATCTGACTATGCAAATAGTGAGAGAGAATAATCTATATTAGCACACTGGCTAGGTGGCATTTTCAAACAGTCTTAATGAGCAGGTGGGTCAGTGCATCGTATTTGCAGCTTTGAAATTTAAATGTCACTGCTTTTTGATAGAGTTAGCTGATTTCAGGGGGGAAAAATTGCTTTTTATGAACCTAGTGTGTTTCCTTGATAAGTTATCCTAAAATTAAAGCATGCACAAGCCTCTGTAAAAAAAACATGCATAAGCCAATAACATATGATGAAGACCACCATGTAGCACATATGGCTCTACATTTATGAATCTATGATGATGTCTCATTTCACTGCTAAAATTTAAATAAAAAACTTATATTAAAAAAATAAAGTAACTGTAGTCTGATTACAAGTATTTTAATATAATCTAATTACAAGTATTTAATTTTTGGAATTAATGTTAAATGAAAATACAAAGAAAGACAAATGTGACAATTTTATGAAATTTAAAATGTTTAACATATTTTTCATGATCAAGAATAAATAAGCTACTTTTCTGTAATTTCTTTGCCCTCAGCCAATGAAATGACTGTAGGGATTGAGCAGTATATAAAACACTGTTACTTGTGTTTCTGTCTCTCCTCATTTATTCTGATGCGGGGGTGTGTGGCAGATAAATACCTCACATACTTGACATGGCATATTAGTGGAGCTGCTTTCATTCATGATTGTTATTTTACCACACAAGAGTGATGGAAACAGGCCGACGGTGTTTGCAGCAATACAGCACATCATTTAATGTCACTGCAAAAGGGAGAACCCCTCTTCCTGATGTTTTAATCAGCAGCCAGTCAACCTGTGGGACGGAATCGGACAGGAAATGTTCCTAATTGCGACAAGAAAGCGAAGCAGATGAAGAGATTTTTGCTGCTCTTCTCTGTGGGGTTGGTGGGGGAAGAGATCGCGAAGGGAGAACCGAGGCCCAGATCTCTTTCGTCTTTTAGCTGATGTATTTTTAATGTTTCCCTCGTGCTGGTGGATGGGTGAAAAAAAAGTTCTCATCAACTTTTTAGGGTCGCTTTGAAGAGACGTGGCTGTGGGATTCGGTGCCGGTCGTGGGAGCCTGAGGCTTTCAAGCCTGCCAAAATTAATTTCATTTACATACACGTTTCTCTACCTTCATATCAGAGTCTTTCCCCTGCAGAGACTGATGTTCTGCTGGGTGGATATGGGACGCTGTGAAAAAAAAAAACCTATGATCTTTGATACTGTAACCCCAGTACGTACAGTTGGAGCACTAAAGCATGTAATAGTGCTGATTATCAGATTACATGGAAAGCGTTCAGAACAACTGTCAATATGTATCTCTTCATTGCAGCTGACAATCAAATAATCCTCTCTATATTAGGCACGAAACAGCGCTTCATGATGCTTTGCATTATTTGATACATATGGCAGCACATGGTGCATTACATTCTGTTTCACGAAGGTATTTGTAATTGCCATTCTAGAGTGTATAAGCACATTTATTTAAAGAGGTCTAATGATATCATGTGGTGGAAAACTTCAGCTCATTTACTGAGCCAGCAGATGTCTGTGCCGTTCTCTCGTTGAGCTCTGAAGGTCACTCATGAGGGCTAAGTAGATACAATCATATATCTTGACACTTTTTTCAATACTTCAGAACCTTCTATTGGCATTTTTGTGTTTATTCATTTTATTTCCTACAATTCAATTAATGAAGAAGTCAAAGCTGCCCGCCTGATAAGCAGTATTGGACTTAAGCAAACAGTGCCAGACAAACTGAAACCACAGATTGAATCTGTCTTCGCAGTTTTGTTTATATATATATATATATATATATATATATAATATATTATTATATTTTATATATATATATATATATATATATATATATATATACTCTAACGTGACTTACATTTTTTCTTGTCTGCTGCCTTAAACGTCACATTTCCGGATGATCGCTAGTGAAGGTGTTCTTGTGGTGGTATCAACCAATCAGCATTGTAAGCAAGTCTTTGTCCTGCGGCTCCAGAGTCATTTGCAAAATTATCAGTTGCAAAGCACTCAATAATCTGCATACTGAGAACATCTGCTGGTTAAAGCTGTGTAAATGAAACAAGAACAGTAAAAAGTGTTCAGTGATGTTCTACAAAATAGTAACAAGTGTTTTCATTAAAGTTTGATTAAAAATTGCATGTTGTAATATAAGTGAATATTATTAAAGATGAATTACCTTTATAATATTGTGTATTTCATTAATTAGTAACAGGGTTGTTACTGTTAACTAAAAACAATTAACAAAGTGTTTTCGTTAAATTAAATAAAGCTGAAATAGAATAAAATATTTTTTGATGAAAAGTTTAAATTTAAAATATTCAATGAAAAATAGAAATGTTGATTTGGCAACTAGCCAAAATAAAAGAAGTTGAAGTTGAAGTACTGAAATTACTAAAACGCTAAAAGCATTAAAAAAACTAAAAACTAATAACAATAACAAAACCACATAACATAAGTACTAAAATAAACTAAAATTCATAGTAAAAATATAAAAATTAAAGCTCATTCAAAATATTAATAAATACTACAAGAGTATATAACTAATAATAAAATAAACTGAAAAACTGATGTGTAACATTTGATGTATCAACAAAACATTTAATAAAAACACTTTCACAGACTAATTTTTATCAAGTTTATAGAAAAATTCTACAAACTTTGTGATAAAACTGACTAATTAGGAATCCAAAGTTATATATTAAAACCTGACCGTAACCTGGTCCCAAACATGACCAGGTGGTTAAAAAGCTTCTCAAGCCCACCTGCAGTGAAGATAAATGAAACTATCTTTTTACTTTGTTGAACCTACATGTTCTTTTGAAGAGCGAATGCTCTTTGAATACCTTGGTTGTGATTAAAGCGATGCATGAACTTTTGCATCCACAAAGGAAGGGCGGCCCATTTTTCCTCCGTGTCTTTCTCCCATCATCCATCACTGCCTTTTCCCCCTGTAGAGCACCATGCTTTATCAAGAAAACAAGTGTGTTAGTCCTCTGTCTGACAGTTGCATGGGGTGAGAGGAAAGGAGCGAGAGAGAGAGCTGTAGGGGAGGAATATGAAGCTGCTAGTGGTTCACCACATGGGCTGTGAAAGAAACAGGACAACATCAGCATGTCTGTCATGATAGAATGACCTCCACAAAGTCACATCCAGCTGTCAGGAGAGCAGGAGGCAGATGGGAGGAGGAGGTATGATGAAGAGGAGGACTTTCGTGAGCGAAGTGCTTTAGAGAACAGCACCACATCCCACAGATGGGAATCAGCACGAATCAAAATCACGCATCTCTGTGTGGTACGTTTACACTTATGCATGCAAATGTGGACGCAGTCTGGAAAGCAACATCTTGTGGGCTGTTTTGTGAGGGTTTTGTATTTGTGGCTATGTGATCATGAGATTGTGAGATGATTTACTAAATAGATTAAAAAATAGGAGTGCTTGCAGGGTAGCAAAAAAAAAAAGTTTTCTACTGGCTGTATGAGGATCAACATATTTGCTTAAAGGAATAGTTCACCCAAAAATGAAAAATTGCTGAAAATATACTCACCCTCAGGCCATCCAAGATGTAAATGAGTTTGTTTTTTCATCTGAACAGATTTGGAGAAATTTAGCATTACATCACTTGCTCACCAATGGATCCTCTGCAGTGAATGGGTGCCATCAGAATGAGCCCAAACAGCTGATAAAAACATCACAATAATCCACAAGTAATCCACATGACTCTAGTCAGTCAAACAATGTCTTGTGAAGTAACAAACAAATCCATCATTAAGGCATTTTAACTTTAAACCATTGCTTCTGGCCAAAATACGAGTTCATAATGACACTTCCTCCAGTAATAATGTCTATTCCCTGTTGTCCTCCAACATATTTGTTTAGAACTGTTTTCGCTTTTAAACGGGGCTTGATCTGTGCATATTTCTCTCCTGATTCAGACAAGATTACTTTTTTTTTTTTTTTACTTAAGAAAGCAAAAACGCAGCTTTTCGCTTCCCAAGATGTTAATTGGTGGACTGGAGTCGTGTTGATTACTTGATTAATGTGATGTTTTTATCAGCTGTTAAGACTCTCATTCTGACGGCACCCATTCACTGCAGAGGATCCATTTGTAAGTAAGTGAGATTTACAGTAAATGCTAAATTTATCCAAATCTTTTCCAATGACAAAACAAACTCATCTACATCTTGGATGGCCTCTATCTGTCTATCTATCTATCTATCTATCTATCTATCTATCTATCTATCTATCTATCTATCTATCTATCTGTCTGTCTGTCTGTCTGTCTGTCGGTCTGTCTTTTCAGGTTAAAAATGACACAATGCTGCATCCTGTTTGCTACCTAATACATTTTTCTAATCCACCCTATACCTGATACTGAATCGCACACTATCCTGCTCAGAAACTTCTAGCATTGTGATGACAAGGTTTTGCACTTTATAACTGGTGTGTCTCAGTCGGATCCCTAGTTCACAATCTTGTTGCAGGAAATTGAGTCATCAATGTCTCACTGTTTAGTAGATGAAAGAACTTTCTAGTGCTGTGTCCGTGTTTGTGATACAGGCTATTGATTCACTACATAGGAAACTAAGAAGTGGATCGCAGCAGTGCATATAGTGAACAAACTTGTTCAGGCTCATCTCAATGGTAGTAGTATTAAGTAAATGAATATTGCAACTTTGTGAAAGATTGTAATTAGAAAATAATGTGACAGTTTAATATGTACATAGTTAGAAGTCTTCCTTATTAATATCTCAAATCACATTATTATAATAGTGTAATAGCTTATAGTTGTATCTCACAACTTAAGCAGTTTCAATCTCAAGGATGTGTAGAGTTAATTCATTTTGTGGTCATGTCCTTGAAGGAAAGGCAAAGATAAGTGCACTTTGAAGACTTTCCCTAAGAGAAAAACATCTGCCTGAACCTTTAAAGTGTTCTGTGTCATTCTAAGGAAATAAAAACTCAAGCATATTGAATTAGACTATCATCGAGGTGCTGTGAGAGATCACTGATGTGTCACAATACAATTATAATCACAGAAAATTAAATTGTGTGAAACAGGTTTTATGTCTGAATGCACATGGAGACACGGAGGGCTTGTTTTCGGTGCTCAGATAGAAATAAGTCTTTAACGAGACCGCAGAGTGAATCAGAAATGAACATTATTATGCCACAGGATCATTTTCCTTCCAGATTATTTTAATCAATTTTCTAACAACTGGCATCTTTGTTGAAAAACGCATCCATGAAGTGAAAGCAAATGTTCAGTCATTAGTCTCCCGTAGCCAAAGGGTTCACTACAGGCCAAATCTAATTCATTCTGCGGCTTGAACCACTAACATAGAAAGAGATCGACATGTAAAGGAACCAGTCATATTATGTTCTTTTTGTGATGTTTAGGGACAGGTATATCTGAAATCAGAGACTAAAAGTGAAATATATGAGCGTGCTCAAGTTTATCTCATTCAGTTGCTACTAAGTGCCTGAAACAACACTCTTGAGGGGGGAATTCAATAAGAATGAATTGTGCTTGCTGATAATGTTGTTAATTTGCACACATTGTCAGCATTGTTTTACCACCAGATAAACTACAGGAATTATGCAAATCAGGTAATGGCGCCTACAAAATTGGTTCTGAACGCAGTTTGCATGGGATTTTACCTAGCTTGCAGGCTGATTCCTAGTGCTGCTGTAGGTTGTGAAAGATGCAACAGACACCTCAATCACCTCACCTGCACTGTTAAAAGTGTGCTTGACTAAACTGTGTCTGGATCAGTTTTACTTTAATATATAATATATATATATATATATATATATTATATATATATATATATATATATATATATATATATATATATATACACAAACACACACAATATTAATATTTTAAACTAGCGTTTTATATTATTATTTTGCATTAGATTTTCTTTTTTCAGTTTTCTTTTAAATTTTAGTTTAATATTTTATTATTTTGTTATGTGATTTTGTCTTTTCTATTTTTTTTGTTCTTTATAAAAATTAATATTTGTGTTTTTTATATTTCCATTTTATTTCTTATTTATTTCCAGTAGTAACTTTAGTGCTTCTACTTATTTCAGCCTATTTTTTTTAAGTTTCCATTTAATATTTATATTTTATTTTATTTTAGCTTTATTTCAATTAACAAAAATGTTTTTAATAGTTTAAGTTTTAGTTAACAATAATAACTGTATTCTGGAGTCTGCATATATGTCCGGTTATTATGCTCTTCTCCATAATTTGATGAAATACTACTGCCGTTTTTTATTAGAAATTACACAAAAATCAATTTGGAACAAAATTTCAGGGATGCATGAACTATTGGTACCATATCAATTAATTAAATGTAAAAAAATAGGAAATGAACATGCTCAAAATTAATTCACATCAAATATTGACAAATGTTACATATTTAATTGGGCATGCTTTTATCTATTTTTATATTTAGATTATATTCACTGTCTTCTAACACTCAAAGTTATTCTTTAAAACCACTGTAATAGGTAAATATGAAAATCAATGTCCATTTTTCATACTGCACATTATAATGCTGTAATAAAAATGCTTTGGTAGCACTTAAAATGATTTTTTTTTCTTCATTTATTTGACAAAATACTGTAGAATATAATATCATCCATATCATAAAAATAGTTAGCACTTACCAGTATGAGGCAGAATTTTGCTATCGGTGCATCCTTAAAAATTTGCCAATAATACCAAAAAAGCATTAACAAGCATCATTTGCATTGAAAGAAAAAAATGTAATAAGCTAACTTAATGTACTTAATTGTATTATAGTGAAATGCTATACCAGCACATCTAACATATAGGGTTTTATGTTGAAATACTGTGTTATAACTATTTAGTGCACCTGAATATCTTCAAAACTTTCCACAGACACTGTTGATCAGCTCCATACAAGCAATCAAACAATGACAGTCTGTATAAATTCAACAGTATACTGCAGAGAAGGTCCAGTATGTTCTCAGCTGTTATGATAAGGACAATCTGATATCTGATTGTGTACTCCGTGTTCCTTCAGGGCCTGATTATTTTGGCCTTTATCGGAGATTCTTGGGCGCTCTGAGTAATTTGTGTGACACATGCTGTCAAGGTTGATGTGTACCCATCAGTCCTTGCACACTAACTGCACCTGAACTCCTCTGCTCTGTATGCAGGCTCTTCAAGAATCAAGTGCTTTCCTGTAGCTCAAATAGTAGAGCATGGCGCTAGCAACGCCAAGGTCATGGGTTCGATTCCCAGGGAAAGCAAGAGCTGATAAAATGTAGAAACTGTAACTTGAATGCAATGTAAGTCGCTTTGGATAAAAGCGTCTGCTAAATATGTAAATGTAAGATTAAACCGCAGTTGAATTTCACAAGTGCAACACTCTGAATTATTGATTTTGCACATCAGAATCACCCTCACTCACAGATGGCGAAAGAGTGATGTTGAAGTCTTACGACGCTTTGATTTTCAATTATACATCGAGGATTTGGTTTGATGGGTGGTTTCTTCGAATATCTTATTCATTCTTGAGGAATCCTGAGCTTAGTTTTCTTCTGTGATAAATGCTAAATGCCAATTCTTCCTCTGACTCATGGGCTTTGAAAGAAAACATCAATGTACAGGAACAATGGGATGTGAAATATCTTTTCAACCATCAATCAAAATCTGTTGTTCTCTTTAATAAAAGAGTGGGAGTAAAATCATCCCGTGTTTCCATACTGTTGGTCACATTCTCAGTGTATGTGTGACCTTGAGAAAAGCAGGCCACTTTACACATTGCATAGCTCTTTGCAAACAGTAGCCTGTGCCAAACATTCACACCTTTTCTAAGAGCACAGTAAAAATAACTTTCTACCTCAGTGGAAAGAATACGAAACTGCAAACTTCAGCTTTGTTCCCAAACATAGTGAGCTGCATAGACAACATTTTAAGGTGTCATAGACATGTTCCCACTGCAATGGTTTTCCTAAAAGTTATGCAGCATATATTAGAAACGACCTACGCTAAATTCTAGTACAGCATCACATGTATCATTCATGGATAAAGCAATCCCAGAAATATTATATAATAATATTAAAATGATGTTTAATGATTTTAAATATTGAATATTAGTTTTTGTCAAACACTATACCCGGATCAGGTTCAGAATGATGATCAAATCACAGGTGGAATAGGTCACTTCCATCAATACCCACAAAGCTTACACAAGGTGCGTTTCCATTACAGATTTGCGCAAAACTTACACAATATTTTATAAATGGCAGCTATGATAAATTATTGCAAAATGACAGTGTTTCCATTAAACAATGTTATGTTACTAAAATGGCATTTTTCCTCTCGCGATAAGTCATGACGATTAATGTTGGTAGGTTTACATATATCTCAGCCACTGCACTAGTCATTAGTTTTAATTGAAGGAGACGTAGGCATGTATCTTTAAAGAAGCAGCGTGTCGGAGCCTTAATGCTCAGCAGGCATGTGCAGTATAAATAAGGGGTTATCCAAGAAGTGACAAAAAATGGTGGTCAACCATGGCAGGGAAAGCCCCTTATACTTGAGAGTGACCACGTATGAGGTGTTTCTTGGGGGTTATAGTATGATCACGTGACTTTTACGTACACCAGTTGATCTGTAAATGCACCAAAACTGTTTCCATTGCAGTTTTGTGAAATAGTCCTTTTTCGAATTGCCTGAAAAACCACCTCATCCGAGCGCAAAAATGTTAAAAAGTTTTTGCAAAGTTGACGTGTTTCCATTGGGCGTATTTTCAATTTGCAATTTAAATTTGTGCAGTTTGAAGGGTAACGGCTACAGCTACAATCAAATACCACTTCCAGGGTCTACATTTCATTCAGTAATGTTAGGCAGTTTTAATTTATATGCTGTTTAATCATATGAAATCGCTTGTTTCTGCTTCTTCTTCACATGTTCTGATTGAGAGATTCAGTACAATTTCAGAAGATGAGTAACAGCGCCTCCTACTGTATAACTGTGAAAGCACGGAAAGCCAGAAATTCTGTCAATGGTGGGGGAGCATTGTCTCATAAATGACAAAAAATTACCCCAATGGATGGGAAAGAGTTAAGAGAATCAATAACTAAGCAACATGCTAACATTAAACTATAACAAATATGAGGTTGCAGGATGGTTAGAAAATTATGTTTCCATAGAAAATTAGGAAAATTAGGAATTTTGGAAAATCCCTGTTGGGGGACAGACAGGAAAAAAAAACTCAACCAATTTTAGCTGGTCGGCCAACTGGTCTTCTAGACTGACCAGTTAACCAGTAGCCAAAACCGCTCAAAAACAACCAATCACACTTGCCTGACTATGTAAGACCAGCAGCAGTGAGAGCTCTAATGTCTTTGTTTCCATCTGTATACACTTTATGTATTGCCATATTTATGTAATTTGTCACATGCTGTTGCAAGGTCTTATGTTACATCTTTGAGAAAAATAATGTGTCCTTGTACTGCAGAAAAACGACAATAAACCAACATTGACTTGACTTGAAAATAAGTCAAATCATTCTAAACTCAAAATAAATGTGATAAAAAGGAACTCTGTGAGTCTCACTGTTCTTTGTGTGTGTGTGTATGTGTGTGTGTGTGTGTGTGTGTGTGTGTGTGTGTGTATGTGTGTGTGTGTGTGTTTGATCAGATGAAGTCTGCCGGAGCTGGTGATGAAGGACTCTTCACGGAGAGCTACTGTAACATCTGCAACGCTCAGCTGATCTCCGAGTCCCAGCGTGTGGCACACTATGAGGTTAGCGCACACACACACACACACACACACACACATCTACACACAGAGAGAGAGAGCAGTGACACACATTATGTTAAAAGCAGGCCTCATCAATTGATCATCAGGGATGTAATAATCATTTGTAACCTAAATGCTTCTCTCATGTATCTTTCAGTCGCTGCTTTTAAAGTTGTAATGCAGTGCACCTTTCCTCAGACCCACAACCCCTTCATAAGTAACCCAATGATTGACCATTAAATAATCATCTTCCTGCATTATTTACATCTCTCACGTACGGTTCCTGAGACCACAGAGTACGCAATCACTAGATTAATGAGCGCGCTAATGAGGACAAACTCCTTTGCACAAAATCAGTGTAGCTGAGAGAACGTGTCTGTTCAACAGGATCATTTGGCCAGATAGGTTTACGAAGAGAAGCCAGTGAGCTATATTCAGTGTTACAGTAACACTTTAGCTCTTCTGTCACTGATCCCTGTGATCCCTCGTCTTGAATAAATGCTCTCAGATGTCACAGCGTGTGGCTGATGTCCTGAATTACGTGTGAACGAAGGCTGGATTTACTTGTATTCATTTAAATATAATTATATATTTTTGCTCAAATGGCTTAAAATGTTTATGTTTTGACAGTCATAGAAACTGTCTGTTCAACCATCAAAAAAAAGAGACTAATCCAAGTAAAATTACATTATTTACTTCAAGATAACCGTAACATATAATAACGTAAATAACGTATTTTACGCAATGCTTTTCACTAAATAAAAAAAAGATATTTATTGTAATATGCCCAAATGTAACAACACATAAAATGCAATATTTATCTACACATATTTTTCAATAAGTCATTTTAAAATATGAAAATATACAGAAGAAATTCTGATATTCATAACTTATAAAAATAGATACATGTTAAAGTTTGAGTGAGCCAGTCACAGAATTTTTTTTTATTTATATTTATTTTTTATATTAATTAAATAAGTTTAACCTAATATTTTTTTAACATATATCAAATAAGATGTTAATTTCCTTTTGCATTCTAAAAATAGTATTTTTATATTATTAATATATCTATTAACACATCTAAGTGACATATTGCATAATAATAATAATAATAATAATAATAATAATAATTTTTTTATCATATTAATAGTGTGGATTAGTGTAATGTGGGAAACTGACTAATGTGGGACACCTAAGCTTCAGTGCATTTATCTCTTCTTTTACAACATTAAAGTGAACATGCTTGGTGTTGAATTCAAGCAGGGGTGTCAAGTTATTGAAATCACTTGACTTTCTGGAAATTAGAAATGTGTCAGAAATGTGGCTATGAAAATCATCAAACAGGAAGTACCTCTTGTAAAGTTCACTGAAATGACAATGACAGGATTTAGACTAAATTAATGTTAAGGATATAAATCTGTTATAAATAAAACAATGTTCTAAATTGTTATAAAATTATATTTGTGATGTATTTGTACATCAAAATTTGCAATAATACTGTTAAAATGTGTTAAGAATATTTTCTATTTGAAGCCATCTTTGTCGTCCCACTTTAGAAAATGATGTTTTCAAAAGTGGGACAGCATGTTTTGACTAATGTAGGACAGTCAAATATACTATGTTATTCAGTTGATAAAATGTGCATTAAGAAAGTTAAATATCATACATGTATTTTTGTAAATTTTTGAGCTTATAATGCAGCACAAGTCAAAATTTCAAAAAGTGTCCCACATTACCCTAATCCACTCTATATAAGAAATGACACATGGAAATGTTTTGAAGGTACTGTTTCATTGAATTGAATTGAATTATTCATTGAAATGGACAACTCGAAAATCTGTAGTGATCAGAGATGGGATAATAAATGTCATCATAAATTTCTAAATTTAAAAAAATGTACATTTAAATAAAATGAATACATTTAAAAATCACATTTAAAAAAAATCATAATACATTTTCTTATTTACTAAAAAGAGCCAATTCATGAGACTCATTAATTTAGGAATCAGTTCAGCAGTGTGAAACTGGCCTATTGTTAACTTATTGGCCAATCACAATTGTTAATTAATTTTGATTTTTAAAAAATAATGTTAATAATAAAAATAAAATCTGATATATCATCCCTCTACACTATACACCTCAGATGACAAATAATGCAACAAATTTGTCCCAAGTATCCAGAAAACTGTGTGTGCTCAAGGAAACTCCAAGTCGATGAACTCATCACTGTGACCAGTTCATTTCAGGCCCCGAATCAACCGGCCATTTCCCTGGAGAGGCGAAGAGAAGGAAAGGGAGAGAGTGAGAGAAAATCAGAGAGACAGATAGAGATGTTCTGTGTGATAACATGAGTCTGCCGCACCACAGCACGCATTAGAGTCGTTCCCCTGGGACTGAACTACACAAACTCTCTCCACCTGTCAGAGCAACTTTAATGGACTTTCGGATATCTCGGGGCCTTTTCCTCTTTCAATTTCTCATGCTGTATGCGAGCATGCGTGCGCATTACTGATAATCTGATGAATAGCTAACAGACATATAATAAAAGCTTGGGTTTAATGTCTCATCTCAGTCCTGAGAGAAACCTTGTTACCTGTCAGCTGCCCTTCATTGTCCGGATTGGACACTTCTGTCTTCTTCATATCACTCTGTATTGTTTGTCCTGTCCATTTCTCTATTCTGCTTTATGTGTTTATTTCAGCATTCACCTGCTTTCACTTTCTAACTGAAAAAAATTTAAAATTAAAATAAAAAATAAAAAAAACATTGCTTCAGGCGTCCCGAGTTCGAGTCCCACCATGTGGACCTTTCCCGTCCCCGGCCACCTTTCTCTCTCCCACTTCACTTCCTGGAAACTAACTGTCCAATCTAAATAAAAGCAAAAACATCAAAACATAAATCTTAAAAATAATTTTAAAAAACAAAACATGGCATTATTGATGTGCCATATGACCAAAATCTTATATCAACAAGAAAATAGAAATTTCAATGACGATACAGAAGATATTCAGATATTCATAATGATACTCAAAAAAAACAAAAAAAAAACAAGACATGTTTTTGTCAAGACACGCTGCTTTTCACTTAATTATGTCAATGAAAAATATTTAATAATTTATGCCCTAATATAACAATACATAAGAAGCAGTATTTATCTATACATATTTTTCAGTAAGCTATTCTAATATATGGAAAGGTATATGGAAGATATTCAAATATTCATATCAGTTTTACTTGCATGGAAAATTTGAGTGGGGGAAAAAAAAAAAAGATTCTATTTTTTTATTTATTTATTTTTTACAAAATATATTTTTAGAATTGCAAATTAACATGTTAACTTAAGATATATAAATTATGTTTAATTAATATTCAAAATAAGTGAAAGTCAGTATAATTTAAGAGGACTGTATGTTTAAAAACGTAAGGGCAAGAACTAATGTAAAAAGTAGGTGTTTATCTGTCAAAGGGGTAAATCTATGGAATAAATGTGATAAGGAATTAAAATTATGTAATTCACTGTGCAAAATTAAGAAATTGTATTAAAATAAGGTGATGAATAATTATATGACTCAGTATCAATATATTGTGAATGTATTGTTAAAATATTGAAGTAATAGCTGGAATGTGTATTTTTGTTATGTTGTTTTGAATTATGTTTGTATACGTTGGGAAATGTTTATGTAACATTGTTTATCTTGTATCATCTAACTTATTGAAAAGTGTCACTCATCATTTAATTATATATAAAGAGTAGGTATAATAAGCTAGGCTTCGGCCTACACCTTTTTCGGTAATTATGTATATTTATTTATTTTGTGAAAAGTTGTCTGTGAGGACCAAATTAAAATTATTGATTGATGGATTGAATATCATACATTAAATGAATAATATTGAAATACCATTTATGTTTTTGTTTACATTTATTAAAAATTATTTTCATTTCTTTCATTTTGCTTTCTTAAAACTTAAAATAAAACTACTACTACTACTAATAATAATAAATACATTATTAACAGTAAGACATAAACAGTAGCACTTAATTTTAAGGTGTTCTTGTTACGTTACATGCACTTACTATTATAATAACAATTAAATTATGCATAAACCCCAAATGCCAAACCCTATTCCTAACCATATAGTAAGTATGTGGTTAATTAATATTACTCAGTACTTAAATGTATAATTACACTGTAAAAATGACACCTTAAAATAAAGTGTAACCAAATAGACATTTATACATCTAACATTACTTATATAGTGGCAAGGAAGAATATATGCTGTCAGTTTAAACACAAGGTAAATATTACTCAGGTAATATCAGGTAATAATTTGCTTTAAATGACAGGATAAAGCAAATTATATGGGGCTTATTTATTTTCTCACACAGTGTTAATTTTTATATGAAATTGTATAGTTGACATTATATCGCAAGGGGATCATCATTTTAGCTCCTTGGCATCAAAAAGTTTGCCATTATGAACGGTACAGCACAATCTCAACCACATTCAGACACATTTCTATCACCAAATGTACATACTGTACTGTCATACTGCTCTGCACTACTGGCACAGCAAAATTTCAAATCGTTCAAACACCCCATAACTCAACATTTTTAATAGCTGTATCATTTGCTCAGTCTCCTTGTAAACCATCAAATCTTTCCCAGTCCAAATGTTGCCTCTCTCTCTCTCTCTCTCTCTCTCTCCCTCAGTGTCTGGTCTTTAGCTCATTCTGAGTGTATCAGTGGCCTCTTTCATCCACTCTCAGCACTGAGCTCTTCACTGGACCAGTGTAATCCAGTCTGACTGCTTCAGAGACAACAGAGACTCTCCTCTCTTTCTCTCTCTCTCTCTCTCATCTCACTCTGAGCCCAGCTGTGCCTTCACTCTCCTCCAAGTCTATCAGAGTCTTTAACTCACTCATACTGTGGGAGTCCACAAGTAGAAATCTTGCTACAGTATGCGGTTTATACTGTGGCAGATATATTTGGGATATCTGTGGAAAGGGCTGCTTTGCGTTATTTATATATGAGAGTGATATAAAATATAGAGCTTTAATATTTCAGCCGTGGTGCTTTGAAGGGGATACATTTCAAGACTATATTTCAGAGAGGGATTTAGCATTCTGACTGACTGGCAGCACACTAAAACCTACCTGGGAAGTTTCGTCTTTAAATTCATTCCCTTTACTGTTAAATATCATTACTTCTGAGATAAGTTCAACAACAAATTTCAAACAATCATAGATGATAATGGGGATATATTGCTTTTTAAATGACGTTAGAAATCTATTGTGTATCAGCCAAAGCATATTAACATTCTGCAGATGCCAATGCTTTTAATAACCGATGGTTCATTGCAGTTCATTTAATGAAAGATTTTCTAAATTAAATCATGTTTTAGATTAAATTAAACTAGTACACATTCCTTAAAGATTGAAGGACAGTTTTTACATTTCTTAGAAGTATAATAATAAATCAAACTGAAAATAGCAAACAGAGCAACAGAAAATCATTTTTCTGCAAGGAAGCATGGTTTCATTAGGGCTGATTATGTGACTAGTCATTCATTGAATATTCAATTTTGTTATAGTTTTGAACATCCCTAGTAGAAAAAATAGGTTACCTATCCATCTACACTCTAAGAAAAAAAGCCATTTAAAATAGGGCCTAATGTGCCGTGTTAATATGAAGGGATTTTCCATGTTGATTTTTTACAGGTGTTTTACACATATAATATTTAATTACCCATTGCATCGTGTTTTGTTTTAATTTTCAGTGTAGACCAACTAGAAACTGTCTAAAACCAGCCTTAGGCTTGCCACTGTCAACTAGAACTACTAAACTACTAAAACGGTTTTTGTTAACTGAACTAAAACTGAAAATTAAAAACAAATATTAATATTAAAAGAAAAACTTTGACAACTAATTGAAATAAAATAAGTTGAAGTATTAAAATTAAAATTGTATTGTAAGACTAAAACAAAATAAAAAATAAATAGATTAAAAAACAAACTAATAAAAATAGCAAAAGCACATAACAAAATGTCCAAAACGTAATAAAATTAAAAACTGCTGATTGAAAATATTGATAAACACTGTAATATCATATAAATAATACTAAAATAACACTTGCTTCAGCTGGACGTTCCAAGAGCACACGTGTTTTTGACCTCTCATGTCATATCTTTATGAACTCTTCGCTTCTCGTGAGGGGTCTGGCTCTACGTCAGCGTTTTCATCCAAGCCTTTTTCTGAACAAGCAGAACTCACCTGCAATCTGTTCTGAGTCTAAACTTTTATTAATCACTTCTTTAATACCCACAGATGCTCACATTCCAGTTTTTAATATCAAACATATTGCATATTACATTACAAATTCAAGCTATTCATCTTAAACCCACAGTGATATCAGAGCATTAACAATCTGTTCAGGTTTGATTGCTTATCTATGCAAATATGGCTGTGCTCCAAAACCTACTCAACTGACTTGCTGCATACTGCCTACATAGACTGCTACATGAAACAGAACCTTGTAAGGGACTTTATGGACATTCTATATACACAGCAACACCAAAAAAAACAGATCTTCTCACTAAAAAAGAAAAAAAAAAAAGGAGATTTGCCTCACAACTGATTCCAGTAGAGTTTGCCATTAATATGTTACTAAACTAAATGTGCAAAACTCAAATGAGCATAAAACAAACACAGGCCATAAATACAGGTTAAAATGGTTAGTTTTAATTAGAGAGGAGTTGCGGTGACAGACCAAACCTCTAACAACCAATTAGCAAGGTTAAATAGTCCACATTTTTGGAAATAGTTTTGCTATGAAATTCTTCCAATTAAAAGCAATGCCACACACATTTAGCTCATTGTGAGTATCCTGAGTGTAGTGCTTTTAAGATGCTGTGATGAGTTAAAAATACTTCAACTTCCAAAATCAACCTACTCTATTTTGTTGTGCAGTGTTACAAAATGGAACAAAAACCATGCTTTAGTTTATATGTTCTGCTAATACAAACACTTCTGCTTGCAGAAGCACATCTCTGTAATTGACTGTGTAAATATGTTCTGTGATTTTATAGAGAAAGAACTGAAATGTCATACTGCAAGCCTTTCATTTTTCTATTACATTTTAAAAGCAGTGTTTTGAAATAAATCCTCCCTCAGTGAGTTTAGGAAACGGTTCTGCATAAACACTGTGTGAAGTGGAGCGTTTTGTCGCAGCCCAACTTGAAAATGAAGAGCAGCCTTAAGTTTTGTATTAAAAAGGGGATATGGAAAAAAGTCTGCCTGCTAACATGGTGCACTTTACATCTCATATTCTTTCATATATAGCCTGATCTCATACATATAATATGGGGTCAGATCAGGACAGGTAGAAAACTGTTACCAGAGATGCCGGCAGTACAATTGGGGGAAAAAATTTAAAAAGAGTCACCATAGACTGAACCGTGGACAGTACTAAGTCTTGAAGCAGGTATAGGTTTTTTTTTAGAAGGTCACTGGGGCTTTGCTCTTCTGGACCACCTTGATTATTTGATATGTGCGTTAAGACAGCAGCTAATATATTTAGTGTAAATGACATAAGAAAGAAAGAAAGAAACAATATATATATATATATATATATATATATATATATATATATATATATATATATATATACACACACATACATACACACACATACACGTTTATACTGTAGTGTATACTATCTGTCTGTCTGTCTGTCCATGTATGAAGTAAATATTAGAGCTTGTAGCAAAAGAACAGTATAGCTGGTGTGTTGGTTCAGAGTAAATAAAATCCTGCATTCTGTTGTCATGACACTCAGCAGACGTCTTATTTTCAGTCGGCTGCACACAAGAATCAGCAAGAGAAAATGGGGTTAAATGCAACATTTTTTACTTAAATTGTCCTCTAGGCAAGGCAAAATGAGAGGTAAGACTAATATACCTAATTATTTCAGGATGAAAATAGAAATAAGTGTCTATAACATAAGGCCTTACTATTATAATATAAAAATGTAAAAAATATATGATAATAATAATAATAAATAAAAATAAAATAAAAAATGAAAAAATAATTTATGAAAATAATGAATAATAAAACATCACTTTTCTCAAGTTTATCTCTGAATCACAGGCAGATGTGATATATAAGATTGGCTATTTGTAAATAGGCCTACATTGTCACATTAATACAGTTTATAAAAAAAAAAATAAATAAATAAAACTAAAAAAAAAAAAACTACCTAGAAGTGGTAGTAAAAAGTGCACTTTCGCCTTTTAAAAGTCAAAGAAACTTTCAAACTTTTGATCTACTGTACAAACCCAAAACTTGATAACAGCTATGACTGAAGTCTACTAAGTTTGAATGGAGTTTTTTTTTTTTTTTTAACCAGAATATTAAGAATATCAGTACAGTGCTGCTTTGCAAGAACTGCAAAGTTTGACAGAGAAAGAAAAAACTCAGGCCCAGGGTATATACTGGGTATAGTAAATGTAAGATGATTGTCAGAACTGCACAGACACTACAAATCAATAACAGCTAGAGGGAACAAGCAACCTCAAACGCTCTGCACAAAAAAGACCTATACAAACACAAACTTTACTTTTAGTAATTTCAGCAAGAACCAAAAGTATGCCTCAAAATTATTATATCAATTGATGCTTCCTTTTATAAAATAAAGTATGTCATGTTTTTATTTCATAATTGATTGTCCAGTATAATCCTTTGCATTGCAGTTTGGATGGTTGATAATGTGTGCATTCTTTTAAGTATTGCAGAATTGGATATTTACTGGGTGTCTGTCCTTTCCCTGCAGTGAGAACACTTCGGATTATTATGTGTTAATATTACTCTGTGTTTCTGTCTCTTTCTCACACACAACAGAGCAAGAAACACGCCAACAAAGTGCGTCTGTTCTACATGCTCCACCCAGAAGATGGAGGTCCACCATCCAAAAGACTGAGACCAGACAATCCGGTATTTTCTAAAGCTCTTACAATAAAACTTCATTTTAGTTTATAGTCTTCCTCTCTATTATGCTTATTATTAATAATACAGTATATCTGGAAATCTGGATGCACATAACATAATTTCATTAAAATACCAAGCCAAATGGCATCTGCAAATGATCTATTGTTTTATAATGTAAAGCCTAAAAACATGTATTTTGTGCAATGTTTTACATGAAAAGTGACCTTGTGCTATTATCTTTTAAACTAAATGCCATGTGGTTTGATATTTTGTCTAATGCAATGACAAATCTGAACTACGTGCATGTTTAATTTGTACTGATAAGTGATATTCCTTAAGATAGGAAAATCACTAATAAAGTCTCTTCTCAATCATTTCTCCAAAATAGCAATGAGATTATATGGAAAGCAAGTTGAGACTGCAGTTATTTCTTTGAAAAAAATCTCCTGAAAAATGTCTTAAATTTGTACTGAGATCTAAAAATGATCTCAAATATATCTCATCAAATTATCTGAATTATGCTGTCCACATTAATTTTATACTCTTACTATATCACAACTTGTTTTTACAGACTATAATTGATAACAACTGATCTATATATATATATATATATATATATATATATATATATATAAAACACTAAGCATTTTTTTTTCTTTCGGATAATCTACTTGTTGATTAACCTCAAGAGAGACATTTTTGTCTTCTGTGAAATGCTAAATGAGGACAGTGGAGATTACAGGCACTGAGCTTTGATTTTGATTCACTCCTCAGAGACAGAATGTTAATGTTCCATTTCCCCAAAAGGCAAATGACCGGCACAGCAGTCATCTAATATCTTCATGGACTCTGAATTAAGCCATGATTAACACAAGCTGTTTAGGAAGCAGATAGACAATTTGAAGAGGCTATAAACCAATAGATGAAGAGTTCCAGGGCTTTTTAGTCTTTTCTGGCAGTTCTGAATATATCATAAAACATCTTAATGATCCCAGGGGGAATTGATGATTTGACATACAGACACGTACAGGTTGTTTTGACTGGTTATGAAGTGCTTGAGCTCTTGTAATTGCTTTCTGAAGGGTCTCTGAGGGGTGGAGATGTTAGTTTATCACTCGCATTCAGTCAAACCTCCCAGCTACCATTCTGTTTGAATCGTAGTCTGTGCTCTTATACAGAGCTCATTAGTGGGACTGTTTTTGAATAATTCTTCTTGGTACCAGACAGTCCTCGGCCACGACTGCGTCTTCACTTTCAAACCCTCCGTTTGAGTGAAGCAAAGCCGACGGGCCACAAATCAAAACCAAACACAAAATAAAGAAAGTGCAAGCCTCTAGAAAGAAACCAGTGCTGGCCAACATTTCACTGACTGAAACTTTTGAGTCCTGTCTCTTCACAACTTTTTTTGTCCACTCCACACATCCACACAAGTCAGTTCAGGCTCCTCTGTCAAGAATAGATGGATTGAAGCAGATCTTTCTCACATTTGCTCAGCTATCAGTCTGGAATCAGTCAGAGACACCGTGTGCCCTGTCAATGCCGCCTCCCACAGGACAGAAAATCACAAGATCTCCTTTCACATTGTTCTTATTCTCTAAGACAGACATGTACTGAGAAACAGACCTTCATAGACTCAATTATTTCTTCAAGACAGAAATGATTAAATGGAGATAAAAATTGAAACTCCTGATAAAAAGGCTCTAATCTCATATGCGTCACCTTTACAGTTTCAAAATAGATTTCAATGTCTCAGACGGTGCTCAGATTTGCCCAGATACAATAAAAGTCCGAGATTTCAATATGAAATCAAACATGTTTCTGTTTTTACATCATTTAGGGATTTTAAGGGAAAACATCGGAGAGAAAGTCGATAATTACATGAAACATTAAAATTTTCTCTGGCTTCAATTTCTCATTATCTTCATACTGCACCCAAATCCAAACTTTAGGACTGTTCGCACTGTCATTTTGTAAATGTAGTGAAGACAATATCTTCTTGGTTACCATAGTAATGAATTAGGTGCCAACGCAACGCCAAGAAATATAGAAGATTGTCCTTGCTGAAAGAGGGAAGATTTAAAAAAAAAACTCATTCACTCATTCACAGTTCTGTACATATATTGTAAATGAATTCAGACATCTGCAGACTCTTCTTAACTCTGTGCATGATGTTATAGTGATTTTGTATCACTACTGACCAAAAAATGCTGAACTTGCAATTTGATAAGACTGAAATACATTTTAAAAAACTGATTTTAATCAGATTTGTTAAATTCTTATTTATGTGGGCTTTTGCTGTTCAAACTTCAAACAACTGAAAAGTTCTAAAACTTACAGTCCAAAAATCAATATATCAATAAATAAATGTGGTACTTTTGTATAATTAATATACTATTACAGTTTGTCCGTTTTTTGAATTAGGTTTTATTTGTATATCTTTCATTATGATTTTAGTTAAAAGTTTTAGTAATTTTATTGTTTTGCATTTTTTTTATTAGTCTTATTTTTTATTTATTTATTTTAATATGTCTGTATACTTTTTATTTATTTATTTATTTATTTATTTTTGTTATGTTAGTTCAACTTAAACTAAACAAAAATGAACAAATGTTGCATTGGCAACTAGATGAAATAAAATGTCTTTTTTAATATGTTATTTTAGTTAATGTTAATTAAGTTAAAGTTACTTTAGTATCATTAATAGTTTGTCAGTAGTTTGAATTAGGTTTTATTTGTATATCTTTCATTGCAATTTCAGTTAAAGTTTTAGTAATTTTATTGTGTTTTGTATTTTTTTATTAGTATTTATTTATTTACTTATTTTTTTTAATATGTATACATACTTTTAAGCTTTGTTTTTTGTTTTTGTTATTTTAGTTCCACTTTAAACAAAAATGAGAAATGTTGCTTCTTTGACAAATAGTTTAAACGATGTTTACATTTTAATATTTTATTTCAGTTAATGTTTAAGTATGAAGATGAAGATGTTTTTTTTTTAATAATTTAGTTTTTAGTTAGTTTTAGTTAGTTAAAAAAGAAACTTTATATCTCCCAGCTGTGACTATGTTTCTCATTATTGTGACTTAAAATACAACCCGATCTCATGAAAGTGCGTATAAATAATGCGCCAGATAAAAACGAAAACTCGTGGTATTGATACTCAAAAATGGACTTTGGTGTGTGTATGCTACGTGATGGGTAGGATTAGGGTTGTGGGGTAGATGCGTATCATATGTAAGCATATGCACGCCAACAAATTTCATATCATATGCACGCGAAAACTGCGTATTATATGCACGCCAAACACGTTCGTATCATACATACGCTAGGGCTGTCACGGTATTAGATTTTTCATATCATGGTTATTGTGGCCATAAGAATTCACGATATCGATATATCACGATATCTATAGAAACCTTGGGGGGGGGGACTGAATTATCAGTCAAATTATTTTTTACATTTACATTTATGCATTTAGCAGACGCTTTTATCCAAAGCGACTTACATTGCATTCAAGTTACAGTTTTACATTTTATCAGCTCTTGCTTTCCCTGGGACTTGAACCCATGATCTTGGCATTGCTAGTGCCATGCTCTACTATTTGAGCTACAGGAAAGTTTTTTACTTTGTTTACTGAGTTTTTCTTTTTCACCCAGCGAACATAATGATACTGATAAACTCAGGGCACAAGACTCTGGCTTTCTCTGTCGTCTTTGGAGCGCCTATGAAATAACAAGAGAAAAAATACTGTCAAGTTCAACAGTATGATGAATAAATATTAATGGTAACACTTTACAATAAGATGTCATTTGATAACATTAATGTATTAACTAACAATATATTTATTACACAATTTATTAATCTTTGTTCCCCTTTCAGTCGGTCACTCCGAGTCACGTCGGATGACCGACGAAATTGGGATCTCGCCAGAGAGACCAATCCACTTCGAGTGTAACTAAACGAGCCAATGGACATTGGCATGCGATTATTGCATCCAGCTGCCGCTGATCACAGCGTGAGCAAAAGAGGCAGCTGATGCACCGCATCAATTATCCTTTCGCTTCGGAGCCGAGCGGTAGTGGTTAAAGCTACTGCTCTCCCTTCCAAGAGAGTGTTCTGCGAGCGAGTACGGGCGTTACGGCGCGGCAGCGGTGGTCACGGTGTCCGGGAGAGAAAGATCGTCTTCCTGCTGACAGCCACACTGGGAGTGTGCGGTGGCCAGCTCCCCTGCGTGCTTCAGCACTAAAAGAGCATTTCTCTGAAAGAGCAATTTCTCTAAAAGAGCAACACGGGTGATCGCGTCTTTTTAAAGATGTCTTTTCACCCGTGCGTTTCTGGGTGTGGTCGTTTCCTGGCGCCTCAGGACGGTCACGATCGCTTCCTCACGTGTCTGGGCATTCAGCACGCTGAGGTGGCTTTCGTGGATGGTTCATGTTCTTCTTGCGGGGACATGACCATCTCGGAGTGCGACTCTGCTATGTCAAACATGGCAGAGTCCCTCTGCCTGCCGTGATCCGGCGTGCACACTGGATCCGGTGGAGTTAGAGGTGATTTGAGGATTACGGTGAGGGCTTCCCCAAGTGGAGCTCCTCACCCCTCAAGCACTCCGCAGCCGGTGGAGCTGCCGAAGGAGCGCGCTGGCCACGCGTTTCCTTCGGTGCCCCCTCTGACGACCAGATGTCGATCACCGCATCGGAGGGTGGGCCCTCTCTCTCCGGGGATGACGACCCGGCTGCGTTGCCCCCTTCGGGTGTGGTAGCGTTGTCCGTGCCAGACCCAGAGATGACGGCTATGCTTTCCCGGGCCGCCGAGAATGTCGGGCTCGTGTGGAATCCTAAAAAGCCACCGTGTCCCGATCCTTCGAGGCTGGGCGAGTGGTTCCTCGGTGGGGGTGGCGCTGGTTCTCAGCGCCCCCCTCCGGTGCCATTCTTTCCGGAAGTGCATGAGGAGCTGACAAGATTGTGGAGGGCACCTTTCACTGCCCGAAACACATCTTGTAGTTCTTCCGCTCTCACCACCCTCGATGGTGGAGCCGCTTTGGGGTATGCGGGCATCCCCTCGGTGGAACGGTCTGTGGCCATGCAACTGTGTCCAACAGCCGCTTCCACCCTGCGGGGTGATCCGTGTCTCCCCTCACGGGCCTCTAAGTATTCGTCAGGTCTAACTGGCAGTGCTTATAGAGCCTGTGGGGAGGCGGCTTCCGCCCTCCACGCTATGGCGTTGCTGCAGGTCCACCAGGCCAAAGCACTGAAAGACCTGCACGAGGGTGGTCACGACCTGGCGGTTCTACATGAGCTGCGTGCTGCGACGGACCTCGCGCTACGAGTGACGAAGGTGACCGCACAGTCTCTGGGTTGTGCGATGTCCAGGAGCGCCATCTCTGGCTGTGTCTCGCTGACATGAAGGAGCAGGAGAAGGTACAGTTCCTGAATGCTCCCGTGTCACAGACCGGCCCTTTCGGCGACGCTGTCGAGAGCTTTGCCCAGCAGTTCTCGGCAGCCCAGAAGCAGACTGAGGCAAACACATCATGCGCCGGAGGAAACCTGCTGCTTCCACTCCGGCTGCAGCCACTCAGCCTGCTCGTCGCCGTGGGCGCCCCCCTGCGGCCGCCCCCGCTCCCGCGCAGCCGCAGCAGCCTTCACCAGGCAGCGTCGTGGAGCCGGTCGCAGGCAGGACGCCCAGCCCGTCCAGGCCCCCGCCAAACCTGGCGGCAAACGCAAGTGCAAGAGGCCCTGGGACGGTCGACCCAGAGATGGAGGAGACTGCTCATCGGGAGATGGTGACTGCACCACTCCCTCCCCCGGAGGAGGGCCGGGTGGAGTATCTTTTGTTCATTTTGTTCTGCCGCTGGCCCAGCAGCCAGCGGTACCCAAAACATCAGTAAAGAGCGGTCTCCTCAATCTCCGGGTCTCAAGAGGAGGAGAGTGGTGATCCGTGCATCACAGGATCACTTCCCTCCTCCTCTCTCGCCAGCAGGCAGCGGGTGGTTGCCCAAGAGCACCCCTCCTGCCCATTCGTGGAACCAGGTAAGGGCAGTAGCACTCCAGTCCCCGCTTCAAGTCGTCAAACGCCGGGCTGTCACAAGCCTCAAGCCGGGTTCCTGTGTCTCCTCCCACGCGAGGAGAAATCAGGTGAGTGCTACACTACACACCCAGACCCAGCCCCCTGCCGTCACAGGCCAGGCCGTCACAGGCCCTGGGGCCGGTCCCTGTGTTCCACCTCGCTGCCCCACCGCGGGCATGTCGGTGGGCCCGTTGGCCCCGCTGGTGCGGTCTCTCGGAGCCTGGTTAGCGCTCCCCAGCCCGTCCCGGTGGCTCCTGCGGACCATCAGACTCGGCTATGCGATTCAGTTCGCCCGGCGTCCCCCCCAAGTTCAGGGGCATCCGGTTAACTTCAGTCAAAGCCGTCGATGCCCCTGTCTTGCTCGCGGAGATTGCAGTCCTACTGGCGAAGGATGCAATAGAGCCGGTCCCTCCAGCCGATATGAGGTCGGGGTTTTACAGCCCTTACTTCATTGTGCCCAAGAAAAGCGGTGGGTTACGACCGATCTTGGATCTGCGAGTTTTGAACCGTGCACTTCACAAGATGCCGTTCAAGATGTTGACGCAGAAACGCATTCTTGGATGCGTCCGTCCCCTAGATTGGTTTGCAGCAATCGACCTGAAGGACGCGTACTTTCATGTTTCGATTCTCCCGCGACACAGGCCATTCCTGCGATTCGCGTTCGACGGTCGGGCATATCAGTACAAGGTCCTGCCCTTCGGGCTGTCCCTTTTCGCCTCGTGTCTTCACCAAAGTCGCAGAGGCGGCCCCTTGTTCCCTTGAGAGAACGGGGTGTGCGCATTCTCAACTACCTCTACGACTGGCTCATACTTGCACAGTCTCGAGAGCTGTTGTGCGCACACAGGGACCTGGTGCTCAGGCACCTCAGCCAGTTGGGCCTTCGGCTCAATTGGGAAAAGAGCAACTCGTGCCAGTGCAGAGGATCTCTTTTCTCGGCATGGAGTTGGATTCGGTCAACCAGACAGCACGCCTCACCCAGGAACGTGCTCAGTCGGTGCTGAACTGCCTCAAGACTTTATCAGGCAGGACAGCGGTCCCACTGAAACTCTTTCAGAGGCTCCTGGGGCATATGGCTGCAGCTGCGGCCATAGTTCCGCTCGGTCTGCTCCATATGAGACCGCTTCAGCACTGGCTCCATGGTCGAATCCCGAGGTGGGCGTGGAAACGCGGTACTCACCGGGTTCAGATTACACCGGCCTGCCGCAAGACCTTCAGCCCGTGGTCAGATCCTTCGTTCCTTCGGGCAGGAGTGCCCCTGGAGCAGGTATCCAGGCATGCTGTGGTATTCACGGATGCCTCGGCCACCGGCTGGGGTGCCACGTACAACGGGCACGCAGTAACAGGGGTTTGGACGGGCCCCCTTCTGCGTTGGCATATCAATTGCCTCGAGTTGCTGGCAGTACGCCTTGCCCTGTGCCGCCTCAGAGGGCGCCTTTGGGGCAGGGACGTTCTGGTCCGTACGGACAACACTGCGACCGTTGCCTATATCAACCGGCAAGGCGGTTTGCGCTCCCGTCGCATGTCGCAACTCGCCCGCCACCTCCTCCTCTGGAGTCAGAAGCATCTGAGGTCCCTTCGTGCCATCCACATCCCAGGAGTGTTCAATCAGGCGGCCGACGAGCTGTCTCGAGCGGCACTTCCTGGGGAGTGGAGACTCCATCCCCAGGCGGTCCAGCTGATTTGGAGTCGGTTCGGAGTTGCTCAGGTAGACCTGTTTGCATCTCCAGAAACCACCCACTGCCAGTGGTTCTACTCCCTGTCCGAGGCAACGCTCGGCACGGATGCACTGGCACACAGCTGGCCCCAGGGCTTGCGCAAGTATGCGTTTCCCCCAGTGAGCCTGCTAGCACAGACATTGTGCAAGATCAGGGAGGACGAGGAGCAGGTCCTGTTAGTGGCTCCATATTGGCCCAACAGGACCTGGTTCCCGGAACTCATGCTCCTCGCGACAGCCCCTCCCTGGCCGATTCCTCTGATGAAGGATCTGCTTTCTCAGAGACGGGGCACCCTCTGGCACCCGCGTCCAGACTTGTGGAAACTTCATGTGTGGTCCCTGGACGGGACGCGGAGGTTCTAGGTGACCTGCCCCAGGAGGTAGCGCTCACTATCGCTTCAGCACGAGCACCGTCCACAAGACGGGCCTATGCGCTGAAGTGGAACCTGTTCGTCGAATGGTGTTCCTCTTACCAGGAGGACCCCCGGAGATGTTCGATCAGAGCCGTGCTTTCCTTTTTGCAACAAGGGTTGGAGCGTAGGCTGTCCCCCTCCACCCTTAAGGTATATGTTGCTGCTATTTCTGCCCACCACGACCCCATAGAGGGGAGGTCGGTGGGGAAGCACGATCTGGTCGTCAGGTTTCTTAGGGGGGCCAGGAGGTTAAATCCTCCGAGGCCTCCCTCCCTTCCCTCTTGGGATTTGGCTTTGGCGCTAAGAGCCCTACAAACTGCCCCCTTTGAGCCATTGCAGTCAGTCGAGTTGAAGTTTCTTTCTATGAAAACCCTACTCCTGACTGCATTGGCCTCAATCAAGAGGGTGGGGGACCTGCAGGCATTTTCGGTCGACGAGTCGTGCCTTGAGTTTGGGCCGGCTGACTCCAGTGCAACACTGAGGCCCCGGCCCGGCTATGTGCCCAAGGTTCCTACCACGCCCTTCAGGGACCAGGTAGTGAGCCTGCAAGCGCTGCCCCTGGAGGAGGCAGACCCAGCCCTAGCTTTGCTCTGTCCTGTACGCGCACTGCGTCAGTACGTGGATAGAACTCAGAGCTTCAGGACCTCAGAACAGCTCTTTGTCTGTTACGGAGGACAGCAGAAGGGGAAGGCTGTCTCCAAGCAGAGGATGGCCCACTGGATAGTGGATGCCATCACCTTGGCCTACGAAGCACAAGGTGTGCCCTGCCCGCTCAGGTTGCGTGCTCACTCCACTAGGGGTGTCGCATCGTCCTGGGCGCTGGCTCGTGGTGCCTCGCTAGCAGACATCTGTAGAGCTGCGGGTTGGGCGACTCCCAACACGTTCGCTAGGTTTTATAGCCTACGTGTCGAACCGGTTTCCTCCTGTGTTCTCACCTCAAACGGGTAGTGGCACTGAGAGGGCCGGCTCAGAGTCGGCTTGCGGCGTCCTTACGCCTAATTCTCCAGAGAGTTCCTTAACCAGGCAAACCCTGTTGAGTCCTCCAGCACTCCGGCGTCCGGACGCGGCGGGGCGTCCGGCGCCAGGCCTTCAGCCAATGAATTCTTGAAATCTGGTGCGAGGCTAGTGCCCATATGAGAGACCCTGTCGGGATCCCATATGTGTATTCCACGGTATTCTTATTAGAGCCATGTTTCCCCTGGCGGACCACGTTCTGCCATCTCTAAAGATGCAGCCTGAGCCATCTCAGAGACTTCCATGTGCAATAGGGCCCTTCGGGGTTACTTCACATGTTTGAATGTCACTTAACCCCCTCTGGGAGGAGGTGACTCCGCAGTGTGCCTCTTCCAAGTGGAAGGGCACGCTTCCCAGTGTTATCCTAGTCCTACTGTTTGGGTTGCTCAAGGAACACCAGTAGTTGACCTTCTCTGTGTAGAGCCCGGTCCTATTGTCTGCCTTATAGGAAGGGTCAGGAGCCCTACACAGGGCACTGGAAGGGGCAGCTCCTGTGGCGCTTTGGTAGGGATCCCAATTTCGTCGGTCATCCGACGTGACTCGGAGTGACCGACTGAAAGTGGAACGTCTCGGTTACGTATGTAACCCTCGTTCCCTGAAGGAGGGAACGGAGACGTCACGTCCCGTCGCCACAGTCGCTGTACCACCGCTGAGCTGCCGGGTCGCCGGCTCGGCTCCTCAGCGAAAACATAATTGATGCGGTGCATCAGCTGCCTCTTTTGCTCACGCTGTGATCAGCGGCAGCTGGATGCAATAATCGCATGCCAATGTCCATTGGCTCGTTTAGTTACACTCGAAGTGGATTGGTCTCTCTGGCGAGATCCCAATTTCGTCGGTCATCCGACGTGACGTCTCCGTTCCCTCCTTCAGGGAACGAGGGTTACATACGTAACCGAGACGTTAATGTTAATAAAAATACAGTCGTTCATTGTTCATGTTAGTTCACAGTGCATTAAAGTTTACAAACACAACTTGTGATTTTAATAATGCATTAGTAAATGCTGAAATTAACATTAACTAAGATTAATAAATGCTGTGGAAGTATTGTTCATTCTCATTTCATGTTAACTAATGTAATTAACTAATGTTAACTAATGAACCTTAACATCTAAACTGATCCTTTAACCTGTTAACTTGTGTATCTGTATTTTAAGCTCTTTAACCTAACGTATAGTTGCGCTGGCGCCACTGAAGTCATGCGGTAAGAGCGCTGCTAATTCAGTTTTAATGTGCATCTAGAACGACCGCAGATGAGGCATTAAGTGCATGGCACTGCGACCAGCTAAACATTTTACAGTTTAATGTAGCAATGTGGTCGCTCAGTTTTTCAAGATCAGTTTTAATCGTGTAACTGTTAACAGATTTGAACAAAGAAATAAAGTGTTACTACGCACAGGTCGTATTGATTGCAAATACAAAAATAAGACGAGTAAAGAAAAAACGGTACTTATTAAAATAATCACCCTTTACTTAAATATATTAATGTAACATTAATGTAACATTTATGTAACCTTAATGTAACATTTCCCATTCTATGACTAGTAAAATAATGGCAACTTACTCTGATGAACACGCTCTTCTCGGACAGCTGCGAGCGCTTCGTTGTCTTCTTGTTTGACAGGTGTCAGGGTTAAGGCGCAATACTGCCACCTGGAGGTCAACCAGGTACTGGCGCTGGAGTATTTACATGTGGTGTTATCACAAGAGTCCTGTACATTTTAAATATTACGGTTATCGCCAATACCGGTATATCGTCACCCACTAAATTAACACGATATCGATAATTGTTGCTTTGAATATCACGGTTATCGTCAATAGCGGTATATCGTGACACCCCTAATATACGCCAAAGTCCATTTTTGCGTATCAATACCACGAGTTTTAGTTTTTATTTGGCATACTATTTAAACGCATTTTCATGAGACCGGGCTCTAAAATATCACAAACTGTGACTTTGTATCTTCCAACTTCATATCTCTAAAAGTGGCTTTATCTCACAGTGTGACATTATTTCTAATTTTAAACTTTACCTCATAATTACATTTTTTAATTTTTTACATTGAGGTGAAATCAGGCTTCCATAACATTCCATTCCAGCGTGTAAAAGCAGAGCCACCCCTGAGAATAACACAGACTCATTCTCAGTTAAACTCGCCTTGTTTTCTCCACTCCTTGACTTCATCAGAGAGGAAGTGAGTTACACTGAGGCTGTGGAAAGCGTGTTTGAGTTTCTTTTTCAAAAATGTCAAGCAGAAGTACACAGACTCACAGGAGAACAACAAAAGAGGAAAGTAGGTCAGAAAGGTGCTCGGAGATATTAAAATATATATATATATATATATATATATATATATATATATATATTTCTTTGCTTTAGTGGCTCTCCATCAGGTAGAATGACGAAGTTAAAGGATGTTAAATAATTTTTTTTTCTCCTCCTCTATTCTCCTCCATTTTTCTAAATCTATGTTTTGTATGCCGCTTTTAACCGGCACAATTAATGTGCCTCTGTGACTTTCCTCCTTCGGGCTCTTATTTTTAGCTTGTTTTCACACCCTTCCTAACATTACAACAGAGGAATGATAGAGTGGAGGAGAGAGATAAACAGACTCCTAATTAAATGCTCTTTGTTAACAACAGAACAGGACCAGACACTGCCAGAGCATCACACACACGCTTACACATATTCACAACTTCACACACCAGCACCTTCACTCACACATGCTCATACACTCACTTTGCTTTCATTATCAAACCTAAAATAGGTCATATGTAAATGTACACAGACAAATGTGTAGGTGACAAGTCACTGGCGAGGAAGAAAATTACAAGTTTGAATGAAAAACCGAGGGGAAATATGAAATCGACTTGCATTCATCTTCTTCAACGAATGCTGTAAAAAAAAAAAAAAACATTTCACATTTAATCAAGCAGGAATTCAATTTTATTCAGTGTCTGTTGGTCTTTCTCACCTGTGTTTGGTGGTTTATTTTAGATGTTGCTGACAGCTTCAATTTTCACAGTGTTATTTATTGGATTACACTCGGCTTGTCCCTTCTAGAGGTGCGAGGAGAATGTTTGACCTGGTTCTGGGATCATAATCATCATAGTAATCCATATGCACAGGCCCTGTGGACCTGAAAACCACAGAGAGGATGCCAGAATTCAACACACATGCCTGAAAAGCAAAGTATCACCGAAAAGCAGGCTTTTAGCAACTAAAATATCAAATTCAAACAGTTTCAGTCTCCGCTGGGGACCATTGCAGCCCTGATGGGTTCTTTAAAGAGTTTAATCTTGTTTTTATTCTGATTATGGTTTTCAAGGTCATATACGGTTAAAGCAGGGTGACATAACTAAAACAATTATATCCTGATAATTTTCAGAATTTTCTCTGAAAAGGATGGTTTTGTTTCACTCAGAGGAACCAAACAGCTTAAATGCAAAAGCAACATTTTTAAAATTTATTTATATATATTTATTTACATTATTTCTCAGTGTCCTGACTTTCTAAGAGTCAGCTAATGACAATATTGAGCTGATAATCATTTTCATGTCATGGCCAACAATACATGGCAAATATTAAAATTCTTTAGTGATTTGTCTACATAAACTAAACTAACATTTATGATGTACAGTATGGAAAACAGATTATTTTAAGATTTGCTAAAGATTGTTTGACGGTGTTATTAAATTATTTATTTTATTTTATTTTTAGATGACAGCAAAAATAATCTAAATGTAAAAATAAGGAAAATGAGAATGCACAACTAAATATCCGATATACACTACCATTCAAATGTTTGGGGTCGGTAAGATTTTTTAAAATGTTTCTGACAGAAGTCTATTATGCTCACCAGGGCTGCATTTATTTAATCAAAAATATAGTAAAAATTGTAATATTCTGAAAAATTATCAGAATTTTAAGTAACTTTTTCTGTTATAAAATATCAATTATTGTAATTTATTCTTCATTCAGAAATAATTCTAATATGCTGATTTGATGCTCAAGACATATTTTTTTTATTATATCAATGTATATGTAAATGTCAATAAAAATATATTTTTGTAGATTTTTTTTTTCAGGATTCTTTGATGAATAGAAAGTAGAAAAGAACAGCATTTATTTTAAATTAAAGAAATGTTTTTTTTTTTTTTTGTTTTTTTTTTTACTGTCAACGTTGATCAATTTAATGTATCCTTGCTTTAATTGAAGCAAGCATTTTATTGAATTAACCAACAGTAATGCAAAATAAATAAAAACTATAATAATGCTCAATAAGCAGTAAGGTACTAACATATTGTGCAAATTGATCAGAAATATATATTTTATACATCACTCAGCCTTTATACAGTGTGTGCAGTGCCTGGGCTTTCAAAACAAACTGAATTGAGCTGCATGCACTGCACAGAGATCACATGAAGCACTAAAACACACATCAAAATGAATGCACACACACGTATACAGTAATGAGTGCAGCCTGAGCTGTGACAGTGAGCTGCAAACGGCCTGTTTTACATGTGCAGAGCAGCAGTGGGATGGGAAAACATGTCTGTGAGCTCAGAGCGCTACACACTCACCTCTCTTGCACACAGCAGTCAGAACACACACGTTCACTGGCCAGCTCACTGGAATCAGGTCACAGGCACAGCGAAACAGAACTAGGCCATGAAGTTTGAACTTATTTGTCTGTTTCTTTTCAGCAGGGAGGTGACAGCGAACACTCTGGTCCCCTAACACACACACACACACAGCCACAGCTCTGAGACGATCGCTCTGGCCCAGACGTGTAAAAGAGTCTGCTCCTGTGTGACAATGAGTGCAGTGAGAACAGGTTCACATTTCACTCAAATGTGCCAGTACGCGCCACTTCTGGCGTAACATGACAGCGCATTCGGCAATGGTACAATTCATGACAGCTGTGAGGAAATACATATACACTGCCGTTCAAAAGTTTGGGATCAGTATGATTTTTATTGTTTTTTTTTGTTTGTTTTTTTTTATAAAGAATTCTCTAATGCTCATCAAGGCCACATTTATTTGATCAAAAATACAGAAAAATAGTAACATTGTGAAATATTATTATAATTTAAAGTAATTGTTTTCTATTTTAATATACTTTGAATTTTCATCAGCCATTACTCGAGTCTTCAGTGTCACATGATCCTTCAGAAATCATTCTAATATGCTGATTTATCATCAATGTTGGAAACAGTTGTGCTATTTAATATTTTTTGAAAACTTTTTCAGAATTCTTTCATGAATAAAAAGTTAAAAAATAAAAGCATTTATTCAAAATAGAAAGTCTTTACCATCACTTTTTATCAAGTTAACATATCCTTGTTGAATAAATTATTAATTTCTTTCAAAAACAGAAAGGAAAAAAAAAAGTACTGACCCCAAACCTTTGAACAGTATACTGTTACAAAATATTTCTATTTTGAATATATATATATATATATATATATATATATATATATATATATATATATATATATATATATATACATACATATATATTCAAAATAAATAAATGTATATATATATATAAAATGTATATACATTTACATTTAGTCATTTAGCGGACGCTTTTATCCAAAGCGACATACAAATGAAGACAATAGAAGCAATCAAAACCAACAAAAGAGCAACAACATGCAAGCGCTATGACAAGTCTTGGTTAGCCAAACGCAGTACACGTAGCAAGTTTTTTATTTATTTATTTATTTATTTATTTTTTGGTCTTTTTTTTTTTAAACAAGTAGATAGAATGTATAAAAGAAACCTAGTGTTAGTTTTTTTTCAAGAAAAGCTAGCAGTTAGAGAATAAATATGCAATTGATAGAGGGTCAAGTGTGTGTGTGTATGTGTTTTTTTTTTTTTTTTTGTTCTTTTAATGAAAAGAAGGCAGATAGATAAAATAAAATTTGAAAAGAGAATGCTAGAGTTAGAGGGTCAAATAAAGATGGAAGAGATGGGTTTTTAGCCGTTTCTTGACGATGGCTAAGGATTCAGCTGCTCGGATTGAGTTGGGCAGGTCATTCCACCAGATGGGAACAATTGATGAAAAAGTCTGTGAAAGTGATTTTGTGCCTCTTTGGGATGGCACAATAATGTGGCGTTCACTTGCAGAATGCAAGTTTCTAGAGGGCACATAGGTCTGAAGTACTGAATTTAGGTAAAGGGGTGCAGAGCCAAAGGTGGTTTTGTATGCAAATATTAATGCCTTAAATTTTATGCGAGCCACTATTGGTAGCCAGTGCAAATTGATGAACAGAGGTGTGACGTACATTCTTTTCGGCTCATTAAAGATTAATCTTGCAGCTGCATTTTGGATTAATTGTAGAGGTTTGATGGAAATGGCTGGAAGACCTGCCAAGAGAGCAATGCAATAGTCAAGTCTGGACAGAACAAGAGCTTGAACAAGGAGTTGTGTTGCATGTTCCGAAAGAAAGGGCCTGATCTTCCTAATATTATATAAAGCAAATCTGCAGGACCGGGCAGTTTTAGCAATGTGGTCTGAGAACTTCAGCTTATCATCAATCACAACGCCAAGGTTTCTGCCTGTTTTTGAAGGAGTAATGGTTGACGAGCCTAACTGGAAGGTGAAATTGTGATGAAGTGATGGGTTTGCTGAAACTACAAGAAGTTCTGTCTTAGCTAGGTTGAGTTGAAGGTGATGATCCTTCATCCAGCAATAAATGTCTGTTATATATGCTGAGATGCGAGCAGTTATCGTCGGATCATCAGGATGGAATGAGAGGTAGAGTTGAGTGTCATCAGCATAGCAGTGATATGAAAAGCCTTGTTACTGAATGACAGAACCTAATGATGCCATGTAGACAGAGAAGAGAAGTGGTCCAAGGACTGAGCCCTGAGGCACCCCAGTAGCTAGATGTTTCGACATGGATACTTCACCTTTTCCAAGATACCTTGAAGGATCTATGTGAGAGGTAAGACTCAAACCACTGGAGTGCGGTTCCTGAGATGCCCTTTCTCAATAGGGTTGACAGGAGGATCTGGTGGTTGACTGTATCAAAAGCAGCGGATATATCCAGCAAGATAAGTAATGAAGACTTGGAAGCCGCTCTTGCAAGTCTTAGGGCTTCAACAACTAGAGCAAGGCAATTTCAGTCGAATGTCCACTTCTGAAGGCAGATTGGTTGCTGTCCAGGAGGTTGTTCTGTGTGAGAAAGGCAGAGACTTCATTGAACACTACTCGTTCAAGTGATTTTGCAATGAAAGGTAGAAGGGAAACCAGTCTATAATTCTCTAAAAGAGTTGGGTTAAGAGTGGGTTTCTTAAGAAGTGGGGTTATATGAGCCTGTTTAAATGCTGAGGGAAAAACTCCAGTGTGAAGGGATGTGTTAACGATGTGAGTGAGTGCAGGTACAACTGCAGGAGAATGGCTTGAAGGAGATGGGATGGAATAGGATCAAGCGGACAAGTAGTAGGATGACTGGAAAGGATGAGTTTAGAGACTTCTGCCTCAGAGAGTGGAGAGAAGGATGTGAATGAGTGTATGTTTGATGGTAAGATGTGTTTGACAGTTTGTGGTGTGGAGAATTGTGCAGTGAGGATAGTAATTTTATTAATGAAGAATATGGCAAAGTCGTCAGCTGTTAGAGTTGATGAAGGAGGGGGAGGAGGAGGACAAAGGAGGGAGGAGAATGTTTTAAAGAGCATGCGAGAGTTAGGCGAATTGTTAATTTTGTCATGATAGTATGTTCTTTTAGCAGTAGAGACATTAGCAGAAAAGTCAGAGAGGAGTGATCGATATAAACTAAGCTCAGTAGGATTTTGTGATTTGCGCCATATCTTCTCTGCAGCCCTGAGCTTAGAATGATGTTCGCAGAGAACGTCAGATAGCCAAGGGGCAGAAGGGGTGGTATGGGCTGGCCTGGAAGATAAGGGGCAGAAAGCATCTAAACAAGATGTCAGAGTGGAACAGAAAGTATCAGTAACACTGTTAGCATCAAGAGATGATAACTGTATAGAGGGAGGAAGCGAAGATGAAACCATAGCAGATAACCGGGAGGGTGAGAGTGAGCATAAGTTACGTCGAAAAGTGACATGTGGAGGGGTATGTGTTGTGTCAGAATTCATGTTGAGGTTAAGAGTGAGGAGGAAGTGATCCGAGGTGTGCAGTGGAGTAACCAGCACATGATCAGTGGAGCAGTGTCATGTGTAAATAAGGTCCAGTTGGTTGCCTGATTTGTGAGTAGCCGTAGTTAACACTCTCTTGAGATCAAAAGAGACAAGCAGAGTGTGGAAGTCTGCAGCCTGAGGTTTATCTAGGTGGATGTTGAAGTCTCCAAGTATAACTAAGGGAGTACCATCCTCAGGAAAGGTTGAGCGCAACACATCTAATTCTTCTACGAAGTTACCTAGTGGTCCTGGAAGTCAATAAACAACTACAAAATGGATTTTTAGAGGGTAGGTAATAGTAACCGAATGTGATTCAAAGGAGCTGTTGAAACACAGAGATGGTAAAGGAGTAAATTTCCAATTATTAGAATGAGCAGACCAGTACCTCCACCTCTTCCAGTCAAACGGGGGGTGTGGGAAAAGGAGAAATTATTGGAGAGTGCTGCAGGTGTAGCATTGTCCTCTGGTTTGATCCAAGTCTCTGTCAGGGCCATGAGGTTTAGCCTTGAATGACTAGTAATCGAAGTAATGAAATCAGCTTTGTTGACAGCAGACTGACAATTCCAGAGACCAATAGAAAAAGAAAGTAGTGTATTAGCAGACATAGGCAAAGTGCGCAGGTTGTTAGGATTGCGCTGCCTACAGTGTGTGATGCGAGGTTTGCGAGTGGTAGTGTATATATATATATAAATTTTAAGTATAGTAAAATAAAAAATAAAGTTATTTTAAATTGCAAAAATATTTCACATTTAATGAATGAATGAATAAATGAATGAAAGAGATTCCAACGATATCGTTTCTCTGTGCCTTTGTCATTATGGCTGTGGTGTGGACTCTGCTATTCTTTAATATTGAGAACGATTTTTAGAACTACCGTATATCTTTATCATTATTTTTATAGTTATTGTCTTTGCTGTGAGCAGGCCTTAAGTCTATATTTTTGCTGAGATATATAGTATTTTTGAATACAGGTGCAAGCAGCATGTACTGAAAGGGAAGGAGATCGCTCATTTATGGCTAGACTCACCTTGAAATGCTGATTCTACTGTAATGAATGTGAAAGCAAAGCACAGCTAAGCCTGTGTTTGTCATTGCAAGGTCTGATACATCAACTTTAACCACACTAAAACATTAAAAGTATTGTTTTTTTTTGGAGCTGAGGGGTTTGGGTTTATATAATGCTATTGTAGGACAGGACCCAGAGGAGCACTGTATTGCTCAGTGGTTGTTCTTTCAGAGCTCAGAGGACCAGAGCTCTCAGTTGTTTCTTTTAAGTGTGTACAGTCTCAGATGTTTCTCCTAAAATCCCTCTGAGAATTAAAAAATAGAAACTAACGAGACATTTGTTGTCATGCAGTCAGTATAGAGCTACACAATTAATATGGATAGCAATGCTCAGAAGATTTAATCTTGGATAAATTTGATGAGAAGTGTTCCT
This sequence comes from Spinibarbus caldwelli, assembly GCA_039654775.1. Taxonomy (NCBI): domain Eukaryota; kingdom Metazoa; phylum Chordata; class Actinopteri; order Cypriniformes; family Cyprinidae; genus Spinibarbus; species Spinibarbus caldwelli. The sequence continues at coordinate 7,785,354 of CM077242.1, forward strand.
TTTAAATACTATAAATAATGAAACAAACGTATTCATTAAATATTAAGAATGTTTTTACCGTCTAAACATTTATATATAAAAACATTTTCCTGGGAAACAAACTTGTGTAGTATAATTAGACTTGTTTTTAAAGAAAACACATTGAATTGTGTTTTTTTCTTCTTATTCCACTGGCAAATAGCTTTTAATTAAATAAATATATCTCTATTTAGTAAGATATGTGCTTAATAATAATAATAATAATTATTATTATTATTAATAATAATAATAATAAACTATTTGCCAATGGAATAAGAAAAATAAACTAAATTAAAATCATTTTAATTATGTTTATTATTAATTACAATACCACTCAAAAGAGTCATTAAGGTTTCTCCTTTAAAAAAAAATAAAATAAAAATAAAAAAACATTATTACGTTAATATATAAATTAATAAGTTTATTTAACATATTCAATTGAGAAGAATGTTCAATTCAATTCAAAAGTGACAGTAAATACTATTTGAACTTTCTATTCATTAAAGAATCCTAAAAAAAAAAATATGCATCACATTTTCCATAAAAATATTGAGCAGCACAGCTGTTTTCAATGTTGATGGTAAGAAATGTTTCTTGAGCAGCAAATCAGCTTATTAGAATTATTTCTGAAGGATCATGTGACATTGAAGACTGGAGTAATGATGCTGAAAATTCAACTTTGCCATTACTTTTTTACTGTATTTTGATCAAATAAATGCAGCCTTGGTAAGCATGATATACTTAATTTAGAAAACTTAGAAATGGTAGTATATTTTATATTACTACTAGAAAACCAGACAAAAATATTGATGAAAAAAATTATATTTTTGCTGTGTACTTCTCCAGAGAAAAAATCTAAAACAGGCAAAAGTCTCCATTTGTCCCCCATTTACGCTTTTGGCTTTTTAGGAGTAACAATTGAAAGGTTAAAGAGTTGTGGCAGAGCTGCTGAGGTGGTCAGGAGTCCACTGCTTTAACATGCTGTCATGGGTGCTGTCCAGGTTTTCAAACTCACTGAACAAGGTGAGGAGGAACAGAGCTGTCAATACCAATAAAGATTTTATCACGGGCACCGAAAGTCAACGAGACTGCTGCCCCGAAGGAGCGAGACAGAGAGAGCTGTCTTGATATTCATTTGACAGAATATCTACAAAGAGACAGAGCTGAGATGCTGTGAAAGAGAGGGGTACAGAAAGAGAAACAGACCATCACACCTTCCAGTAGAAGTGCATCTCAGATTTTCCATGAATGCTGTTTTACAGACATTTTGCTGATGAAGCGTCCCTCCCGAGTGTTACTTTGCACCTTTTTTTAAGTGCAGAAATGTCAGCAGTGATGGTTGAGCAGAATGCAGAGATACAAACCTAGCCTAAGACTGGGGAAAATGTCTGACACAACATGCTTGAGCCAAACTTTTTCTCTACTCAGGAATGAAAATATGGCAGATTTATTTTTAAATGCCTGATTCATATCGAGCAGATGCTATTTGTAGTATGAACAACAATAGTTCACCCAAAAATGAAAAATCTGTCATCATTTACTCACCCTTACGCTGTTCCAAACTGGATGATGTGTTTTTTTTTTTTCTTTCTTCTCAGTTTCTTTTATGGAAAGTTTAGCACAGTGCTAAAGGTGTATTATATACAGTGGTGTGAAAAATTGTTGGGCCCCCTTCCTGATTTTTTATTTTTTTGCATGTTTGTCACACTTTAATGTTTCAGATCATCAAACAAATTTAAATATTAATCAAAGATAACACAAGTAAACACAACATGCAGTTTTTAAATGAAGTTTTTTTTTATTATGAAGGGAAAACAAAATCCAAACCCACATGGCCCTGTGTGAAAAGGTGTTTACCCCCTAAACCTAATAACTGGTTGGGCCACCCTTAGCAGCAACAACTGCAATCAAGCGTTTGCGATAACTTGCAAGGAGTCTGTTACAGCGCTGTGGAGGAATTTTGGCCCACTCATCTTTGCAGAATTGTTGTAATTCAGCCACATTGGAGGGTTTTCGAGCATGAACCGCCTTTTTAAGGTCATGCCACAGCATCTCAATAGGATTCAGGTCAGGACTTTGACTAGGCCACTCCAAAGTCTTCATTTTGTTTTTCTTCAGCCATTCAGAGGTGGACTTGCTGGTGTGTTTTGAATCATTGTCCTGCTGCAGAACCCAAGTTCGCTTCAGCTTGAGGTCACGAACAGATGGCCGGACATTGTCCTACAGGATTTTTTGGTAGACAGCAGAATTCATGGTTCCATTTATCACAGCAAGTCTTCCAGGTCCTGGAAACACTTTTTCACACAGGGCCATGTGGGTTTGGATTTTGTTTTCCCTTCATAAAAAAAACCTTCATTTAAAAACTGCATGTTGTGACCTGAATCCTGTTGAGGTGCTGTGGCATGACCTTAAAAAGGCGGTTCATGCTCGAAAACCCTCCAATGTGGCTGAATTACAACAATTCTGCAAAGATGAGTGGGCAAAAATTCCTCCACAGTGCTGTAACAGACTCATTGCAAGTTATCGCAAACACTTGATTGCAGTTGTTGCTGCTAAGGGTGGCCCAACCAGTTATTAGGTTTAGGGGGTAAACACTTTTTCACACAGGGCAATGTTGGTTTGGATTTTGTTTTCCCTTCATAAAAAAAAACCTTCATTTAAAAACTGCATGTTGTGTTTACTTGTGTTATATTTGACTAATATTTAAATTTGTTTGATGATCTGAAACATTAAAGTGTGACAAACATGCAAAAAAAAAAAAAAAAATCAGGAAGGGGGCCAAGAATTTTTCACACAACTGTATATATTATCATGGATAATGACTCAATAAATTAGAATGTCGTGGAAAAGTTCATTTATTTGAAATCATCAGAATTAAAAGAACCAAAGACTTAAACTACTTCAGTCTGTGTGCATTGAATTTATTTAATACACAAGTTTCACAATTTGAGTTGAATTACTGAAATAAATGAACTTTCCCACAATATTCAAATTTATTGAGATGCACCTGTATATATAGAAACATCAATAAAATATCCTACAATTATGCTTTACATACAGATATTGAAATAACAACAACATTTATTATTACTGTTCCTAATATTCATTTATATACAATATTTATTTGTAGCATTAAACAGATCTAATAATTACATTTTAAAGATTTTGCTGTTACTGTATGTAGGTCTTACAGTCCAAAATCTTTCCAAAGTCCCTATGCAACCTGCTAAAACATCCCTTGGGCTCCACATACCTCTGTCTGGGATCCACTGATCTAAGGCTGCTCGAAAGGAGAATTTTGTGTGTTCATTCCAGTAACTGATTTTGATGTGTTTATAAGAGATGATAAGCTGGATTGTTGCTTTGAAAGGCAGGTCAGTGAACTGGGACAGTTCTTGGCTTCTCTTTTTGCCTGATTTACTTAAAACTGACCTCTTTCCTGCTGCACTGCATCAGGACCTGACTGAGAGTGGGGAGTTGGGAGAATGCCAAGGGCCCCGTCTGTGCTAGAATTGATAGTGGCCCCGTAATCCACAGTCCAGTCTCCAGAGACAAGAAGGACAGTTCAAGCCACTGGCAGCAGCTCGCAGCACACACAATGTGACCGTAATCATACGCTTGTCTGTGTGCGTTTTTACTGACATATGAATATTCAAAATATCTTCTGGCTGTTAGATTCTGGAATCTGAAGCACATCTAATCAGCTTTTGATGGCCAGAGAACACTGGCTGAATATTTTATTTGTTTGTTTTCCTGCCGTCCATCTGAAATAAAGTTTGGAACATTGTATTTAAGCACATTACTGCCTCTTTAGGATGAATAGCAATCATTGCATTTCTCATGTGGGAAAAGAATAAATGTAAATCTATGTGAGAAATAACTGAAGCAATAATTCTGTTGCAAATGTGCAATTGGACAATTTTTATGCATTTAACGTCTGATCTTAGGATAGGTGTTATTTTTCTCTTTCTTTACATACTAATGGAAGTAAAGAAGACTATAGCTTTGTAATATATCTAAAATAGTTTTGCATCTCATTGCCAATTACATTTATGACCATTTTTTTTAAATGTATATAATAATTATTCGATATACACACATTTTTTAAATAATTTTTTACTATATGTATATACGTATATATATACACACACACACACACATACATACATACATATACACATATACATATATATGTGCACACACACACACACACACACATACACTGCTGCTCAAAATTTGGGATCAGTAAGATTTTTAATGTTTTTTAAGGGAGTCTCTTCTGCTCATCAAGGCTGTATTTATTCGATCAAAAATACAGAAAAAAAACAGTAATATTGTGAAATCTTTTTGCAATTTCTAATATTGGTTTCCTATTTTAATATACTTTAAAATAGAATTTATTTCTGTGACACAGTGCTGAATTTTCAGCATCATTACTCCAGTTTTCAGTGTCACATGATCCTTCAGAAATCACTGTAATATGCTGACTTATTATGAGTGTTGAAATTGTTGTGCTGCTTCATATTGTTTTTTGGAACCTGTGATATTTTTTTCTTTGATTCTTTGATGAATACAAAGTTAAAAAGAACAACATTTGTTCAAATTTGAAATCTTTTCTAACAATATAAGTCTTTAATATGACTTTTTATTCATTTAACACATCCCTCCTGAATAAAAGCATTAATTTCTTAAAAAAAAAAAAGAAAAAAGAAAAAATTACTGACCCCAAACTTTTGAATAGCATTGTATATTGTAACACAAAATTTCTTTTTTAAATGAATGCTGTTCTTTTTAACTTTTTTTAAATCAAAGAATCCTAAAAAAAAAATATCACAGGTCCCCCCCAAAAATATGAAGCAGCACAACGGTTTCCAACATTAATTATAAATCAGCGTATTAGAATGATTTCTGAAGGATCATGTGACACTGAAGACTGGAGTAATGATGCTGAAAATTCAGCCTTGATCACAGGAATAAATTATATTTTAAAGTATATTAAAATAGAAAACTGTTATTTTAAATTGCAATAATATTTCACAAAATAACAGTTTTTTTTCTGTATTTTTGATCAAATAGATACAGCCTTGATGAGCAGAGAAACTCCCTTAAAAAAACATTAAAAATCTTACTGATCCCAAACTTTTGAGCGGCAGTGTATGTGTGTACAATATATATTTATATATATATATATATATATATATATGTGTGTGTGTGTGTGTGTGTGTGTGTATGTGACTGTACCTATTAAATGGTATTAACTACAAATGGTTTAATCACTTATGCAAGAGACTATACAAGAGGCACTTATGCAGATTGAACGTTTAGAAGTTAAACTCATTATTCATTACCTTAAACCATCAGTGACCAAAACCTTTCAATGTAACATACATTTGTGATATTTTTTCGTAAATGCATCAGATACGTTAACGCATTTTCCACCTCAGAGGAAAACTATGCATGTACTATATGTCCTGTTTTTCTATATTTTTTAGGACAGTGCAGAGAATGAGGTGGACAGAAACAAATGCTGTACGCTCTGCAACATGTTCTTCACATCTGCCATTGTGGCTCAGTCGCACTACCAGGGCAAAACACACGCTAAGAGAGTTCGCTTGGTACTGGGTGAGACGCCAAGTCTGCCTACACCCACAGGTAAGAGACATTCAACAAAATGCATTCTTGTTTTGTTTAGTTTTTTTGGATACTACTTCATAAAAGCATGCTAAAAATAAGCTTGTTTTTGGTCTTTTTCCACTTTTACTGAGAGTAGAGACACTATACAGTAGTGGATTAGACCCAGAAGTGTGTTCAGACAGTTATGAATCACAGCTGTAGGAATATAGCGACTGGTTCATGCTTGAAGCCCAGAGCGCTAAACTCAACCTAAAGTTCAGTTCTGTCAGGTAGGCTTTGTTTATGCCCATCTGCCCAGCTGTGTGTGCAGCGGTAATGAAGCTTTACACAAGCTCCAGTGAGTGTACTACAGCACTACAGGGATACACAGACACAAGACATCTAGAAACATACAGTAAGACTGCACTGTAGAATATTGTAGAGTAACTGTCTGTTAAATGTGCAAAACTGTGATAAGGAAGCCTTTCTCATAAGCATTAGGCAGACAATCACAGAGTGCTCAGAATGTGAGATGAGAATGATCTAGAATCTCATGTGTCACTGCTGAATCTTATTCTGACGCCTCATTTGAACTAAGCAGTATGGCTAAAAAAAAAAAGAAAAAAGAAAAAAGATTGTGGTGTGTGTGTGTGTGTGTGTGTGTGTGTGTGTGTGTGTGTGTGTGTGTGTTGTGTGTGAGTGAGTGTATATATTTACAGGTGCATTTCAATAAATTAGAATGTCATGGAAAAGGTCATTTATTTCAGTAATTCAACTCAAATTGTGAAACTCGTGTATTAAATAAATTCAGTGCACACAGACTGAAGTAGTTTAAGTCTTTGGTTCTTTTAATTGTGATGATTTTGGCTCACATTTAACAAAAACCCACCAATTCACTATCTCGACAAATTAGAATACTTCATAAGACCAATAAACAAAAAATTTTTAGTGAATTGTTGGCCTTCTGGAAAGTATGTTCATTTACTGTATATGTACTCAATACTTGGTAGGGACTCCTTTTGGTGGGTTGGTGAATTGGTGGGTTTTTGTTAAATGTGAGCCAAAATCATCACAATTAAAAGAACCAAAGACTTAAACTACTTCAGTCTGTGTGCACTGAATTTATTTAATACACGAGTTTCACAATTTGAGTTGAATTACTGAAATAAATGAACTTTTCCACGACATTCTAATTTATTGAGATGCACCTGTACATACCACAATCTTTTGAAATGTTTTAAAAATATGATTATAATACTCCTGTGATGCAAAACTGAATTTTCAGCATCATTACTGCAGTCTTCAGTGTCACATGATCCTTCAGAAATCATCCTAATATGCTCATTTGCTGCTAAAGAAACATCTTTTTATCATCAATGTTCATCATCAATATCAATCAAACAGTTGTACTGATTAATATTTTTATGGAAACTGTTGTTTTAGGATTCTTAAAAGAAAGTTAAAAAAGAACAGCAATAGAAATATTTGACATTATTATAAATTAATTCCCTGTCAATTTTGATCAATTTAATGTCTTTGCAGAATGTATTGTTATTTTAAAAAATAAAAATCTTATTGACCCCAAACTATTGAACAGTAGTGTATATATCTCAGTATAAATATTTTTGATATTCAGTATTTTTCTTGATAATATTGTATTTTGTCTAATCAATTTTAAGTTATTAAAATGCTCTCAAACTTTGTAAAAAAAAAAATTAAGGCTCACACAAGTAGTATAGAAATTTAGTCCATCTAGAACTTTGTCAATTTAGAAACTTAATGGACAGCTACAAAAAACTGCAATAAACATTACCACATTACCATTACCACATTGCAATCACGTACTCACATAAGCATGCATAAGGCTGAAATAGTCAAGAAAACAACATTTGAATGGATTTCATCTGAATTAAATTGCATAAATTTAATACTTTGGGTTTGGTGTTAAGAACAGAGCATTAAGCAGAATGCCTAAGGAATATTAATAAAGTGCAGCCTGGAAAACACAGTAATAAACTTCTGACATCAAAACATGATGTTTATGTCTCTGATGATATTCATAATCCTAACAAATAGTTTTATCTATGCTCATTGTCAATGAATAATTCAGAATGGTGGTTGTTTACAGACGACTGGACATAATGTGATTTATAGCAGTTAAAAGTAGATCTGAGAAACATCATTATCATATAATTAGATTTCTTTTACCAGTAAAGTTTTGAGTGTAGAGCCAATACAGTGTTTGAAGTGATGAAGACAGGCTCATGCACCTGATGTATCAGAGATGAAGCGTGAACAATGATGAACAGCATTCGTGTGTGCTGCAGAAACACAGTCAGTCAGATCAGATCGCAGAAGGGTCTTGTATCTGTTTTCTTGTTTAAAGCACAAAACTGCCTGAGAATAGGGTTGTGCAAGAACTGCCTGAAGCAGCATGAATTTGTGTGACTTGGGGTCAATGTCATGTACAAAACTTACTGGAAAATTATGTTGAGCTTATAAATGAATAATGGTTAATGAAAGAGAGAGCAAGCCATTCCACCTATCTGTCCATATCAATCCATTCATCCATGAACCTACCTACCTAACCATCCACCCACCCAGTGTAAACAAGGAGTAAGTGTAGGTTGCTTATGGTTGGCGAGCAATACCACAACTGATGATATTAAGCATTTTTCTTGATAATAGTAGTAGTAGTAGTAGTAGTAGTAGTAGTAGTAGTAGTAGTAGTAGTAGTTAAATCCCCCTTTCAGAATCTGCTAAATGTTAATTATTTTACCAAAATAAGATGGATCATACAAAATGCATGTTATTGTTTATTTAGTACTGACCTGAACAAGACATTTCGCATAAAAGATGTTTACATATAGTCCACAGGAGAAAATAATAGTTGAATTTATAAAAATGACCCCGTTCAAAAGTTTACATGCCCTTTATTCTTAATACTCTGTTCTTACCTGAATGATCCACAGCTGTTTTTTTTTTTTGTTTAGTGATAGTTGTTCATGAGTCCCTTGTTTGTCCTGAACAGTTAAACTGCCTGCTGTTCTTCAGAAAAATCCTTCAGTTCCCACCAATTCTTTGGTTTTCCAGCATTTTTGTGTATTTGAACCCTTTCCAACAATGATTGTATGATTTTGAGATACATCTTTTCACACTGAGGACAACTGAGGGACTCGTATGCAACTATTACAGAAGGTTTAAACGCTTACTGATGCTCCAGAAGGGAAAACCATGCATTAAGAGCCGGGGGTGAAAACTTTTGAACAGAATGAAGATGTGTACATTTTTCTTATTTTGCCTAAATATCATATATATATATATATATATATATATATATATATATAAAATAAAAATAAAAATAAAAAATACATTAATGCTCATACTGCATATCCTTATTAAAGACTTTGAACTGATGTGTATTATACATTTCCATCAGCATCAACAAACAACAAATTGCCTCTCAATTGGATTTTGCACTGTGAAGCTAAATTGATTTATGATGGACACTTTCAATCACCTGAGCTCTGGTCACTGGATATGTGCCAGTGTGGAAAGTCATCAATGTGGGTGGTAATAAACACTAAACCTGGACTCAAACTGCTGCTGTTTTCAGTGTCAGACAAATTTGTCTTAACACGTTTTCAATCTCTCTGTCCATATTTCATTACGCTTCACTTTAAAATGATCTTAACCACATTACAGATGTCTACTGCAGGCATTAGGACAAACAGGAGGCATACGTTTCTATCTTTAGCCTGTCGATGACTATTGAATTTCATTTCCAGTCATAAGGGAAATGATTTCAATCAAGCAGGGTAGTGTTTGTTACAGCCCTCCAACTAATTCCACTAATGTTCCTGGTACTCATGTACAGTAGATATTATACCAAGCGCTCAATGGTGAGCGTGAGCATGCAATCATCATGGTTCACTCTCAGCTTTATGTCTCATTGTTTTAGTCTTAGGTGAATCTCAGATAGAGATCACATAGTAGATGGCTTTAGCAGAGCAATATGAAAGGACTTTTCCACAAATTTAAAAAGAAAGTGGTGAAACGGGGGTTTCAGGAGAGATTAGAGTCAAAAGTAACCTTTGTGAAAATCCAGAGTGCTGTTCGCTCAGGAAAACTCATCAGACGAGGATCGGTGTTGACAGTCGAAGCGGATGTGATGGAGTTGCCCTTGAGATAGTTTTTTTACCTGCCCATCCCCCGTCCATTTCTGTTCATCTTGTCACTCCGGCTCTAAAACCATCTTTGCTTTAGGGTTCATCTACAACATCTGTCTCTGCACGTCATGCGGTGCTCAGGAATACGTACATAGATATGCGTGTTAGTGATGTGCAAAACGCTTTTATATTCAGCCCAGTTTTAAAACGTCCACCAGACCCTGATCAGGTGCTAAAAGGATGTTCACACAGCATGCATTCTTGCTTTTAAAAGGAGCTCAACAGAATGAAACAAAACGCAAGGGTCTCAAGATGTTTTTAAAAGTTGAACTATTTTTAACGTGACACATCTTCCTAAAAACACTCATAATTGCCTAGAAATGTATTGTTTAATGCTGTGAATCTGTTACCAAAGCGGTGCTTTGATGCGTGCAGCGGTGGTGCTTTAAAGAGGATGAATTCAGAGACACAATTTCTCAGAGAGGATTTTAGCATGCTGGCAGTTCAGCGCACTGTCAGCAAGCTAAAAATCCCGTTTGAGAAGCTCTCTGTATTTTTGAAATACTACAGATTAAAAGGACAATAACAGAAAAACTTCTGACCCATTTCTAATGTGTGCATGCTGGTTTTGTCAGACCACTGAAAGCTGATTTTAAGTGATCCATGCACAGTGATTTGAATCATCTTTGCTCATGCAAGTGAGATGTGGGTGGTGAGAACAGAGAGGTGTAGTTACTGTATGCGTTCTTGGTTGCTAAAGTATGACAAATCAACTAAATCAAATGATCAACTTCTTAGCAACCATCATCCAATTTAAGATTCCGTGCAACCATAAGAGATCTGTATATATAATCTGAATAAGGATATTGCCAAATTTTGATCAAAACAGACGGCAGTGGTGTCATGTTGAGTGACTTTGGCATGCTGGTAGATTCAGAGTATTTTTCTGCCAAACTTGTTGCTATGATACATTTCAGAATTGAAACTGCTGTTATATGTACTTATAACCCATAGCTATTAAAAAACTGTTACTCTACTGATTTAAATAGAGTATTAGTTGTACTACACTGGGTCTCTGAGAGTTAAAGGGATAGTTCACTCAAAAATGAAAATTAATTCTGTCATACCCTCATGTCGTTCCAAACTTGTATGACTTTCTTCTGTGGAACATAAAATAAGATATTTTGGGAAATGTCATAGTTCATACAATGGAGGTCAATGGTCAGCAAAACTTTTTAGTTACCAACATTCTTAAAAATATCTCCTATAGTGTTCCACAGAAGAATGGAAGTCATAAAGATTTGGAACATGGGGGAAGGTAAATAATGATCGAATTTACATTTTTTGGGCGAACTATCCGTTTAAGAGAAAGCAACCTCTCTGTAAATGCTCAAGTTTGGGAGAAAGACTAAGGCTGATAATCCACGGGGCAAATTTTTGAGCAAATTTGGCGGGCAACTTTTTTTGATCAATGTTGCTTGGGGACTTTCCCATTGAGAATGGGTAACAAATTTCTGTCTGTATCTCACCTTGTTGCCCGTTGATGGCAACATTGCCCAAAGTTGCCCGGCAACATTGCTTAAAAAGTTGGCCCGTATATCATCAGTCTGAGATTCTGTTGCATTTTCTCTTCTGTACACTCTCAGAAAAAAGATACAAAAGCTGTCACTGGAGTGATACATTTTCAAAAGGTATTAATGTGGACAAATATGTACCTTTAAGGTACTAAATTGCACCTTTTATGGGTAAATATGGTACAAAGATGTACCTTTTGAAAGGGTACCATCCCAGTGACAGATTTTGTACCTTTTTTTCTGAGAGTGAACTGATAGACTTTAGAGTTAGTTTGCCCAAAAATTTAAATTCTGTTATCATTTACTCATCCTTATGTAGTTCCAAACCCCTTTTTATACTCTTTCCCTCCAGTGGAACACAAAAGTCAGATGTTTAGCAGAATGTTCACACTTCTCTTGTTCATACAGTAAACTAAATTAATAATATTCAATTCCATTCCATACATTACACAAAAGTACTGAAAAAATATGTGTATACTTTATAGCTTTCTTCAGCATTTTTTGAATTTAAAAGTCCAGTAAACAATCACAGTGTGTTTAGCTCATTCTAACCTGCGGCATTGCTGTGGCCTGTGGCTATTTGGGGTTGGTAACCATGGTAACAAGTCCCATGGTGTCTTTGAGAGTGTCACCTAGAAGATCAATCCATTTGCTTGCTTTTTCCTCATAAGATGGAGGAAGGTAACCTAACTCAGGGGTGAATTTTCTTCTCCACATGCGCTGACCTTCTCTTGACCCGCATAACTCTTCAGTAGATTTGGCTTGGAGCCATCAGTGTGTTTGCCAGCAGGACAGTTTCAGCTGCACTCAACTGTATCTTTATTGTTTGTTTTGATATTGAATAGGCTCATAAGCTCATCTATATAGATGGATATTTATAGATGATGAATGTATATTCTGTTCTGTGCAGAGTCAGCCCCGCCCACCCCTCAGACCACAGACCCGCCCCCTCCCTCGTGGCAGCCGCTGGCAAATCACGGCGAGGCGGGCAAGTACTGCTGCTTGTGTGGCGCCTGGTTCAACAACCCACTGATGGCACAACAACACTATGAAGGGAAGAAACACAAGAGAAATGCGGCACGGGCACGATTGCTGGAGCAGCTGGCTGGCAGTCTGGATGCCAATGAAAGCACAGGTCAGTCTTCAATCGCCTGAATCATAAATGTCGTGTGATTTATCACATTTGGAGTCACACAAAACTATCATGACAACACTGATTGTCTGATGGTGCCACAAGAATACACACGGTTACAAACCCTTCATTTGACGTCAATGCAGACAAATTAATAAATAAAATAAAACAAAAACAAGTTCATACAAAAATAATAATTCACTGGGAAAACAGTTATTGACAGTTATACGTGTGTGTGTGTGTGTGTTTAAAAAAGTACAGTTCAGATAGTTTGGGGTTGGTAAGATTTTTAAAATGTTTTTAAAACAAAGTTTTTATGCTCACCAAGGCTGCATTGACCAAAATTACAGTAAAAAGTAAAAGTAATTGTGAAATATTGTCATAATTTATTTTCTATTTATATTTTAAAGTGTAATTTATTCCTTTAATGGAAAAGCTTTAATGAAGTATCAATGGAGAAAGACAAATAATTTAACCATACTAACCAGCTAACTTTGACCTCTTCGACTGCTGTTCAAGTTCATTTTTAACAACAAAGACCTGAATCTTGATTTCTCAAGAGTGAATAACTAAACTAAGGGTATGTTTATATGACAGCAATATACTAAAATGTAGGTTTTCCTTTTTGTACTAGGTAGCTATGTCTGCACACATACCTTTAGACTGAAGACGAAATACACATCTGCACCGTTTTCACAAATTCATGTTTTTGTACAATGAAAAGATAACTATATTATTTTAAAAAACTTGCACTTTGAAACCAAGTTTTCAAAATTTTGCCTGTTCAGGCTCCTGAAATGCTGTTGTTGTGTAAATAAATGGCCAAAATGTATAAAAAGTTGTTGACGCCGATAGGCTTGTGGGCAGCCAATAGTCTTGTGTCACTGCACTGAATAAAGGCAAAACGGCAAAAAAAAAAAAAAAAAAAAAACTAAATAAATAAAAAACATTTTCACAAAGTATAAAAAGTTTTTTGTTTTAAGTTGAAAACGGTATCGTTCCCCTGAAACAGGCAAAATAATTCAGGAATACGGAATACAGAATACAGAATTCAGAATACAAGGAATTCAGCGTCTATGCATTTTGTAGCACTCATGTTACTTGCATACTTCCACAATTTTTCAGTTAAATATCTCCCCTACTTCTGCTCCCCACTGTTGAATCCTGTCAGTGACTTTGCGCTCTTCAAATGCATACTTCACATTGCCGTAATCACAAGACATGTTAGTCATACAGTGTGTGATCCAGGTATCCCGACAGATCCCATGAGCCAGTTCAAATAAACCCTTAGTCACATCGCAGTACTTGCTCAAGGGTTTGAACAAGGTCGAGTCGAGTATTGCCTTCGGATACATCTCAAAAACTAGATCCGTAAGCTGTGAGAGTTACTTTCCCCAAGGCAAATTAACAAAAGGCTTGTCACTTGTCTTTAGGAACTAAGACTCAAAAGCGCTTTGATTTTGATCCACCTGCTGAAATGAACAAGTCAGTCCCATTCAGGCTTCTTTTGTTCAATATGTTTTAAGAAGGATTCAGCGGCAATACTTACTGCATAACCTTTCAAATTAGTAATGGAAACAAGGGCATTTTTGAACACTTTGACAAAAATCATTTGTCAATACTTTTTTTAGAGCTCTAAACCTAACAGAAGACAGAGTATTCTTTTTAAATTCAATCAAAAACACAATAAGTGATTGTAAAGGGAAAGTATAACCAAAAATGTCATTTACTCACCCTCATATTGTTCCAAACCGGTGTGACTTTCTTTTTTCTGTGGAATATAAAAGAAAAATGTTTCCGTCCATAAAATGAGGATTGGCTGATCAAGATGATTGGCATCTCAACCGAGCATATATACTGTACACAAAATCCTGTTTGGACCCCACTAACTTTCAAAATCTTCTTTTGTGTTATATGGTTGGAACAACATGAACAAGAGAAAATATTGACAGCATTTTAATTTTGGGGTGAACTGTTACTTTAAATGCTTCTGTTTCTCATAAAGTAAGAAGTGTGGATGGTGATTTATATTGCATAGATCCATAAACGCACCATAAAAGTCTCATAAAAATGGTCCACAGAACTCATGCACTATATTCTAAGACTTCAAAAATCATATGATATCTTTGTATTAAACAGACAGAAATTTACTGTCATTTTCATCATTTATCTTCACAATAGGACTGTATGTTTTTTCAGTGCTTCCATATCACAATCATGTGACATCATGCACTAACACATTTAAGTGCCATTTTTAAACTGAACCCAAGTCTGAATAAGACCTAAGAGCTCCAGCTATTGTATAGCATCAGAAGACATTGAAAATAGTGCGCAAGGCACATTGACTACTTATATGGGTCTCTTACAGGAAACATTTTAGACATTATGTGCAGCAAAAACTCTGTAGCAAACAATGCCAAAGGTATTAAGAAGGAGATGGAGATAACCGATGTGTGAGGGTTGAAAGACTGGCCTAATGTTCTCTTAAATACCTGCAAACTGATCAGTCCAAGGGTAATCTGAGCTTCGGTCTCAAGGGACATCAGTCACAGTGAAGAGTATTGTCCAAAAACAGCATGTGGATACGTGCCAAGGCTCAGCAGGTAACAGAGATAGAAACACACAGATCATAATGCAGAGGATGAGCAAGCCAAGGCGGCATGTTTTATTTTTAACCACAATTCACAATCCTGCCTATAAAGTCTGTCATAATGTCATGCATTTAAAAGGTCTTTGGGGACAAACCTGTTGCGCTTTACATATCTAGTGTAGCAGAGAAGCACAGTGTTTTCCTTTCAAGTCAAATCCTGTAGAATCTGCAGTTGTTTAGGTCTTTGTCAAGACTAGAGACAACAAAAATGAAAATCTAACACTGACGCTTCCATTCTGCATAAGAGATAATAATTTTCCCCAGCCATGACACAGCAGGGTGCCCTTGTCGTGAGCTTTTCTCTGTAAATGTCACTTCTATTGAAATATCAGCAGAAATGCTGCTGATTACAAAAGCATTTCAACAAGGTGTTCCAAGCGTCACAGCTCTGTACAGGTGCTGTTAGTTCAGCTTATTATGCAGTCCTGCCAAATCCCCACAAAACCTTATCCCCCTTGGACCCCAAAAGATAGCCGTTTGTAATGCTGGATAATGTGAGTTGAATCATCTTGTTGTAGCTTATGTAAATGCAGTCATAATTTTGCCCAGATGGAATATGCAAACCTTTTCTCATTTTCTGCTTTGGACAAAATGATTTGATGAATTTTATCAAGCTATGTGTTTTCTGTTCATCATATAAAGCAATTGTCTCTCTTCACAAGACTTACATTAAACCACTCTATCCATATGATTCGTTGTACGACACATTTAGAACCTTTTTGGATCTTTTAGGTTTTGGTTACATGGACTTTCAATGGAGATACAGACACCTCTCAGGTGTCATTAAAAATATGGGTTTGGAACAACATAAGGGTGAGTAATGTAAATGACAGAATTTTCATTACAGTAATTACTGTTCAAACATTACAGAACAATCATATAGTGCAAGTACAGTATTCCAAGAATTATTTTAAATAAATAAATACAACTGAGAGCACAAAAATGATTAATTATTATTACTGAGAGCACAAAATAGTAAACAGTGGTTTAGTTATGTACTTAGCTAGATTACAACCCGAATTCTGGAAATGTTGGGATGTTTTTTGAAATTTGAATAAAATGAAAACTGAAAGACTTTCAAATCACATGAGCCAAAAATTTATTCACAATAGAACATAGATAACATAAATGTTTAAACTGAGAAATTTTACAATTTTATGCACAAAATGAGCTCATTTAAAATTTGATGCCTGCTACAGGTCTCAAAATAGTTGGGACGGGGGCATGTTTACCATGGTGTAGCATCTCCTTTTCTCAAAACAGTTTGAAGACGTCTGGGCATCGAGGTTATGAGTTTAAGGAGTTTTGGTGTTGGAATTTGGTCCCATTCTTGCCTGATATAGATTTCCAGCTGCTGAAGAGTTCGTGGTTGTCTTTGACGTATTTTTCGTTTAATGATGCGCCAAATGTTCTCTATAGGTGAAAGATCTGGACTGCAGGCAGGCCAATTCAGCACCCGGACTCTTCTACTATGAAGTGATGCTGTTGTAATAGCTGCAGTATGTGGTTTTGCATTGTCCTACTGAAATACACAAGGCCTTCCCTGAAATAGACGTCATCTGGAGGAGAGCATATGTTGCTCTAAAACCTTTATATACCTTCCAGCATTCATAGTGCCTTCCAAAACATGCAAGCTGCCCATACAGTATGCACTTATGCACCCCCATACATCAGAGATGCTGGCTTTAGAATTGAACAGGCTGGAAGGTCTCCCTCCTCTTTAGCCCAGAGGACACGGTGTCCGTGATTTCCAACAAGAATGTCAAATTTGGACTCGTCTGACCATAGAACACTTTTCCACTTTGAAATAGTCCATTTTAAATGAGCCTTGGCCCACAGGACACGACGGCGCTTCTGGACCATGTTCACATATGGCTGGGTCATTCCGTGTCAGCTCAACCAGAGGTCCCCAGCTCAAATTTTTGATTTTGTTAATATTTTTTCTGATGAAAGATAAACATGTTTAGTGATGAAATCCAAAATTTTAAATGTCATGGATGAATATTTACTGAGCAATCCACTTTTTTGTAGAGGAGGGTCAAAATGGCAATTTTCACCTGAGATTCAGAGTCAAATTGCAGGGGGCTAAAAAGGACTTCAGAAAGATGGCAGCATCATAAATGTTACTTTTACAAAGAGATTGGTAGATCTGTTAGTAAAATATGTTGACTTTAGCAATCTTTGTTGCATTATGTGCCAATGGTGAACGTTCAAAAATGAGGAAAGAGCACTTTTCAAGTTTGCAGGCCTGTTACTCAAAAAAGTATTAAAGATATCTTAATTCCCTTTAAGATTTTGGGTCTTAATAAACTTTTCTTTTGACGTCTTCATTTTTAAGGCCCTATATTGTTCAGTTCCAGAGATATTGGAATTTCAATATGGCTCCAGGAGTAAATCATTAAATTGTACACATTTTCAGTAGTCAAAAACCAAATGTGGGTCAATTTGCAAAAATATGATACTTCTTTTCTTTTAAAGAGGAATGTCTGAAGAACAAATAATGTTGAAACTAGAAATGTATCTCGTTTCCTTCTGTCAAAACAACTGCATTGAACATAACTGTCCGAGTGCCATAAATATTCTTTTTCCAAAGTTTGCGTGCCTATCACTCAAGAAGTCTTAAAGATATCGCAATATGATTTTAGATTCTAGTTCTTAATAAACTTTTCTTTTGGAATCTTTATTTTCAAGGCCTTACATCATTCAGTCCCAAAGTTAGGGGGCCTAAGTGAGGCTTCATATAGTTCATATACAGTGCCACTTGAAAGTTTGTGAACCCCTTGCAGAATCTGGTTTAACTGTTCAGAACAAACAAGGGACTCATGAACAACCATCACAAAAAAAAAAAAAATAGTTGTGGATTATCCAGGTAACCACAATCAGTATTAAGAACGTCTCGGTTACGTATGTAACCCTCGTTCCCTGAAGGAGGGAACGGAGACGTCACGTCGGATGACCGACGAAATTGGGATCTCGCCAGAGAGACCAATCCACTTCGAGTGTAACTAAACGAGCCAATGGACATTGGCATGCGATTATTGCATCCAGCTGCCGCTGATCACAGCGTGAGCATAAGAGGCAGCTGATGCACCGCATCAATTATGTTTTCGCTGAGGAGCCGAGCCGGCGACCCGGCAGCTCAGCGGTGGTACAGCGACTGTGGCGACGGGACGTGACGTCTCCGTTCCCTCCTTCAGGGAACGAGGGTTACATACGTAACCGAGACGTTCCCCTTTCAGTCGGTCACTCCGAGTCACGTCGGATGACCGACGAAATTGGGATCCCTACCAAAGCGCCACAGGAGCTGCCCCTTCCAGTGCCCTGTGTAGGGCTCCTGACCCTTCCTATAAGGCAGACAATAGGACCGGGCTCTAGACAGAGAAGGTCAACTACTGGTGTTCCTTGAGCAACCCAAACAGTAGGACTAGGATAACACTGGGAAGCGTGCCCTTCCACTTGGAAGAGGCACACTGCGGAGTCACCTCCTCCCAGAGGGGGTTAAGTGACATTCAAACATGTGAAGTAACCCCGAAGGGCCCTATTGCACATGGAAGTCTCTGAGATGGCTCAGGCTGCATCTTTAGAGATGGCAGAACGTGGTCTGCCAGGGGAAACATGGCTCTAATAAGAATACCGTGGAATACACATATGGGATCCCGACAGGGTCTCTCATATGGGCACTAGCCTCGCACAAGATTTCAAGAATTCATTGGCTGAAGGCCTGGCGCCGGACGCCCCGCCGCGTCCGGACGCCGGAGTGCTGGAGGACTCAACAGGGTTTGCCTGGTTAAGGAACTCTCTGGAGAATTAGGCGTAAGGACGCCGCAAGCCGACTCTGAGCCGGCCCTCTCAGTGCCACTACCCGTTTGAGGTGAGAACACAGGAGGAAACCGGTTCGACACGTAGGCTATAAAACCTAGCGAACGTGTTGGGAGTCGCCCAACCCGCAGCTCTACAGATGTCTGCTAGCGAGGCACCACGAGCCAGCGCCCAGGACGATGCGACACCCCTAGTGGAGTGAGCACGCAACCTGAGCAGGCAGGGCACACCTTGTGCTTCGTAGGCCAAGGTGATGGCATCCACTATCCAGTGGGCCATCCTCTGCTTGGAGACAGCCTTCCCCTTCTGCTGTCCTCCGTAACAGACAAAGAGCTGTTCTGAGGTCCTGAAGCTCTGAGTTCTATCCACGTACTGACGCAGTGCGCGTACAGGACAGAGCAAAGCTAGGGCTGGGTCTGCCTCCTCCAGGGGCAGCGCTTGCAGGCTCACTACCTGGTCCCTGAAGGGCGTGGTAGGAACCTTGGGCACATAGCCGGGCCGGGGCCTCAGTGTTGCACTGGAGTCAGCCGGCCCAAACTGAAGGCACGACTCGTCGACCGAAAATGCCTGCAGGTCCCCCACCCTCTTGATTGAGGCCAATGCAGTCAGGAGTAGGGTTTTCATAGAAAGAAACTTCAACTCGACTGACTGCAATGGCTCAAAGGGGGCAGTTTGTAGGGCTCTTAGCACCAAAGCCAAATCCCAAGAGGGAAGGGAGGGAGGCCTCGGAGGATTTAACCTCCTGGCCCCCCTAAGAAACCTGACGACCAGATCGTGCTTCCCCACCGACCTCCCCTCTATGGGGTCGTGGTGGGCAGAAATAGCAGCAACATATACCTTAAGGGTGGAGGGGGACAGCCTACGCTCCAACCCTTGTTGCAAAAAGGAAAGCACGGCTCTGATCGAACATCTCCGAGGGTCCTCCTGGTAAGAGGAACACCATTCGACGAACAGGTTCCACTTCAGCGCATAGGCCCGTCTTATGGACGGTGCTCGTGCTGAAGCGATAGTGAGCGCTACCTCCTGGGGCAGGTCACCTAGAACCTCCGCGTCCCGTCCAGGGACCACACATGAAGTTTCCACAAGTCTGGACGCGGGTGCCAGAGGGTGCCCCGTCTCTGAGAAAGCAGATCCTTCCTCAGAGGAATCGGCCAGGGAGGGGCTGTCGCGAGGAGCATGAGTTCCGGGAACCAGGTCCTGTTGGGCCAATATGGAGCCACTAACAGGACCTGCTCCTCGTCCTCCCTGATCTTGCACAATGTCTGTGCTAGCAGGCTCACTGGGGGAAACGCATACTTGCGCAAGCCCTGGGGCCAGCTGTGTGCCAGTGCATCAGTGCCGAGCGTTGCCTCGGACAGGGAGTAGAACCACTGGCAGTGGGTGGTTTCTGGAGATGCAAACAGGTCTACCTGAGCAACTCCGAACCGACTCCAAATCAGCTGGACCGCCTGGGGATGGAGTCTCCACTCCCCAGGAAGTGCCGCTCGAGACAGCTCGTCGGCCGCCTGATTGAACACTCCTGGGATGTGGATGGCACGAAGGGACCTCAGATGCTTCTGACTCCAGAGGAGGAGGTGGCGGGCGAGTTGCGACATGCGACGGGAGCGCAAACCGCCTTGCCGGTTGATATAGGCAACGGTCGCAGTGCTGTCCGTACGGACCAGAACGTCCCTGCCCCGAAGGCGCCCTCTGAGGCGGCACAGGGCAAGAAGTACTGCCAGCAACTCGAGGCAATTGATATGCCAACGCAGAAGGGGGCCCGTCCAAACCCCTGATACTGCGTGCCCGTTGTACGTGGCACCCCAGCCGGTGGCCGAGGCATCCGTGAATACCACAGCATGCCTGGATACCTGCTCCAGGGGCACTCCTGCCCGAAGGAACGAAGGATCTGACCACGGGCTGAAGGTCTTGCGGCAGGCCGGTGTAATCTGAACCCGGTGAGTACCGCGTTTCCACGCCCACCTCGGGATTCGACCATGGAGCCAGTGCTGAAGCGGTCTCATATGGAGCAGACTGAGCGGAACTATGGCCGCAGCTGCAGCCATATGCCCCAGGAGCCTCTGAAAGAGTTTCAGTGGGACCGCTGTCCTGCCTGATAAAGTCTTGAGGCAGTTCAGCACCGACTGAGCACGTTCCTGGGTGAGGCGTGCTGTCTGGTTGACCGAATCCAACTCCATGCCGAGAAAAGAGATCCTCTGCACTGGCACGAGTTGCTCTTTTCCCAATTGACCCGAAGGCCCAACTGGCTGAGGTGCCTGAGCACCAGGTCCCTGTGTGCGCACAACAGCTCTCGAGACTGTGCAAGTATGAGCCAGTCGTAGAGGTAGTTGAGAATGCGCACACCCCGTTCTCTCAGGGGAACAAGGGGCCGCCTCTGCGACTTTGGTGAAGACACGAGGCGAAAAGGGACAGCCCGAAGGGCAGGACCTTGTACTGATATGCCCGACCGTCGAACGCGAATCGCAGGAATGGCCTGTGTCGCGGGAGAATCGAAACATGAAAGTACGCGTCCTTCAGGTCGATTGCTGCAAACCAATCTAGGGGACGGACGCATCCAAAAATGCGTTTCTGCGTCAACATCTTGAACGGCATCTTGTGAAGTGCACGGTTCAAAACTCGCAGATCCAAGATCGGTCGTAACCCACCGCTTTTCTTGGGCACAATGAAGTAAGGGCTGTAAAACCCCGACCTCATATCGGCTGGAGGGACCGGCTCTATTGCATCCTTCGCCAGTAGGACTGCAATCTCCGCGAGCAAGACAGGGGCATCGACGGCTTTGACTGAAGTGAACCGGATGCCCCTGAACTTGGGGGGACGCCGGGCGAACTGAATCGCATAGCCGAGTCTGATGGTCCGCAGGAGCCACCGGGACAGGCTGGGGAGCGCTAACCAGGCTCCGAGAGACCGCACCAGCGGGGCCAACGGGCCCACCGACATGCCCGCGGTGGGGCAGCGAGGTGGAACACAGGGACCGGCCCCAGGGCCTGTGACGGCCTGGCCTGTGACGGCAGGGGGCGGGGTCTGGGTGTGTAGTGTAGCACTCACCTGATTTCTCCTCGCGTGGGAGGAGACACAGGAACCCAGCTTGAGGCTTGTGACAGCCCGGCGTTTGACGACTTGAAGCGGGGACTGGAGTGCTACTGCCCTTACCTGGTTCCACGAATGGGCAGGAGGGGTGCTCTTGGGCAACCACCCGCTGCCTGCTGGCAAGAGAGGAGGAGGGAAGCGATCCTGTGATGCACGGATCACCACTCTCCTCCTCTTGAGACCCGGAGATTGAGGAGACCGCTCTTTACTGATGTTTTGGGTACCGCTGGCTGCTGGGCCAGCGGCGGAACAAAATGAACAAAAGATACTCCACCCGGCCCTCCTCCGGGGGAGGGAGTGGTGCAGTCACCATCTCCCGATGAGCAGTCTCCTCCATCTCTGGGTCGACCGTCCCAGGGCCTCTTGCACTTGCGCTTGCCGCCAGGTTTGGCGGGGGCCTGGACGGGCTGGGCGTCCTGCCTGCGACCGGCTCCACGACGCTGCCTGGTGAAAGGCTGCTGCGGCTGCGTGGGAGCGGGGGCGGCCGCAGGGGGGCGCCCACGGCGACGAGCAGGCTGAGTGGCTGCAGCCGGAGTGGAAGCAGCAGGTTTCCTCCGGCGCATGATGTGTTTGCCTCAGTCTGCTTCTGGGCTGCCGAGAACTGCTGGGCAAAGCTCTCGACAGCGTCGCCGAAAGGGCCGGTCTGTGACACGGGAGCATTCAGGAACTGTACCTTCTCCTGCTCCTTCATGTCAGCGAGACACAGCCAGAGATGGCGCTCCTGGACATCGCATGACCCAGAGACTGTGCGGTCACCTTCGTCGCTCGTAGCGCGAGGTCCGTCGCAGCACGCAGCTCATGTAGAACCGCCAGGTAGTGACCACCCTCGTGCAGGTCTTTCAGTGCTTTGGCCTGGTGGACCTGCAGCAACGCCATAGCGTGGAGGGCGGAAGCCGCCTCCCCACAGGCTCTATAAGCACTGCCAGTTAGACCTGACGAATACTTAGAGGCCCGTGAGGGGAGACACGGATCACCCCGCAGGGTGGAAGCGGCTGTTGGACACAGTTGCATGGCCACAGACCGTTCCACCGAGGGGATGCCCGCATACCCCAAAGCGGCTCCACCATCGAGGGTGGTGAGAGCGGAAGAACTACAAGATGTGTTTCGGGCAGTGAAAGGTGCCCTCCACGATCTTGTCAGCTCCTCATGCACTTCCGGAAAGAATGGCACCGGAGGGGGGCGCTGAGAACCAGCGCCACCCCCACCGAGGAACCACTCGCCCAGCCTCGAAGGATCGGGACACGGTGGCTTTTTAGGATTCCACACGAGCCCGACATTCTCGGCGGCCCGGGAAAGCATAGCCGTCATCTCTGGGTCTGGCACGGACAACGCTACCACACCCGAAGGGGGCAACGCAGCCGGGTCGTCATCCCCGGAGAGAGAGGGCCCGCCCTCCGATGCAGTGATCGACATCTGGTCGTCAGAGGGGGCACCGAAGGAAACGCGTGGCCAGCGCGCTCCTTCGGTAGCTCCACCGGCTGCGGAGCGCTTGAGGGGTGAGGAGCTCCACTTGGGGAAGCCCTCACCGTAATCCTCAAATCACCTCTGACTCCACCGGATCCAGTGTGCACGCCGGATCACGGCAGGCAGAGGGACTCTGCCATGTTTGACATAGCAGAGTCGCACTCCGAGATGGTCATGTCCCCGCAAGAAGAACATGAACCATCCACGAAAGCCACCTCAGCGTGCTGAATGCCCAGACACGTGAGGAAGCGATCGTGACCGTCCTGAGGCGCCAGGAAACGACCACACCCAGAAACGCACGGGTGAAAAGACATCTTTAAAAAGACGCGATCACCCGTGTTGCTCTTTTAGAGAAATTGCTCTTTCAGAGAAATGCTCTTTTAGTGCTGAAGCACGCAGGGGAGCTGGCCACCGCACACTCCTAGTGTGGCTGTCAGCAGGAAGACGATCTTTCTCTCCCGGACACCGTGACCACCGCTGCCGCGCCGTAACACCCGCACTCGCTCGCAGAACACTCTCTTGGAAGGGAGAGCAGTAGCTTTAACCACTACCGCTCGGCTCCGAAGCGAAAGGATAATTGATGCGGTGCATCAGCTGCCTCTTATGCTCACGCTGTGATCAGCGGCAGCTGGATGCAATAATCGCATGCCAATGTCCATTGGCTCGTTTAGTTACACTCGAAGTGGATTGGTCTCTCTGGCGAGATCCCAATTTCGTCGGTCATCCGACGTGACTCGGAGTGACCGACTGAAAGGGGAACCAACAGTTCACAAACTTTTGCATGGGGTTATTTTAATAATTTCAGCTATTTTTTTCGTCTTGTGGACTAAATGTAAACATCTTTTATGTAAAATATCTTACTCAGGACGGTACTAATTAAAAAATAACATGCATTTTGTATGGTCTCTCTTATTTTGTTAAAATTAATCACATTTTCACAGATTCTGCAACGGGTTCACAAACTTTCAAGTGGCACTGTACTTATATTATATATATATATATATATATATATATATATATATATACACAGTGCCTTGCGAAAGCATTCATACCCCTTCATTTTTTTTTCACGCTTTGTTATGTTGCTGCCTTATGTTAAACTGCTTTTAAATTACTATTTTTCCGCATCAATCTATACTCCATACACCATAATGGTAAAGCAAAAATCAGGTTTTTAACATCTTCGCAAATTTATTAAAAATAAAAAACTTAAATGATTCCGTTGCGGAAGTATTCATACCCTTATCTGGGACAGTTGGAAGTTAGACAGTTAGCTCAGGAGCATGCATCTTGCTTGTAGATGTTACTACACTTTGAGTGGAGTTAACCTGTGGCAAATTCAATTGAATGGGTGTGATTTGGAAAGGCACACGTCTTAATAAAATATCTAACAGTTGATAATGCATATCAGAGCAGAAACCAAGCCCTGAGGTCCAAAGAACTGCCTGTAGAGCTCAGAAACAGGGTTGCGTCAAGCCACACATCTGGGAAGAATTGAGAAAAAAATTCTGCTTCACTGAAGGTTCACAGAAGCATGTAGTCTCTGTTACCCTTAATGGAAGACATTTGAAACAACCAGGGCTCTTCCTAGAGCTAGCCTCCTGGCCAAACTGACCAATTGATAGAGAAGGGCTTTGGTTGGTGTGGTGACCAAGAACCTGATGGTCACTCTAGTTGAGCTCCATGATCATATGTGGAGATAAGAGAAACCCACAGAAGGACAAACATCACTGCAACACTCCACCGATCTGGGCTTTATGTCGGTGTGGCAAGACTCAATCCTATCTTCAGTGTAGACACATGAAAACACACTTAGAATTTGCAAAGAAGCACCTAAAGGACCCTCAGACTCTGAGAAACAAGATTCTCTGGTTTGATGAACCTCAATTCCAAGCATCATGCTTGAAGCAAACCAGGCACTGCTCATCACCTGCAGAGTACCATCCCAAAAGTAAAGTGTGGTGGTAGCAGCCTCATACTGTGGGGCTGTTTTTCAGCAGCAGGGACTGGTGGACTCGTTAGAGTTGAAGAAAAGCTCAGTGCACCAAAATATTGAGATAGCCTTAATGAAAACCTAGTTCAGAGCATTCAGAACCTCAGACTGGGCAGAAGGTTCACCTTCCAACAGGACAATGGACCTAAACACACAGCAAGAGTGGTTTATAGACAACTCTGTGAATGTCCTTGAGTGGCCCAGCCACAGCCTGAGCTTGAACCCAATCAAATATTTCTGGAGAAACCTGAAAATGTGCATCTGCCCCAGTCCAACCTGACAGAGCTTGAGAGGTGAAGAGGTGAGGAGAAGAATGACAGATAATTGCCAAATGCTGATGAGCAAAGCTTGTAGCATCAAACAAAAAAGGCTTGAGGCTGTAAAGGTGCTTCAACTATATTATTTAGTTAAGGGTATGGATACTTATACAATGTACTTATTTCAGTTTTTTATTTTTTAATAAATTTACGAAGTTGTGACAATTCTGTTTTTGCTTTGTCAATATGGTGTACGAAGTGTAGATTGATGTGGGAAAAAAAGTAATTTAAAGGAGTTTAACATAAGGCAGCAACATAAAAAAAACATGAAAAAAATTAAGGGGTATGAATACTTTCGCAAGGCACTATATATATATATATATATATAGCATGTTGTTACTGTGCTACCTAATAAGTATCAGCTGTATACAGTGACCAACATTTGGTTTTCAAGCGCTGAAAATGGGTAATATTCAACAATATGAAGCCTCATTGAGACCCCCCTATCTTTGAGACTGAATGAATGAATGAAAGATGTTTTCTCTGTTTTGGAGCGATGATCATTTTTAAATCATACCCTGTTTATTGCATCAAAATTTGTTAATCCTGCACTATAGTTAGGGGTGGATAATTTTATCAGTTGTGTATTATTCATGCAACAATATATTACTGTTATAGTTTTTATTAATAACCATTGCTATAGCTGATAGCTTTGTCTAGTGCTCTTATGAATGTTTATAACATGATTTGTGAACATTTAACTACTATACTGAATGACATAGCATAGACTTCTTCATGGCTAGTGTTTGCGTATTTCATTTCATTTCATTATGTAACCTACTTGTTCTACAGATCTGTGTTAAATACTGTTTTTGACAGCGTTGATAATAACGTTTCTGACAGATAATATCATGATATTTATGCTTTTCCCTTACCGAATGTCGTATCCTGTCAGCAATAACCTGTTTATGCCATGGGCTTTTTTGATTACTGTCAGTTTGAGTGCCGGCGATGCAGTGTTGCCAGATATTGTTATTAAAGACAAAAAATAAACCAAAATTATTTCAAATATTTTGCAAATAAGATAAGCTAAAGATATCGCTGAGGCCAAACTACAACTTCCTACTTTATTAACTTTCAAAAGTGTCAAATTAAGTGGAAAAGACAAGTCTAAAAATGCTTAAAATAGCTGGATCTGGCAACACGGATCTGCGCCCCGCATCCTCCCTCACAGCTCTCTCAGAGAGACTAGTTTACTTCGCCAGCATCTCGCAATGATCGTTCTCATACCACGGACACTAAAATTCTTGCAAACTGTCTAAACTGAATTATACATGTCATGCAGATATTCATATGAGGAGTTTAACAGCAAATTAGTCATTCAGAGAACAATTTTATGTTTGAACATGAAACATTTACCGAGGTCCGGACCTCGGTGGCCTCATAGCTGGCTACAGGCCTGGATGTTATGCACTGTAGATGATGAGATTTGCAAAGCCTTTGCAATTTGACATTGAGGAACGTTGTTTTCCACAATCTTTTTACGCACTCTTTCACAGATTGGAGAGCCTCTGCCCATCTTTACTTTTGAGAGACTGTCTCTCTAAGACATCCCTTTTATAGCTAATCATGTTACAGACCTGATGTCAATTAACTGAATTAGTTTCTAGATGTTCTCCCAGCTGAATCTTTTCAAAATTTATTGCTTTTTCAGCCCTTTGATGCCCCGTGCCAACTTTTTTGAGACCTGTAGCAGGCATCAAATTTGAAATGAGCTCATTTAGTGGATAAAGGTGTAAATTTTCTCAGTTTAAACATTTGTTATGTTCTCTATTAGTGATGCAAAGTCTGATTCATTTCTGCGAACCGGTTCTTTTCGGACAGTTCGGCTCATTGAACCGGTTCAAAAAGTCGATTCATCAGTTCCTGACATCATCAAGTAGTACATCTCTATGCATTTCTTTTCTAACAACTCAGTGCCATGTTGTATCAATGAAAAATTCAAATAAGTCATTTGTGTCAACACATATTGAAACATTCAAAAACTAAAGTTATTTGTGTGAACCCATATTGCTGATTATTGCCATATAATTCACTTAAGTTAATGGTGTTTGTGGTCACAGTTTCATTCGTGGATCCTTTATATCTGACCAATATTGACTAGCCTACATCTTGGATAAAATTCCTAAAAGTTTCACACCTACAGCACACATTGCAGACAATGGTGCACATATGTTCTACATGTCTGAAGTATAAAGAAAGAATAAACCAGTCTTATAAACTCCTTGATTTCGCTTAAGCAACTTCAAATATAATATGCATGCATGCACAATGAACTATAGTAAAATGTACATCACTTGACAGAAAGGTTTTTGAAGGTTTTAATAAAATGTAAATTAATAACAGTCATAAGCATATTTCCAGTACACGCCTCAGGCTTGCACAGTATCGTCAACTCGCTCATCAGAATCTTCAGTAATCCTCGGCAAACTTCGCCACGGCTCATTCGGTTCTTTTTGAGTCCTCGGTAACTCTCTGCAAACTTCGACAGTTGGTTGAACCGGCTCATTCGGTTCTTTTTGAGTCAAACGTGCTACTTCGGCTGTGCGTCTTGCGTCATCAACCCGGAACTAAAGTTCGATTCAGTTCAATTTGTGAACCGACTCGACCGGTTACTTGCTGAGAACCGGCTCAAAAGAATGATTCGTTCGAACTGAACATCACTATTCTCTATGTTCTATTGTGAATAAAATATTGGCTCATGTGATTTGAAAGTCTTTTAGTTTTCATTTTATTCAAATATAAAAAACGTCCCAACATTTCCAGAATTCGGGTTGTAGATTATATATTTTATAAGATTGTACAGGAAAAGTTTACCCAAAATTCTGTAATTTTTTGTCAAAATATGTCATTCCAAACCTGAAAAAAACACACATATTAAGAATTAATCCCATAATTTTTAGTAAATCTTGGCCATATTGGACTAATCCGTTACCATGTTTTAGTAAATCATGGCCATGTTGTACAAATTCATTCCCTTGTTTTAATTTAAAGTGTGGGAACGAATTATTACAATGTGGCCATGAATTAACCAAAATGATGGAATGAATAGTTAATAGCAGCCAGGATTTGACAAAAAAAAGGCAAAAATTTAATAAAACGAAGGAACACATTCTTAATTTGTGACCATGATAAATATACTTTGGTTCACGTTAAATCCGGGGCTCATTTTGGTTCTTTTATGGTGTTTTCTGGTGCATTTTGGAGCTTGACAGGTCACAGTGAATTGACAGACTTGCTTTGGGGTCCAACTGAGGATAAGTTTTATCAAGATAACGTATTTAAAACACTGCCCAGCTTTGTATCAGAGCCTCAACCTCCTGAGCTCTGCCTGCGGTCATGCAACATATAGACAAACACACATGTCCTTTTTAAAAGGAAAAGACTGAGAAAACTGGAGGAATGCAAAAGAATGGCTTTTCACAGGGAAGCAGCTATTCATTACCAGTCAAGCTTCTCATCAGGTTCAGGAAGCCATTGGTAGGGCTCATCTGAGAGGTGACTGCTAGCGGATCCCAGCCCAGACTCTTGTCTATTTTCGTGGAGAACACTTCAGTGTAATTGCCTTCCAACTGAGGCTATATTTTGTTGCTGAGAAAATTGGAGCGCAGCACAGACCTCTCTTGCTGCAAACAGGTTTTCATTTCCCCCTAAACAAAAAAAGCAGGGAGAGTGACAAGCTTTAGGATGTAAATACCAGCCCTGCGGTGAAGAGCCTCCTGCCATTTCGTGAAGGGGGATATTGAAAGTGCAGTGATTTGCCCTGTTTAAAATTGCAAGAGTAGTTTATGTGCTTCACAGAATCTGTAAAAAGTCAAGAACAAGCTAGCGTCTCCTTCCTGCTCAGTTCATATCCACCTTGACAGGCAGGATTAAAATTGACATTCTTACTGGATTATTATTGGTGTGACTGTATAAGAGAACCTCTGTGCTTGAAAGTAATGAAAGAATTAGGGAATTGAGTGCAGGTATTCATTATAACTCAGTGAATATGGTCTCGATTGTGAAATGTAAGATTTGATGAACATAGATATGAATCCTCCGTAAAATGTGTATAATTGCTGGAGGAATAATCTTGGGAATTATCTTGTATTAATTTTGGTAGTGACATGATTAGAAGATCATTAGATTTGCTACAGTAAAACGCAAAGGCTGAGGCTTTGCTTACAAAACCATCTATTTTTTTTTTTTTCATATTTTTGAAGCTGTTTTGTTTTAATATTTTTAAAATGTGATGCAAAGCTGAATTTTCAACAGTCATTGATCCAGTCTTCAGAGTCACATGATCCTTCAGAACTCATTCTAATATGCTGCATTTGCTGCTCAAGAAACACTTATGTTGACATTTTATATTTTTTGTGTCACCCGTGATACATTTTATTTCAGGATTTTTTGATGACTAGAAAGAACGGCATTTACTTGACATAGAAACCTTTTGTAATCGTCTTTACTGTCACTTTTGATCAATTTAACACATTCTTGCTAAAAAAAAAAAAGT
Source organism: Spinibarbus caldwelli (assembly GCA_039654775.1). Lineage (NCBI taxonomy): Eukaryota > Metazoa > Chordata > Actinopteri > Cypriniformes > Cyprinidae > Spinibarbus > Spinibarbus caldwelli. The sequence goes on from CM077242.1 coordinate 7,815,688, forward strand.
AGTATTCATTTCTTTCAAAAACACAAACAAAAAAAACTACGGACATTTGAACAGTATATATTGTACGTTGAAAAATATATAAGTGTATATTTTCAGCTAACATACATAGAAAAACAAATGAATACATAGATATAAACATAAACGAATACATAAATACATACAATGTATCATACAAAGTGGCATCTAGAAACAAAAATACTTTTTCTCAGAACTAAACAACCAGATAAACCAGCTGATATTTTGTCAACAGGGAATGGTTTAAGATTCAGAGTTTACAAGCAAAATTAATTTTACCTAACGATAATGTTATGGAAGCAGACTGGACACAGAGGATTATAATACAATGTGATGTTTATTGAATTCAGCAATGGGTAAGCAGTCGTTGGAGGTGAGTAGAGTCTTAGACACTTGATGCAATGGAGAATGGATATACTGAGATGGCTTTGTCTTGTCAGGAAATCGTGGATGCAGAGGAGCAGCACACACCCCAGGATGCTGGTGGAGGAGAGGTTGGATGATCTACGGAGTGGAGCAGACGATGGGGATCCAAGGAATCGACAGAGGAGCGGAACAGGAGGTAAGTACACCCACAGGTTAGTATCAGGTAAGTAATAGCGAAGAGTAATGAGAGTCCACTTCGTATAGACGAGATTGGACAATTGACTGGAGTGGGGTGTGTGCGCTTAAGTAGTGCTGGGGTGATTGTGTGTCATTGAGGTGCAGGTGCCTTGAATTAGTACTCAGGTGACTGAGATCGTTGTGATGGATTGGTGGTGGAGCCTGGCTGATCTGTGACATTACCCCCCTCTCCACGGCCCACCCCTGAGGGCCGAGGGGCCCAACGGCGTGGTGGTCGACCTCTGGCTCTGGGTGCTGGACGATCTGGGAAGTTGGAATGGAATTCCTCAATGAGAGCCGGATCCAGAATGCCATTCTTGGGAACCCATGACCTCTCCTCTGGGCCATAACCCTCCCAGTCTACGAGGTATTCCAGACGACCACCACGACATCGGGAATCCAGGATCGTATGAACCTCGTAGATGGCACCATCCTCCAGAATCTGCAGGAGAGGGGGTTCCGTACTCGGGCCAGGAGGGAGGGAGGAACAGGAGAGTGGTAAGGTTTTAGCAGAGACACATGGAAAGTGGGGTGAATCCTGTATTGTGGAGATAGATTTAGCAGAAAAGTGACCGGGTTGATCTGTCTCTGAATGGTGAAGGGGCCAACGTACCTCAGAGCGAGCTTCCTACAGGGCAGGCGCAATCGGATGTCTCTCGTTGACAGCCAGACCTTCTGTCCTGGTTGGTAAGGAGGAGCGTCGGACCTTCAAAGGTCTGCTGTGATCTTACGCCTGCGGATAGCTCATTGAAGATGATGGTGTGCTTCGTCCCAGACCCTCTCGCTCTCTCAGAACCAGTAATCCACCGCAGGAACATCAGACAGTTCCCCAGTCCAGGGGAACATGGGTGGCTGGAAACAGAGCACGCACTGGAAGGGAGTGAGTCCAATAGATGTCTGACGAAGGGAGTTCTGGGTGTACTCGGCCCAGCCAATGAACTGGTTCCAAAAGTGCTGGTGGCCGTGGCAGAAGGTTCGCAGGAAACGTCCTATTTCCTGGATTTTGCTCTCCGTCTACCCATTGGTCTGAGGGTGATAGCCCGACGACAGACTTACAGTCACACCTAGGAGTTTGAAGAAGTTCTTCCATACACGGGAGATAAACTGAGGACCCCGGTCAGAAACAATATCTTCTGGAATGCCGAAATACCTGAAGACATGGTTGAACATAAGCTTGGCTGTTTCCATAGCCGTGGGCAGATTCTTGAGGGGATTAATCGGCAGGACTTGGATAATCGATCCACAATAACCAGAGTACAGGTATTTCCATTGGAGACAGGTAAGTCTGTGACAAAATCTACCCCTAGGTGTGACCATGGCCGGTTGGGAACCGGCAGCGGGAGGAGCTTGCCTGCTGGGAGATGGCGAGGGCTTTCGGAAATGGCACACTCCTCACAACCCTGGACGAACCTTCTTACCTCCCTTGCCACGTTCAGCCACCAGTAGCGGTCTTTCAACAGCGAGAGGGTAGCATTGGCCCCAGGGTGGCCAGTGCCCAGTGACGAGTGTACAGAGTGAATGAGGGGAGTGCGTTGGGTCCGTGTGACATACTGTACACCTGGTGGACAGCCCGGCGGAGTGGCCGTGGAGTCATTGGAGGAAGGAGCGGATTCAGGATTCCACTGGATGGGGCAGACAAACACCCTTTCAGGGATGATGGATTCCTGTAGGTCTTCTCCTGCTTCGGGGCCATGCAGGCGCGACAGGGCATCCGCTTTGGTGTTCTTGGATCCTGGGCGGTAAGAGATACTGAAATTAAAGCGTGTGAAGAATAATGCCCAGCGCGCCTGCTGTGGATTGAGCCTCTTAGCTTCCTTCAGGTACTGTAGGTTCTTATAATCAGTGAGCACTGTAAAAGGGTGTTGAGCTCCTTCCAACCAATGCCTCATCTCTTCCAGGGCCAGTTTGATGGCAAGAAGTTCTCTGTTGCTGATATCGTAGTTGCGTTCCGCCGGGCTGAGTTTCCGTGAGAAGAAGGCACATGGATGGAGTTGCTCGGGGTTCCCCTGCTGCTGGGATAGGATAGCTCCGACTCCCGTAGCTGAAGTATCAACCTCGACAATGAACGAACTCTGGGGATCAGGATGTACAAGAATAGGAGCTTGGGTGAAGGCTTTTCAAACTTTCAAAGGCATCGTTGGCTGCTGGGGACCAGGACAGAGACTTGGGCTTGTTGCGGAGTAGGTTGGTAAGAGGACTGGTGAGAGTAATGTAGTTCTGGCTCATGCTGAATCCCTTTATGGTCCGAACTTCTGTTATGGAAGTAGACTGGACACAGAGGATTATAATACAATGTGATGTTTATTGAATTCAGCAATGGGTAAGCAGTCGATGGAGGTGAGTAGAGTCTTAGACACTTGATGCAATGGAGAAAGGATATACTGAGATGGCTTTGTCTTGTCAGGAACTCGTGGATGCAGAGGAGCAGCACACACCCCAGGATGCTGGTGGAGGAGAGGTTGGATGATCTACGGATTGGAGCAGAAGATGGGGATCCAAGGAATCAACGGAGGAGCAGAACAGGAGGTAAGTACACACACAGGTTAGTATCAGGTAATTAATAGCGAAGAGTAATGAGAGTTCACTTCGTATAGACGAGATCGGACAATTGACTGGAGTGGGGTGTGTGCTTAAGCAGTGCTGGGGTGATTGGGTGTCAATGAGGTGCAGGTGCCTTGAATTAGTACTCAGGTGACTGAGACCGTTGTGATGGATTGGTGGTGGAGCCTGGCTGATCTGTGACAGATAATCCTTTTCCACACAATCTTCAAATCATATTTATGTATATTCTGACCTACTTTTCAAAGTTTCCTTATTTTTTTAATGAAAGAGAGACACTTTTGGCTGAGTTCTAATTTAATACTCAGATTCTCAGTAAAATAGCACTAGCAATCAAGTCTTTCTTTCTGTCTGATTGGGCACTATTAATAATTTAGTTGAATTTGACGAGTGTCTCATCTATTCGGTAGCAATTTCCTGGGCAAGAGAAGAGAAACTGATTGATGGCCTATTGTCAGAAATAAGTGAGACCTCTTTCCCACAAGCCAGCAGTTAGGAGCAAACTTTAATCTCTTCCTAGTAAACATTCATCTTACCCTGAGCCACATCTCTCTCTGTCTGTCTCTCTCTGTGGTTCTTTTGGCATCTCGGTCGGTTTAATTATAGAAGCCACCACAGTGTCTTCTAAGGCTGGTTTATGAGTAGCACACTAAGAGGTCATCAGGGGTCCTACATGAAGGAAAATCCCATCACACAGAGCTTTTTAACAGAAACAAACACTCGGTAAAGCTACTTATGAAGTCTGAAGGCCAAGTCTTACATTTTTAATCTTTGAAAGGGGCTGGTCCTTCAGCTACTGATATAATAGCTGAATAATTTTCAGTTAAATGCAAATTCTTAATTAATAGACATGGCAAAGTAGCAAGAGTTTAGCAGGAAAAAAAACTGTTCTCAGACTAATTTAAGCAGCCTGTAAAGTGTGTTTTATAGCGTCAGTTAAATTTTATTGCAATATTTCTCTGTCATGCCATACATCCTGTTCATATTAATAGCTTGCTATGAATAGTGTTTTGGATTCATTACACATACTTGGTGTCACCATATGTTTGGTGTAATGACACCACAAGCTGTCTGTGAACATGCATCACATCACTCTCAACTCACAGAAAGCATCCAGAAAGAATCATTAGAATGTGTGTGTTTCTATTTCAGTGATGATGAAGTAAAGATGTTCAAAAATAAATTTTAAATAAAAGCACTAAAAGGCTGCTGGAAGTCATAAATACATGTTTTGTCCTTAAATTAATATGGGGCATATCAATATGCTGACAAAACACCAGCCATAAAAAAAAAATAAAATAAAATGTGAATAAAGTCTAGATGCCCTTGAAAAAGCCACTTTAAATGACACAATCCATCAAAGATTAAGCAGTTATCGAAGCTCAGCATTTCTCTCAGAATTTGCTCAGTTTCCTCTAATTTCCTCAGACCTTGTAAGACTAAAAAATAGGGAAAAGTCTTCATTTGACTTGTCTTCTTTTGTAATGACCATTCAGCTGATTTCTGTCAAGTGTTCCAGACAATGGCGGAAGCAAATTGGTGAAAATTGGTGTCTTGTGAATTTACAGAGTACCAAATAAAGCATTAATGCATGAGAGGATGAGCATCACAGTGTTTTTACCATGTTTAAGGGGTATTCTAGCTCCCTTAACCATAGTAAAGTCACTGTAACACAAAACCTAAATAGATATTGCTTTTATAGAACAGCAGTAACAACATCAAAATACACCAATGTTCAATAAATAGGTACATTTATTTATTTATTTATTTTTATTTTTTAAACTATAATAATAAAAATTAATAATCAACAAATACATCAGCAGTAGTTGTAGTAGTAGTATTAAGTATTAAAAAGTTTGGGGTCAGTATACACACACACACATACACACACAGTATTTTTAATTTTACATTTGTACATAATACATATTAAAATAGAAAATAGCTATGTTAAGCTGTAATAATATTGCACATTATGATTGTTTTACTGCATTTTTGATCAAATAAATCCAGCCTCGGTGAGCCTAAGAGACTTCTTTCAAAAACATTTAAAAAATCTCATAAATCACAAACTTCTGAGTGAACATTTAACAAAATACTTCAATTGTCTGTGTTTAGTCAGATTTACTGAATATAAAGTGTTTGTGTGCCTGTCACTGCATGTGGAGCTTCAAGCCTGACAGAAGTCTTTTCAATCAATGTGAATTTTTAAAACAATTGTCAGTTGTGTTGATAAATCTGTTTAAATCTGTGTTTTCCCCAATATACTCAGCACGAAACTCTTCATGCAGCTTTGCAGTGCTTTCACTGGCAATATGAATACTGTAATGCTGCATGAATACTGTTAATATGGGTGCCAAAATATGCACTGCTTCTGCATGTGGTGTGAGAAACACCTCACTATAAGCTGTTTACAGTTTCCAAGCAACGCACTGTAGCAACTTTACTTAACAATAAAATTTGCTATAACAAGTATGCATTCAGCTTTGAATGCAGCTCATTCATTCACAATTAAGATTTGAATCAATACAAGACGTATAATCTTCTGATACATAAAATGCAATAAAAAGCTTGTCTGATTAGTATACTAATTCCATATGCATTCCTGTATGTAATCGTCTTTCTTAACCTGGGAACAGTTCCTGATGGTGTGAGTATGACAGCGATATAATGTAAAGGTTGTGAAAAGCCTGTTTTTGAACAGATCGAGGAACAGACAGCAAAAATATTTCATCAAAAATAACTCTGCAGATGTCTGAGAGAAATATTGCCCAGAAAGAGCACACATGGTCTCTCCACATGTGATGAACGAGCCTCTATGCATTTCTGTTTTACGTCTCTCTCCCATTCTTCACATCCATCTATTTTTGGTCCGACGCTGTTCGTTATTTGTGGTACCACCTGCAAAGCCTTTAATTAGCTCACATCTGCTTCGCTCCCTCCCAAAACGATGCACTTGGCGCCCCTCCACTGTAAAAGACCATCATGTAGCATAACTCCCCAAATCAAAAGGCCATCAGGACAAAAGGAAGCTAAAATTGCTAATACTTGATTCCATGAAGACTGCAGAATGAGATGCCGTATTAGGAGCGGGCGTGTTTTTTATCTGGCACACTGCGAATGGAGTCTTCAAACAAAACCCTCGTCATGTCGAGAGAAGCAAAACAACAGGGATTAAATATAGATTTCTCTGCTCTTTGTCAGCCAAGGCAATCTCAAAAACAAAAAGCAATCAATAATGCTCAAAAGAAAACGAGAAATGGGACAAAACAATTTTAAGAGCGTTTCAGCTGGGACTTGTTTCCGTTCTGCTTTCAAGTCAGAATCTGTTTTTTGCTTTGTGTTGCAGGCCTGCGCCGGAGTTACTCGTGCAGTGTTTGCAAAGTGGTGCTGAACTCCATCGAGCAGTATCACGCACATCTCCAGGGCTCCAAACACCAAAACAAGTGAGTGTGGATTTTCTGTCCTGAATGATATTCCCCTCTTTCAAATCTTTCCAAGAGACTGCTCTCTTGATAGTCAAGGAGACTTAATGGAGTTACCATTAATGTTAGCACACTCTAATCAGAGGAGCTCCAAGGGCCTGTCCTGCTCATACTGATACACACACTCTTTCATTTAAGTAGCAGAAACGAGACAAAAATAGATCAAATTTAATTTCTTACTTTTGATTCCACACATCTGTGTCTTCACAAATCAGACTGTAGTTTATGACATTGATAAAATGTCATTTAATGCTACTGCAGTATACAAAAAAACAATGGTGATTCCAAAAAGATGATAAAATTATATAATATAAAATATAATTATCTCAGCATATTAGAATGTTTTCTGAAAGATCATGATACACTAAAGACTGAAATAGTAACTGCTGACAATTCAGCATTGCCGTGACGAGAATAAATGATAAAAATTTTAAATAATTTAAAATCTAATAAAATACAAAACAGATTTTTTTTTAAATTGCAAAAATATTTTACAATATTACTGTTATATTACAAACTTGTATAAACAGTATATATGGACATTTTTAAAATGAAAAAAGAGAGAGAGAACAAAAATATTAATATCTTATCTAAACAAAATGGTTCCTGGAATGAAAATGTCAACCTCTAACTTTAGCTTAGAATTACAAAATCATAAGAAAATAATCCAGTTCTGCTTTTACCAAGCTGTACTGTAAACTAAAGGTTATTTAAAAAAAAAAAAAAAAAGGACAAACCCATACTTCCTGTTTCACAACAGGTGTTCATCGATACAATCTTTAAACTCTTTCATCCTTCTCTTTAAATCTCTTTTTATCCCTTATGTCTTCTCTAAGATCGGCTTATCGGTCATATTTCTTATACATAACCTGACATCTACTACTTCTGTCCTCAAAGGGAACATCAGTGGTCGCCTCAGTTATCATAGTCTGCTCAGGTCTGCTGCCTCCTGTTGAGTTCAATAGAAATCACTGCGATACTGCCATAACTTTCCACACCGCACAGACAAATCATGCAGGATATCTTTATGTATGCTGCTGACCGGTGGGATGTCTGTGATTTAAAACACTCTGGCTGCAATTTTAAAACATCAGTTTCTATCTTTCTTTGAACTCAAAGCACAGCTTCCTAAGAAACATGGCATGCTGCATTCCCATTAGCCTTCTTAAAGGCACAGTTCACTCAAAAAAACAACTCACCCTCATGTTGTTCCATATCATGCTGTTTTTTCTCACAAAATAAGAGGTTTTGGAGGTCTTTTCCATAACTGCATCAACCATAAAAAAGAGCAGAAAGATATGAAAAAAACTCATTATTAACAGAAAATCTTCCCCATCTACTGTAGCTCTCAAATAAAAAAAATAAAAATAAAAAAATGGCAGATAAATGATTATAAACATCATTGGTTCATGTGACAATGTAGTTATCAAACCAGATGTGACGCATGTTACCGCCATATTTGATTTGAGAGCTGCAGCAGGGAGCTTTTGTAGTGAATACTGATGAAGGATTTTAATTTTTTTCCTCATATTTTGCTATCAGATTACTTTAGAGGCTGTATGGATTAAATTTATGTTGTCATAAATTACATTATCACACAATTATGTAATCAATGTTACAGGTAACACTTTACAATAAGGTGTCATTTATTAACAGCAGTTAATGTATTAACTAACACAAACAAATATTGAACAATGTATTTATTACACTATTTATTAATCTTTGTTAATGTTGTTAATGTTAATGTTGTTAGTTGTTCATTGTTTATTCATGTTAGTTCACAGTGCATTAACTAATGTTAACAACACAACTTGTGATTTTAATAATGCATTAGTAAATGTTGAAATTAACATTAACTAAGATTAATAAATGCTGTTGAAGTATTGTTCATTCTTAGTTCATGTTTACTAATGTTGTTAACTAATGTTAACTAATGAACCTTATTGTAAAGTGTTACCATGTTACATTTATGATTATATTTATCTTTTTTTGTGTGTTTTTATGCTTACTATAAACAGTCATTATTTGGAAATTAGAATTTCATCTTATAATTCTCCAAAAGTGTTAGGATTCTACTAAATTCTCTATGAGAGTGATTTTAGATAATGATGTAATGGAACAGTTTATTGAAACTTTGGACAAAATATTTAATAAAAAAACTACATGTGTATTTTTTGTATCAGTATATCTGATACATCAGGCTTTTATGGCTCATATAGTATGATATAGGAGAATATGTAACTCATATTTCCGCTTGTGGAGGAAATAACCCTCAAATTTATTCAGAGCAAAAAATATGCAATTTGGTGCAGTTGCTGGTATTTACTGTATATGGCAACAAATAAGATAAAATACTGATAGCTTGTAAATAATTAGAGGCCTTAGAAATGTGCATATCAGTATAAATTTGGTTTGCATATCAAATACATACAGTAGGATTTGATAATAGCTTAACCAGCAAGACGTTTTTAACCAGCTTCATCAGTCTATGCTTCACAAGCTAATTTTTCTTTCTGATTAAGCGGAGGAACAGCAAAAGAAAAAAAAAAAGTCATTATGCTTCACAAGCTAATTTTGCTGGTAAACATTTTGGCTAAACATCTAGATTAGCCTGAACCATCAGGAAAGTTCATGCTAGACTACAATGGTTATTTAAGCAGGTTGGTATAACACGATGTTTTCTATTCAACATTGCCACCTGTAAGCACATAGAAACAATTAAAGTCACATCTTGTTTCCGTCTGGCAGAGCCCTCTGTACATCAGCAGTGGTGTTTAGTTGATCTGCCACCCCATTTGCCTCCAAATACACCCAACCGCCTCTAGCAGGTCATGCCCATCAACCTCGTAATGAAATAAAAATGATTTAGAGCTAGAAAGTGAAGAAAGAGAGAGGAAAAGAGGTTTGTCCAATCACACAGACGGTTGACAGAAATGAACCCACCTTCATACGAGGAACTGTCAGGTTTAGAGCCTGTGAGGAAGGCGCTTTTTTATCGTCTTCACTTTGAGGCAGCTGGCCCATTTCTGCGAGCTACGTGAGACGACTACAACCGCTTCCAGCAACCCCTAATTGCTCTTCACAATAAACCAATTGATTAACATGCCAACAGAGTCAGGGTTGGGCAGGAGGACTCCAGCTGAAATCCAAATCACTACTATCTTACAATCATTAATTGTAATTAGAGCTACATCCTCTCATACGAGGAATCATTGACAGCCAGGAAGACTATTGATTAAAGAGGATGTTTCCCTATCTTGTCGCTGCAGCGGGTCTCTGCGTATTCTGATTAAGCGGAGGAAAAGTTCATGTAAGGGTCTGTTTTGCATTAAGATAGCAAAAAAAGAGCTGTTTTTGTCTTGTAGCCCCCCTGTAGAACATCAGCGCTCAGGATGCTGTTGTGGGAGGACAGTGTTTCCGATCTGTGCCCGACACAAGCGGCTTCCCGCTACATACACATTAACTTTCTTTGTTGTAAATGAACCAGCAGTCCACAGCCGTTAACATGCTTTGCCAACCTGCATTTAGCACTGAATACAAAGTGGAGAATATTTATTCATAATATAAAATGTGTGTATGTATGTATGTGTGTGTGTATATGTGTATATATATATATATATATATAAAATTTTCTTAAAATGTCCTTTCTCTTTCAAGTTGAATTTGTAAGCCCAATTCATCTTACAGAAGCCATTTATTTGGACTTTCATTTGGTTTATGCATTAAAACAAAACAAAACAAAAAATCCTGTGCTGTATCTTTATGGTGGTTAAACATTGCTAATATTTCTGTTTGCCAGCAGTTTTAGCCGCTTTAAATTCTGAGTAGCATCCAGTTTATTTTATAATATTATAGCATCCATTGTCCTTCAGAATGAGGACATATACAGTACACTGAGACACACACACAGCATCACAGAGGCCATTCTCTTTCATGCTGAGAAACACTCCCTCGCACACACTCATCAGAGGGACTCCAGAGGCCCGCCCCTCTCATGTTGAGACATAGACACACACTCTAATCAGAGGAGCTCCAGGGGCCCGTCCTGCTCATACTGATACTCAGCAGATGGGCAAAAGGGGTGTAATATCTGCCAGGTTGGTTTCATTATGTAGGGCAGCAGCCAAAAAAATACCTGATTTCATTTTAAACTGCCAGCATGCTGGGAGATATTGTTCCAATAGAAGAGTGCTGACCAGAACATTAGCATTTACAGTCTGGACTGTTGCAGTGTTTTTTGTAAAGTGCATAGTTTTGGATGAACTCTTTCTTTTGCTAGCTTCACTAACTTATTACAATTGTTTAAATGTTCAAGGTCATATTTGAAATTTTTAATCAACCTTTATCACATACAAAGGCACAACGGATGCTCATAGAATCTCCAGCTGTGTTTACTACAATTTCTTCTTTGTTTTGAACCTGAAAACTACAAATTAAATTTGAGTCAGGAAGAAAAAGAAACAATTAAATGAAATTGTGAGGTAAACCTGCATTATGCATGACTGTTTCTGTCTGGTGTCAGTCTTTTTGGTAAATCAGAGAGTATTGTTCTCTGTGGGCAGTCTAATTCTGACACCAGACCTGAGTGGAACCAGTCAAAGTTGCTGAATCATAAATGTCCAGAGTTACGGTAGTTACAATTTACTGCTAAATGTTCAGTAATGGCACATTTATAGCATGATTCATTAACTGCAGTATGCTGTGGTGCCTTGTATTGGATGCATAAAACTTCAAATTCAAAGGTAATTTGGTGTTATTTTAAGTATGATTCATCTTAAGGGGGAAAAAAAGTTATGCATATAATCATAAGTTGAAATGGGCTGAATTTGAAAAAAAAAAAAAAAAAAAGTGTTGTCCAGTATTTAAAAATAAGTAAATAAGTAAATAAATAAATAAAACTAAATAAATTAAAAAAATAAATAAATATTGATGGTAAAACAAATGTAAATCTAAAACAAAAGTAAAATCTAAAAATTACTGTTTTCAAAAATATACACAAAATAAAAAAACTAGTTGTGCGCCATAAAAAAAAAAAACAACAACTAAAACCACAACTAAAATTTAAATAAAATATAAAAGTGGAAACCCTGCAATAAGTAAAATCTAAAAATAGTAATTTTCAAAAAAACGCCACCATAAAAACTAACTCAAATTAAAAATATGTCATTTAAAACCCCAAAACAAAATAAACATGTCAAATAAAAGCTATAATAATCAATGGTTCTGATGGCTATTAAAAAAAAAAAAAAAAAAAAAAAAATTAAATAAATAAATAAATAAATAAACGAACAAATCCTTATCTAATGATGTCTATCAAATTAAGCTCTGAAACTTTAGGGAATTAAAGCTCATCTGTGAAGTCATTATCATAATTATTAAGATCATTTACAAAATCTCATGGTAAATTTGTCAAGTGAGCAATAAGAGATTGAAAATGTGCTTCTGTTGCATCAAAGAAAAAAAAAAAGACCTGGCTTTTCCAATGCAGACACAAAGATTTTATAGAATCAGTGTTCAACATACTGCAAGTCGTAAAGCGTTTTTTTTTTTTTTCCTCACGCCATTAAATAAGAGGAACATTCAGCCAGAAGGAACTGCTGCTAATGTGAGGGAAATTGATTTTTGAAGACCAGGAAGGATAATGATAGCAGTCTAAAAAAAAGTCATAAATGAATCATGAATTCCCATTCAGCTGTGCAGGCTGGTTGGAGATCTGAGCGTCTGAACTACAGACAAAAGCCTAACTCAATGTGAAAGGTTCTATGGCTTTTTTAATGCACTTTTAGACGCTCTAAATGCCTGTCACCAGAAATGCCCACTGGATTTAAAGTAGACATTATTGCCTCTTGATTATGGTGGAAAATGTAGAATTGGGCACCAATGTGCAGATTAAATGCTCAGCATGTCCTCTCTACACAGACAGCAGCTTGTTGATGGATATACTGACTTAAGGGATGTTTCTTGTCTTTTTCCTCTTCTTTTCCACTGTTCAGTCTCGTATTACACAATCAAGCGTTCTGTGAAGAGCAGCAATGACAGTCCAAACTCTGATGGCTATAATTATCTGAAAAGCAGGAAGGGAACGTCAGAGAGACTTCCTGCTTTAGGGGGCGGAGGAAGAGCTGTCACACACCCTGCCACCCCCTGCTGTAGCCCGTATGTGGAATGAGCTCTCAACCTGAAGTTAAATTTTCACCTGTCTCTACTGCAGGCTTCACAAAATCGATGGTGTTAGATTGAAGGAATAATTCATCCAAAACTTAAAGTTGTTGTCATGTTGTTCCAAATCCATATGTTGTTATTTTCTCAAATCAAATCGAGTACATAATGACAGAACTTTGATTTTTGAGTGAACTACTCCAGTGGTGAGTGAAATGTGCATTTTTGCATCGATCTACATCGGTTTTCATCACGATGGAAGTAATCAAGCGGTATCAGGTGGCCACGCAGACGGTGCATTTTCGGTTCAGCACACTTAACCATCAGCATCTCTTCTGCATGAGCAGCATTTAGCCTCTTGCTTATATCAGAGTTTAGTTTCAAGGTGACACTGGACAGCTGATGGGGCATTCACACAGTTGATATTTCAGCAATTTGCAGTTTCCAGAGATGTGAGTGACAGCAGATCCTGATGGGATGCAATATGGGTGTGTCCTTCAATGCAAAAAAGTTTAAAAAAAGTTTAACCTCATGCAAATGAAAAGAAACACTTCTATCAATAGCAGTGAAGACACTGAGGTTCACTATATATGTGAGATACTTTTAGAAGTCCTTATTTGGAATGGATACATTAATTTTTATATAATTCCTCTAAATAAATAAATATATATATATATATATATATATATATATATATATATATATATATATATATATATATATATATATATATATATATATATATATATATAATATTTATTTATTTATTTTATATTTATTTATTTATTTATTTATTTATTTGATGTTTGCTTGATGATTTGCTAAGGTCTTTATGATATAAAAAAAATTGATACCATAGAAATTTCATAATTCTTGTCCAGTGTAATATCACTAAAGAACTAATACTAAGGCTAAAAAAATAAATAACAACTCAAGCTCACTGTCACTGTAGACAAGTAAACAGTCAGAGATGACATAAAAACTAAGAAACTAATTACAAGCAACAGGACAAAAAATACAGTAGAACAAATAAATAAGAAATGCTACATGCATTGTATAAAGTAATCAAATGTATAAAAACACTACATATTCTTCACTGTGTAAATTATTTAGTCAAGAGCAGTGAGATTTTCTCTCTTTTGTTGTTTAATTAACAAGAATGACAGACAACAGGAATATTAGACTGCTGTCACTTTAAGAGCTGCCCAGATCCAATATACTTTTACACATTTTCTTTACACATTACTGTGTTTACGAGGATACTTGCAAAGGCGGGCATTTTTACAGATGAAATTGTCTATTTAACTGTTCAAGGCCTATAAAGCACCAAAAATAACTCTGTTCAATACTCTATGAGAACTGTCTTCACTTGTGTGTGCCTCTCTGACAGCATTCAGAAACAGTCTCTCAGACAGCATGCGCATATAGGGCCTGTTTACACCTGGTCATTTCATGCTTTTTCGCTGATATCTACAATATCTTACAATATCTATCTGATTTGTTAAAATGTTTCCATTTACACTTGGCCACTTAAATGTGTCTTCGCAAAACGGATATAAATCCATTCTTCAATTCCCGCGCTATATGCAAATTTAAAGGAGTTCACGTCAATGAAAGCAATAGATATGCACTGCATTTTATTCAGTATCAGCTAATGTCAATATCAGAGACCGCAACAGGAGAGAGCGCGGCATTATCACTGGAAATATAGGTTAGTCTCACTACTTTTAATGAAGATGATTGTGTGTTGAGCATCTGAGACTTACTTTCAGTTTCATTCGCGGCAGTTTGCGCATCGGCTTGCTGAAGAGATACACAGCTACTCATCCGCGGTGATGCTTGTTGCATTAGAGCAGTCATATCTGACTATAACATACCATATACCCTATAAAACGCTCTCACACATTTATTATTTTAATATTTTGGGAGGAGTAAAATTAGCATGTGTGGTTTCAACAACCAGATACATTTACACTTGTCCAGTTTCGTCTGGAATGCGGCCCAGACCACTTCCTGAAGTGGTTTGAGCAATCGGATTTATATCCGTCTCGAATGCGTTTCGTAGAGCATTTACACCTGCTCTTTTCAGGATCGGATAGCTTTCCAATCAGAAAAAACACATGAAGTGACCAGGTGTAAACAGCCCCATAGCAAAATAAGTTCTCTTTCACTGCTGATTGCGTTTCAGTGCCTTAAAATCACTTGTTTTTAAACCGCAATGCTGAAAAACGTGCAAACGATATGTTTCATGACCATGTAGCACAGCAACGTCACGTGAGGTGAGGGTTTAATCGCGATAGAGACGATAGTTCAAAATCTCTACCGGTTAATAGTGTCTACAGGTATATCGTCAACTCCTAATGGAAATATTGAATAATAACCCCATTAATTATATTAATTATGAAATTAATGGGGGGAAGGGTCATTTTACCTAAGGGTCTAATTTTATCTTTTTACTTTTAAAATAAAAACTATAAAAACTTTTACTCCACAAACACAAAAACACTGATCTTTTATTGAAAAATAATAAAATTAGAAACAGTCTAATCTTTTATTTAAAAAATAATGAAATATTAATTTTTAGTAATACAATACAGCCACTCAGCAACCTCTATCAATATAATCAGTATGTGTGAATGCTTCTTTGTTGTGCAATACCGGGTACCAAGACCTGCATTTTCAACACTTGTTGTCTCTTCAAGTGCACATTTAGCACACTCCAAATTTAGGGATAATGATATGGCAGATAACGAGCAGCAGTTTGATTCAAGCTGTCCTCTTATATCCTCAAGGAACCCTGTGATTCTCTGTGCATCCTTCCGGCTCTGATTTACCAGAATGGATGATGCAGTTACTCACTGTCCCCAGTACTGACCTCTGACCCCAGCAGACTGCCAGACAGGTTGTTATAATCAGCCACAGACAGATGATACCTGCAGAGATGAAGCTTTCAGCCAATCATATTTACTGGCTTTTACCCGGACCGCAGACTGTCTGCTCTGTTTGTGTCTGAAGCGCAGTTGGTGGCCAGTGATAGTCTCGCTGCACTGTGACCAGAGAGCTTGTGGTACAGGGTCATGCTGGGCTGTGCTGACAGAATGTGTTAGCAGTGCTTACCCGCCGCTGGCCTGTGTCGCCCTCTCTAGAGCTCTAGGGTGCACCGCTGGAGGAAGACTGCCTGGTTTAGCATCTGCGGCCAACTCCCACCGCATCCTCTAAAAGCATTATGCCACTTTCTTTCTGGCACCGAGGCTCGGGCCATCATTTCCTGTATCGTCACGCTAACTCTGCTGAGTCATAGCGCTCACACCCCAGCTCTCACTCCGCCACAACACGTCAGCCAAGATGCAACAACCACACAGTGCTGGTTTCAAATTCACGCACACATCTCCCTCTTAGGACACATAAAAATAGAAACATATGAGACAAGCGTTAAGATACAATAAGAGCTGCATACATATTTATAAAGGCTCTGAGTTTGACTTTTAAGAACGCATACAAATTTCTGAGGGTACGGAACGAGTCAAATTAGGTGGGAATGAGTAAATAAATGCCATTCCTTTGAACATTCTGCTCATTCTATTCAAGAATCCTGAAAAAAAAAAAGTATCATAAATTGCACAAAAATATTAAGCACCACTGTTTTAAACACTGATAATAATTTAAAAAAGGTCACCTGAGCATCAAATCAGCATTTTAAAATGTTTTCTGAAGGATCATGTGACACTGCTGCTTTGCCATGAATGGAATAAATTACAATTTAAAATGTATTGAAATAGAAACAGTTGTTTTAAAGTGTAATAATATTTCACAATATTGCTGTTTTACTGTATTTTTAATCAAATAAATGCAGTCTCAGCGAGCAAAAGAGTACGGAAGAGGATTAGGGCCAAGCAATAATAAAAAAAAATAAAACCATCTCGAGATTAAAGTCATTAAATTTCGAGAAAAAAACTTGGGGAAAAAAAGTCAAAATAAAATGTTGAGAATAAACT